>JAJHZJ010000943.1:0-657500 GCA_023548195.1 Bettongia penicillata ogilbyi
GGTTTTATTTGACTGATATCATCAAATGCCATACAGAAAGGGGTTTAAGGAATGAGTGAGAGAAAAAAGTGGTCAACAAACATAGACAGATTGTTAAAGGCGGTTCACTGGGGAAGAGTGGGGGAGAAAAGAGATGATAACTAGATGTGGTAACTAGATGATAACTAGAGTGGTAGATAAAGTACAGGTTTTTGTGTTTTGTTTTTTGTTATTGGCTTTTGAAGGGAGAATTGTGTAGATGCTTGAAGATGTCAGGGAAGGAACAGAGAGTGGATACGGGGCGAAAGGTTTGAGGGGGCAATCTGCTGGAGAAATTGAGATGGGCTGTGATCAAGGCCACACATAAAACAGCTCTACCTCAATCAAAATCACTGAGAAGATTTTTAGTATCACAGAGCTACACATAGATTTCTGTTGCTCTTGAATAGATACATCCCTCCTGCTTCATATCAATTCACTGATGATTACTCTTTTTTTCTAACCATTTAATCAGCTCTGAATACACCTAAATATACTATAATCTAACCAATATCATTCAATATTATCCACAAGTATTCAGCAATAGAGAGATTTTGTCAAATGTCTTTGCTAATCTTAGCATTTGCTTAAACAATGCTTTTTTTTTTTCTTAAAGGTTTAAAATGTATTTTTTTTTTCTCACCAGCGAGAATAAATATTCCTAGATTGCAAGAAATGACTCATATTTCTTTTGGAAGTTTACAGCTATGAAAGTACTAAGGTTTAAAGGGCTCAATGAATCAATGAGTGAACATTGAGTAAAAGCAATAGGAGCACTTAAGGGCACTAAGGGACCTTGGGCAAATGGGAAATGTCCTATGAATCACAGTATCCAACACCCGTTACAAGCAAGATACCACAGATTATAACAAAAATTTAGAATTCAAAGTGACATTGAGAAATATGTGATCCAGCCATCTCATTTGATAGGTGAGAAAAACTAAGAACTATGAAATTAAAAGATGTTGCCCAGGTTCACACAGCTAGTGATTCCCTGAGGTAAGATTTGAATCCAGGACTTCATGGTTCTATGTTTAATGCTCTTTGCAATATTTCACATTGCCTGAGATGTTCTACCAACTCTGTTTTGAAAGAATTGACAATCTATATGATCATAAATAATTATGATGGAATGAAAAGTGTGATGAGAAGTGTGAGTTTAAGGTGTGATGGATGATTTTCTATCAACGTCCAGCGGGGAGAAGGCTTCATCAAGGAAACAGCAGTAGAACTGAGTTTTAAAGTAAGGGAGGTAGAGTAACAGTGATTGTGTAATTTAGCTAGTGCATAGGATTTAATTAAAGGAGTAGTGGGAGATAAAAGTAAATGAAAGGTAAATGATCAGATTCTGAATGGTACTTTGACACTGTCAATCATTCTCCTCTCTTCAATTCTTTTTTTCTTCTAGCCTTTCATAATACTGTTATCTCTTCATTCTCTTCCTATCTATCTGACCACTCCTCAGTCTCTCTTTCTGGATCTTCATCTAGCTCATACAAACCATTGGAGTCCCATAGGTCTTTGTCCTAGTATCTCTTTTCTTTCCCCTTTATTTTAATTCCATTATCAGTTTTATGTTGATAATTCTCAAGCCTATTCATACTCCAAACTCTATGAGTCATCAAGAATTGGATGTTCTATAGACATTTTAAACTCAACATGCCCAAATTTAAATTCAGTATCTTTTAATATCATGTCCCTGCTGTTAATTCAAACCTTGCTAGATACCATATCCCTCAGTCTCTGCTTTCCTCTGACTGGAAGACTGGAGGAATACTAAACTCTTCCCACTGTCTTCCTTTAGAGATGACAAAAACTGGATGCCCAACTGCTCCACTTTGCATCTATTGCTCTGCCTGGTCTCAACTTAACAGAACAGGTGTGTACCCCTGGTGTCTTGTCCCCTTGCCCCTTCCTGCCATCTTTTATATGTTATTGTCTCCTCCATTCGTTTGTAAGATACTTGAGGGCAGAGACAACCTTTCCTTTTACTAATTGTATAGCATTTAGCACAGTGCCTGGAATATTATAAGCTGGTTGGTTCTTGTCTTTAGTCTTTGAAGAGGACCAAAATGACATCACCATGATAAAGTGAAGTTTCAGTGTCTCCAACTGTGGCTGATCAGACGAGTAGGAGCTCAGAATGCTCTACCACAGGTTGGGCACAGATAGCCCATGTTAATATTTGGGACAGATATCCCAAATTTGCACATTATAAGCACCTAATAATTATTTATTAGATTAGAATAGATTTCTTCTAAAACTGTTCCATCTTCTGAAGTTCACTACTATTTTCAAGCATATCATTATCCTCCCAACTTTCAATCTAGGGGTCATCCTCAGTGCCTTATCCTTTCATCCCCCATATCTAATCTGTGGTCAAGACCTGTCAGTTTTCCCATCATAACATTTTCCCCACATGCCCCTTTTCCCACAGATATTGCTACCATCACCTCAGACAAGCTTAGGCAAGCCTTCATCACTTCATACTCAAACCACCTCAAAAGATTTCATATTGATCTCTCTGACAGAAATCTTCTCCCATGCTAGTCCATCTCCTCAATGTAAAAGTAATATATTTAAAGTATAATTTTGATTGTTTCCCCATTCCATATTCAATAACTCCAGTGCATTCCTATTACCTTCCATATAAAACCATATTTGTCATTCAAAAAATTCATAACCAGGAATTCTCACCCCATATACTCACCTTTCCAATCTTCTTATGCTTTCGTATGAACTTCACCACCCAATGATTGAACCGCTCATTGAACAAGACATTCAATTTCTTGAACCCTGGATGTTTTTTTTCTCCCTTATTATTTATTTTAATATTCTTTTCTTCTTAAACTTTGAATTCTAAATTTTTTGTCTCCCTCCCACAGTCTTGTCCATCTACTGAGAAGGCAAGCAATGTATCAATTATACTTGTAAACTTAGTAAAACATATCTCCATATTAGTTATATTTCAAAAGCAAGAAAAATAAAATAAGTAAACTATATTTCAATTTGGATTCTTTCAATTTCTATAACACTCTTTGGATTTAAAATATTGTGGCAGTTTTCCTTGATAATTTTTTGAAATATGATGTCTAGGCTCTTTCATCATGGCTTTCAGGTATTTCAATAATTTTTTATCTAATTTTCTGGTCAGTGGCTTTTCTAATGTATTTTTTTTTCACTTTTTTCTACTTTTTTCATTTTTTCAACTATGTTTTTATTGTTTCTTAATGTCTCATGGAATCATTAGCTTCCTCTTGCTCAATCCTAATTTTTAATTCACTATTGTCATCAGTGAGATTGTGTACCTCTTTTATTTTGATTGTTTTTACAATTTGGTCAATTCCAATTGTTTTTATGTTTTATTTTTAACCTCCATTGACATTTGGCCTGTTCTGTTCTTTGAAGTGTTTGGTGAATTCTGTTTTTGTTTTTTTTTTTTTTACCATTAGATTTAGTTTTTAAGGTGTTATTTTCTTCAGTTTTGTGAGTTTGTGTGTGTTCCATGAATCTTTTCATTCTCTTTTCATAATATTCTTTCATCACTCCCACTTCTTTTACATCTTTTTCTTTAAAACGCTTACCTCTTTAACTCTTCAGGAATTCTTACTGGAATTGCTTCCAAAAGCTTTTTTTTCAGGTTTTGTAGCTATTTTCACATTGTTGTGTTCTTCTGAGCTTATGTCCTGGTCTTTCCTGCCACCATAATAGCTTTATATGATCAAATACTTTTTTTTTGCTATTTGCTTTTTATTTTCTTGAGTAAAGTTTATTTGTTGACTTAGAACTTTATGTTAAAGTTAAGTTCTGCTCACCAAGGGATGAGGAGTCAGCCTATTCATACTACTATTTTCAGAGGTAGTTCTGGGGTTCTGTGCTTCCAAGGTCGTATGATGCAAGGAGAGGTAAAGTCGCTGTTCTTTTGGTCAGCACTCTGGCTTGTCCTCAGGTCCTCTACAGCTACAAGCTTCAGCCCATTCTTTGCCTTGGAACTGTGACCAGAGCCCTTACTGCCTCCACCCCCTTCCCACCCAGAACGCTTCTTCAAGCTGGAACGATGACTTAAAACTCCGTATGAGCTATAGGATTGCAGATCAGTAACAGCTATGCAGTGACAGTAAAAGATCCCCTGTGATCTCATTCCGACCAGTTGTCCAACCCCCTTAGTGTCTCTTGGCTGAGAGCCCCTGAAGCTGCCACTGTCTTCTTCTATGTATATGAACTCCAGGGAAGCCTCACCCTGATGTCACTAGCTACTCCTGCTGCCCTTTTAACTGTGCTTAGGCCTGAAAAATGTTTCACCCTGACCTTCGGTTCTGCAGCTCCAAAATTTGATTTGGGGTGTTATTTTAAGGGAATGTTGAGAAAGTTCATCTGATTGCCTTTAATGCTCCCTCTGACTCTGGGCATTTTCATTGCTTATAACGGAATGTTTTCCCTCCTCATCTCTGCCTCCTGGTTTCTCTCACTTCTGCCAAGTTCTAGCTAATATCCTACCTTGTTCAGGAAAGCACACACGCACATACACACACACACACACATACACACACATCCCTTAATTTTAGTGGCCCCTCTCTGTTGAATGATTCTGATCTATCCTGCTTACTACATATTCCTCATAGATAGTTGTTTTCTCCCTCATTAGATTGTGAGCTTCTTGAGATCTGAAATTGTGTTTTACCTTTTTTTTGCATTCTCAGGGCTTAACATGCCTGTCGCACTTCATAAATGCCTGGCTAAAGAATTTGGGCTTTATCCCGTGGGCTATAAGAAAATGCTTAATATTTCTGAGAACACTGTGTGTGTTCATCCTTCTTTGCTGAAGAAGACCACGCCATCAGAGAAATAATGACATAACTTACACTTGATTTTGTTTTGAGTGAGGGAGAGCTGTGCAGGTCACCAGCCTCACTTCTCCTCCAGAGTCATCTGAATTCAGTGATCAGATATTCATCAGGATGACTGGAGATGACCCAGGATGAAGCAATTAGGCTTAAGTGACTTGCCCAAGGTCACACAGCTAATGAATGTCAAGCGTCTGAAGTAAGATTTGAACTCAGGCCCTTTTACTGTACCACCTAGCTGCCCCTTATGAGAACAAGGCATGAAATCAAAGGTATACTTATAGGAAGATTATGCTTGATGATTTGGAGGGAAAGACATTTGAGACAAGATAGCTACTTCTGTCATCTAGGAATTGAGAAAACTGAGATGGGCAGAATGGTGCTCACTTCAGTCATAGAGAAAAGTACAGAGACCAAAAAGGGTAGGTTGGGGATGGGTGACAGAGATTACCACAATGTGTCTAGATAGAATTTAGAGTACTTGAATCCTTCTATTATGACATAGCTCTAGTCTCTTGAAGGCAAAACAATTTGGAAATTTGGTTCTTCAACATGAAAGTATGAGGGAGGCAAATTCTAGGATAAGAAATAAACTGCATTTTCTCTAAAAACTGAGATGACATTTCAGAAGAGGAAACTGCAATTCACCTGGAATCTGTAACAATCAATCAACAGAGAAATCACTTCTGCTTTGTTTCTGTTCTGTTCTTGTGAAGGTATTGAGACTCAGAAGACAAAAATGGTGCTATTTTATTCATTCTGCCTTTTCATTTGAAGACTGTTCAATTTATCTGATAATTTGGAAAAATATGTAGAAAATGTAAATATCCATCTTTCCTCTGTTACTTATCGATTCCTCCAATAGACACCGTTTCTTTCCTCCAAAGTCCAATCCAAATTTTCTCCATTTTAGCCTTTCTCTAATGCCAACTGACCTCTTCCACTCACTTGAGGAAAAGTGGAGGAAAGAAAAGGAATAGGAAGGGCTGGAGCCCCAGCTTTCTTCCAGGAGACAAGCAAATCAGAATTCTGTTTTCCCGTTATTTCCTCAGCAGTCTCATTTGCAGGTAACATGAGAGCATGATCTTTTAATCCATGGAACACTTAGAATGTGAAGAAAGGCAGGTACTATTATCTTTATTTGAAAATGAGGAAACTGCAGCATGGAAAGACTCAGGTCTTCAAGTATTCACATGTATTGTTTAAATTGAGATCGTAGAAGACAAGGGTTTTTATTCCCAGTTCACTTCAGTTTTCACTATACAATTGTTTCCACCAATATATAACAACTATGACTTCTGAATTTTTCTGAAATAGTAACAATTTCAAGAAAATTCAGGACTTTTCAAAAACCTGGGCAAAATACATATTTTTTTCAGACTGTGTATCCCAATTTATAGATTGGAAAGTGTATTTGGCCACCATAAATATAGACCACTTATAACAGACACGGACAAAGATATATCACATTCTACAGGTATCAAATAAATCCAAAGATAAAACTATTTACATTTTTAATAGTTTAAGTAGTATGTATGCATATATAACTTGAACCTGAAACAACAGAACTCACAAGATTCACATAAAGAAAATTTACCAGTTTACTTCAGTTTACTTGTAATTCTTTTTTTATAGAGGTAGAAGTAGAATTTTAAGAAATAGAACTTGTTTGAAGGAAGTAGAAGCAGAATTTTAAGAAGATGCGTTTGATGTATGCTCAGTTTTTCAGCTACACTACGATAATTCATTCACTTTCAGGACATGTTTACATTTTAGTCAAAAACACTTTTGGGTCACTATCTGACATTATATGGAGCCCCTATGTGGTACAGTAACTAAAACTCTAAGCCTTGATTCAGGAAGACCTGAGTTCAGATTCAGTCTCAGACATTCACTAGTTATGTCACCCTCTGAAAGTCACAACCTCTGTTTGCCTCAGTTTTCTCATCTCTGAAATCCGAATGATAATTACACCTACCTCTCAGAGTTGTTTTAAGGGTTAAATAAGAAGGTATTTATAAAGTCCGTGAAACATGATCAATGCTATATAGATATTAGCTATTATTTTAACAATTTGTCTTGGGAGAGGGAATAAACATCCATATTTACACATCCTTCTGCATGCTATAAACATTACATTTCATTGGTCTCTCTTTACTGGGCGCTAAGTCAATATTGATTCTGGGGTGTACTTACGCTTGGTACATAGTGCCTAAAAATAAACACTCAGGCGTTTGTAAAAGTGCTGATATATGTAGCTATCAATTCTGTTTGCCAAGAGTGTAATGAACTGCGATAGAGAGTTATCAGAAGACCCCAATACTATAAAGTCAGCAAATTTCACAAGATTCACTGAGTAAAGGAAACTTTAAAAACCAAGCAGGTAATTGGGGCCTTGATAATAAATTTGAGGAAAGCAGAAAAGCCAAAAGATTTACTTTATATGTGAAATTCTGTGTAAGGCATTCAAAGCAATGAAAATACCAGGAGCATCAATATGTTTGTATGTACCTTCACATACATGTACACATATATGCATGTATACATGTGCAAGTATGTATATGTATTTGCAGGCATATTTGTGTGTACATATATAGATGTATTTATGCCTGTATATGAGTATGTCTATATGTGTGCATGTATATTATATGTATATGTGTATATTTACAACTACGTGTGTACATATGTATGTATAGGTATGTGTGTCCATGTGTATGCATTTATATGTGTATATGAATATGCAAATATATATATATTACATCTAAGGAATGAACAATGCAATATTTTAATGAAGAAAAAGTAAATAAAAATAGTATTACCAAAAAAGTTCTAGATATCTAAACAATCTCATGATAATGCTTCTTAATTATGAATCCACCTTCCTCACTTTGTATAAGATGAGAGTCCTCTGGAGGCTCTGAAGACTTATTTACTATCATTTGTTTTCCATGAGTTTGTCTTAGGTTTTATTATACTCACAAGTTACATTATCTCAGCACCTAAAATACTCCCTGGTATTAATTTGGGCACCTTGTAATTTTCATTATCTCTTTCTTCCAGATCTCTAGGGTACTGAAAGTACTAACACACTATGTGCATGTGGGTGTTTAGAAAGTAGTATTTGCTGATGATGATGATTTCCGGAGACTAAGTGCTATTCAGCTCAGGAATGTTACAGTGGGAGGCTTTGGAATTGGCCACCTTGGACATCTTGAAAGTAGGCTACATTTTATCTGTTTCAGATATTTTAAGTGCAATATCTGTCTGAAGGTGGGGAAAGGACTAGAAGACTTCAAGGTTTCTTTCGATCTCTGCTTCTATTGAGTGGGATGATTTATCCTGCAGAGACTTGACAACTATCTTCAAGCGTATGAAGGAAAAGTTTGTCCATAGAAGATGAGGACCAGCTGCTCCCTATCTCCACTGATTACAGAAGAGGAAATGGATTTAAGCTTCCAGTGAGAGATTAAGGGTTTGAGGGAAGAAAGAATTTCCTGACACCAAGATTGAGCCAGGACTTGAGGTGAAAAAGCCCAGATAATGACCTCAGAGTTGCATTTCTCAAGTAGAAAACTAAGAAGAGTGTTAAACATGGGAATGCATTCCTGAAAGAGAACTTTTAGAATGGTTAGCTCTCCTAGGCAGACAGGTGTCTGACAGATTTTAACTTCTTCAAATGTGTGTCACCTAAGGAATGGCACCTAAATAATCTCTTCTAAATTCATGTAATATTGAAATTGCATTGTGAATATCATTCAATGAATCTATGATTACACCTGCATAACCACATTAGCCAACTTAGATGGACCACAGTTTGTCTTTCCTTAGTGGGATGACATTCCAAAAATTTTTGTGGTCAAAAAAACAGTCACTACCTACTGGTCAACTTTCTGGTTATTAGACTGTCTGAATTTAGCTATTCTACTGCTTGGATGATAGAAATACCTTGCCATTTCATAGGACTTTCTATGTCCCTTGTCTTGACATTTTGTTCCAGGAATACTTCCACACTACAGTGAGTCTTCAGTGTAAGACTTTACTAGAAAAATTAAAATGATGGTTATTATGATAGTGTAATGATGATTGTGTAAAATGGAAAGAGAGCTGGTCTTGGTGAGAAGATTTAGATTTGAGTCCTAGCTCCAATATGCATTGTCTGTGGGATCTCTCAACGTCACCATTTAATTCTCTAAGACAAGTTACGGAAAAGGTGCCAGCTTGCACAGAGAGAGAATTCCCTACCCTGAAAAAAATTGCAAATCTCTAAATACAAACAAATAAAAACTTTTACTATTCATTATGGCTTTTCTTCAGGTATTTATTTTTGCATGATTTGGCATTGAATTCACACAATGTTGACATGTTTTAAAAATTCCTCATAATTAAATCATGCTCTTATTATATTAGGTATTAAGTCTACCTTTGATAATAAGCCTCCTTTTCCCAGTCTAGCTTTATTACCCACAGATTTTCAATTACCTTAAAAACAGATGAGTTCTCAGATCGCTGAAGAATACACGTCTTCTTTCCCATATAAATTTCTTGACTTTTGTGGTTTATGGACTGAAAGAAGACTAGGTTGCAGTTTTCTAATTCTATATGGAAATTCCTTTAAATCAAGAACAAAGAATTGTTCTTCTAAGTATGAAGTGCATGATATGAGTCCATAATTCCTTCATCATAGATAGGAGTCCTGGGCCCACTGAAAATTAAAAACAAAAGCAAAATAAAACAAAAACCATCTTATTTAATGTTTTTAAGGCAAGATCTTTCATAATATAAAGATACCTATATCATATATCCCTTGAATTTCTTCTAAATAATGAATTTAATCGAGCCTTGAATGAAAAGATTAGTTCCTTACAGATTTTTTTTTCCAATTTTGAATGCCCCAGTCTCTCTTAGCCATCTGCCCTCATATTAGGGTACTCTGTCATACATGCTGATGCTCCCTTAAGTACCCTAATTTCTCACACCTCAAACTACATAATTCCCATGACTGTTACTTCACAGAGGGAAGCTAGATGTCACAGTAGAGACAGTGCTGGCCCTGGAGTCAGGAACACTCCTCTTCCTGAATTCAAACCTGGCCTTAGTTAGTTATGTGCAAGTCACTTAACTTTGTATAACTCAATTTCTTCATCTATAAAAGGAGTTGGAGAGGGAAATGGCAAACCATTACAGAATCTTTGCCAAGAAGTCCCCCAAAAGAGAATAAACACAGCTAAAAAATAACTCAGCAACCACCCTCAACACAAATGATCATACCGCTGATCCTACCATCACCCCCAAATATTAGAATTCTGTGTCCATGAAGTCCAAAATTTTAATACAATTTTCTTTCTTCCCATATTTCCTTATACCTTATATAGGTATACCATATACCATATACCTTATACCTCTCTGTCCTTTGGCCCCATTATCCTCTTCTATGTGTGTTCACTGTGACTAATTTTACATAAACACCTCAGTTGCTTTTTTCCCGCTTAATAATCACCTGTGTAGTGGCTACATTCTCCTGTCTTCCCTATAAGGAAAGCGATCCATTAATGACCTAAATCAACTCTACAAGACCCTCATTCCTCAACAATTTCAACGTTGGATTTTTTCCATAATCTACCACCCTTGTTCCTAGACACATAATGGTGAAGGGAGGGTAAAGGAAATCTCAGAACTACGTGTCCTGGATCCACTACAAATTTATGTTATTTAATTTCAGTGGGACTCTCACTGCGGTAAAGGCAACAATTCTACTCTGTGCTAATCACTATCATACTTTGCAGAGAGGTTGTTTCAAACTTTCCCTTCTCTCCATGAATCTCCTATAAAATTATCTCCCTTTCTCCCCTCTAAGTCAGGAACATTACCTTATATTTCACTGAAAAAAATGGAAGAAATTCCTAGGTTTCCCTTTATCCCCATCTCATATCACTTGGACATGCCACTGTATCACTCACTCTGGTCTCAAATGAAAAAGGTAGTTCTTCATGATAAGGAAAACACCTATACATGTATTCTTGATCACCTACCCTGCAATTATATTAGCTGGATTATCACCACTTACCATCCTCATTTTCTTCAGTCTTCAAAATCTACTAACACTTTCTCTTATGTCTACTAACATCATATCTCCCCTATACTTAAAAAAATTTTTCCATCACTTCACCTATCATCTTTACTACATATATATGCACACACATATGTATACATGCACACACATATATATACACACAAACATATGCAATATAAATAATATATGTACACGTACATATATACTTATATATACATATATGTGTATGTCGGTATGTGTATTTTTTTTCTTTGTGGCTAAACACCTTTAGGAAGTTGTCTATTATCTATAGTTGTTACATCTGCTTCTCTTATTTCTCTCTTCTAAATCTCCTGCATTCATATTTCTCACCTGATCTCATCATTCAACATAAACTACCCTCTCTGAAGTAATCAATGATACCAAAACTACCAAATCTAACGGTCCTTTCCAGTACTGGTGTATATTTTTATCTATAACCCCTCGCCCCAAAAAATCACTAGATGTGGTAAGAGACTTAGATAGAGTGTTCCCTATCCATAACACCACTGCCAGATTCCCCCCTGTCATTATTGAGTTTCCACTCCTTTGAGGCTCATTCAATCTAAATTTATTTTTATTTAAATTTATTTAAATAAATTTATTTTATATATTTGTATATATATATATATATATATATAAATTTATATAAATTTAATTCAGTCAAGATTTTGGTAGCCGTTATTTGTCAAACTTCAAAATGCTCCTCAGAACAGACTGCTGGCTTCCCTCCCTTCCTTCAAGTCCCAGCTAAAATCCCACTTGTATTCTGCAGGAAGACGTTCCTGATCTTCCTTAGTGCTATTGGCTTTCTTCCATTAATTATCTCCAATTTATAGTGTATACATTTTGTTTTTAGTTGTTTGCATTTTGTCTCCCCCATTAGAATGTGAGTCCCTTAAAGCATGGACTACATTTTGCCTTCCTTTGTATCCCCATCACTTAGCACAGTGCCTGTCACAAAGTAGTGTTTAATGAATTACTTTTTTTACTTATTGCCTCTCCCCTTATCAGTAAGTTCAGGTACTGAACCATAGTCATTTTTTTCCACCTCAATTCTAGCCCTCATATTAGAACACTTCAGCATACATATTTATATTCTCTCAAACACTAGTTTCTTAATCTAAGGGCAACTAGGTGGTGCGGTGGATAGAGCACCAGTGCAGAAATAATGAGGACCTAAGTTCAAATCTCACCTCAGACACTTGACACTCACTAGCTGTGTGATCTTGGGCAAGTCATTAACTCCAAGTGCCTCATCCTGGGTCATCTCCAGTCATCCTGATGAATATCTGGTCAGATATCTCTGGAAGAAAAGTGAGGCTGGTGACCTAGACAGCTCTCCCTCACTCAGAACAAAGTCAAGTGCAAATCGTGTCATTATTTCTCTGGTGACATGGTCTTCTTTGGCAAGGAAAGATGATCAAATACACAAAGTTTCTTAATCTATTCACTTTCCATGACTTACTCCTACATCTCATCTAAGCTTCACACAAAGATAACTATCCTCTTGATCTTTCCACCATTTATGTTCTGCTCTCATATTCATGAACTCTGAAATGCCTTTATCAAATCACAATATTTTGCCATTCCACCCTTCCCTCTACCTTACAATACCTAAACTTATTCACCATTACCATGATTTCTAATCCCTCCACATTTCATTTTTTGGCTACATTTTCTTTCCCATTTTGATCCCATCATGAACCAATTCAGTTATATACGCTATCCTTTTCTCTGCATTGACTTGCATTTTCTTCCTATTACCAATCTTGTCCTTCCAATTCCTACTCTGGATTGCTCTCGTTAAGAAGCTGAACAAAGATCACAATATCATGCTGATTGAGTTCCCTATAAATCATGTTATATGGTCTCAACTGGGCTCTCCCTCCATCACAGCAATTGTTTCACATATTACTACTTGGCTCATGATACTACTCAACACAACTATCTTTCAAATATTTTCATCCCCCCCTAAACTACCAATCAAATTCCTTTCCCTATCATTCAGCTGAAGCTCTGTTATACTTCACCAAAAATAAAATTAAACCATTCTCCAAAAGCCCCGCCCCCATTCACACAACTAGAGGTCATCTCCAATTATTACTTCCTTTACCTCTGTCTTAGATAGAGTAGAGGCCCTGTGGTTGCCATGACAAATTACTCTCCATACATGTTTGATCCCATTCCATCCTTCCTTCTCCAGTGGATTGCTTCCTCTATCATCCTCGATCTTTCACTAATTGTGGTTCTCTCCCTATCTAATAGCTACTTCCCTCTTGCCTAAAACCCTGCAAGGTCTTCACCATCCTAAAAATGTAAACAACAAATACTTCTACTTGTTCTGACTACCCTTATAAGCTATCATCCTATAGCTTCTCCCTATTGTTGTGAAATTCATTCACAAAACCATCTAAAATTGGTGCTTTCTCTTATTCTCTTCTAAACCTTTTGCAATATTATTTCTGAACTCATCATTTGACAAAAAACTGCTTCCTCTAATTTGTTGATAATTTGCTAAATTGCCCAATCTAATACTTTTATTATTTTAGTGATTTTTCTAAATCATAAGTCTGAGAAAGTCACCTTATCATTTCCCATATAATTAGATAAAATCCAGTGGTTCCCTATTACCCCCAGGATCAAAAATAAATTATTTTCTTTTGATTTAGTGTTCTTTAGAAAATCATTCCTTTCTACCTTTCCAGTCTTCTTTCAGTTCACTGTACTCTATAAATTATTCTATTTACCTATACTAAAGTACTTAAAGCTTTTAGATATAACACTCCATCCTTTGTCTTCATGACGTAGCTCTGGATCACTGTAATGTCTGGGACTCTCTGCTTTCTCATCTCCTTCTCTGGGTTTCTCTGTCATCCTTAAAGATCCTTTAAAATCCTTTAAGCTCTACCTTTTGCAGAAGACCTTCCCCAGTCTCCCTGGCTGCTGGAGCCTGTCCACTTCCCTCTTTTGCCAATTAGCATGTGAACCTCTTAAAGGATTTGACTGTGTTTGCCTTTATTTGTATCCCCAGGAGCTTACCTAATACCTACATAGTAAATCCTTATCACATTTATTTTGTCTGATTGACAAGAATTTTTTTTCTTCACAGAATTAGCAGCTCTTGTGTTACCGGTATTCTCACTGTTCTTCTAACTTTAAGAAGCGTCTGTTGCTCTATTGAGCACTATTGCACTATAACAACCTTTTCAGCTTCCAGATCCCATTGAAGGTCTTTGTTTAATCCATGAATAGTTTATCAGTTCTTGGCATTGCTTTTTCTTTTCTACTGCACTGTCCTTTGGGCTTTTGTCGGACTAATATTTTTTTATTATATAACTCACTAAAATCCCAACCCGGGGAGCTTTACTAAAGAATAGCCCTGCAGCAAATTTGGTTCTCTACAGAAATGGAGGAGGGGAACAACGATTTCTTGTTAACTGACACCTCTGAACCCACGATGATATATATCTCAATAAGTGGAAAATGGACTTCTTGAGGTTGTTGGGAGAACGGCAAATGGGTGTTTGAGAAATAAGGCAAACTTTTGAGTGATTATAAATCAGGTCACTTTGGAGCTACAAAACTGTGGGAAAGTTGGCCCTCAAATTCTAAGGATGGCAACTTTAGGTAATCCTAAAAGAGAATTTCCCCTCCTGTGAAATTCTTCTCTGCACTTAATCTAAGATAATATCTAGATCCTGATGAGCTCACTTACTTTTGCGTATTCATTGGTCTTCAAAATATGTAAAACTTGATTAATTGGTGTGTAATGTTTTCTTCTCACTTTGGTGAACAGAAACATCAACTATCTTGATTGCTGGTTGTCTAAAGTATTTGGCAGGAGTGAGCTAAGCTAGTCAGATTAAACCAAATCTTACTTGCCCTTCCCTCTTTAGAGTGACTAGAGAAAGTTCCCTTTGTTCTGAACCTCATTCCTAAGCACTATAGGAGAGGTTATAGATAAGCACCATTCTGTCATAGTGCTCATCTTAGAGATAAGAAAGTGACAGAGCGATTGCCCACTTATGTCAAACACAACAAAATAACTCATAGAAACCTGTACTGAAAAAAAAAATGCAGCAATCGATTGATTAAAAACTAAAGACAGGGGGAAAAAGTAACCGTGTATGGTTTCGACTAGTCAACAAATGATATTTTTGGCCAGTCTAACTTCAGCAGAAGTGCACATCATTAACTATTACTTGTCAAAATGGAGCCATATCAAGATGACTCCTTTCCCCAAATAATTTACCTACAAATGTAGGTACCATTTTAACTCCATTTTAGAGATATGAAAATTGAGTCTGAGAGGTTAACTGACTTAACCAGAGTTATAGAGCTATTAAGAATGTGACGTAGGATTCAAGTTCATGGATTACTAACTCCTGGTCTAGCATGTTATCATCTCACTGACATTTCTTGCGACTTTTAGACATTTCTCTTGAGTAAATTGTCATAGTAATATTATATTTTAAATGTCAAAGTAAATTAAAGAATTATATTCCAAAGTGCTTCACTTTATTTTGTACTTGCCAAATTAAGGAACCAATCAGAAAGCAGCTAATTAGTTTTATAACATAAATTTTACCAGCTTTTGAAACAAGTATATATTATTATGAGGACTATTTCAAAATCACATGAACTATATGATGACATTTTTATAGCACCTAAATGAAAGATGGCACTATCAAACTATTGCAATACTCAAGGAAAGTTGACACCTCTATTAACCACTGACTGCAACATAGCATGAATTATATAATCTAAAGTAAAAATAAATATTATAGTCCACTAATTATATTTGTATTTTAATATACAATATTGTTATAATATGTTTAAGTACTAGAATCTCTTCTTTGAGTTTTTATTTAAAGAAATGTTCGATGTAAGCTTGTGAAAATTTCAGATAAATCTTTGCAATCACATTTATAATGATATAAGAATGAATTTCAGCACATTTATTTTCTTTCTTAGTTAAAAATAATAGCCACTGAATCTTAATAATAAGACTGAAGCATGTTTATAGATCGCTATGATATGCTGGTGAATTTAGAGAAATGTAGTATTTGAGAAAGATTTTGAAGCTGTCATTGAGCCCTGATGATTCAAGAACCAATTACATTATAGTATCCCAATTTTTTTTCAATATTGTAACAGTGAGAGATCTGGAGGAAAAAAATGTTTTATTTACCAGAGGATCAATAGAATAAAACTCAAAAGATCAACCTAATTGATCTTGGGTGTTAACATCTTCTCTCAAGTATATAATATATATATATATATACATATTTATATATATGCATATGTATATATATACACATATACATATATGCATATCTATAATTTCCCAACATAAACAAATAAGTGAATAGATTATTATGTAAATCTTTGATACATTTTAATTTATGGACTTAAACACCATGCATATTTAATTGCAAATAAATTGTTTCTACACTAGAATTGCAATATCACAGTAATTAAATTATTGTTATGAAATGGCTTCAATCTCAGTACCAAATATGCAATAAATGTAGTGTATGTACAGTTCCAGAACTTTAAATCTAACTACACTAGTTAGTTTTAAACTAGTAAATCTAACTAAAATCATGAATACAAAAATTATTGACATGGTGACCTAGATACAGAAGTTGTCACATATCAATAAAAATCATTACCTATGGAAATCATTAATATTTAATGAAATTATATCATTGAAAATATATTTAAAAGTTAAAATATTTGCAACTTGTAAATATTTATAACAAGAACTAATTTTGTTGTACACCCACATGCACACATATATCTGTATCTATAGATAGATAAATCTTTTTATCTATATTGATCTATGCATTCACACACACACACACACACACACACACACACATTCTCAATATTCAACCAGAAGATTATAGGACCATGGAATCAAAGCTAGAAGGGATCTTAAAATACATCAGATAAAACATTTTCATTTTTATGAAAGAGAAAAATGAAGCACAGAGAATTTAAATGGTTTTTGCATGGTAATACAGCTAATCAC
This sequence comes from Bettongia penicillata ogilbyi, assembly GCA_023548195.1. Classification (NCBI taxonomy): domain Eukaryota; kingdom Metazoa; phylum Chordata; class Mammalia; order Diprotodontia; family Potoroidae; genus Bettongia; species Bettongia penicillata. The sequence continues at coordinate 16,991 of JAJHZJ010000943.1, forward strand.
TGAGTTAGGAATTCAATTCAGGTCTTCTATATTTCATATCTAATGCCATTCCACATCTACTATGCTAACCTAAGTAATCCATTTAAAAGATTGACACTGCACTTCTAATTTCATTTTTCTTTTTAAATTTCATGTGTCTCAGGCAAAATGTCATATAAATAATCAATCAATCATTTGCATTTATTAAGTGCCTACTATTTTAAATGAACTGTACTATTTGTTGAGAAAACTGTGAAGAAAATGAAATAATCTCTATCTTCAAAAAGACTGCAATTTATCAGGGTAATAAAATGCACAGATGATATAGATATAAATTAAAGTGTATAGATATGTGCAAATATACATATATATGTATATATATATATATATATATATATATATATATATATATATACACAAAAAATAAAATGAAGGGAAATTGGGGAAGTCATTGGGGGAAAGTTCAGGAGGGGACTCACATAGAAGCCAGTACTTGTTATATCTGAGACTTGACATATGCAGGAAATAAGTGGAAGAGAGAAGGGAGGACATTACAGGAATGGGGATCAGTCAGTATAGAAGTGTGATAATGGAAAATGGAATCCTCCCTATGAGAAACAGTAGCAAGACCATTTTATTGTATCATAGAGTATGTGAAGTGATGCAATGTGTAATAAGACATGAAAGGTAGGTTGTGAGTAGGTGGTAAAGGGCAGTAAAAGACAAACAGAGAACTTATATCTGATACTTGCGGTAATAGGAAGGAGCTAGGGTGTGTTGATAGGAGTAATAAGATCAGAACAGTTCTAGGAAAATCATTTTGGCATCTTTGTGAAAAATGGATTGCAGTGGGGAAAGGGTTAAAGAAAAGAGACTAATCTGGAGTCTATTCAAATCTTCAAGGCAAGAGGTGATAAGGACCTGACCTGGGTATGTGAAAGATATTTATAAGAGAAAATGTAGAGATAGAGAAGTGTTGACTACTGATCAGATCTATAGGACAGGGAAGAAATGAGGAGTGAGGAATGACACTGAAGTTAGAGTCCTAAGGAACTTAAAGAAAAGTGGTATCTTCTGACAGAGAGAAGTTGCTGTTCAGTCACATCCAACTCTAGGTAAGGTCTTTTTTGAGTTTTCTTTCTTCCAAACACTGGAGTGGTTTGATGTTTCTTTCTCCATCACATTTTAAATTGTCTTTTTCCATTCTTTTCATTCTGTTTTATAATTTCCTGATTTCTCATAATGTCAATAGCTTCTATTTGTTCCATTTCAATTTTGAAGGAATTATTTTCTTCAATGAACTTTTGGACCACCTTTTCCATTTGACCTGTTCTACTTTTTAAGGGAATCTTCTCCTCGTTGGTTTTTTGCACTTCTTTTGCCTTTTGAGTTAGTTTATTTTTAAGGTGTTTTCTTCAGTATTTTGGGGGTCTCCTTTAGCAAGCTGTTGACTCAGTTTTCATGATTTTCTTGCATTATTTTAATTTCTCTTCCCAATTTTTCTTCTTCTCTTGATTTTCAAAATCCTCTTTGAGCTCTTCCATAGGCTGTGACCAATTCATATTTTTCTAGGAGGCTTTGGATGCAGAAGCTTTGACTTCTTTGTCTTCATCTGGTTGTATGTTTTGATCATCTGTGTCATCAAAGTAAGATTCTATAGTCTGAGTTCTTTTACAATGTTTACTCATCTTACTAGTCAAACACTTGGCTTTCTAACTCTTTGTCAAAGTAGCACTCTTCTTCTAGGGGTGGTGTGGGCAAGGAGGGGCAGGGTTGTACTGTCCCAGGCTTCAGGAATTTTGTATCAGTCACTTGATCCCCCACTGTCTTTGGATCGAGAGACATGGAAGCCGCCTCTGCATCTACTGCTGTGCTGCTACTGAGGGAGATGCTGCCGCCATCACCCCCACAGCTCTGGGACTGGGACTGGACAGGCCAGATGGAATACTCCTTTTTTGCCCAGGTCCCGCATAGTTTTCCCAATGACATTTTTGGCATTTGTGGATTGAGAAGTCTGGAAATTGCCACAGCTGCCAATGATTCAATCCCCCGAGGTCTGCTCTGGTCTCTCTGTGCAGGTGTTGCCAGACTGCACCCTGTCCAGTGTGACAGTCACTGTCGACTTTCCAGGTTGTCTTGGGCTGGGTGTCGGTTTCACTCCATTATTTTGTGAGTTCTGTAGCTCTAGAATTTGTTTAGAGTCATTTGTTAGAGGTATTTAGAGGGCTTTGAGGAATAGCTTGGGGAAGTTCCTGCATTTACTCCACCATCTTGGCTCTGCCTTCCCAGGTCATTTTACAGATAAGGAAAGTAAAGTAAACAGGGTTAAGTGACTTATCCAGGGTCACCCAGTAGCAAGTGTCTGAGGCTGTATTTGAACTCAGGAAGATCAGTTTTCCTAACTCCAGACCTCACCCTCTGTACTGCATTTTGCCATGAGTGGTAAGTACTGGAAAATACTTGAGTTTAGTGTTGTATAGAAAACTAATCACTAGGTTATATTGATTTTCCTGTTGTCCCAACAATCCCAACATACATTTTTCTGTTTTTCCCCTAAAACAATCCCTGTCTGCTTTAATTAGGGCTCATGTAGCTGTCATTGCATTGTCCTATTCAAATATATTTAAATCCAGATACATAACTACCAATTTAGAGGCAGCCAGGTAGTAAAGTAAGGAAGCTAGGTGGAGTAGTGTATAGAGTGCTGGTCTTGGAGTTAGGAAGATTCATTGTCTTGAATTCAAATATGACCTCAGATATTTACTACCTATGGGTTCCTGGACAAATCACTTAATCCTGTTTGTCTCAGTTTCCTCATATGTAAAATGAACTAGGGAAGGAAATGGCAAACCACTCCAGGTGGCAAAGAAAATTCTAAATGGAGGCACAAAAAGTAGGACACCACTGAAAAATGACTGAACAGCAACGTAGGGATAGACTGCTGGACTTGGAGTCAGAAATGTGGAAGCCATTATGATCTAAAATTAAATTTTTTTTTTCACATACAGTCTATAACCACAACTTCAATGGAATTTAAATCAATTTATCCCAACTATAATTTTCACTTCTATAGTTTGTAAATTTTTAAAAAAAGATTTGTTCCAAAATTATTCCATATGTATAGAAGTAAAGTTGCAAGCCTATAATTTTTAGGACTCTTTTTTCTCCTATTTGATATATATATATATATATATATATATATATATATATATATATCTGCATATATATATATATATCTTGATATATATACATATCAAGAACCTTACTTATGGGAAAAGTCAATTATGTGGCAATTATACTAATAAATTGGAAGAGATGAGTGACAAATTGCTTTATCACTTCTCAGCAGTGGAAGTAGTATTGGTTTAAAAAATATTAATGACTGCTTATAACAATGTGTTGGACAACTGTGAAAATAACTCAGGTAATAAAAATGCTATGATATTGAGATGTCTACATTCAGTTTTAAATAGGTGGCTTTTCACATTGCTTTCAACAGAAATCTTGATAATTCATATAAACATATTGCTCAGAACTCAAAATTAAAGTATATGTTTTTGAAATGTTAATATCTATAAAACTACACAATTTATGATCACTAGAATATAAATTTAATGAATGAGTTTTCCTGGCATTACTAGGAGCAAAGTTGAGTTACATATTTTCATAGATGTTAGTTTTATAATTCATACGTATCTGAAAAAAATGTAAATGTGCAGGCTGTAAAATTGCTCCATCCTTCCCATATATTCTGTCAAGTTCTGGCCTACAAATAACTCTCTCTAAAATTACACAAATATCCCTAGTACTTAATTAGTGTTAAGATATTTTAGGATATTTATAAGATGACCTTTTTTTTCCTCTTTTTATTTCTTGGGAAGTGAAAAATGACAGATATTAAGTGTATATCCAATCAATCACTGATTTTCATGTGTATCCATTTCCTTGACATGCAAATTCCAAGGGTCAACTAATGTGAAAATAAAAGACAAACAAGAACACACTAATATAATTATTCTTATCTCAAAGGTTAGACACAATCCCCCCAAATCCCTGCTGCTTACTAGTTAGCTGAAAATTACTCTACATTGACAGATTTGTATTGGTTTTAATTACCATAACAGGACAAAATTCCAATATTCACAAACATTTAGTGAAGTGATAAATGATAAGTGAATAATAAAGCTGAACATTTACAAATTTTACCTCTATGATGTATACAATACTTTCTCTTCCCTATCTATTTACATCAAATGTCCATGCAGATTAACTTCAATAAGACATTTGAAACACTTTTCTATATGTCACATATGTCCTTGATGATGACTTATAAGCTTCTTCATACATGCGTGGTTTTGCCGGCAACAACTCTTTCATACCCCCAATGTATTCTTTCATTGTCCTTTGAGTCACCTACAATTTCTAATTCTTCTGAGATCATAGTATTTTTACATGATTCATAGCCATGTAAGTTCACCGAAAGAATATTGATATTTTCTATGAGTGATCTGACTAGAAAATGAAGTGGTGGACCATTCAAGAGTGAGAGATAACAGATTGATGGACCACATGTTGCACTGGAGTATGTGGGATGTTGAAACAAGCAAACAAAAAGACACAGGAGTATGTTCTCCAGCTCTTTGAGTAAAACCTCTACGGAGAGTTTATGAAAGTCATGGACAAGTGGTACACAAGATAAGAAGGTCTGAAAGACTTGTGGTCTGTGTTAGTTTATATGATATGGAATTAAGAATCCACAGAAGTAGTGGAACATTTACAGAGTATTCCCAAAGTCTTGGAAGAGTTTTAATCTTTTTGGCTTTTTTTGACATTGTATTTATCTATAACAGTCTTTGATTTGATCATTTTTCATTCATATTTTTCTTAAATGTCACCAGTGAGCTTACATTCTTAGGAATATTTTTACTCAGTACTTTTATCTCCTTCTCCATAGAAAACAGAAAAAAATCCTCATAAGATATCAAGTTTCTTCCAGTTTTCGCAGTCATGTATGATTTTATATTTATTCTAAAACCATGGATGATATCTCCACCTTGTGTGTCATCCCCTAGACTGAGTTCCAGGGTTTAGATAGCAGAAAATTAGAGGTGACCTCCAGCTGTTTTACTTGTTGTCAGATGATAAATAGTGACTTAATTTATTTTCATTTCAAATTAAATAAAAAGCCACAAGAAAAAAGGATATATGGAGAAACAAGAAATCTAAAGCATCATCACTCTACTTTCTATACCTAATCTAGAAGAAGAGAGGAGGATATTTGGTGAATATTCTTTTGCATTTTAAAGTATTTGTTTTTGTTGTTCAGTTGTGTATGACTGTTTGTGAGCCTAGTTGGTGTTTTCTTGGCAAAGATAGAATGATTTGTCATTTTCTTCTCCAGCTCATTTTAGAGGTGGATAAAGATAAGGGAAACAGCTGTACATAACTTGCCCAGGGTCACAAAGCTAGTAAGTGTCTGAGGGCAGATCTGGACTCAAGAAGGTGAGTTTTCCTGACTCCAGACCTAACAGTCTGTCGCTCTGCCACCTGGCTTCCAGTTTAAAGAATTGCTTTGTTCTGAAATACCTTTATTTAATGTATACTAAAATTTTGATAATGTGTCCCAAAAGAATTCATTCATTCCAGAGGTAAATTCAAGCCTTATCTATTTCTGTCTGTAGCACTGTTACTCAGCCTGTTTAACCAGGTTTACAACCTTGAAGTTATCTTTGACCCTTCCCTCTTCCTTGATTGCCATATCCAGTTAGTTACTGTGTTATGACAATTCCACCTCCACAGTACTTCCCACGTCCATCCTCTCCTTTCGAGCCACACTGTCACCACCCTAATACAAGTGCACCTGAATTACTGTAATAACTTCCTCATGAGTTTCTCGGACTCTTTTCTTTATGACATTCATCTTTCATCATAATTTGAAAATAATCTTTCTTCTACAAAGATCTAATCATGTCACTTCTCTATTCAAAAATATATTGCCTGGAATAAAAATTCTTATCTTTGGCATTTAAGAGTATCACAATCTCAGGCCACCTTAGGTCTGCAACTTTCTTATATCATTTCCCTATGGGCAAGCTATGCTCCAGACTAATTGTGTCCACAGAATGTGCCATGCACTCTCCTCCTGTGACTTTCTCAAGATACTCTCTATGTCTAGAAAACCCTCTCCATTTTTCTTGCATGTTAATTACATAATTCTTAATTATTCTTTAAAATTTTATTCAAATAGCATCTCCTCATAAAACTCTCTCTGATGCCCCAGATGGTAATGACTTTCCTATTTGGATCTTACATTGAAGTTTATCTCCTATCTCTTTAACTTATGTGACATTTGAGAATAATTATCTGTGTTTTTTTTTTCTTATACCCCTACTGGACCATGAAATCCAGTAGAATAGAAATTATCCATTTTTGTGTGTCTACCAATAAGTACATGGCATATGCATAGAAGCATAAAAAATTATGCACATGAGTATAGATATAGATAGATATATGTGTACATATATATGTGTATCTACACATACATACCAATGTACCAATGTCTATGTTTTAGTTGATTTCGAATTATGCATTTGGGAATCAGGGTATTAGTATTTCATGTTAGCAATAGTTTTAAAATGATGAATTAAAATAAATGAAGGAAAATAATCAAGGAATAAGAAAGGATACATTCAGGTTTATATACTAATAAAGCATCCAGGTAAAGATATCCCACAAGTTGCTGTAGATGCTAATGTAAAGAACTACAAAGGAGGTTATAAATGGAAATGTAGAGTTGGGAATCATATTTGTAGCATAAATAGAATTGAAGCCAGGTGTCAATGAGATTTTCAAAGGACTCAGTGGTAGAGAAAAGATGAAAACATTGAGTGAAGTTCAGCTAAAGGAGTGGAGAAGAGAATGAGCTAAAGAAAGATAAAGAGAATGAGTAATAGGAAAAGTAGAGAGAATTTTGGAACTACAGTTTCTCTGAAGTCAAGAATGAAGAGATTATGTTAAAGAACATATGCAATATTATCGGGAAAACATATTTGAATTTCTTAATTAAGAAGTCACATTTGACCTTTAAGCAAGCTATTTCAGTAAAGTGATAGGACAAAAACTGAATTATAAAGAGTTGAGGTGAAAGTGGCTGACAAAGGACTAGAGGCATTATTCACAGTGTTTTTTTCAAATGTTTTTATTAAAGGGGAGAGGGGAGATTATTAACTGGCTAGCATAAAGAGTCAAAAATGGACTTCTTAAAGGATTATAAAAAAATAAGCTTATGTATGTGTTTGGGGACACTTAAGATTCATTTCAAAGGGAGAAGGATCTTGAAGAAAAAAAGGAAAGTGTCAAAGGCACAGGTAAAGGGGTTTTCCTTATTTGGAAGTAGGAGTACCTTTTCCTCTGTAATGAGAAGAAGGAAAGAGCCAGTAATTTTTGCTGAGAATTTTTGAGGAGTTGAGGAAGGAAAATGATGCAGCTTTTGTTGGATAACCTCCATCTTCGTGAACTTTCTATAACAATGGAGAGGTTAGGAATTAACATGGAAAAGGAAATGTTTCAAACAGTTGCTATGAAGTGTGTGTGTGTGTGTGTGCATATGTATTTTAACTAGACCAGTGATTTTATTGGCATAAAGAATTCCCAAAGATGAATTTGCTTACAGATCAATACCTCTGCAACGTATAGAGCTTAAAGACCACCTTGATTAGTGGGAGATTAAATGGTTTTCCAAGAGACACATAGCCAGTAGACCTAAAATGCTGTAGCATAACTCAAGATAAGCAGATAGGGCACCAAGTTTGAAGTCAGTACAACCCAAATTTATATATCACCTCATTTGCAGCTTATGTATCTTAAGACAAGTGGTTTAACCTTTTTGTTCCTCAGTTGCTTCCTTCGTAAAAGTCAAAAAAGACCTATATGGTCCCTTCCAGCTCTAAACCTATGATCTATATGGTCTGTGATTGAAATGCCTGATTCTGAATCAGATCTCTATCCATATTTCTCTGTTTCCATCTTTGCGGATTTTTTTAAGTAGTTATATAAATGATGACAAATGTGGAAATGAATGAAGGAAAATGACCCTTAAATAGTTCTTGTACAATGTAAATGATCACCTCCTGACATGTCCATTTGATAAAATCATTTGTTCATATAACAGAATTAATTCTGAGGATGCAAACACAATGTTTTGACAAAACTCTGGCCCAAAGGATAAAAAGAAATTAACATGATAATTTTATTGTATATTTGAAAGGAATAGCAAATTTTGCCTAGTAGATTTTCAGTTTCATATACAATCATTTATTTTTTAGTATGCAATGTTAAAGAAAAACTTGTTTTATTCCATAAGTTAAAAATGCATTTTATAGAGGAGAGAGTTATGGGTAACTTTGCATAGCCAGAGTTGTCTGTGTATAACTAGATAATATCTAAAAAGCATCTAAAAAGTGTCCCTTTTCTTTTCCTTTTACTAGTACACAAAAAAAAAATTCTACTCAAAGAAAAAACAAAATTTTAGAAGGTAAACAATCTACCACTACATGCAAAAAAACTAATTTAAATGTTTGTATCTCACTTAACCACCAAGCTAGTCAAAGAATTAATCACACAGTACTATAGTTCAAATTCATTTTTACTCTTTATGTTGTGTGTAGACATACAAAAGATGAAACAAGTTGGTACAATTCAGACCTTGTTGCTTGAGTTGATTGTCTGATAAAAGATAAGAAAATAGGATAATAATATTTGCCATGCTGATTTAGAATCATTACTTACTCAGCCCAGGATTTTACCTTTCAGAATTACAGAAAAATAGTTTGTAAGACAGTGACATCCTTAGTGAGAAGCTGGATTTTGCTCCATTAAGAACAGTTGCCTACTTTAGAACCAATATCTATTTTTACATATTTTTTCTGTTTCAGCTCTTTCATTATTTGGTCTTTCTTGGTCCTTGTCACAGTCTGTGCTCAGTAGCTTTGACATCAGGCTCTGCCACTATCGCTCAGGACTTGGTTGTATCTTCAGGAATATCTGTGGTTATTTAAAGTTTCTAACCTTGCCATTTGGGGCCTCTAGTTTCTGCTGTTCCCATTGTGGTTGGACTTACACTTTCCTCATCTCTCTTGTTTTCCCCTCATAGCAAACAAGTTGTTAAGCTCTCCTTATTCTTATTGTCACTGCCCTAATTACCACAAGGTATCTGATTCTCATAACTACCTCCCTAGATAAACCATTGCAATGTGAAGTTTTGTTGATCTGCCACATCAATCAGCCTCCTGCTGCACATATTTCCCAATATTGGCCATCTAGTGTCACTGATTAGTTGCAAATATTATTACTATCTCCATTACTTCCTTGAGAATATTCATCCCTATTAAAATGCAACTTACTCATCTCCAGGTCTGTTTCCATCTGATTTATACATAATATTAGTCATTCTTGTTTAGATTTTAGTCATATCCTACTCTTTATGACCCCTTTTAAGGATTTTCTTGGCAAGGATACTGGAGCAGTTTGCCATTTCCTTCTTTAGCTCATTTTACAGATGAGAAACTGAGGTAAACAGGGCTAAGTGACTTGCCCTGTCTCACACAACTAATAAGTGGCTGAGCCTGGATTTGAACTCATGAAGATGAGTCTCCCTGTCTCCAGGACTGACATTCTATCCACCCTACCTCCTAACTGCCCCATAGTAACATTAATGGTCGGTCATTCTACCGTGACTTCTAGAAGTCTGATCCTATTTTCAAAAAAGTTCCCATATCCTTGGATTTTTAACCATAAACTGACCCTTCCATGAGGCTGCACATACTCAATGACCCTTTCTATGGGAGGTTACTCCTCACACTCTCAGAGGGTAAGGAGAAAGATGAATAATGAATAGATTTCTTTTTCTTCACTGTCATTTCCAAACCAATATTCTCCAGGGCTGGGAAACCTGTGGCCTCAAGGCCACATTGGCCTCTTGGTCTTCAAGTGCAGCCCTTTGACTGAATCCAAACTTTAAAGAACCTTGAAGTTTGGATTCAGTCGAAGGATCACATTTGAGGACCTAGAGGGTCACATGTGGCCTCAAGACCAGAGGTTCCTCACTACTGCCTTATATCATCTTTCACTGAACTTTTCCTGATGCTAATCCAAGCAACTAATTTACATCACCCTCTCCCTATCTTTTCATCTGTCAACCTCCTGATGGCTCTCATAATTTCTCAATGATATTATTTCCTGACTCATAGACATTTTCTCCACCTTATTCCCTTTCAACTTCCTAAGAATAACCTGACCACAAAAGTCTTGAAAGTTCTCCAGTTCCAGAACCTTTTCCTCCACTTTAGCCAAACATGGTGTAACAGCAAGGACCCGGGTATTTACAGGAGGGCCTGCTGAACAGGTTGTTAGATCTGCTTCTGAGGCAAAAACAATCTACTTTAATCAAGTACATATATCATTCACTTATCTCAGGGGAAAAAAATCAGCATCTTGAACTTCAGAGAAAATACAAGCAGAGAAATAAAGACAAACAGACAGGGTTTCCAACTGTCTAATCATAAGCAATACATACATCACAGATCAACAGAGAGATCCAACTCTCTGACTATCACATACACATATAGTTACCAGAGAGAGAATCACCATCATTTGGATGGGGATAAAGCTAGGGGGCTCCTTAGCAGTTGCCCAAAATCTTGTCTGGCCAAACAAATACTTCCAACAAGTAAACCCCAAAGTAAAATCTCACCTCAGAGAATTTATATACTTTTCAGAGCAGGAGGGCATCATCATCCTCTGGTCCAGTGCCTCAGTACAAATTAGCAAAAGGTATTGAGGTGTATTAATGGGTGGAGAAGTTAACCTTAAATTAACATTATCAATAGCATGGAGACACCTCAACATCACTCCCATTTTTATTGCCTACAAAATATGGAGCTTAGAAATGATCTTTTCAGACTACAACTTCCTATCATTGTTTTTTTCTTCACATAAAAAAGAAAAAATCCAGAATGAGCAGCTTGTACAAAATGTAAACAATGCTATTTATAGGGAGTGAAGTTGCTAGTGACCCTGGGAGGCCCTTGTGAATCAATGTCTAATAAGTTTTCAGTGACTATAGATGAATGGAAATCTATCTATTTTAATATCTGTTCTCAGATGTGCCCACTCCCACAAATTATGTATGTGTGCCAGAAAAATAGTGTTGCACAAGGTAATTCCTTTTAGTATTCTATCTGTGTTAATATAGTCATATTGATGACTTCTTTTCTATTCTGCGTATTTTATCCTTAACACAATGCTCTCATTCTCAGTAACTATTCCCTTATTTTTCAAAGTATAATTACTCCCATATGAATTAATATAATTATATCAGGGCAATACTACATGCCCTTTCATGCTTCAGCCAAATAGACCTATACTTTGGAATTGCTGGATGGGATACTAGCATCAGAGTCAATTGCAAATAGAATAGAATATAATTTTAATGTTCATGTTCATGATTTAGAACTTTGAGAGACTTTGAGGGTATATGGTCCATATTTCTTTACAGAAGAGTAAACTGAGGCCTAGAATACTTCAATGATGTCCTCAAAGTCACATAGGCAATAACTGTTAAAGCAAGTATATGAACTCAAGTCCTCTGGGTTAAGATCCAGAGAGCTTTCCACTGCTGCTCACTCCTATTTGGGAACCAAAATTTCATACTCAGTGTTAGTTATTTTTGCACAGATTGAGGAATATCAGGTACTAATGAATCTCAATGTATTTTTTAATAACTGCATGCATGAAATTGGATGTGACTGACATAATCAAATCACAAAACTGAAATAGTCATTCTTTGCAAAAACGTTCAGTAGAGGATAGTAACTTTTAAAGCAGCCTTATATAATTCATTTCTTTTATATTAATAAATGGAGGAGCTAAGATGAAAAATCTTATTACAGACATTAGAAATAAGCAATATTTTGGTAATATGTTCCTGTATGTGAAAAACTAGGAGAGAAAGAATGGCAGAGTAGATAAATAGCTCACTTCTGAACCAGGGAGACCTGGGTCCACATTCTAATCTCTGAAACATACTATCTACCCAGACAGTATGGCAAGTCATTCTGGAATGCCATATGTGGGTAAGTCATCTAAATTCTCAGGACTCCAGGAAACTCTAAAACAAATTATAGAGGAAGAGGGGGAGTGGAGCCAAGATGGCCGAGTAGAAAGACATACATACTTTAACTCTTCCCCCATAGCCCATCAAATACCTATAAAGAAAGGCTCTCAAAAAATTCTAGAGTAGCAGAAGCCACAGAAAGATGGAGTGAAGAAGATTTCCAGCCTAAGGTGACCTGGAAGGCCAACGGGAAAGGTCTGTCACATGGGACATGGAGCCCAGCCCATCCTCAGCCATGTGACTCTGGGAAGAGCAGGACTAGAGAAGGATGCAATTTGAAATCCCTGGGAGCAGCAGTGGTTCACAGATCCCTCAACCCACAGGCAGCAAAGGTCAATGAGAGGGCCTTTTCAACATGAGTAAGAAGGGGGCAAAGTCCATCTCTGGCCCTGGCCTAAGGTGGTAGAGGCTGGGCAGCCTAGGCTTCTGGCCATGGCAGTGAGGCAGCAGATGGCATTCATTGTTCCATTGTTGGAGCACTGAGCATAAAGACTCTGGGGGAACGGAGCAGATGATCTGAATCTCAGCCCTGAGCAGAGTCCTAGGATGAGCAGGAGCACTAGGACCTTCCTTTTGAGTAAGGATTCAGAAGTCAAGTAACTGCCTGGGAAAATGCCCAAAAAAGGAAAAAAAATAAGATCATAGAAGGTTATATTCTTGGTGAACAGGTATTTCCTTCCATCCTTTCAGACGAGGAAGAACAAAGGATACTGTCAGAGGAAGTCAAGGCTTCTGCATCCAGTACCTCCAAAATGAATATACAGTGGTCCCAGGCCATGGAAGAGCTTGAAAAGTGAATCAGCACCTTGCTAAAGCAGATGCCCCCCAAAAATGCTGAGGAAATAACATTTTTAAAAATAGGGTAACTCAATTGGAAAAAGAGGTCTGAAAAGCCAATGTGGAGAAGAAGACTTTAGAAAGCAGAATTAGCCTAACGGAAAAGGAAGTTCAAAAGCTCACTGAAGAAAATAGTTCTTTAAAAATGAGAGTGAAGTTCAGGGAAACTAATGTCTATATGATAAACAAAGAAGTTGTGAAATAAAACCAAAGGAATGAAAAAATAGAAGATAATGTGAAATATCTCATTGGAAAAACAACTGACCTGGAAAATAGATCCAGGAGAGACAATTTAAAAATTATGGCACTACTTGAAAGCTATGATCAAAAAAGGAATCTAGACATTTTCTTTCATGAAATTATCGAGGAAAACTGCCCTGATATTCTAGAATCAGAGGGAAAAATAGATATTGAAAGAATCTACCTGTCACCTCTTGAGTGAGACCCTAAAAGAGAAACTCCTAGGAATATTGTGGCCAGATATCAGAGTTCCCTGATATCTGTTTCCCAGGAGAAAATATTGCAGGCAGCTAGAAGGATACAATTCAAATATTGTGGAAATAAAATCAAGATAACACAGAATCTGGCAGCTTCTACATTAAGGGATAGAAGGTCTTGGAATATGATATTCCAGAAGTCAAAGGAACTGGGATTTAAACCAAGAATGACCTATCCAGCAAAACTGAGTATAATAATTCAGGGGAAAAAATGGTCATTCAATGATATAGAGGACTTTCAAGCATTCTTGATGAAAAGACCAGAATTGAAGAGAAAATTTGACTTTGAAACACAAGAATCAAGAGAGGTATGAAAAGGTAAACAGGAAAGAGAAATCATAAAGGACTTTCTAAAGCTTAACTATTTAAATTCCTACATGGAAAGATAATATTTGTAACTCTTAAGACTTTTCTCAGTATTTGGGTAGGTGGAGGGATTATACACACACACACACACACACACACACACACATACAGAGAGAGAGAGAGAGAGAGCACAGATTGAGTTGAATCAGAAGGAATGATATAAAAAATAAAATTAAGGGGTGAAAGAAGAAAATATTGGGAGGACGAAAGGAGAAATGGAATGGGGCAAACTATCACTCATAAAAGAGACAAGAACAATATTTTTTCGATGGAAGAGAAAAGGGAGGAGGCAAGAGTGAAAAAGTGAAGCTTGCTTTCTTCACATATGGCTTAAGGAGGGAATAACATGCTCACTCAATATGGTATGAAAATCTATCTAACACTACAGGAAAGTAGAGGAGAAAGGGACAAGTGGGGTGAGGGGGATGATAGAAGGAAGGGCAAATGAGGGAAGGGAGTAACTAGAAGTGAACACTTTGGGGAAGGGGCAAGGTCAAATGAGAGAATAGAATAAATAGGGGCAGGGTAGGATGGAGGGAAATATAGTTAGTCTTACACAACTTGACTATAATATAAGGCTTTTACAAAGCTACACCTATATAGCCTGTATTGAATTGTTTGCCTTCTCAGTGAGGATGGGTGGGGAGGGAGGAAGGGAGAGAAGTTGAAATTCAAAGTATTAGAAACAAATCTTGAGAATTGCTATTGCAGATAACCGGGAAATAAGAAATACAGGTAATGGGATATAGAAATCTATCTTGCCCTTCAAGAAAATAGAGAAGATAGGGATAAGAGAAGGGTGGGGTGAAAGGGAGGGCACATTGAGGGAAGGAGTAATCGGAATGCAAGGTGTTATAGGGTGGGGAGAGGGGAAAGATGGGGAAAAAATGGTAACTCAAAATTTTGTGGAAATGAATGTCACAGTCTAAGAATAAATAAAGGAAACCACAAAAATTTATAGTGGAGGCACCAATATGTATTTGCAAGAAATTTTAAGTTTCCATATACCAATAAAATCACAGTCTGTCTATTCTTTTTAAGAGCACAAGCAAAGTTATGGTTATGTGTCTGAAAACTTACTTCTTGTTAATTTTTACAGTTATGGTCATGATTATGTTTAGAAAAGTCTTTAAAAACAAACAATTTTGGTTTAAGTTGAATAAAATAGCAAAATTCACACACAAGGATGATAACACTCTTTAACATATGTCTGATAGAAAGATTAATAATTCCAAAAATATATTATACCCTACATGTAAACAACACTGAAATATTTGAAATATGAATGCATGCTCCCAGATTTTATTTTCCTATTATGTGTTTATATTTTAACATTCAGGTTGACAAATGAATTGTTATTTTTAAATAGCTGCAACCACACCATTGAAGAGTCAGCTGTTAGATGTCACTTTATTGTCTAAGGCAGAGTAGAGCTGAATTACAAAACACATGGAAATCATCTCCATCAAATGATAAGACATAAAAGGTGTCCTTGGTGAGTGCAACATGATGCAATGAAACTGGAAATTAGGGCCCTTATCTCTGATGTAGTTTTTTCTCTTTAAAGAGGTGTTTTACAAGTTAAACAAGTTCATTAAGGGTCAACTGAATGACATCCTTAGGGAATTAAACTACTATAATACATAAAATGTCATTGCTGATCTATGCTGTATATGCATAAGTAAATAGAACCAGGGTCACATGCCTAACTACAAAACTTGTCTGATAGTACTAACACTCTATCAGATTTCTTTTCTATATTCTGAAAAGGTATTAACATTGGAAGTCACAATCATCCGTAGTAGTATCCATCTAGACTGTATTTCACAGTAAAGCTAAGGAAACAGAAGGGTGAACACAAACCGTCTTTTTAGTAACATGAGCATTTGTAGCTACCAAGCCTTATTAATCTTACTCTATACAAGACAAAAGGTAAAATGAACTGGTAAGATTAGCATGCATCATGTCTAGAAGGACTTAAGTTTGTGCCTCTTCCCTGTCCTTTTAAACTCCTAAAACAGAAACTAAATACATAGCAAGAAGGGGTTTGGTTGAGGGCTGAGAAGAAGTCTTTAATCATGAGGGACAGGCCCTGATGAGCATAGCGTCCTGAACCTCTCTCACCTAAAAATCCTTTATTAAATAGTATGTGCCATGAACTGCGATGAAGGCTATGGACCCAAAAAGAGACTAAAAACAGAAGAGGTCCTGATCTTAAGGAAGCATTATCAGAGAAAATAGCAGACCAATAAGTATGTACATGCAAGAGGAATGCAGAGTGGATGGAGGTAGCCTGAAAGGAAAGGTATTAACATCTGAGGATCTAGAATAAGGGAGGAAAAGGTCTATTTGACAAAGTGACATTTGATCTAAGCAATTAAGGAAATTAGAGAAACTAAAAAAGGTTTTGAAGGAAGAAAAATTCAGGCAGAAGAGATAGGCAGTGGACAGACGAGGAGAAATTATAGAATGAAAATTTAGAGGTACTAAAAGTAGGTGAATTTAGAAGGATTGGTTAAGGATTAAATTACAAAAAGGCTGAAAAAAACAGACTGAATCCAGGCTATGAAGAGCTCCAAGGTCATTTTGCTAAAGTGCACATCTGACTATGCATTTCCTGTTTGTTGAATTCTAGTGGATCCATATTATATCCACAAGAGATAGTAAAGTATTCTTTTGAGCATCTAAAGCACTTCATAACATCACCCTTTCTGATTTTCTGATCTTCTTATACTTTACTGTGGATTTTAATCTGACTCAAGGGAAAACAAAACCACATGCTAAAATTTTTCATGTAGGAGAACTTTGTATTAACATGGTTCATAGATATACTGTGGGTCAAAATATTCATCCTAAAACTTTGTAATTACAAAAAATAAAATCCAAATGTTAATTCTGTTTTCTAACACTAACATTATCAAATAGTTCAAATGTATTTACTTATAAGACATGGATAACTTATGACTTTCTAATTAGATTGCAGCATTTTGAGTTTGTATTTCTCTATTGGAATTGAAAGTTTAAAATTTTTCCTCCACTTTCCTCTTTTTGTATAAAGTTGAGATTGAACTTCCATGATTTTTATTGAGAGATTTAATAAATTAAGTACTCATAATGGTGGTGGGTGATATTGAAAAAATTAATAATCATGCATAGAATCCATGTTTCTAAAAATAACTGATATTTATGTGCCGTACACTTAAAACTTTGAAAAACTATGTGCATTGATCTCATTTTAACTTCACACCAATGCTATGAGATAACCACTGCAGTAATTAAGTACCCCATTTTACAAATAGGAAAAAAGGATTCTCAGTTCAGTGAAATGATTGGCCTATAGTCACATAATTAGGAAATGTTGGAAGCAAGATTTGAAGTCTGCACTTTTTCCAAATCTTCATTTAATATATGTTTTCTCATTTAGAAACTTGTCTATATTGCAAACCAAGCATGAAGGAAGGATATCCACTAAGATCATATACAACAAACTTTTCAGAAGAACCTTCCCATTATCTATCAATTCTTTAAAATATTTAGATATCATAAATGTAGGAAGTTCTTCACCATATATAGATTACAATTCATCGATGTTTTCACATCCTGGACAATTATTGCCCATGATTTCCCAAAAGATCTCAACAGAGACTCTGGAAAAACTTCTGAAACTCTTCCTCTAGGTCTATTTTTTTTTAATTTCCTACATAGCAGTACAACACTTGGAACTGTCTATCTGTTATTCCTTCTTTTTATTATCTAAACAACCCAATATTCCTTTATAATTATGCTTGCCTTGAGAGATAGTCTTTATACTGTTTCTTCTTCTTTATCTATCATCAGTTAAAATAAGCAGAATAGGGGGAGGAGCCAAGGTGGCGGAGTAGAAAGATTCACGTATGCTAGCTCCAAATCCACAGCCCATAAATTTCCTGAAAAAAGAACTCCCCACAAATTCTGGATCAGTGCAAGCCATGCAGAAACACAGTGGAAGAGATTTCCGTTCCAGAGAGCCCTGGAAAGCCGTCCCCAGGGGTCCGTCACGCTCCAGACGTGGAGCCCATCCCTGCACTGTCCTGGCCACGGACCCAGAGGAGCAGATCCGAGCAGGCTTCAGGGATGGAACCTCCAGTGGCCGCAAAGGTCCCTCCACCCACAGGCGCTCCAGGTCAGTGAGAGAGACTTCTGGGCTGGCCAAGAGAGGAACGGGGTATCTCCATGACTCGGGCCCCCTCAGGAGGCAGCAGCAGAGGCAGCAGCAGAGGCAGCCCAGTGCTCCCAGAGCAGAAAGGAGCTCAGGGCCATTACCAAAGGTCTCTGCATAAAGCCCCTGAGGGAACTGATCCTGGGAGGCAGCCCTGACCCCACCTGAGCACCAGAACTTAAGCTCACATTGAATAGCAGCCCCAGTATTGTAGAAATACAATCAGGATAACACAAGATCTAGAAGCTTCTACATTAAGGGATCTAAGGGCATAGAATAGGATACTCCAGAAGTCAAAGGAACTAGGACTAAAAGCAAGAATCACCTACCCAGCAAAACTGAGTATAATACTTCAGGGGAAAATATGGTCTTTCAATGAAACAGAGGACTTTCAAGCATTCTTGATGAAAAGACCAGAGCTGAAAAGAAAATTTGACTTTCAAACACTAGAATGAGAAGAAGCATGAAAAAGTAAACAGCAAAGAGAAGTCATAAGGGACTTACCAAAAGTGAACTGTTTACATTCCTACATGGAAAGACAATATATGTAACTCTTAAAACTTTTCAGTGTCTGGGTAGTTGCTGGGACCACACACACACATACACACACTCATACGCACATGTACATGCATGCGTGTGCACACACATACACACATGCACACACACACACAGAGACAGAGAGCACAGAGTGAATGGAATAGGATGGGACCATATCTTAAAAGAAATTAAAGTAAACGGTTGAGAGAGAAATGTAGTGGGAGGAGAGAGGGTGAAATGGAATGGGGCAAATTATATCTCAATCAAGAGGCAAGCAGGAGACTTTTTAGTGGAGGGAAAAAGAGGAGAGCTGAGGAAAAAAACATGAAGTTTACCCTCATCACATTTGACTAAAGGAAGGAATAAAATGCACATTCATTTTGGTATGAAAACCTATCAAATACAGGAAAGTGGGGGGAGAAGGGGATAAGCAAGGGGGGGATGATGGAAGGGAGGGCAATGGGAGGAGGGAGTAATTTGAAGGTCAACACCTGGGGAGGGACAGGATCAAAAGACAGAATAGAAACAATGGGGGGCAGGATAGGATGGAGGGAAATACAGTTAGTATTACACAACACGACTATTA
Source organism: Bettongia penicillata ogilbyi (assembly GCA_023548195.1). Taxonomy (NCBI): domain Eukaryota; kingdom Metazoa; phylum Chordata; class Mammalia; order Diprotodontia; family Potoroidae; genus Bettongia; species Bettongia penicillata. The sequence continues at coordinate 36,163 of JAJHZJ010000943.1, forward strand.
TCGGAGTCACTTGCAAAACTGCACAGATATGGCCTTTATTGAATTGCCTTCCCAAAGGGAACAGGTGGGGAGGGAGGGATGGGGAGAATTTGGAACTCAAAGTTTTAGGAACAACGGTTGAGTATTGTTCTTTCTACTAGGAAATAAGAAATACAGTTAATGGGGAATAGAAAGTCATCTGGCCCTACAGGACAAAAGAGGAGATGGGGACAAGAGAAGGGAGGGATGATAGAAGAGAGGGCAGATTGGTGATAGGGAAAATTAGACTGCTCGGTGTATTGGGGTGGGGGAAGGGGATAAATGGAGAGAAAATTTGGAACCCAAAATTTTGTGAAAATGAATGTAAAAAGTTAAATAAATAAATTTATGTTAAAAAAATAAAATAAAATAAGCAGAATACAACATTTTTCCAGAATGTTGTTTAAATGATCACAGTCATGAGCAATAAAGCTGTAGAAATATTGATGTTTTTCATATTGTTTTATGATCGCATACATCATTGCATTTTAATCAAACACTAATTTTCTTTGAATATAGAGAGATACATTCTTTAGAAGCATCACTGGGAAGTAGATTGCCACCAAACTAGGAACCTTCCTCATCTAGCCAGCTAGAAATGAGAGCAGTTATTAGATGATGAGATCTATTAACACTGGAAGAATGAAAGTAAACAAGAAGATACAGAGAAGCATATAAAATTTAATAACTATTTACTAAACACCAATTTTATGCAAAGCATTTTGCTAGGCACTTGGGATACAATATGAATCATGACATCTGTGCCTGCACTAGAGGAACTTATATTTTACTAGGAGCTTCACACACAAGTCACCTACAAATAATGTAAGTACAGAGTGATGGGGGCAAGCATGCAAAACATTCTTGGAAAATTTCAAGAGGGAAAGAGGGAAAGAATGCTTTCATTTGGAGGGATCAGGTTAAGCTACTCAGAAATGGCACAAAAGTTTCCCTTTAAGCAACTATTAGTATTCTGAAGGACAAAGATTCCAAAGGAGTGTGTTCCAAGATATGGGGAATAACCAGTGGAATCAAGCAGGTGCCATATGGCCTCTTGAGTTCAGATAATATCTAGTCACTCTGATTGGCTAAATGTAGACTTGTAAGTGGAATAAAGTGAAATAATTCTGGAAAGGTAGGAAAGCAGTGAAAATTGATGCTGAAGAAAGCTAGAAAGAATGAATGTGTGAAGTAAGTTAGAAGTACAGATAAGTAAGTGACCTTTCATTTGTAGTTCTGCTTACCTTACAAGGTTTCTTCTTCTAAAATACATTAGATTGGTTTGTTTAAAACTTTTCTACCTTCTATTTCTTCCTTCCTTTTTCTACATCCTCCTTTTTTTATTACCATTAAGCATGAGGAACTACAGAGAATATTCAAAATTAGAAGCGGGTAAAAGAGTAATCGCTGAGAGCCAATCAGAAAATTTTGACTTGGAAAAAAACACTTTTCAAGACAGTTTTGAAATAAAGGGTGAGAAAAATATTTTAATCCTAACTGTATCCTCATTTGATCCCTATTAGAGAACAGCTGGAAACTATTCTCCATCAAAAGAAGAGAAAAAGCTACAACCCTTCACAAACTTGAAGACCATTAAATCACCCCCTATCTGTCTCCTTTCCAAGATAAGTGACATCAATTTCTTTAACCTCTCTTCAAAGACCTTATTATTCAATCCATTAGTCATTTCCATTATTACATGCAGTAAATAAACTGAAACTCATCCTCCAACACTTTCTATACTTTTCTCACCCAGACACTGTATCATAGTTCTACCTACAGATGACAAAATCATAACTACTTTAGTTAACTAAAGTGGATGTAGGAACTGAAACAGTTAATACTTAGTGTTTTTAAGTAGATGACCCAATGAGTACATTACTAATGAAAAACTCATGGGATCAATTAGAAATATGGTAGTGTCTTCTTCAATAACAATGAATTAATCCAAAGAACTCAGAAACAGAGAAAGGGGTCATAGGGTGGACTGAGACAAAAAAATGAATAATTTTGTGAGTGCATTGGAGAGAAAACAAGATCCAAGATCAGAAGATCCAAGATAGTAGATTCATTATCTTTCAGTTCAATTCCAAGAAAATTCCCAAGTCAAGACATATTCTTGACTACAGATAGATAGATGATATATACACATATATGTATATATGTGTATAAATACAGATATCTATACACACATATGTATGTATGTATAAAGTCTTACTGTTCATACTTCTATTTATTAATTCTCTCTATGGAGATGGATAGCATTTTCCTTCATAGATCCTTTATAGTTGGTTTGAATATTTATAATATTCAGAATAATTTAATCTTTCACAGTTATTTTTTGACCAGAACTGTGGTTGCTGCATACAACATTCTCTTGGTTCTGCTCACTTCATCCTTCATTATTTCATGAAAATCTTTCCATTTTTTTCTAATATCAACTGCTAATCATTTCTTATTGTATAGTAATCTTCAATCTCAACATATACCATAATTTATTTAGCCATTTGCCAATAGATAGCCATCCCACACTCCTGCTTCCAATTCTTTCCCACCACCAAAAGAGCTGCTAGAAATATTTTAGATCAAATAGGCTCTTTTTCTTTTTCTCTTATCATCTTGGAAAACAGACCTAATTGGGATATTACTGGGTTAAAGAGTATACGAAGTTTTATAACTCTTTGTGCATAATTCCTGATTGCTCTCCAAAATGGTTGGATCACTTCACAATTCCAACAACAGGGTGTTAATGTGCCAATTTTCCCACATCCACTCCAATATTTCTCATTTCTTCCTTCTATCATTTTAGCCCATCTGAAAGATATGAGATGATATCTCAAAGATGTTTAATTCACATTTCTCTAATCAATATTGATTTAGAGCATTTTTTTCATTTGTCTATACATAGCTTTGATTTCTTCATCCAAAAATCATCTATTCATATCCTTTGGTCATTTATCAGTTGAGGAATAACTCATATTCTTATGAATTTGACAAAGTGGTCCATATATTTGAGATGAGACCTTTATCCAAGACACTAAAATTTTCCCCAAATTTTCCACTTTCCTTCTAATTCTGGCTAGATTGATTTTATTTGTACAAAAAAGTTTTCAATTGAATGTAATAAAAATTGTTCATTTTACATCTCACAATGCATTCTCTTCTATTTCTTTTTTATTCATAATTTCTTCTCCTAGCCATAAATCTATTAATATGTTTCATGTTTTCCTAATTTACTTATGATATCTCCCTTTATATCTAGGTCATGTATCCATTTTGACCTTATCTTTGAAAATGATGTAAGGCATTGGTCTATATTCAATTTCTGACAGACTGTTTTCCAGGTTTTTTTTAACCAAATAGTGAATTTCTATCCCAAAATCTTAAATCTTTACATTTGTCAAGTACAAAGTTAATATAATTATTTACTACTGTGTATTTTATCCACCTTTCTATTTCTTACTCAGTACCAGACAATTTTGATAATCACTGCCTTGTATTATAGTTTAAAATCTGATATTGCTGATTCTCCTTTAAATTTTTTAATTAATTTCTTTGATATGGTTGACTTTTAAATCTTCTAATGAATCTTGTTACCTTTTTTCTAGTTTAATAAAATAATTTCGGAGTAATTTATTTAGGATGGCATTTAATAAGTAGATTAACTTCAGTAGAACTTTTATTATATTGGTTCTTCCCATCCATGAACAATTAATATTTCTCCAGTTACTTAGATCTGCATTTATTAATATTTGTTCACATAGTTCCTGGGTGTGTTGTGGCAAATATGCCTCAAGGTATTTCACACCTTCTACAGTTATCTTAAATGCAGTATCTCTTACTATCTCTTCTTCGAGTGTTTTTTTGGTAATGTTTGGAATGTATGATGTATGAGGATTTATTTTCTATCATGATACTTTGCTAAAGTTATGGTTTCAACTAATTTTATAGTGTAATCTCTAGGATTTTTCAAGTATACCATTATACCATCTGCAAAGAATGAGAGTTTTGTTTCCTCATTGTCTATTTGATTCCTGCAATTTCTTTTTATTTTTGCTCTTGCTATCATTTCTAATACAATATTGAATAATCATGGTGGCAATGTGCATTCTTATTTTACTCCTGGTCCTATTGGGAAACCTTCAAACTTATCACAATTACAGATAATGCTTGCTGGTGATTTTCATTGTGTTTTCTTCAATCCTCACATCTGCCATGTCATTCCCTCCTCCCACTCTCTCAGCTTAGAACTTTGACTTAAATTTCACTCAAAAATTTAAGTGAACAAGAATTCCCTTTACTCCCTTTCTCTTCGTTTAATATCACTCTGAGTCCTTACCCTATCATCTCCCCCTTCATTCCTCTCTAATGTGAGAAGTTAGCCCTTCTTCTTGCCAAGACAAATCCCTCTACATGCTCAAACAATCCAATTTCATACTGTCTTCTTCAGAAAATTATACCCTTTATCATCCCTCTCTTTTCCTACTTTAATTTTCTATTGGATATTCCATATGACATATCCAAAAGTAAATTTGTTTCCCCAAAAACAATCAGGCAATAACCATTTATTAAATGCCTATTATGTACCTGATACTACATGTTGGAGACAGAAAGAGAAGGAAAAGATGGCCCTTTCCCTCAAGGAACTCACAATCTAGTAGAAGACGCAATAAATAGACCAATTATATATGTATATACATACATACACACACAAATACACGCATAACATATATGCATGTGCACATATGTGTATATAAATATATGCACATGCCTATATGTGTGTATATACATGTGCACATGTATGTTTATATGTGTATGTACATACATATACACACAAATTACATACATGATGAATAGAAAATAATTAAAAGAAAGTATTATCATTACGTGGGATTAGGAAAGACTTCTAGTAAAAGTTGGAATTTCAATTGGGAATTACATTAGGCCAGGGAGACAAGTTGCAAGAGTGGAATAGGAAAATCATTCCAAGTATAAGGTATGACAACCTGAGAAAATGTCTGGAGTCAAGAGATGAAGTGGAACAGAAAATGTACCAGTGTCACTGAAGTGAAGATTGTGGTGATGCATAATATATAAAAAAACTGGAAAGAAAAATTTGAGTGTGGACAAGGGTATTGGAGGGAATATACTGTGGAAAGCTTTGAATACCAAAGAATTTTGTATTTGATCCTGGAGGGGATAGGGAGTTATTGGAATTTGTTGAGGAGGGAAGTGATGCAGTCAAATCTACTGTTTAGGAAATCCATTCAATGGCATAGGGAATGGATTGGAATGGACAGAAACTGGAGGAAGTTATACTAATTTCCCCATTATTTTCAAGGGCACCAGCATGTTCCCAATCACCCAAGCTCACAGCCTAAGTGTTTAAACCATGTTCCACCTCACCCCCACCTACCCCACCACTCAATTCAAAAAAACTCTAAAACCTCTTATTTTTCAACAGCAACTCTGTGGGTCATAAACGTTTAGACAAAGTTAGACTTGATTTGTGAGATGTTTTGCTTTATTTAACTGTACTTCTTTGTTACAATGAAGTGCTCTATTCTGGGGAAGGTTTGTAATCATTGGGGATAACACCATCCCAAAATATATTAAAAAAGCATTTATTTAGGAAAAAAATAACCAAGCTAGTAGACAATATAAAATAGTAATTAATGATGAAGTATAAGTATTACTTTACCTCAAAAAGTTTTCAAAAATTTTTTTGTGGAAAAAGTTCATCAGATGTAGACACTGAAGAGAAGTTACGTAGATATACTAGCACTCACAAAAACATCACAGACATGGGGAACATCATGAGAGATATGTATGAGCCTGGGTAGAATGATCACATAATTTGGTTAAATCAGGTTCAGAGCTAATTCCTTCCTTGTGTCCACACCTTCAATCCTATCCAATTAAATTCAACAAACCCTTCATTAAAACCTTACCATTTATAAAAGCCTATCTGGTATATCCCCAATAAGTTATGAGGCAGGTTAACTTTGAAAATATCTAGTAACAGAAAAATTATTGCTTCCTAAGGTAAATCATTACCTTCTAAAAAAAACATAACATTAGAAAGTTTGGTCATGGAGTGAACCAAAAATCAAGTTTCTTTTAACATCTATCCTAGTTCTGGGTCATAGTCACCTAAGTTGCTCAGTGGACAGAGCTGTGGACCTGAACTAAGGAATACCTGAGTAGTAATCCCACCTATGACACTTCTTTAACTATGTGACCTTGGTCAGGTCAATTTCCTCATATGTGAAAATAGGGATGATAATAATGTCTACCTCTTAGGGTCATTCTGAAGATAAAATTATATAATACTCATAAAGTGCTTTATAAACCCTAAACTACTTATACAAATGCTAGGGAGATATTGTTTTGTAATTAGGAAATTAGGAAGTAATTAGGAAAAATCTTATCTATTTCTATATATGATAATGCTTCTGATATTTAAGGTTATGATCATTACTCCCTCTTGAATTTTTTGCCTTCTTTGTCAATTATTTCTACTTCTCTCATTTTTTCTCATATGGCAAAGTATTAATCCCTCTCACCTCCACACTCACTCTCAGTCTGGATTTCCAATGCCCTTCTAAAACATTGACATAGAGAGTAATATGCAATATTAGAGATATGTTATGACCAACCAACCAATCAATCATTAAGCACTTATTAAATACTTGGTATGTACTAGGCTCTGTGTTGGGTACTTATGGTATAAAGTCAAAAGTAAAATAATCTCAGCTCCCCAAAAACTAACATTCTATCTGAGGAAACAATAGATATGCAATATGCTTATTTTAAAAACAGATAAAAATTTAGAATGCAATACACTATTATTTTATAAATTTAGCCTATCATCACATCAGCATGTTTGCTTTGCAGGTCACATTGTTTATTCATTTGGAGCTTGTCTCCTAAAATCCCTGGCTGACATGAATTGTTGTCTGACCACATTTCTCCTTCTCTGTACTTGTGCAAGCATTATTTTTTAAGCCTCAGGGAAGAAAGTTACATTTATGTCTACCTAATTTCATTTTGTTAGATTGAGCTCCCTATTCCAAATTATTTGCATCTTTTCTGTATCCTGATGCAATAATTTAAACATTTGGCATCTCTCTCACTTTCATAAGAAGCACCGTTCTATTGGAAAGAAAAACTTGGGCACAGGAAGACCTAGAATCAAGTCTTTCCTCTGACATCTATTGGCTGTGTGATCACAGGAAAGTCACTAAGCCTCTCAATGTTCTATGATCTTATGACTCTGACATCTTTCCAAGACATTGGAAGCACACAGCAGAACATTTTGCCAGCTACCACCTACCTGTGTCTTGTTGGAAGGAGCCTGGCTGCTCTTTGTCATCCCACGGGAACTGCTAAAAGCGTTTCTTCTTTCCTCCCCCAAAAAGCGCAATCCTGGTTACAAAGAAAAGAACAGAAGAGAATTCATGAAAGGGCTTCTAAAGTGTAAGGTATACATTTTCATATGTTTGCAGTGTCCTAAATGGAGATGAAATAGGAAGTTCCAAAACCATTTAATTTCCTTTTATTACTGTTAAATATACACCAGAAATATAGTGCAGGGTTTTGCTATTCCCAGAAGTAAAAACCAGCCTATTTAGATTAAGCATCCCATTGTGGTTTTGTAGTTTAAACATATACTTTGTTCATTTGGGATACATCCTCCTACAGGCTTTTGGTTATTTTTTTAAAAATTTATCTTTTTAAATGATGCATACTATTTGCATGAATTATAATAGATAGCCACAGCAAGCTTAATAAAAATTGTTTATTTAAAGTACTCCAGTTTTCGTCTTACTCTCATGAACATAACTTAATATACTGAAATTAAGAACAATAAGAAGAGGGCAGAAAGTATTTTAAAACATGGCTCTTTCTTGCTACATATCAATTTTTTTTAATTATACAATTGTTTTACTATTTATTTTTTTAAATGAAGATTTACCCTCTAACTTAAAAGAGAGTGAATTCAAGATTTTAGCCTAAAATGAAAATTTATGTGACAAAAGTTTATGGAAATGACTCCAAAATTATTTTCATTATTCCATACAGTGCACAAAGAGGAATGATTTAACAGCCATACAAATCTGAAGTAAAATGGCATGAATCTCAAATATTTCACAAGAACAGTGCGATGAGGAAAATGTGGCAGCTATATGAAAAAAAAAAATGTTTGTGCGGATCAGTCCTCTGGCCCTGGTAGAACATCTTTATCCTCTCTCAACAAACACTTTTAAAAGAGGATCCAATACCACCAGGAACCTTGCATTGCACAATACTCAATGAGAGAGAATGAACTGTGATTTTAGAAATATAGAATGAAATTCAGAAATCCCACTTTGACTACTGGTTTTGCTTAAACATGCTTCTCTATCTAATCTTCACAGAAGTATAAGCTGAGATGCGTCCACATATACATATATATGCTAATTAAATGCAAAATTCCCAGCATTCCTTGCAGCTGCATTTGGCCCTACATCCCAAATCCATCTTCACTTTTGGCATGGCTGTTCAAAAACGTAAATGGTAGTCACAAAGAAAGCAACCTTGGCCTTCGCTTTTCCCCCACAACAGCCATAGAAATTCTTTTTTCTTTTGTTTCCCAAGGCCATAAACACTGAAAATCCTAATTAAAACACAAAGTTTGACTGTTCTCTTCGAGGATTACCAAAGCTAAGAAAGTGAAAGGAATGTGGATTAAAAAAATTACCCCAGTCTTGACAAAGACACTCTTAGAGTTTCAAACTGTTAACTTTTCTTTTTTCTGGCATCATGTACCACGGGAGGAAAATAGTTACAGTGAAAAACTAATGAATGTAGGCATCATTCAAACAAGTTTAATACATACATGGAGTGGCCCTGTGAATAGGATTTCAAACAGAACTTCTAAGCAATGATGAGAGCAGGAAAGAGCCATATTTGCTCTGTACAAAGAGAGCTTTGTCACCTCCTGACTTCATAGAAAGAAGTGCACTTGTGTTTGTATGTGTGTGTTCATGCACTTACAGTAGTCTTTGGGTATCACCACTTGAACCGACCAGCCAAGAAAACGGACACATTTGCTAGCTCTAATGTCAAGAGTTACGGGTCAAGGTCAGGCTGAACATAATACCTTCTTCATATAAAAGGCGACTCTCTTTGATACTTCCTTCATTTCTTTCTTAAAAAAAAAATAAAAAACTCTTAGTGAGAATACATGCATTTTCAAAGGAGGAAAAATGCCCCTCTGTGTAAAAAAATTTCTGCAGCCCTGAAAGATGAAATGAAGACCAGCACTGGTTGCATAGAACCTTACCCTCCTGACCTTACCCTCTTTTCTTTCTCTCAGTATCTATTACATCTTATATTCTTATTTATGATATTAAAAGATATCATGTTAAAATGGAATGGAATAACCTGGCCTCACTGTGTCATTCTAACTGTAGCACTTCAATAAAATTCAAGTCTCCTAACATTGTTTGAGGAAGGCACTGTGCTAAGCAGGGGGATTTAAAGCTTGAAAGTGAAAGAAGTCTGGTGCTCAAGGTGCTTTAGTTTGAACACTCTGAGAATTTTTTCTTTTCTTTTTTAAAAATTATCATTTTAATTATACCTTTTCCATGTGGAACATAAATTTGAATGGAGGAAAACCCAGCATGGCATTCATGCTAATGCTATATTCTCATAAGAGAAATTGTTAGGATAAAAATCAGAAAAATATACATAATGGCCCCAAATAAATATCAAAATAATTTACTCAGAAAGCTTCATGATCTCTGACTGAATTTTTAGATTCTCATTTGCACATTAGAATTCATATGCATAGGACAATATCCTTTTCATTTATCATAGATTTAACCTTTCAATGGTTCAATTCTGTCAGAATCAGCCAGAGGGACCTGGGTACAATTCGGGCATTTAACATGGGCTCTATAACTCTGGTCAAATATATTAATTGTCAATGCCTCAGATAATTCTCTAAAATAATGTTTCAGAGCAATTGCTGATTTGCAGTGATGGAAGAATATACTTTACCAGTTCAGACACAATCAAAATGACAACAAAAACATTTCCTATATCAATGAGATCACAGGTGTGGACAGAAAAAGAAGGAACATGTTAGATTCTGGGATAAAACAATAAAAGAAAGAAACAGTTCCTTCACTCAAAAAGTTTACATCTTTATGGAATATATTTATATATAAATATATTACAATAAATGTATTATTCAGGATATATTAATGTATAAAGTGATGAAACATAGATAGAATAACATGGGCTTATTCATCACATCCCAGAACACTAATGTTAGAGGAGATTCTGGCTGAATTCTGAAGGAAGTTAATTTAGGAGAAATAAAGAGCTACTATTGTAAAGAATATTTAGTAAACGTATGGAATCTGTTAGGCTGGTTTGGTCCAGTCTGACAAAAAGGCCCCAGGTGTAAGGGTCACACAGAGACAAGAGAAGAACCTGAGGAATCCTGGAATGGATGGGTGGGAGTGACAAGACCCAGATGGTGTCTTAACGAAGAGGCCCAGATGGAATAGAGCTAAGACCATTCCAGGTGCTGAGGTTGAAATGATACTGACCTTTGGAAGAAGAAGACAGAACTTCAAGATGAGTACAAAATTATCAATATAAATATCTAAATTCTTAACAAAATAACAGGGCGCAATGTTACATCTTGAGTGAGTGCCTTGCAGGGGTTGCTATAGTACTTGTGCCAAATTTTATTCAATCAAAATGATATTTATAATAGTAGAGAAATCATGAATGTTGGGCATTATCCAAATCAAATCATTTCTAAGAATGTTGAATGTGGTCCCTGGCTTATATCTAAGTGAATAATAATGATGAAAGCTGTGTAAAGTTAGTATTTTGTGCATAGTCTGAAGAGTCCTTATAAGTATGTTAGAATCTTGCTTCTCTTTTAAAAGATGTATTTAGGGAGGCTACAGTTACAGTAGAATTTCGAGTCAAAAGAACTATGTTCAAATTCAGACTTGGTACTTACTACATATGTCTGTCCTTGGGTTTAGATTCCTTCAACTTCATTGTACTTCAGTTTCCTCCATTGTTAAATAAGGCAATTGTACTTGAGGCCTTAGAGGACTCTTCCAACTCTAGATTTGGGACTCTAAGGTCATGTAAGTACCATCACTTGTCCTGTTCTGTCATTTTTCAGTGATAGTTGACTTCATAACCTCATTTCATACTTGCTAGGCTTTTTTTTTTTGTCAAAGATACTAGCATAGTTTGCCATTTCCTTCTCCAACTCATTTTTATGGCTGAGAAAATTGAAGCAAACAGGGTTGTATGACTTGCCCAGGGTCACACAACTAGTGAATGTCTGAGGTCAGATTTTGAACTCAGAAAGATGTATATTCCTGACTCCAAGCCCAGCGTTCTATCTACTGTGCCACCTTGCTGCCCAAAGTATATAAATACAATGTGGTTCAATAGGGGAGCCTATTATCACTCCATGGGGGACAGTAGGTAAGAATCAATCAACTAAGGCTGAACTGAAGCAAAATGTAAATCTATTTACTTAGCCATCTAAAGTGGCATAGTGGATAGAGCTTGGAATCAGAAAGATATGGATTCACTTCCTAGCTTATGACCGTGGATAATAACTTCCTCAAATTCCTCAACTGTAAAGTGGAGTTTACAGCAGTACTTACCTCCCAAAGCTGTTGTAACTGTCAGTGAGATATTGTTTATAAACAGTTTAGCACAGTGCATGGCATATGTCATTGTTCATTTTTTTCAGTCATTTTTCAGTCACGCCTGACTTTTCATGACTCCGTTTCAGTTTTCTTAGCAAAGACACTATATTGATTCACCATTTCCTTCTCCAGCAAGACAAATAGTAGGTGCTTAATAAATGTCTGCTCTCTTCCCTTTAAACATCCAACAGCATATTCTTCTGATACATTTAAGTCAATAAGCATTCATTAAGTTCTTATTATTTGCCAGGAATTCTGTAAAGTACTCAGAAGAAAAAGCAAAATCAAGATAGTCCCTTCTCTCAAAGAGTCTTTGTTCTTGTAAAAATCCGGTTAGACTTGGTACACAGTCCCTATGAGTGCTGCATCTCCTCCTAAGAGATCACCTTGCTGGCCCTCTGAGCTTTAGAGATCACAGTCCACCTACACTGTGCTCTGTATGAGATCGTTACAATTATCCTTAGAGCAAACCCTAAAATAGAATCTATTGACGTTTTTAGCAATTTTTGCAAATTCTTAAGTAGTTAATCCATAATGTTTTTACAAGAGTCTAGAGAAGGCAACTCCTTCAACATTTGAATTTGAAATTGGGATGCTGCCTATAACCTTCCACAATTTTCTTTGTTATGTTATTGTCACAGTTTAGTGTTTTAAGTATTAGAAAGTTTTATTTGGTATAATCCTTTAAAACTGACAAACTTATTTTGCTGTAATCTTTTCCTAGTATAATTATCCCTATTTCAAAGACAGAGAAACTAAGGCTCAGATAATGACTTGTTCTAAGTCATACAATGATATACAGCTCTCCTGACTTATAGTCCAGCTTTGTTTCCACTCCATCATCTCTGAGCTACTTGCTCAGTCCTCTCCACAAGTGCTAGGCCTACTCAAAGCAATCTCTCTGTTGACCATCCATGGGGGCCTGTTGGACGAAATCTGACATCTGCGTCTGTTCCTAGGATCATACACACTGCTAGTGTCCATTGTTTCCAGCTGAGAGCACTTCCTTCTATTCCTGCAGTGCTTTCTTTAGGAGCAGGATATTTTCATTCTGCCCTTGGCTTGGCTCCAAGGGTGGAGGGTGCTTAACTGGCAGGAGAAAACAGATGGTTGTCACCCCTAGAGATGTCATTCATTTTTACACTGCCCTTACCCTTCACCAGCTTGAGCTATCCCATTTGAATTCCACCCCTCACCCCCAATTGTGAAGCTCTCACATTCCACAGATGAAAGTCACACAATGTGTGTATGTGGTTGCTGCTGCTGCTGTTAGCAGTTGGGGTGTTTTCATACGTGGGTGGCAGTAAGGTCTCTAATGAATTTTTTTACTCAAAATGCACATTTTGTTTGATTTCAAACATCCCAGTTTCAAGCTTCAATTTCCTAATTTCCTCAGTATTTTTTCAGCTGTCATTTTCCTGCCCTCATCTTTCCCTTCCTCCTTTGCTCTCTCTAAATCTGAATCTCTAAGCACAATCATCTATACTTGCTCTATAACTCTGCCTTCAGTGCCCACTAATGGTGGTACAGAAACCAAGCAGGCTAATGTTAAGAAAATGCAACTGCAGTAATTCTGGTATAAATCCCCATTATTCCTTGGTTAGTACTCTGGGACATAAGGCTATTGGGAGGGAGAATAGCTCTGTATTGGCTGATTTCTCAGCTGCCACATAAAATTAAAAGAGAAGGAAGAAGGACAAAATCAGGGTCAATGAATAATTACAATTATAAATGAGGCAATTGGGCATAGAAACACTTCCTTGATTTTACATATTTCTGTTCATTCTATTGTCTGTTTTGATACAGCCTTATATCTGAGAGGGTTTTTTTAGTTGCTTTAAATATCTCTTCTTCTAATTATCCTCAGGCATAAAGAAGAAATCTTTGATGACTCAATGCAAAGGAAACCATCACATTGCATCCAGTTCATTATGCAATGCTAATACCTGTCTTCTTATGGATATGGGTATTAGAAAGGCTGGAAAATGGAACCAGATCATTCCTTTCTCCTGGCTTTATGACAGAAAAGAATATAATTAGCATGTAACATTTTAGCTATAAAATCATAGTCATTCATTTTTCCCCCTTAAATAGAGATAGTTATGATTGCTAGGGAAATTTGAAATATTCTTTCATGAAAGAATATGAGAAAGTCTTTGGCACACAAAAATGAATAATCTATTATAGGTAAAAGCTGTATCATTCTTCCAGTATGATGTGGTAGAAAGAATGTAGTCTTGGGATTAAAGAATTTGGGTTCAAATTACAGTTCTACCACTTTTCTCTGGCCCTCAGTTTCTCCATGTATAAAATGAGAAGGTTTGCACAGGGCCTCTAAGGTCTTTTTCCAGTTTCTCATTAATGATCCTATCATCCAAAAGTAGACTTATCTTGAATGAGGCAATGCCTATAATGAAAGTTCATATATGTATATAAACATGTATAGGTATATACACACATACACATATGTGCATTGTGTATGTGTACATATAAGTACTATATGTACATAATGCGTGCATACACATATTGAAAAATGACACATAGTTATGTTGGATTCAATTTACTCAAAGTAAAATTTGGGAGAGAAAAATCGCATCCTCGAATGAGAATATTATCATATTTTCTGACCAATATTAGAAGAACTTTATTTTTGATGGTCATAAATATAATGTAAAAATAACCTCTGAGATGATACTTGTTAAGGAATTATATTCCCCTCTAAGATGAGACTTAACTGTAAATAGGGACAGCAACTACTAATATTGTGAATTAAAGAAAATGATAGAATTGCTTATGTATCAACACCTCCCCCAAAACAAGTGTCAAACTGTCTACAATTCCATCAAAGCATTTTCTTCTGCATATTGTAGGTCCTCTTCAAGCTAAAATCTTCCCATAGGGAATAGAAAAGGTATTAACTCTCACCATCCTTCAGTTACCCATGTTAGTAACTGAGGACTTTGTCTTCCACCCCATCCCCTCACTCTGCACACAGCCCGTCGACTGTAAATGCCTATAGATTCTACTTCCAGAGGAGCTCTCCCATCATTCTCAGATACGTTCTCCCTCTGCAGCCACCGTGGTTCAGGCCAGCATCTCGTCTTACCTAGTAGTCTTTCCATTGTCTTTCACTGTCAGGTTTATTCTTCTCTTACCCTTCCTTCACAACACTGTTATAGTCAACTTTCCATATATTTTTCTGCTTATGCTATTATTTTACTCAACACCTTTGAATGCTTCCCCATTGTCTACCAAATAATAATAATAAGTCTGGATCTTGAAATTAAACATTCTGATTTGAGTCTACCTTTCTAGTTATATCTCATGCCATAGACCTTCATGCAAGATAATCTAGACTTCATTCAGATTTGACTTTTCTTCCACCTCTGTTCCTTTTCTCATGCAATCTTTAATGCCTGAATTAGAATCATCCCATCCAAACTCCCTATCCACCTACTGAAATGCTTCCCTTCTTTTAAGATCTAACTAAGACTATCCACCTTCCCCACCCCTAGACAGTTGTCCTCTTCTAATTTCTTGTGACACTTTGCTTTGACTTATCAATTATACTTGTCATGTTATATCAGTTAGTTGTGTAAAGATGCATTCTATTAAAGAAATTGATTAATAGATGATAGATTCATAGATTGAGAAGAAGGCATCTTAAAAATCATGCAATACAAATATAAAATTAGGAAACTGAGTCTCATAAAGTTTAAAGGAGACTGTCCAGGGTCATAAATAATGCGACACAGTGCAGTTTGTACCTTACCTCTTAGGTTCCAAAGCCAGCTCACATTTTTTTGGCACCACACTGCTTCCTCCTTAGGTTGTAAATTCCTTGAGATCAGGGCTTATGCTGACACTATACCGTAAATAGTAGATGTTTAAGTGTTGAATTGGTGGTATGCTTTTTGGAGAATTTAATAATTATCCAATCCAATCCCTTATCTAACCAAGCTATCGATGAAAAATAACAATGAAAACAATGAATAGGAAAACATTCACTATTTATGATCTACCTCCCTCATTCTTTAACAGTAATATTTCTTGGAGCAAGTCATACAATTTAATTAGTTCTGAATCAAACCCAAACTATCAACTTCCTTCTGCCATATTCTTCTATTCAGTAGCAGTAGCTTCCTTGTTGTTCCTCAAACAAGACACTCTACACCTCAACACTGGATTCTTTGATGTTGTGTTTCCATTGCTTAGAATGTTCTTCCTTCTTAGAGACATGTCCTGGCTTCCCTTGCTTTCTTCAAGTTCCAGCTAAAATCTGACCTTCTACTAGAAGCTGTTCCTGATACCTTTAATACTAAAGCTATTCCTCTGTTGATTATTTCCAAATTATCTTAAATATACCTTGTTTTTACATTAGCATAGTGCCAGGAAAACAGTAGGCACCACTGAGTGTTTACTGACTACCTGACAAATTTCACTGAACTACAATCTAACCCAGTGAATTAAAGGTCAAATTTCATTTTTCTTTAAGCTTTGATTACCAATATGTTACTACTAACACCTTTGTATGTGTGTGTGTAAGAGTGTTTTCACAGTCTATTTCACACAGGTGTACATTTATCTGAACTAAAGGTTATGTGACAATTAAAATTGTTCACATGAAAAGTATCTGTAAGTTTTAGTAGACTGTGAGTTCAATGAACTAACAACATGATAAGACTATTAAAATGTAGGCAAACAACTTACATGAAGAAAGATATTGTGTACGGACAGTAAACAGAAGGTGATCATTTTGTTAAATTATATGTTGGTCAAATCATTTATTAAGTATAATGTTTATGATACCAGATTTTAAGGACATCGATAAATGGGAATGCCTTCTGAGGACAGTTGTTGGGATTTCACAGAGCTGGGAATACCACCATATATGATCAAATAAATGAATTCCAAGTGTTTAGAATGGGGAAAAAAAAGATGAGGGAACTCATGAAATCTGTAATAGAGTATTAAAGAGGAGGAATAAAAGTGACTTTGCTTAAGCCCCAAAAGATAAACTTAGGAACACTGAATTGAAGTTGCACCAAAACAAGTTTTAATTGAGTGTAAGAAAATTGCTGTTCAAGGCTGGCCACATGTTTAGTCTCAGTAAATAATAGAAATATTTGGTGAGTATGCTGTAGAAAGCATTGCTGTTTAGATATGTGTTTGAATAAAGAACCTATGAAGTATCTTCCAGTTTGGAGATTTAATAATGACACTTTGGGTGTCTGAGCCCCCAGTGTATCATGTGGACAGTAAATTTGAGGTTTTCAGTGAAATCTGCATATGCTTTCATTGTCAGTGAGAATGTCACAGACTTTATGAAATGCATTGCTGCTATCAAAATATACTATATCTAAGGCATTCACGTAGAAGAATACAAAATTAGTCAAGCATGACTTGCTCATAGCAAACTCCTTCTGGCTCCAAGTCATCATTTATTCCCTTTTGATTGCTCATAAATAACTTGACACTAACAATATGAGGCATATTCATTCACTTATAACATTTTCCTCCTGGACAATAAGGATAACACAATTATGCTGGTTGCCTGGTACTGATGCGAAAGCAGAATTGCCAGAAGGACAGACAAATAACAGTTAAAAAGGCACAGAAGACAAACTATTCGTTTCAAAAATACTAAAACCAGTACCACCCAATCCAATCTACATGTGATTATATGTGTATGTATGTATGAATACACACAACTGTACAGTACATGAGTAGGATTAAGTACTGTATAACTTTGTGTGTGGGTGTGATCACTTATATATACACATATACACTGTTAGCACCCTTTTATATTGGGTAGGGGGCAAACAGGAGAAGGCATGGCAATGACTCTCTTATCTAAGGCTAGATATCAAGCATCTAACCTTTTTTCCTGAGCTATGTGGCTCTAGACAAAGACATGACTTTAGAATATAGTGAATGCTGAATAAAGATACCAGCAACTCAATGATAATCCTTTTCCTCCTCCAGTCATAATCAAAGACCTGCTAGAATGCAGCTAATTCCTAATGTCTCAACAGAGTGCTGGTTAATTTCTCTTCTCATTATGACTAGGGAGTTTTCAGTCCAGCAGTTCTTTCTTTTGGTTTAATTGATCGATGGAGACAAACAAAGCAGATGCTTTAGACCCTTTAGAAGTTCAGGGACTGAATTATCTGATTTGATTTTCTACCTTGATGCAAATAATTGAAATTTCGACTTTTCTGTGGAGTGAGTAAAAATCTGATTTGTTTTTTCTTTTGTTTTGCAATTCCAAATAGACTTACACAAACATAGCAAGAATAAGTAGGGAAAATGGTGAGGAATGTAAAAATGAATGTGAATTCTTACCTCTTTTTTTTCATTTAGAAAGGTATAAAATGGAATAGTTGCTATAGTTGGGAATATGGTATGTAGTCATAATCATATTCTTAATAGCCAAACTATTTCCATAGAAAGTGACAAATTACATTAGTTTTCACACTTAGTTGAGAAATTCTTACAGCATTTCTGTAAGAGGTAATGTGTTTTCTCTTTTTTTTTTATCATTCCTAAAGATTCTGTACAAAAGAAACAATTATCATCACTTAAAGTACAAGTTGGCCAAGAGAAGATAAAAGAAAAATACCAAATTACTCTGGTTAAAGTTTTGTGTTTATCTCAACACTCCATAAGAAAAGATAAACAGAGATAAAGTAGGACATTGATAAATTCCTCCTATAGGGAATGCTTTTACAACAGATGTTCCCTGAGCCTGCAAGCTGTATGAAATATATCCCATGATAGCCACATTTATAATAAAATGTTAAGTAAAGCAAAAATAGCCATATTACAATTATGAATCCTAATCGCCTGGAGAGCTGGAATGTAACATTCACTGAATAAAAGTTGTACAAAGCAGTGTTAATGATCTGTACCTAACGGAATAATACTTGACAGAGAATAATTATATATTTTTCCATAGATCTTTCCAAGTACCACATGTTTCTTCTCCCCATGCTTGCTTAAATTATATAATCAAAGTATCATCTCATAAGACTAACTTTTGTGTTTCTTGTTTGCTTTGTTATGAAAAATGTGAATTCACACACACATACGTGGAGAAAAACTAAACATTTATAAAATGTCACTAATGTCATTTCATTATCATGGCATTTCAGTATTTGTACATATCCTAGAACTTACCTCTGAAGTTGAATTCTCCACAACTACAGTTTTCCCCCGACTCTGAGCAGTGCTGTGAAGTTTCGTTAGACCTTCATTTTAGAGCAGTCAGTCTCACCTTATTGCCTTCTTACTATAAGAAATATAGAAAAGTAAGTTACTGTCACTTTCTCAAAAGAAAAAAAACTTATTCTTGGTACCCAAAATAAAAGTCTAATGTTAATGCTCTAAGAAAATATCCTAAATTCAGAAAAATTATGGCACAGAAAACACAATACTTTGGTTTTAATGTAAAGCCAGGTCTCCATGAGCAATTGAGTCAAAGGAGGGGAGACTATGATCTAATATTTCAGACTACAAATACACTTTTGCCTCAGTGGTCTGAATAATTGAGTAGTTTGGGGCCATGAATTATCTCTATCTCTTCACAGCACTTTGCCTTTTGAGACTCAGGCCCTGTCTACATGCTGTGACTGAATTGACTGTCACACGCTTGACTGGAACTTTCAACCATCTTATTAACCACTTGTGGGATGGTCATTCAAGTTGAATGTGTATCTTTCTGATTCAGTCATTGAAATTACTGAAATATCCTTTATTCCCCTTTACCAGTGTTAACATAGTTACTCTTACCTAACTATATTTTCTAAATAACTTGAAAAGCAATAGGTGGGCGACCATTTATTGGTCATAGACTAGGTAAGAGTTTCACTAGACTTTCTGACTCAGAAGTTATCCATGAAACTTCAAAGTCTGGCATGATGTCAGAAATATTTCAGGAAATATATTACTGTCACTCATTTTTAAAGATGACCCTCTGTGAATTAACCCAAATGGGACCATGTAATGATATGGTGAATATAATGAACTCTTTTGCACTACAAAATATGACTGATTTAGCTAAGGTTTCAAGAGAAGAAAATGAGAGGTGAAGATAAAACAGAATCAAAAGAAAGTTGCCTTTTATAATTTGCAAAGGTAATAGGCTCACGTCAGAGATGGAAGGTATTAAAAAAAGACATAAGTTTTTAATGACTGGTTAGAAGACAAACAATTGAAAGGATAATGGAAGCATTTGGAAAGAGGGAGGTACAAGAAGAAATGAGAACAGAGGTGGGTAGAAGTGTATGAGGTAAGAAAGGGAAAAGTAAATGTATGCTGTAATTAATATCCATCTTTGAAGATCTGACTTCAAAAATTCTTCAGAAGTTTATTAGTATAATATATATGTTTATAATAATTATTATTATAAAAATTACATTCTTCATTTCATTTGAGATCCAATTATTTGTTTCATTAAAATATAATGCCAAGTCTCAAGATGCATGCTAATTACTTTTTTAAATTATTTTAATTCAAAACAATGCCCTTGTTCAAAAAAGTTCAAGTCCATTTAGCACAATACAAAGAAAATAAAGAAGCATCAGGATTTAAATGACCGCCACAACTGGCAACATAGGGAAATATGCAGATTATGTGATAACAAAAAAGACAAGGTAGTGTGAGTAAAGAGTTGACTTTGAAGGTAGAAATACATGGGTCCTCTGTTACCTTCTAGATGTGTAAGACTTTGAATTAGTCACCTTTCTTCTTGGTAATCCAGGCAATTCTGAAGTTCTAAGTTACAGAGATGCCAGCTTTCACTGGTGGAGGGAATTTCTTTACTTTGGACTTCCCCTTAATGACAAAATCATAGATCCAGCTTCTAACCATGTATCAAAAATTATAGTGTTAACTGGTATCATTTACAATTTATAGCAGAGCTTTCAAATGCATTATCTCATTGGGTCCTCATAAAACTTTGTGATATAAGTAGGATGTTTATTATTCTTCCCATTTTAAAGATTCTGGATGATTTCTCATCATGTTTAAGGTATACAATGTGTTTTATAGGCATGAATTCATTGGATCCCCCCAACCCTGTGAGGTATCCCATTTTTATAAGTTAAGAAACTGAGACCCAAAGGAATTCTATCAAGGACACACAGCAAATGGTGTCAGCACCAAAATACTGATTTCTCTCTGATGACCTTATTATCTCTCTCATACCACACTGCCTCTCTATAATATACAGATGTTAGAGGATGAGGCAAATGTGCATAGAACTAGAATTAAATAGCACTTTCACATTTTAAAAATGTTTTACAAATATCTCATTGTATCCTCACATTAATTTGGCAAGTAGATGTTATTATAACATCAAGGATGTTATAATTAAATGGACATTAAATGAACATTTGAATGAACTGTGACAAGGGCTCAAGTTAAATAATTAATTTTATAAGGAATAAGGATAAAGATAAGTGATAAGCAAAGATAAGGAAATTGAACCCGACAGAGATTAAGTGACTTGACCAAGTCCACACAGCTAGTGAGTGTCTGAAGTCAAATCTGAACTCACGTCTTCTTCCTGACTCCAGGCCCTATGATCCAATGAACTGCCTCAAAAGTAAGAAATAACTTCATAAGGCATTGACTAAACTGAGGGGAGATATTCTCCATTTAAAAGCTAAAACTCTCAAACTTGTTTAAGGGTCTGTATCCAAGCAATTGCTTCTACAAATGCTTTAATGAAAATTCCTAATTTTGTAGAGTCGTATAATGGAAAAAATTCAATTTTTATGCCATAGAATGACTGTTTCTGGATATTCTGATATAGGTAGATAGATAAATAGGTAGATAGATAGACAGACAGACATATATAATGTGTATGTGTTTGTATGTGTATCATAGCTATGATTTGATTGCTGTAGTGACTTCTTGGGTAAGGTACTTCTATCAAGGTAATTTATTTGCAACTTGTTTTAGAGATGTGTCTGGAGAGCTTAGGAATGAACTGACTTCCCCAGAGTCACACAGTCAGTGTGTGGCAATGATAAGATTTCAACTTATCATTTTCTGGCTCTGTAAAACCATCATTCCTTCCACTATCCCATCACCCACTCAATGATACATTATCTGCCAAAATTTAGCATATAAATGTCTTTTGACATAAATCAACATAGTATCCATCTTCTAGGATCAGGAATTAGTAATTATTACCTTTGCAATGACTATTTCAGAAAGCAATTGACAATTGATATTGTCAAAGCAAAATGACAATTGATATGTTCAAGAACCTTCTCTTCCCTTCCCTAAATCCTCTGAATTTTTTCTCCTATACACATTGCCCTCTTTGGCAATTGTTTGACTGATTTCTACCCAATTCCTAAAGTGTCCCAGGACTCCCACAATTCCTAGCAGGTCTGATGTATATCTCCCCCCACACACACACACCCAAATCTACCCCAGATTTAGGCTTTTTTTAAAAAATAAAATGAAATCCTAAGAGTCATTAATAGCATTAATGAATTTGAATTTCACTTTACAGAGGGAATACCCTAATAGCATGCAAGCAAGATGTACAATATGGAAAAAAATATCTCATGTTCTCAAAGAGGTCAATGCAAAGTGAAATGAAAGGTTTTAAATACACATTCAGCTTTAATATAGACATAAATAGAAATTGTGCATCAACAGGTTCCAAAAAAACTGGGATTACATGAACAGTGGGTAAGTGGTTCTGAGAAAGCATTTGGTGGAAATGAAGGGGTTAACAAGGATCATTTTACCTTTGTCCTCCACTGAAGCTCCCTGGCAGCAGTGCAAAGTCCTAAACTACGTGGTAATGAGCTACTGAGAAGGCGCAAATAAGTAGGAACTAGTCAGATCATGTAGAGAACTACCCCCAGTGATTCCACTGTGACAGTATTTATTTTAGAATACTTTGAGTCTGTAACTTGGCACTAAGGCTATAAAGTTTCTTTATGTGTTCTCCTATTCATTTTTATCATGCTGAACTCTAAAGTTATGCAGGGCTTTGTTTGGGCTTTTTCTTTGTAATTTATAAAGTTGAATTCTCTTTCTCATCAATTATTTAACTTGAGCCCTTGTCCCAGTTCATTCAAATGTTCATTTAATGTCCTGGTGAAATCTACTTTCCCAATATTAGTTAATCATTCAGTCTTTCCATCAATAAGCACCTATTTAGCACATACTATGTCCCAGGCACTAGTTATTCACATGTAAGTTTTTAATAAGTATAATCAGTGCCTTCTGGACATGAGAGACATCCAGCACAAAGTTATGGAGGTTAGCGTTAACACCTAATGTGTAAGGAACTACAAGAAGGCCAGTTTGAGTAAACTGAGGGCCAGGCAGGATAATGGATTTATTTAAGGTCACACAATTGAAAGGCAAAATCACGACAAGTATCTTAGTTTCTTTAGGGCAGTATTCTTGCCCCTACAGCATTATGGAAAGAAGATTCTGACTGATGGTTTATTAAACATTAATTGTAATATGTCTTTCCTACCATGAGTGTAAATAATATCCCCATAATCACTGATATTTTAAAGTAGCAGCAGCTATAGTAATATCAACAAGAGGAGAAACAGTAGCAGTAGTGATGGTGATTGTGGTGGTGGTAACAGAGTGGTACTAGTGGTGGTGGTTATAATGTAGTAGTAGTAGTAGTAATAGTAGTAGTAGTAGTAGTAGTAGTAGTAGTAGTAGTAGTAGTAGTAGTAGTAGTAGTAGTAGTGGCTGCAGGGATAGTAACTACCTGGTGTGATGAACTCTCACTTTGAAAACCTTTTCCACAGGTTGAGATTAGCAACATTTTTGTAACTTGAGTTTTAGGAGCTTGAATGGGGCACTGAGAAGTTAAATGATTCTTCCACAGTCGTACAGATGGTATGTCAAAGGGAAATCTTCCTGATTTCCTTCTCTCTACTGTCATTCTTGAACACTGAAAGATGCATAAATCTCATCGTACTCTTGAAGTGAAGGGATATATAAGAAGACAAATCATAGATGATACATTTTTTTCCACGAAGTTATTTAGTTTAATTCACCAATCATTTAAGTATGAAGTGAGTGTAAAGAACTGTGCTTGATACTAAGTAGAAATACTATGTTTCTATGAGAGTAAGAATTTGTATACTGTAACTTATAAGAGAGTTGTTTTTGTTTTGTTTTGTCTAGATATGAGCCATAGCTTGAGAAAAGGTTTAGAATTTTTAAGATGCTGGATCACAGAGAAAAACTGACTAGATTAAAAAGTTCTGATGATGGTATAGGAACAGAATGATGGCCATATAGGGTGAAGTAAAATGGTTCATTAATGAGAAGTGGTACTTTGGTTAAAAAGCAATGAGTGTATTTTAAAATGAATAGTATGTTGCACAAAGCATATATATTCACAACTATATACATATACACACAGAGCTATATTATACATACATATAGACATTATATATAATATGCACACAGACACACAGAGGTATAAATATATGAATACGTATATGTACATTGTGTATATGTATATATATATATGTGTGTGTATTATATGCATATATATGTGTATATACATATGTACATAGATAGATATAAATATAAATATGTGGTGGAGCAAAAACTAGAAGTTTTCCACATAACTATAGAGATAAAGCAAGGATGGCTTTTGTCTTCTCTATTATTTGACATGTTTTCTAGAAAAAAAGTGATTATAATAATACAAGAGATATAAAATTGCTGGCTCAAACATTCAGAAAGAAGAAATTAAATCATCCCTATTTGAAGACAAGAGGGTAAATTTCCTTAGAAAATCACAAAGAATAAGCAAAAAAAAAGAATTGAGGCAATTACTAGGTTAAGTAATAGGATATACAATAAATACACAAAAAATGACCAGTATTTATATAGAGCAATAGCAACCAGGAAGAAATAATAGAAAGTAAAATTCCATTCCAAATTGCTATCAAAATTCAAAAACATAGATAGAGTCAAGATTACAGAAAAAAGGAAGTGACTTGCCTGAGATCTCCCCAAAACCCTTTTGATCACCTTTAATTATGCCATAGAACAGTTCCTGAAGAAGTAGCAGAACACACAAAAGGGTATGATGAAAAATTTTCCAGTCAAAAACAACTTAGAAGGTCAGCAGGAAAGGCACCTGGGTAAGAGTGGGGCATAGTCTGGACTCCAGGAAACCAGAAAGAGGCCTTGGTAGCCACTGAATCAGCAGTGGCAGTGGCTGCTTCCCTAGTTCTTAGTCAGCAGACATTAAGGGGGTTAAACAAATGATCAGAAGGAGGTTACAATCGTCTTTTTGCTGACACTGGGGGCAGGACTTTGTTGCTTGGCCATACTCAGATCTGGTCACAGTTCTAGGTGGCAATCCCGGGAAAGAAGGAGCATTAACACACCAGAGCTTACAGCCATAGTGGTGCAAGGAGCCTCATGATGGTTCCAAAGGAGAAAAGAGTACTTGTGGTCACTCACAGACCAGAACACAGTCAAGGAGAGAAGTAAATGCACCTCCCCTCAGATCATAAAACAATGAAGAACTGAAAACTTACAAGTCCCTAAATTATCTCTGTAAACAGCTGTACAAAACCCATTAAACTTGGAACAATGTGCCCTCCAGCCTCAAAACAGAATCCTACTTTAACAAATAGTTAAAAGTCAAGAAATAGACTGGAAAAAGTAAATGAACAATAGGAAAGTTGACTGTAGAAAGTTACTATAGTGATGAGAAACATCAAAATGCATACTCAGAACAAGATAACAAAATTATATCCAAAGTTTCAAAGAAAAATATGAATTGGTCTCAGGCCTTGGAAGAACCTAAAAATGATTTTGAAAAGCAAGTAAGAGAGGTAGAATAAAAATTGGGAAAAGAAATGAGAGATATACAAGAAAATATTTTTTAAGAGTCAACAGGTTGGTAAAGGAGACACAAAAAAATTCTGAAGAAAATGACACCTTAAAAAACAGAATAGAGCAAATAGTTAAAAAAAAGAGCTTCAAAAAGCCAGTGAGGCCTTGAAAAGTAAAATTGGTCAAATGGAAAAAGAGGTACAAAAGCTCACTGAAAAAAACATTCCTTAGAAATTAAAATTGAGCAAATGGAAACTAATGACTTGGTGAGAAATCAAGAAATAATCAAACAAAACCAAAAGAATGAAAAGTAAAGATAATGCGAAATATCTTATTGGAAAAGCAACTTGGAAAAAAGATCCAGGAGAGATAATTTAAAAATTTTTGAATTACCTGAAATCCATGATAAAAAAAAAAAAGAGACTAGGTAATTGTCTTTCAAGAAACTATCACGGAAAACTGCCCTGATACTCTAGAACCAGAGGGGAAAAATAGAAATTGAAAGAATTCACTGATCACCTCCTGAAAAGGATCCAAAAATGAAAAGTGTCAGGAATATTGTAGACAAATTCTAGGGTTCCAAGACCAAGAAGCAAATATTCCAGGAAGTCAGAAAATACGAATTACTACAGGTAGGATAACACAAGATTTAACAGCTTTTATGCTAAAGGATTGGAAGACTTGGATTATGATATTCTGGAGGGCAAAGGAGCTAGGATTACAATATAGAATCATCTACCCAGCAAAACTGAGGATAATCCTTCAGGGGAAAAAATTGGCATTCAAAAAAAAACAGAGACTTTCAAGTATTCTTGATAAAAAGACCAGAGCTAAATAGAAAATTTTACTTTCAAATATAAAAATTAAGAGAATCATAAAAAGGTAAACAGGAAATAGAAATCTTAAAGGACTTAATAAGGTTTAACTACTTACATTCTACATTCCTGCATGGGAAGACGATGCTTGTAACTCATAAAACCTTCCTCATCATTAGGGCAGATAGGAGCATATATAGACAGAGAGCACAGGCATGAGTGGAATTTGAAGGGATGATATCTAAAAAAAAATTAATAAAATTAAGGGGTGAAAAAGAGATGCAATGAGAGAAAGGGAAAGGGAGGAAGGATAGAATGGGGTAAATGATCTCACATGAAAGAAGCAAGAAAAAAAATTTACAATGGAGTGGAAGATGGGGGAGATCTGTGGGTGGGGGGACTGAGTGAACTTTACTCTCCTCAGAATTGACACAAAGAAGGATATCCCCTTTCCTTTACAGTGAGATACCTGTGTATAGAAATCTATCTCACTGTAAATAAAAGTAGGAGGGAAAGGGGATAAGAGAAGAAAGGGTAGTAGAAGGGAGGATAGATTGGGGAAGGTGGTCAGAAGCAAAACACTTTTGAGGAGGGACAGTCAAGGGATAGATAGAATAGAATGAACAGGAGAGGGGGAGTAGGATAGAGGAGAAATATATTTAGCAATCATAACTGTGAAAAGAATTGAAGTTTCTCTGTGAATGGCTTCAGTTATCAAATATATAGAGAAGTGAGTCAACTTTATAAAAATAAGAGCCATTTCCCAATTGGTAAATGATCAAAAGATAAGAACAGTTTTCAGATGAAGTAATCAGTTATCTATATAACCATAAGAGAAAGTGCTCTATTGATTGGAGGAATACAAATTGAAATGATTCTGAGGAACTTATACAGATTAGTTTGGCTAATAGGACAAAAAAAGCACAAATATTGGAGAGGATGTGGGGAAAATAAGGTGTTATTGCATTGGTGGCAGAGTTGTGAACTAATCCAACCATTCTTTAGAACAATTTGAAACTGTGCCCAAAGACCTTTAAAGCCATGAATGACCTTTGACCTAGCAATACCACAACTGAGACTATCCAAAAAATAGATAAAAACAAAAGGTAAAAGGGCCTCTATGTACAAAAATATTTGTAGCAACTATTTTTGGTGGTAGGGAGTTGGAAATTGGAGGGTTCTCATTAATAGAAGAATGATTGAACAAATTGTACCATTTGAATGTGATAGAATACTACTGTGCTAGAAGAAAAGATGAGCAAAAGCTGTCTGAAAAACCTAGAAAGAATTATGTGAGCTGATGCAAAGTTAAATAGACTGTGTACAAAGTAACAGCAATATTGCAAGGATAATCACCTGTGAATGACTTAGATTTTTTTAAGCAATACAGTGATTCAATAAAATTCTGAAGGACACATGATCAAAACTGCTATGCATCCCCAGACAAAGAAATGATGGTATCTGGACAGAGATTGAAGCATATTTTTTTTTTACTTTATTTTTCTTGAGGTTGGGATTTTGTTTTGATCTCTGTTTTCTTTCACAACATAACTAATATGGAAATTTAAGAAATCAAAAAATGTCATATAGTCAATTTTCTAAGCTCAACTTAATACTATTATGAATACAATGGTACTTTATTGAAAATGAACTGTGATAAATATTGAGAGGGATACTCTTTGCTCATGGCTATATTCATTAAAATAATAATAATACTAAAAAAGATGATATTACCTGAATTGATTTGCAGTTTTAGTGCTATAATCAAACTACAAGGAGTTTCTTAAAAGGAGTTTCTTAACCAAAATAAAAACAAAGTTTAATTAAAAGAATGCAAGGTTTATTATCTCAATTTAAAATAATAATGTATGAAAAGGGTATATTATTTCCAGATCTTACTTCAAACTATATTATAACATACATTATATATGACATTACACATTATATATGACATATTTTATATAATTATGTAATATGTAACATAATAGTGGTTATAAATGTAATAATAATTGGACCTGTTTTAAAATAGAAAAATAGTTCAATGGAGAAAGAATGGATTACAGAGAATCAAAAATAGTGCAGTGTTTACTAATTCAAAGAAAATAAATTGTTCGAGGAACTTCTTCTTGATTAAAAAAACCATTGGCAAAACTGGAAAGCTGTTTGTTAAAAAAAATAGATTTAGAGTACTACATATAAAATAATAATTGTCATATATAAGATTTAATGTCTAAAAGGCTTTACATGCATTACTTAAGTTGATCTGCATAGCCACTGTGTGAAATGGGTAATACAGTTATTATTATTCATTGTATAGAACAGGAAAGCGACTATTATAGGGCTTAAGTGATTTATCCAAAGTCCATAAAGCTGGAAAAGATGGGATTTAAACCCAAGTATTTCTGCTTCCTTAAGGAAAAGATAATTTCCCCAGAAATTCCTCTCTGCTTTAGAAGTGAGCAATTTCATACGAACTATGTTTTGAGTTTTCAGTTCTTGTGCTGTCTAAGTTTATCAGAAACTCCTCTTAAACAATTCTACCTTTCTATGCGATTATTACATATACAAGGCCAGCACATTTGGGGTGTTTCAGCAAGGGCACCATTTTGGCATGAAACATGCTAAGCAGAATGAAGATATCATTCTTTGCCTGAAGCCACAGGCACTTCCAAGAGCAGTGGGAAAAAACAAACGATTGTTAGGCTGGGTCAAATGCTAGACTGAAGAGATGCCCTGATTAAAAGGCTTAGCCAGAGGCAGAAAGCCCTTTCACTGTTCACCAATTCAAATATAAGGGCATTCAGCTCCTGCTAGTTTTCTGGTTAATTTGTCAAGTGTATAGGGTGTTAGGGATCAGAATAATGTATGAGTTTCAAAAGATTTGAAAGGGACTAGTTGGACCCAAACAGTTGGGTTCCAGAGCCAATGTATCTATTATTCTTTTAATTTCTGCTGCTTTATTCTTAACAAATTATTTTCTGACTCTTTTTTTTGTTATCTGAGTCTCAAATTTATCTTGAAGCCATCTTAAGACAAATATTTTTAAGCCATGGAGAGAACTGTTTTCTTTCCTTTGCAAAGAAACTGACAAAACATACAGATTTTTTTTATGTCAGTATAATATGTGAACCTCAAAAGATTTTAAAAGCTTAATTTTGATCCAAGCTGTTTTAGTTCAGAAAACCTCAGAATATCCAGTTTTCTTTTTATACTCCTATTACTTCCTGATTTCAGCTAAATTTGAACTATTACACAAAACAGCTTGACATGAATTTTATTTTTAATGATTTCAAAAGTTTCTGAGTTTCAACAGTAATGAAAATCCAGACTTCTAGTTCATGCAAAGCAGGGAGCAAAAGAGAGGAGAAGAGAAGGATCGGACTGTGGGAAAAGACAGCCAGACTTCATGCAAAGACATGAGACTTCTAGACTCTGACAATACACTAAGAATTACTAGGTTCAGGGATGAGAAAGCACTTAATTAGTTCAAAGGAAAGATAAAGACCTGATCCAGAATTTACATACAAGAAAGGTCTTAGGACATCTTTATCTTTCTCACAGGCTAGGTCTAAAGTCAAGAAGTAGCTCATGTAGAATTACCACCACCAGTCTTTCCTGGGAATTACTACTACCAAACTCCTCCTCCATATCCATGAAATGGAGAAAGTTATGCTCCAACAGAATGTGAGTTCCTGAGGACTAGGGCAACTTTTTGGCTTTATATTTATCTTAATCTTTAGCACCTGACACAGACTTGCACATAGTAGGCACTTAGTAAATGCTTATAGGATTGGATTATATTGGTTGTAAACTCATTTTGGAGGCAGAAGGTAGGTGCTACAGCGGATGAAGTGCCGGACCTAGAGTCTGGAAGACTTATCTGTTGATTATTTTATTTTCATTCTTCTTACACCTTCTAGGGCAACTAGATGGCACAGTTCGTAGACTGCCAGTTCTAGAGTCAGGAAGACTCATCTTCATGAGTTCAGATCTGGTCTCATACACTTACTAGCTTTGTGATCCTAGGTAAGACATTTAATTCAATTTGCCTCACTTTCCTCATCTGCAAAGTGAGTTGGAGAAGGAAATGGCAAACCATTCCAAAGTCTTTGCCCCCCCCAAAAAATCACAAAGTATCAAATATGACTAAAATGATGGAAAAAGAATAAGAGCACATACTTCTCCCCCCCTGATATGACTTGGCTCCCTCCCCTATCACACAGATCCACAGTGAACTTCAGTCACAAGTCTTGCATTTTCAAAGAGAACCAATTCATGCTCAATTGGATTAAAGTGAGGCAAAGTGGTTAGTCTCATTTACTACTGCAGAGTCTTTGAATTGTGGCATACGGTGGCAGAATGAAAGTCAAGTTGACTGGCAATGGCCCAGGATGCAGTGGATGACGTTGGCATCTGCATATCTGACAAGCTTTAAGCACCCCAGAGTGCCTATTTCAGCTGCCTTCATGGTTATTGAAACAAATGGTTCTCATCTACCCATTTCACCAAGGGAAGTCTTCACATGCTTGGGGCTGACATGTCCCTAATTCATGGACAGATTTGACGTTACTCTTAACCTGATTTAGCCTTGGAGCTACAAGTGAGAGTTATGTAACCAGTGGACACCAAAAGTGGATAAGCAGCCCTGAAAGGGTTTGGTAAACCCTCATACCAGAAGTGCTATCCTCCTCGAATGCCCCCTGCAACTCAACCACACATTTAATAAGCAGGATAGTCACAAAAGAGAGAAAGACCACTTTGTCAACTGTATTACCAAGGTAATTCTATCATTCATGTTTTAGATCCATTGGTTTACTCCAGAAATGTGCTTGTTCTCTTTTTGAA
This sequence comes from Bettongia penicillata ogilbyi, assembly GCA_023548195.1. Classification (NCBI taxonomy): domain Eukaryota; kingdom Metazoa; phylum Chordata; class Mammalia; order Diprotodontia; family Potoroidae; genus Bettongia; species Bettongia penicillata. The sequence goes on from JAJHZJ010000943.1 coordinate 67,442, forward strand.
CTCATATAGCTGAAGTATTCTTCTGTTTCTTATTGTAGAACAACCTAGCTGCAAATACACGAGGTTCATCAAAGATTAGAAACAGAGAGGAGGTTTTTTTGCCTCCTGGAAAAAAGTATCATGTGGCACTAGATAATTCCTTATGAGTAAAAACCATGTCATTGGTCATGTAGATTTGTGTTTTTAGACTTGTGATCCAAGTAATATAAAACTTTGCCATTTGTAAAGTTTAAACTTATCTCGCAGGATTTTTTATTTTTATATTTTATGAGTGCATATATGTATATATATATATATATGTATACACCCTCATACATAAGCCTATGTGTATATACGTTATATATACATACATACATTTATGCACAGACATAAACGTAAAAAGTACACATATTTTGACAATCAGTGACTTATTCTTTCTACAGTCAGGACAGTTTCCAGTTCCACTAACAAAATGCATCATTTCACCACGGAGTCTTCTCTGTGTTCTTAAAAGTTACGTCACAACAGGCCAAGGTCTGTTAGATACTACCAAGAGAGTAAGACTTCCAGGTCATAGACCTTCAGTTAGATCAGATTTGAAAATTTGATCAGGTCAATCCCCTCATTTTACTGGTGTGGAATCAAAGATAGACAAAGAGGCAGAGAGAGAGAGAGAGAGATAGGAAAAACAATTGCTACCATAACTGCAATAACAACAAAAGGAGAGAGAGACCCAAGGAAAAGAGTCAAAGAAAGGAAGAGAGAAAAGAAAGGCATGAAGAAAGGAAGGAAAGAAAGAGAAAAGGAAAGAAAGAGAAGAGACACAGAGAGACAGAGAGTAGTTATCAAGAGTTTAATAATGGTCGTTTGTCTATTGTAGGTGCTGAGCATACACATAAAAACAAACAAGAAAATCCCTGGCCTCAGTCAGCTTACTGTCTAGTAGGAGAAGTCAACATACAAAGAGGGGCTAGAAAGTGGTAGAAGGGTTAAAGAGTATGACAGGAGAGTGTGGAAACCAGTGTGGTAAATTAGCTCCTGGCTTAGCAAGGTAAACGGCTCATTTGGTAAAGCTAGGGTGTCCAGAAGTAGATTCCCAATATCTGCTAGCATGAAGAATGGTTAAAAATTCAGTCCATGGTACAGAGAATTCAAGAAGAAAAAAAATTCCAGAGAGCTTGAGTGACTTGCCCAGTCATATAGGTAACAAGCATCAAACTCACTTCTGGTACCTGCAAGTTCAGCCATTTTCCCCACTATATCACAGGCTTGATGACAGCCTAGATAAGTTTGGACATATTCATTCACTAGTGTTACTGTAGGCTGATGAATTTTTGATGACAAAAAATTCTCAAAAACCATCTCTTCAATTGGTGAGGACTTGTGAACAGCAGCTTTGGAGCAATTATCCTTGGCAATTAAATGGCAGATTCTTGAATCACTAACATTGACATAGTTATTTAAGGTTTAAGGTTTGCAAAGAAGGAAGATAGATTAGGGAGACAGATCTCTTTGGAGTCTTACCATAATGTTACAAGAACGTTACTATTACTATCCCTGTTCTGTAAATGAGGCAGAGAGAGATTAAGTAACTTTTCTAAGGTCACATAGTTAATAAATGTTCTAGGTGGAGTTCAAGTTCATGTCTTTCTGTCTAGAAATCCAGTTCTCTAGTCATTACACTAAGCTACCTATCAGTTTAAGGTAATATCCAAATGGCTGTTGTGCCCTAAGAGAAGATTTTGAGTAGTAACAAAAATACCTCTGCATTTGTCCTTGTTCTGACTTTTTTTTAGCTCTACTCCACAATCACATAATTGCTCTCTGGTGCTGATTATTTACTAGGGTAGCCATATGCTTAGCAGCAACCACTCTGTATGCAGACAGGTACTTCAGCTCATTCAGCTTGTTCCACAGTGCCAGGAGTTACTGTGTCCAAAAAGAAAACTGGTAAATAAATTCCCCAAGGAAATTAGGATCACTCAATATGAATGTATCACATGCTGTGTACGTGGCATTATACAAGACCGCACAGAGATTATAGAGTATGAAGAAAAGAAAACCCATATTCCTATGGAGAATTTATTTTTAAATACAACAGGTTACACACACCAACAAAGACAGCTACATTAGGGTAGCTGCTGCATGTCTCTTCTAGCATGTGATACAGTCTAGGTTGGCCTGCTATGATGACAGTTTTCTTTCCAAGGCAAAATGGTTACCAAATATGCCACAAGATCTCATTATAAATACTACCATAGAGTAGGTGCTGATAGAAATGTCCAGATCATGCTATCTTAGTGACAAAGAGAAGGCCATTTACTGAACTCCATTTCCCCTTCCCTTCAGTACCAATGGTTAACTCTAACTAATCAATGTCTATTCCACTTGCCTACCAACTTCTACCCCAAATATAAATAGTACAAAGCTTCTTCTAAGAATCAAGACACAGCAGTAAATTTCCAAAGCAATTCAAATGAAGAATTTCCAGGCACTGCTTACAGGGTCTGAAGATGTCATGTGTGTCTTCCCAGCTTGGTCTCAGCCATACTGTGCTCTCCTTGCCAGCATGTGTGATGGACTTAATGTAGCATTTTTGAAAAATCACATCATGATACTTTGAACAAGCAGTAGAGACATGGCTCACAGGACACTTCTCTGGTCTGCATGCAAGCAACCAACTCCTTTCAAAAGAATTTGTCTTTTGAGGTCAGAATCAAGAGAACTATAAATGGTAGAACTGGCAGAAACGTGCCATACACATGGGGCTTTTTTCCCTTTCCAATTCATTTGCATTCTGCTATAGTGCTAATAAGCATAGTTTGTACACAACAGCTTGAATGATCTAATGTGGCCACTTACCCACTCATTTCTTTTTAAACATACCCTCCTTAACCCCTTACCAGGTTCCACTCCCAAAGCAGGAATAGCTCTAGGCTTACCAGGAAGCATTTTATTAAGGTTCAAAGAGGTCTTTGCTTCAAACAAGGTTCCTCTCAAACCTCAATGAAAAAAGCAAAGGGATGTGGGAGATGGTGATTTCTTTTGATTAAAAATAGCATCTAATCAAAGAAAGAGGAAAAGGAGCCCATACGCATGGAAATATTTATAGCAACTTTTTTCTTACTAGCCCCACACTGGGAAGTAAGGGAATGCCTACCTACTGGAAAATGGATAAACACATTGTGGTATTTGAATATAATGGAACATTATTTGGCCATAAGAAGTTACAAAATGGATCATTTCAAAGGAAAGTGAAAAGATCTCTATGAACAGGTAAAGAATGAAGGGAAAAGAAATGAGAGAATAATTCATATTATGACACCAATATTTTAGAGAAAAAGATTTTGAAAGAATTTAAACTCTGGTCAACGCAATTTTAGTCCAAAATACTGAAGATGAAACATGACAATCACCTCCTACCAAAAAAGTGATGGTTCTAAAATGAAGAATGAGGCAAATGTTTTGTTCATGACCAATAAAGAAATATATTTTGCTGAACTATGAATATGTGTTATGAAGGATTTTTTCCTTTCCTCTTGTCATTGTTGCTCTACAACGGGAGAGTTGGGAGAGGAGATGGAAGACTATGGGAGAGAGCACTAGTAAGTTTTTGTGAAAATAACAATATTAATAAATTAAAATAGCCTTTAAATTAAACCTTTTTAGGGAACAGAGAGGTAATTACATCATCTGTACTAAACATCACATTTATTATTTGGGAAAATCACTGGCTTCCAAGTTAGAAGATCTGATGTCCAATTTCAATTCTTATACTGCTTACCTAAATTTGTGCAAGTCATGTAAGTTCCTTGTACCTCTATTTCTTTATCTATCAAAAGAAAGAGGAAGATTATTTGGCCTTTGAGATTCCTCCAACTCAAAATCTCCAAACCTCTGATTCTAGGATCCTAAACTCTTTCTCCTGTGTGCTGTATACTATGAACAAATCATTTTTTCTGCATTCAAGTTATGTAGTAAAGACATGCAGGATATGACATAGGTAAGGACAGAAAAGTTTTTGAGGCATATTTTAGTTTATTTTTAAATATTTTTATTATTTAATATTTAATATTTTTATTTTTATCTTCTTTTAAATGTTTTATATTTTACATTAAATTTTATTTAATTAACTTTATTTATTTTGTTTGTTTGTTTATTTTTAGTTTTCAACATTCATTTCCACAACATTTTGAGTTCCAAATTTTCTTATCATCTCTCCCTTCCACCCACCCCAAAACAGTATGCATTCTGATGACCCCTTTCCCCAATTTAACTTCCTTTCTATCACATTCCTCCTTGTGCTTATTCCCATCCCCTCTATTTTCTTGTATGGCAAGATAGATTTCTAAATTCTATTACCTATATATCTTATTTCCCAATAGAATGTAAAAAAAAAAATTAGCATTCATTTTTAAAACTTTGAATTCCAACTTCTCTCCTTTCCTCTCTCCCAACACATTCCTACTGAAAAAGCACACAATTCAATATATGTTATACATGTGTAGGTATGAAAAACACTTCTATAACAATCATATTGTAAAAGACTAACTATATTTCCCTCCATTCTATCTTGTGCCCCATTTATTTGATTCTCTCTTTTGACCCTATCCTTCCTTAAAAGTGTTTACTTCTAATTACCTGCTCCTCCCATTTGTTTTCCCTTCTATCATCTCCCTCACCCTCATCTCCTTCTCCCTTACTTTCCAGTAGTGTAAGAGAGATTTTCCTAGCAAATTGAGTGTACATATTATTTTCTCCTTAATTCAAATGTGTTGAGAGTATTGCCTTTCACCTCCTCCCTCTTCCCCTTCACTGAGAAAGCTTTTTCTTGCCTTTTTTGTGAGAGATAACTTACCCCATTCTATTTCTTCCTTTCTCCACTCATTTTTTTCCCTCACCTCTTAATTTTATTTTTTAAGATATCATCCCTTCCTATTCAATTCACCCTGAATCCTCTAACTACCCTAATATTGAAAAAAGCCTCAAGAGTTATAAATATTACTTTTTCATGTAGGAATATAGACTGTTCAACTTTAGTAAGTCCCTTATGGGAACAATATAGAAGATGGAAGAGTAGAAAGACTCACATATGCTAGCTCTGAATCTACAGCCCATAAATTTCCTGTAAAAAGAACTCCCCACAAATTCTGGAGCAGTGGAAGCCACTCAGCAATGCAGTGGAGGAAATTTCCATTCCAGAGAGCCCCGAAAAACTGACCCCAAAGGTCTGTCATGCACTGGACGCAGAGCAGAGCCCTGCCCTGCCCATGTGGCCCCAGAGGAGCGCATCTGAGCAGGCTTCAGGGACAGAATCTCCTGCGACTGTGAAGGTCCCTCCACCCACAGGCATTACAGGTCAGGGAGAGAGACTTCTGGGCTGGCCAAGAGGGGAGCGGGGTGTCTCCACAACTCGGGCACCCTCAGGAGGCAGCAGCAGAGGCAGTGGTGGCTAGGACCTCCCAGAGCAGGTAGGACCTCAGATCCATTACAGAAGATCTCTGCATAAACACCCTGAGGAAACTGAGCCAGGGAGGAGGCCCTGACCCCACTTGAGCACCAGAACTTAAGCTCACATTGAATAGCAGCCACCCCTACCACTGAAAGCTCAGAGGCTGGGGAGCAGCATTTGAATCTCAGACCCCAAGCACTAGCTGGGCGGATCTAGGCAGGGGTGGAGAGGAATATCAGAAGTCAAGTAACTGACTGGGAAAATGCCCAGAAAAGGGAAAAAATTAAGACCATAGAAGGTTACTTTCTTGGGGAACAGATGTTTCCCCCTTTCCTTTCTGATGAGGAAGAACAATGCTTACCATCAGGGAAAGACATAGAAGCCAAGGCCTCTGTATCCCAGACATCCGAGGTGGAAGTCCAGTGGGCTCAGGCCATGGAAGAGCTCAAAAAGGATTTTGAAAATCAAGTTAGACAGGTGGAGGAAAAACTGGGAAGAGAAATGAGAGAGATGCAAGAAAAGCATGAAAAACGGGTCAATACCCTACTAAAGCAGACCCCAAAAAATGCTGAAGAAAATAACACTTTGAAAAATAGGCTCACTCAATTGGCAAAAGAGGTTCAAAAAGCCAATGAGGAGAAGAAGGCTTTCAAAAGCAGAATTAACCAAATGGAAAAAGAGGTTCAAAAGCTCAGTGAAGAAAATAGTTCTTTCAAAATTAAAATTGAACAGATGGAGGCTAATGACTTTATGAGAAACCAAGAAATCACAAAACAAAACCAAAAGAATGAAAAAATGGAAGATAATGTGAAATATCTCACTGGAAAAACAACTGACCTGGAAAATAGATCCAGGAGAGACAATTTAAAAATTATGGAACTACCTGAAAGCCATGATCAAAAAAAGAGCCTAGACATCATCTTTCATGAAATTATCAAGGAAAACTGCCCTGACATTCTAGAACCAGAGGGCAAAATAAGTATTGAAGGAATCCATCGATCACCACCTGAAAGAGATCCAAAAATAGAAACTCCTAGGATCATTGTGTCCAAATTCCAGAATTCCCAGGTCAAGGAGAAAATATTGCAAGCAGCTAGAAAGAAACAATTCCAGTATTGTGGAAATGAAATCAGAATAACACAAGATCTAGCAGCTTCTACATTAAGGGATCGAAGGATGTGGAATAGGATATTCCAGAAGTCAAAGGAACTAGGACTAAAACCAAGAATCACCTACCCAGCAAAACTGAGTATAATACTTCAGGGGAAAATATGGCCTTTCAATGAAATTGAGGACTTCCAAGAATTCTTGATGAAAAGCCCAGAGCTGAAAAGAAAATTTGACTTTCAAACACAAGAATGAGAAGAAGCATGAAAAAGTAAACAGCAAAGAGAAGTCATAAGGGACTTACCAAAGGTGAACTGTTTGCATTCCTACTTGGAAAGACAATGTTTGTAACTCTTAAAACTTTTCAGTATCTGGGTAGTTGGTGGGACTACACACAACACATATACATACATACATGTACACGTGTGCGTGCACACACACATGCACACATGCATGCACACACAGAGACAAAGAGCACAGAATAAATTGAATAGGATGGGATCATATCTTAAAAGAAATTAAGGTAAACGGTGAGAGAGAAATGTAGTGGGAGGAGAGAGGGTGAAGTGGAATGAGGTAAATTATCTCTCATTCAAGAGGCAAGCAGGAGACTTTTTAGTGGAGGGAAAAAGAGGGGAGCTGAGAGAAAAACATGAAGTTTACTCTCATCACATTCGACTAAAGGAAGGAATAAAATGCACACTCATTTTGGTATGAAAACTTATCTTACAATACAGGAAAGTGGGGGAGAAGGAGATAAACAAGCTGGGGGGGATGATGGAAGGGAGGGCAATGGGAGGAGGGAGCAATTTGAAGTCAACGCTCAGGGAGGGACAGGATCAAAAGACAGAATTGAAACAATGAGGGGCAGGATAGGATGGAGGGAAATATAGTTAGTCTTACACAACATGACTATTATTGTAGTCATTTGCAAAACTACACAGGTATGGCCTATATTGAATTGCCTGCCTTCCTAAAGGGAACGAGTGGGGAGGGAGGGATGGGGAGAATTTGGAACTCAAAGTTTTAGGAACAACTCTTGAGTATTGTTCTTGCTACTAGGAAATAAGAAATACAGTTAATGAGGAATAGAAAGTCATCTGGCCCTACAGGACAGAAGAGAAGATGGGGACAAGAGAAGGGAGGGATGATAGAAGAGAGGGCAGATTGGTGATAGGGGAAATTAGAATGCTTGGTGTATTGGGGTTGGGGGAGGGGACAAATGGGGAGAAAATTTGGAACCCAAAATTTTGTGAAAATTTATGTAAAAAGTTAAATAAATTTATACTATTAAAAAAATAAAATAAAATAAATACGTAGATAAAATAAAATAAATTTTAAAAAAATAGTAAGTCCTTTATGATTTTTCTTTCCTGTTTACCTTTTCATGCTTCTCTCGATTCTTATGTTTGAAAGTCAAATTTTCTCTTCAGCTCTGGGCTTTTTATCAAGAATTCTTGAAAGGCTTCTATTTCATTGAATGACCCAATTTTCCCCTGAAGGATTATACTCAGTTTTGCTGGGTAGGTGATTCTTAGTATTAATGCTATCTCCTTTGATCTCTGGAATACCATATTCCAAGCCTCTTATCCATGAATGTAGGAGCTACTAGATCTTGTGTTATCCGATTATATTCCTACAATACTCGAATTATTTCTTTCTGGCTGCATGTAATTTTTTCTCCTTGACCTGGGAGCTCTGGAATTTGACTAAAATATCCCTAGGAGTTTTCCTTTTGGAATCTCTTTCAAGAGGCAATTGGTGGATTTTTTCAATATTTATTTTACCCTCTTGTTGTAGAATATCAGGGCAGTTTTCCTTGATAATGTCTTGAAAGATGATGTCTAGGCTCTTTTTCTCATCTTGGCCTTCAGGTACTCTCATCGTTTTAAAATTGTCTCTCCTGGATCTATTTTCCAGGTTAGTTGTTTACCAATGAGGTATTTCACATTGTCTACTATTTTTCATTCCTTTGGTTATATTTTATAATTTCTTGATTTTTCATAAAATCATAAGCTTCCATCTGTTCCATTCTAATCTTTAAGCAATTATTTTCTTCAATGAGCTTTTGAACCTCCTTTTCAATCTGGCCAATTCTGCTTTTTGGGGCATTCTTCACCTCATTGGCTTTTTGGATATCTTTTTTTATTTAAGTTAGTCTATTTTTTAAAGTATTATTTTCTTCAGCAATTTACTGGGGCCCCTTTAGCAAGTTGTTGACTTTTTTTCCTGATTTTCTTGCATTGCTCTTATTTCTCTTCCCAATTTTTGCTCTACTTCTCTTACTTGATTTTCAAAATCCTTTGTGAGCTCTTCTATGGCCTGAGACCAATTCATATTTTTCTTGGAAGCTTTGGGTGGGGGAGCTTTGATTTTGTTGTCTTCTGTTTGCATGTTTTGGTCTTTCTTGTCTCTAACGTAAGATTTTGTAATCTGATTCTTTTTTCTCGTTTTTGCTCATTTCCTCAGTGATTTACTTGACTTTTGAACTCTTTATCAATAGCTCTACTTCCAGTATGGGCAGGGAGTATACTGTCAGGTGCTCAATTCCTCCATGATCTGTGGCCTAGAGCTCCAAAAATAGTGGCTGCAACTGCCCCTGCTGCTGCTGTGGCTGCCACAGGGTCCTCCGCCCCTTGTCCTCTTTGCTGCCCTGGGGATAGACCAGTGTACTCTCTCACACAGGTCAGACAGGTTCACTGACCTTCCAAATTGTCCTGGCCTTTTTGTGTTCAGAATCCACCAGAGGTGCTAGAGATTCAGACGACCCAAGGCCTGCTCAGGGCCTTTCTATGCTGGCACAGCCTACCATGTACTGTGCTCCACGCCCAGTGTAGTGTGATAGACACTTCCCTGAGTCCTTCTAGCCCTGTCTAGGGTTGGAGACTTGTTTCACTCCATCATTCTGTGGGTTTTGCAGCTCCAGAATTTGTCTAGAGTCATTTTTTATAGATATTTGACTGAGCTTGTGGGGAGTGCTCTAGAAGGTCTGTGCTATTACCTCTACTATCTTGGTTCCACCCCGACGGGATTTTTTTTTTAATAGAACAAAGGATAAGAGGCAAGTAGGAGAAAAATACTGAGCAACAGCTTAGAACAATTAGCTTTCTTTCTTATCTCATATTTTCATTTTTCCTTTGGGTAAATGAAAATATGGGGCATGTGTCTCAATCTAGAACAAAGGATTTGGGATCTCTAGACTTGTTTTCCTATCCTATTTTCTCATATTTATTAGCTATGTGATCTTGGGCAAATCATAGCCTATCTAAGCCTCAGTTTCTTCATTTTTATATCACGGTGCTTGTTTCCTACTGGATAATCTCTCCTGCACTTTCCCTCTAGATTTTCTTCTCCTAATTCCACAGTTTCTTCCTTTGATGTGGTCAATAACCCTGCTGACCATCTTCTAACTTCTCTCTTCTGAAACTTTCTTTTCCAATCAATTGCAAATTCCAATTAACTCTGCCTCAGCAATGCCTCTTGCATCTATCCCATAATATATACTTGTCTGTCACATATCTCCTACATACTCTCATCACCACCCTCTTGTAATAGTTTGGCAGTTTCATTCCCCTTTCCCTTCTAATCCTCCCTTCAAAACAAAATCATAATGATCTTTCTTAGAAAAAGATTTGAAAAGGTGACTCTTCTGCCAAAAAAAAAAATGTTCATTAGGACCTGATTATAAAGGTCTGGTTCTTCACTTAAAATTCAAGACCTTTTAAAATCTAACCCCAGAAGGTTTTCCAATGTCATCGCATATCCCTATCCACTTTATACTCCATATTACAAATAAAATTCCCTACTCTCTGTCACAAAAAAACAATTATTCCTTGGACACTAAGGTCTTTGAGCCTTTGCTTAAAATTTCCCCCCAGGTTTTAGAGAATTATTCTTCCCCATTTTCTTTTACTGGATCCCTACTCATATTTCTAAACCTAGCTGAAGTGCTACCTTCTCAATAAAGTGTTCTGAGGGACCCCCCAGCAGGCAAATGACCTTCCCCATTAAACCTCACACAGAATTTTTCAGTGAAATTTCTATTGAAATTATGCTATGATGTTTGATAGTATGGTCAACATGTTTTGTTTTTTTTTTTTTATCTTAGCTCTTCAGCACCCTGAGAGCAGGAACTATGTCTTATCTATACCTTTTTTCAAAATCACCCTCAACATGCAGTGCACCATTCTTCATATTAATAGGTACTTAAATAATGTTTATTAAAAATTCTTGTATCATTTTAGCCCCAGTGCCTGGCACACAGTAGGTTCTTCAAAAATGCTTATTGAATTGTTGAATGATATATTTCATGGAGGAAATAAGAGGGTCCCATGTATGATATGTGTAAAACACTTTGCAAACCTTAAAGTAAAATAAAAATATAATATGAGTAACCAACATAAACCACTGATGCAATAGTATCTACATTGCACTTATTTGAATTATTCAATATTATCTCATTTTGGCCCAATAAGATCATCTAAATCTCATCCTGAAACAGTTGGCAAATTTGCCAAATATGTCAACTTTTCTCTTTATGTTGTTTAATAGTTTACATGTAGATAAACAGTACTTAAAAGTTTGCAAAGTGCTTTACACATATTATCAGTCACTTAATCCTCAAGCACAAACACAACAATAGCATAATGACCTTATAAAGTAGGCACTAACAGCTGTTTTTCACAAATGAGAAAACCAAGTCCTACACAGGCTAAATTCTTTGCTCATGACCACATAGCTAAGTGAGTGCCATATGAGATCTGAATCAGAGTCCTTTCTATTTCCAAGTCCTTTTCCATTCCTCCATGCTTTTCTGTGGTTTAGACTCAATCATTACATTCAGAGTACAAGAAATGGAATAAAAAAAATTGGAATAAAATGGATCACACTGAAATAGGAACTATGGATGGTAATGGATATGAGACTATATGGGAACTTGGCTATACCACTATTTGCCATAGGATACAATTGAGTATCAAGTTTGAAAGTTATAGCCCCCAACCAAGAGAGTTTATAATTACTGAAAACCAGAAAAACTCTGTTCCAAGGGACTTCATTTGTGAAGCAGTACTATAGCAAGGACCTTGAGGCATGAAGTGAAGCTCCAGTGTATTTGGTGAAAAAGTGTTGAAGAATTCAGTCTAATAGAATCCCTACTCTCAATAAAAAAAAACTAGTGATACAAAGGATATATGAAAGACCACGTATGCAAACCTAACAGAGATATTCTACACTTCAAAAGGAATGTTTTGTTAGAGTTTGAGAATAAAGTCTGAATTTTCTTATTTTAGTTATTACATGTTTTATTTGATTAGAAGAGACTAGACCTTATTCTTGGCAGCTTTTAGAAAAAAAAATATTTTTCCTTTCATTTCACATTGCTGTTTCAAGACACAAAAAATAAATGAAGAGTTACACATATAATAAAAAAATTCCTTTCTTTCAGTGAAGATGCAGTGAAAGGCAGCCTTGACTTATCTATTCTAAAAGTATGTCTTAAATATTCTAAAATTTTAACTATGTGTCAAATGAGGGCAGCATCTCCTTCACTCAACATTTCATAAATCTATTATATCAATGAATACCTCTTAAGGCGGATTTACCAGTAAATACAACAGAGATGAGTAGTTTGCCAATATGCATCCCCACTGGTTAATTATTACAACTGTAGATGGAGAGAAGAGAGTAACCAGTCAGAAAAGAGTACTAAAATGAAATACTTGTAAAACTCTTAGTTCAATGTCTGGCACATATTAGGGTACTTAATGAATGCTTGTTCCTTTGTCTCTTTCTCCTCTCAAAAGAGAAGTGTAATCAAGAGTGTTCTGGTATTCATTATAGAATGGCCTTTGGTGGTGGTGGTGGTGGTGGTGATGTTTCAGATTTAATCTGCCTTATTAACATTTTCTCCATCACTTTGTTAAGACTACACAATTAAAAGCCCAGTAAATAAGCTCTGATTTGTAGCATTTGCCAATTTCTAAGATGCAAATACTCACACTGAAAATTTAAGAAATAGCTTGAGCTGGCTCCAATATGCTCGTGATCACTACCCAAAATCAGTGAGGTAATAGTAAGAAAAGATTTAACTGGTTTAATGAGTTCAAATTTTGAAACTCATGTGAACTGTATTTGAGTTTCCATCAGAACTTTAGATATACTATCTGAGCCACCAGCAACAATTTTTTGGAAATAACTGATAATAGGAAAAGTGCCAGAAGAGTAGAGATGGATACATGTCCTAATTTTCAAAATGGAAGAAATAATTCTTGAAACTATAGTCTGGTTAACTTGATGTTGAATTCTAGCAAAATCTTTTAAATACGGCATTTAAATATTGTAGAGGAAAATCTTTTTTTGCCTAGCTACTTAGTAGTAACTGGGAAAACACAACTCTTCTCCTTACTGTTTCAAGAATAAATAGCCTCCTGAGTAATAATAAGTCTTTTTTATTAGTAATACTTAGAATTTATTGATTTCATTAAAAATTTATTTTTCACTTATAGATCATCCTCAGTTTTTCTGGAAAATTTATTCTTAGGTGTAAACCTGAATCTTTTTGTCTTTTGGAATATCTTTTTTTCCATGATTTGCTTTACTTAGCATCTTAACTGTTAAATCTTTACATGAGCTTGACTGATTTTTTTTTTTGGTACTTGAACATTTTTTCCTTGTAGTTACTTGCAATATTTCTGTTTAATCTTGATTTGGCCAAAATGCTCCTGGAAATTTTCATCTATTTTCACTTTGCTTTTTTTAAAAAATGCATTTGGACATGTTTTTATCATGAATTATTTTAAATATGATATCCAGGAATTTTTTATTTATATCACAGGGGAGCTAAGTGGTTCAGAAGATAAAGCAACAGTGCAAGAGTCAGGAGAATCTGAGTTCAAATCTCATCTCAGACACTTGACACTCACAAACCGTGTGACCTTGGGCAAGTCACTTAACCGCAACTGCCTCATCCTGAGTCATCTCCAGTCATCCTGATGACTATCCGGTCACTGGATTCAGATGGCTCTGGAGGAGAAGTGAGGCTGGTGACCTGCACAGCCTTCCCTCAATCAAAACAAAATCAAGTGCAAGTCATGTCATTATTTCTCTGATGACATGGTCTTCTTCGGCAACAAAGGATAAACACAGTCATTAAGCATTTATATCACACCTTATTTCCTCCTATTTTTTTCAATCTTTCATCTTTGTTTTAATATGTCTTTTTGCTTTGTTTAGGGAGTCATTAATCTCTGTTTATTCCATTCTGATTATGAGGGAGTCTGTTACTTGGATGAGATTTTAACCTTTCGTTTGAGTAATTATGGAGGGAAGTGGGCTATGTTGTTTCTTCCACATCACTATCTTGTATATCCTTTCTTACAAATTGCTGAACAAAAATTAAATGGCCTGCTTCATAAGAGGGCCAATATACTGTTGTTAGAGTAGTTGTGGAGGGAGCTGGGTTATACTGCTTCCTCCATTTCACCATCCTGACTGATCTTCCTGTGTATCATTTCTAAGAAATGAACAAAAATTAAATGACATGCTTCATAAGAGGGATTCATTTATCATGTTGTAGGTAGGAATTTATGTCCTGTAAGTCCTTCAACCCCAGATTTTATGAATAAGTTCTCCGGAATGAAATCTAATTTTCAGCAATGGGCTGAAATTCAACTAATTCAGTTTCCAAATCAATGGATTAAATCGTGATCAAATTAATTTAATAGGGATAGTCATTTTAATGACTGATTTTTAACATAGGGTTCAACTTAACAGATGTAGATTAGATGACCCACAATAATAGTGTTCATCTGCTCTGTTTTCACTGAAATATATGAAATAAAAACCCTCACAGAACAGATGCATTCAAAAATCCCTATTGAAATAGCAGTCAATTTATTTAATGAAAACATTGCTACTTTGATCAGTATTTATACATTCTCTTGAAAATATAAGTGTATACTGGAGTCTCAGTGGGTGAGGCGAGGAAAGATATAGGGGTGGCTCAGGGCATGTTATATTTAAACAAACAACAAAAGTCAAGTAAACAATATTTCTCTTTGTGCACTGTGGCTTCCATTTAGACATATTTTGAATGTAACGAAGCAAGTCTCACATGGAAGAAGATTACTAAACCATGAAATGCAAATGCATCTATTATGTTAAAGGAAGGGAAAAAGATAAATGTAACCTTGGAATAGATTCTAAAGACTAAGTGAAGGATGTGAGACTTTACTAGGACTTTATTTATCAACCATGGTGTAGTAGCTAACAGATTTGTCAAAAGGTTCACCTTGTGTAATATTTTATGCACAAAAGAATGAATTGAGTAGCAAATATTTGTTAAGTGCCTACTATGTGACAGACACTTTTTCTAGGTAGAAGGGTACATGGAAAAAATGAAATACTGTCTGTTCTCAAAGGGTTTTTGTAAGATAGCACATAATTACATACAATGCATTGAAAAACACAAATAGCTTAGGGATGGAGTACATTAACAGTTGGGGTTGAGAGGTAGCAGGAAAACCTATGTGCAGAAGATAATATTTGTGTTGAATCTTGAAGGAAGTCAGAATTCTTTTGATCTCTACATTAACTTTATCTTTGTGCATGTGTTCGTCCTTCATTGCTGAAAAAGACCATGCCATCAGAGAAATGATGACATGACTTGCACTTGACTGTTTTGAGTGAGGGAGGGCTGTGCAGGTCACCAGCCTCACTTCTCCTCCAGAGCCATCTGAATCCAGTGACCGGATAGTCATCAGGATGACTGGAGATGCCTCAGGATGAGGCAACTGGGGTTAAGTGACTTGCCCAAAGTCACACAGTTAGTGAGTGTTAAGTGTCTGAGGTGAGATTTGAACTCAGTCCTCCTGACTCCTGCACTGTTGCTCTATCCTCTATACCACCTAGCTGCCAAACTTTATCTTTAGCATACATGAGTAAAAAATACTTGTCAAATGGAGAGACATTATAGCCTCTGGGCAAGAATAGTTTAGAATAAAATCTTACTTGTAAAATATTTTGGAAGGTTGTGCTAAATGTGGACAAGATATCTCATAAAATAGCAAGAAGCAAAGAGGAAGAAAAAAAATTTTCAGAAAGTTTAGCAAAGTATCCAATTAAGCTAAATCACCATGAGAGTATCTAAAAAGGAATCTAGGAAGAGGACAGTCTACAGACACAAGAAACGCACACATGCACACACACATTTATGCTTTCAATTAATGTCAATGAAAATAATAAATTTTCCTCTAATGTCTCAATTACCATGTTCTCAGAAAGAAATGGAAATTTCCAAAAAAAGAAGCAAAAAAAAAAAAAGCAAACATAGAAAGAGTAGCTAGATCAGACCAAGGATGCACTGGGGAGAAGAGTAATGGAAGTGACATAATTTTAAGTCACAGAGTGAACAATTCTGTAGTAAAAATAAGAACAAATGACAAATGTTTGGAAAGAAAAAAAGTCATGGTCAATATTACCATCAGTTAAGGGCAGTAAGAGACTGTCAGTATAAATTTTTGCTTTCTCATTTCAACAAAAATCATCATGAGATAAATTTTCACAAGGATCACTGATGGGTATACTTGATATAAAATATGTATGTGTGTGTATATATACAGACACATATTTGTAAACACATGTATAGGTGTATATATACATACTTGTATACATAAATACACAAACACATACATACATATGTGTACATATACACCTATATGTGTGCGTGCATAAATATACAAACATACACATACATATGTGTATACATATGCATACATATGTGTATACATAAATACATGAAAAATACATACATATGTGTATAAAAGTTTATATGGTAGAAATGGTGATTTCCATTATGGTATACCTACATGAACATTATGAACCTAAAAGACTGAACAATGTATAAAATCATAGATCCTATTGAATTTATTGTTTATTATCACCCAATTGAGCAAAATGCAACTTTAAAGATTCTTTCAATGAGATATCTTCCATGTATATGTTCAAGATCCTACAAAATAACATAAAATATTTTATTTTAAACAATTATCCTCTGATTATAAATAGAGAAAAAGAGAAATCAAGAAATTATAAAACAAAATCAACAGAATAAAGAAAAGAAGACAATGTGAAATATCTCATTGGAAAAATAACTGACTGGAAAACAGATCCAGGAGAGATAATTTAAAGATTATTGGACTATCTGAAAGCCAAGATCAAAAATAGAGGTTAGACATCATCTTTAAAGAAATTACAAAGAAAAATTGCCCTTGTATTCCAGAATCAAGGGAGGAAATAGAAATGGAAAGAATCCACTGATCGCCTCCTGAAAGAGATCCCAAAAAGAAACCTTCTAGGAATATTGTATCCAAATTCTAGAATTCTCACTTTGAGGAGAAAACATTGCAAGTAATTAGAAAGAAACAATTCAAGTACTGTGGAAACATAATCAGGACAACATAAGATTTAGCAACTTCCACATTAAGGGATCAGAAGACTTTGAATATGATATTCTGGAAATCAAAGTAGCTAGGATTAAAACCAAGAAACACCTACCCAGCAAAACTGAGTATAATATTTCAAGGAGAAAACTGGGCATTCAATGAAATAGAGTATTTTAAAGCATTCTTGATGAAAAAAAGACCAGAGCTGAATAGAAAATTTGACTTTCAAGTACAAAAATCAAGAGAAGCATGAAAAGTTAAACAGGAAAGAGAAATCCTAAGAATCTTATTAAAATTTCACTGCTCCCATTCCTACATGGAAAGATGTTTTTTTGTAACTCATAAGACCTTTCTCAGATTAGAGTTGTTGGAGAGAAAGATAGATAGATAAATAGATAGATAGATAGATAGATAGATAGATAGATAGATAGATAGATAGATAGATAGAAAGAAATATAGACACAGAGAGAGGTCACAGGTTGAGTTAAATACAAAGGGATGATACCTAAAAAAATAAAATTAAGGGGCAAGAATGGAATGTATTGGGAGAAGGAGAAAGGGAAACATAGAATTATCTCACATAAAATAGTCAAGAAAATTCTTTGACAATGGAGGAAGGGAGGTAAGAGTGAATGAGCAGACCTTACTCTCATCAGATTTGACTGAAGGAGGGAATAATATACACTCAATTGAGTATGGAAATCTATCTTTCTCTACAGGGAATTGAGGGTAAGAGGATGAAAGGGGAATGATAGAAGGGAGGGCAAATGGGAGAAGAGGTAATCAGAAACAAATATTTCTCAGGAGTGACAGAGTCAAAGGAGATAATAAATAGAGAGTGGAATAGAACGGAGGGAAATATAGTTAGCCTTTCACAACATGGTTGTTATGGAAGTGTTTTGCATGACTACTATGTGTAACCTACACTGAATTGCTTACTTTTCCATTAAGGGTGGGTGGTAAGGGAGACAGGGAGAGAATGTGGAACTCAAAGCATTAAAAATAAATATTAAAATTTATATTTACATGCAAGTGGAATTTAAGATGTGCAGCAATAGTGTATAGAAATCAATTTTGCTCTATAGGAAAATAGAAGGGAAGAGGATAATAGAAAGGGGAGTTTGATGATAGAAGAGGTAGCAGATTGGTAAAATGGGTAATCAAAATACATGCTTTCTCGGGGTGGGAGAGAAAGGAGATGGGGACAATATTTGAAGCTCAAAAGCTTGTGGAACTTAAAGTTGAAAACTAAAAAATAAATTGAGACTGTAGATGTAATGAGACCCATGAGCATTAAAAAGAGTTTGACCAGACTCTCTGCTCAGAAAAATACAAAGAGTATGAAGAAGGTGTAGTTTAAAGGACAAGCCCTAAATCTAGTTTATCAACACATGTGTGATGGAAAAATATGGAGACAATGAACCATATGCATAACTGAATATCAAGAAAACCGTGAACTGGATTTCATAAATAAATAATATAATATTTTTAAGAAACCTGAACTTCTCTCTGAAATGAAATCCTTTTCATTTCACTTCAATAAATTTTTAATATACATTTTTCTGTTAATGTTGTGTGGTTAAAAATCATGGGATTCTTTCAACTCTCAGAAATTAAAATTGTGCTTTACTAGAAAAATGATAGAAAAGCATGTGGTAGGTTTGAACAGGCTACAATGTAGAATTAATGATAAATGACTTTCATTAAGCAAAAACACACATTCTTAGAAGAGGTGGTCTGATCTTAAAGGAAGAGAGAGAATAAATATGTGGACAGTTTCCATTGTCTACTGGTACCCATGGAATATCAAGAGGAAAAATGAAGGCCTCCAGAATATATGGTAGCTTATCTTGTGAAGAGTTTATTAAAAGGTGTGAAAAAAGAATCGCTAGACAAACATCACACTTAAAACCTGTATCACTGAAATGAATAACCATAATGATAACACATATGTGTATTTTTTCTCACTGTTGTATTAAAGTGTGTTTGCAAAGAACTTGGTAGACCATAGTGCTATGTAAATATCAACTATTTTGTCATTATTATTTTTGGGTTTTTTATTAATGAAATTAATTAGAGTTTTGTCCAATCTCCACTTTACATCATGTTGCACAGATACAACACATGAACAAAAGATGAAAGGAGAAAAAAAGTTGCCTCTATACTAGACCTGTAATTTTAGCATCAGACAAATTGCAACCTGGAAACTTTTAATGTGCTCTCTTATTCTTGAGCAAAACATACATTATTACTGTGCTATGCCCTAGGATACAGTATATATTCTATTAGGGTTGGCTGCATAGCCTCTCTCATCCAAAAACACATACTCTAAATTTGAAGATCATTGACACATGACAATGAAAGAATTACTCAAAATGCTAAAGGAGAAAAGAATCAATCTCTTTATTTAGTACCATATAAATATTCCTCTACCGCTCTTTCCCCCAAGAAAAGCTACTTATCTGAATTTAAACAAACAGTTGAATGGGATATAACCAAATAAATTTGTGTGTAGACACTTGTATTGAGTCTTCTTCAGATTTTAGGGGTGGTTGGCATAGGTGGGATTGGGCAATAATGGAATGAAAGTAAATCATGTAATATTGGCCTTGGCTACCTTCCCAGACTGACTTAACAGAGAACTTTCTTTTCAACTTGTATCGCTTTCAAAATGCTTAAAGATTTCATTTTAACTATATCTATTAGAGCAGCAAAGTCTCTTAGCCTTTTACTATTATAGAAAAGAAGCGAAGTCTTCCATT
Source organism: Bettongia penicillata ogilbyi (assembly GCA_023548195.1). NCBI lineage: Eukaryota > Metazoa > Chordata > Mammalia > Diprotodontia > Potoroidae > Bettongia > Bettongia penicillata. Next base: position 87,184 of record JAJHZJ010000943.1, read on the forward strand.
TATGGACCTTCATTTTTTCTAGTTAAAATAGCCAACTATGAAAAAAAAAGTAATGGGCCACATTTTATTAGGAATAAAAATATATGAACAGATTTTTAACATATTTAGTTGAGTAATAAGGTGGTTGTAGGAACTCTCAGAATTCAATTTGCATAATTCCGCTATGCAGTGAAAGAGCACTAGACTTCAAGTTGAAACAGGAAGTTTGAATGCTTACTGTACAAAATAGCTCTATAATTTATCTGAGCCTTGGTTTCTAATCTCTGAAGTGAACATGATAACCTGAACTATGTGCCTTGAAGATTTGTTGTAAGGCTGAAATGAGTATGTATCTATTGTTCTGGGCAGCCCATGAATTTCTAATTCATATATTGGATTTCAAGGGTTATGCCCAGAGACCAACTATGCCAGGTACCAGATAGTTTGTGGGCTCTTACTTCCCATAGTGTAGCTTCTGAACTTTCATCAATCTCATTATTTTTCAAAAGTCAGACAGCGGACACAATTAGCTCAAATCAAAGAACATTTACCTACATGTCATAATAAGAAAAGAATACCAAAACATCTCCTTAATTAACCAGGCACAAATTCTCCTAAAAAAAACGTACATAGCTTCAGTGGTAAGAATGACTACTCAAAGAGTCACCAAATGGAAAGATTTCCAAATAATGGATATAAGGGATCAAAACACTTTCTTCACCTTTAACATCACCAGAGCCATCTTCTAAGTCTTCTTGTGAGGTCCTCATTTTTCTTTTCATGGGAAGTAGTATCTCTGATTAATGATTCATTTTGCTGCATCCATTGGTCCTGTTTCTGGGCTGCTTTCATAGTATTAATGTTTGACTGTGGTCAATCTACTGTCCAACTTTAGGCTTAGCTGAAATGCTGGCTCAGAGGGTCTATACGCAACTTTGCAAAGAAGTGAAACTCATACACTAGATCCAGTAGATTCTTTGCTGCAGTCTCTAACATTTTCAGCTTTGGATTCACCTAAAATCCTGGCCGAGATTTTAGATTATTGCTGTGGTCTTTGGAGAAGAACTAAAAATTCTGCTGTAGGTTCACCAGATCCAAGACTGACACCACCACACTCCAGGCACAACTGCCTTCTCTGGTTATCTAACTTTGAACTTACTCTGGAGCTGGTCTACATTCCAATGGACTTTGTCATATACCATTGGAGATGGGGGAAGGAGAGTCTCCCACCCCCAACCCCTTACTGTACTCTCCAAAGAGATTATAATGGCAAGCAAAGTAGGCTCTTTTATTGTTTCTATTTTAGTTTAATCAAGTGCCTATGATTGAACCTTGCCTTTATCAACCAAGAATCTTTACTAGGAGTAAAGTAGAGAAACAAGAGTTTCTTTAACTACAAACAGGATATGTATTTGAACTGTTAATTACTTTAATGTGATCAAAGAAGATCTTCGCCACTCATTAATGGGCCAGGGAAGATTTGTAGGAAGGCCCACAGGTTTTGTTAAGTTTCTAATGAGGCACTGGTTCTCAAGGGTTGTAATGACCTCTGGCTCAAAAAATATATATAAATACTCTGAGGGTAAGATTTTACTTTGGGGCTTATTTTTTGGAAGAAGCTTGCGTGCCAGATGAGACTCTGGGCAGTGGTTAAGGAGCCTCCTGGCTTTGAAAACCCAGATGTTGCTGCTTCTCTCTATCTGATAACTACATATATGTGTGTGTGTGTGTGTGTGTGTGTGTGTGTGTATATATATACATCTATATGTAAATATACATATATGTGTATGTGTGTGTATATATATATATATGGTCAGGCAGTTGCATCTGTCTGTTGATTTGTCATGTTTGTATTGTATGTATGCCATGCATGGCTTACTGTCAGACAGTTTGGAAGCACTGCCAGTTGATTTAGATTTTTCAGTGTTTTCCCTGAAGTTCAGGGTACTGACTTTTTCCCCTGAACTAAGTGAATGACACATGTGCTTGATAAAAATGATTGTTGACCACCCAAATGTTGCTTGGTTTTTAGAAATGCAGATCTGAGAATCTGTGATAGCAGGCCCCTCTGTGTATGTCGGGGTACTTGCTTTTACAGAGATGTAAGGAAAAAACTGAAGAATAATGTTGTGGAAATGTTTATTTTATTCCATAAATTAAAAATAAAATAAAGTTTAAAAAAATAAACTGCAATTGAATTCCTGGAAGTCAGGAGGATGTACTAGCTTGTTTTTATCTGGAAAACAAAGGAGGGCAAGGTCAGTCCTCTCAGTCAAGCAACGAATGTTTCTTTCGTCTCTCCGTTGCAGTCATCCAAGGACCAACAACCTCTAATTCAGATTAAGAAGTAATTTCACACATTTTTATTGGGTTATTTAAGTAAATCCTTGACACTCTATTGTAAAATATTTTAGGAAAATTTCTAAAAATTTACTTCCCATGTCTATTATTATTATCTTTCTAATACACACAGTTAGATGAGAGAAGAAGGGAAGGAAAGCGGGGAGGCAGAGGCAGGATGGAGACAGAGAATGAGACACAGAAACTGAAAGAGAGAGAGAGAGGTGGGGAGGGAGAGGGAAAGGGAAGAGAGAGGGAGAGGGAGAGGGAGAGGGAGAGAAAGAGAGGTGGGGAGGGAGAGGGAGAGAAAGAGGGAGAGGGAGAGAGATTTCATACCTGTGATGTTCCTAATTTCCTGATGTGGAGAAATCCTGAGTAAAAATAATGATGTCTATACCTTCTTTACAATTTATAGTCTAAAGAATTAATTAGAGTTTTGAGACCTTAAAGTAACTTGACCAGCATCACAGTTAGTATATATCAGAGGTGGAATCTGAATTTATCTTGACTTCAACACCAACATTCTTAGATTAATTATATAATGCTACTTCTAAATATTATGCATGAACAAGTACACACACATACATATATGCACATATATTTGTGTGTGTGCATATACATGTTTATACATATGTCTGCACATGACAGAGAGATAATAGAGTGAAAGAGGGAGAATGGGAGGGAGGGGAAATTAGGTGTAAAATGCTTTGATTCTACAAAGTATTATATACATGCATTATTAACAATATATCTCTGTGTCAACAAATAAACTTTTAAACTAAAATCAAGGCACTTAATGTACTTGAGCATTGCAGAAAGTATCATCAAGGGGAGTGCCTGATTGAGCTCAAGCTCCTGTGAAACAAGTAATTTTCACTCCACATGTATCAGCATGCAAAAAAATATAAGCTTTTTTCTTGAGTAACTATTAATTTTCCTTAAGGAATGGATGTAAAAATAATTATAAAAAATGAAATGGTATTTAAAGAGTTTTAATCTGGTACATATTTATTTATAAGTTATATTAGTAATACTAGAATAATAAAAAACAGAAAAGTCTTTTTCGAAAAGTCATCTGATATGCAAAGCTCGACACAAATGTAACCAGATTAAAGGCATCTGTTATTTATCTTTTTTAAATATGTAAAAATTTGGAAATTCATGACCTCAGCAGCAAATAATTTAGGTATTTAACAATTTAAAGTCCTATTATCTCTGGCTATGGGTTGGTCTCCCAAACTGTGTCCTACTAATGTGTGTTCTGCATGATGTGAATAAGTTATTTCAGATAATATCAAATATTCTCAAAACCATTAATGTGGAATTAAAGTCTCCCTCTTCCTTTGATAAATCTAGGATTCATTGGTGCATATCTTCTTGTCACTGTAAAGTGCACACACTACTCGTCAATTCCCCACTTCTACCCCCATGTCTGGAATGGCCTTTTCATCTCTGCCTCCTGGCTAATATCCTGAGCTTCCTCGAAGTCTCAGTTAAGAAGTTCTGCTTCATCTTAATGCCTTCCCTCAGAGATCATCATGAATTTATACAGTGTACATCTTATTTCTATATAAACTTTTATATGTTGTCTCCGGCATTAGACTGAGCTCCTTTGGACCAGGGAATTTTCCCCCTTTCTTCATGTCTCCACTTTTAGCATGGTGTTTGGCACACAGTAGGGAAAAATAAGTGCTAACTGACTGACAGAATGACCAAATGGTTGACCTACAATGTGACTAGAGGGTTGAACTCTGGATATAGATAAAGTTAGTTTAAATAAATTATACACATGTATCTATCTATCTGTCTCTCTCTCTATCTATCTATCTAGATATAGAGTTGTTGGCAAGGTGTTTCAATCATGTTTGACTGACATAAGCACCATGACACCATTTGGTAAAGACACTGGAATGGTTTTTCATATCCTTCTCAAGCTCATTTGACAGATGATGAACTGAGGCAAATAAGTTTAAGAGATTTGCCACTGTGCCACCTAACTGACTAGATAGATAGATTGGATAGATAGATAGATAGATAGATAGATAGATAGATAGATAGATAGATAGATAGATGGATAGATTAGATAGATAGGTATCCTTTTCATGCCTTCTTGTGATATCCTCAGTTTTCTTCTCATGGGAAATGTTTGTTCACTGAGTCAAATATAAATACATATATATATATATGTATATTATATATATATATATACACACACATACCGACATACACAGAGTACTCTATTCACATTGTACGTCAGTCATTCAGATTTGAATTCAAGAGTTCTTGATATAGAAAGACAATTTTATATACATACATATATATATATATACACATATTTACACACACACGTGTGTGATATAGAATCAAGAAGTCCTGAGTTCAAATCCTGCCTCTGGCACTAAGTGGGCAAATCACTTAACCTAGACAAGTCACTCAACATCTTCAAATTCAGTTTCCTAATCAATGAAATAAGGGAAATAATATACATCTACATCACAGAGTTCTTGTGCGCTTCAAATGACCTTAACATGCCCTATGAATGCTAGCTATCATTGTTGTTGCTGTATATTGTACATGCTATACATCTTGATTGTATTCCAGCCATTGTACTATTTCCAGGTGCTGGAAATTCAAATAAAATAAAAGAATTGTTCTCTACTCACAAAGACCTTATGTATTATGTGATGCTTACATATATCTTTCCTTAAACTATCTTTAGATAATCTTCCTAAACACAGAACCTTTATTTTGCTCTTTTAATATTTTATGGAGTAACATAAATATTAACATATAAACATTTCATGTCAAGAATTTTTTGAAATATCACAATAGACTTAATTTCCTTTAATTTGTTTGAAAATTCTCTCTACATTCCTTAATATTTGCATTAAAGGATGGTTCCAGGAGATACATCCTTAAAATTCCCAGACCAGAGTCATCTTATATTTGTAAATATTTTTCCAAATCAAATGGTGTCTTATGGCTGTGAAACTGACACAAGGTGATCTAGTAAGAGAGACCTGGTCCTGATATAACAATAGAGAGTCAACCTCAAAAATGTAGGTTGCTGACTGAAGTTAGCAGAGCAAAGAGGGTCTGAAAGTCACAGTTGGGAACAAGTGTGACAATTCCTCTCCTGACAGAGTTTAGTGAGTATGACAGAAAGTGGGCAGAGAGGAGGTTTCTTCTGGAGAAAGCCAGGTTTCCCTTTGTGCAAGAAATTAGAAAAGTCTAAGCAAAATATGTTGAAGGGGATTCTGCTAAACATAGAACTTTTGTGTGTGTGTGTGTGTGTGTGTGTGTGTGTGTGTGTGTAGAGATGACAGTGGGACAAAATTAATGATATGAAATTTAAACATAAAATACCATACTCTGGTTTGAAAATGAACTTCACAAGTCTAAGATAAGGGAGGTATGACTGGACAGGTTATAGTTATAGTCATCAACTAATAGATGAAATTAGAGATATTTTACTATATGTAGGTATAGTCATATTTCAGTTTATACATATTTTCCAGAGAACATTGACACATAATTAAAAGAGTGGTTTTGCAATGAGGTTTAGTTGATATTTATTGGAGATAAGGTCTGAGCATAGTGTGAATACCAAGAATGATGTTTTTGGCTCTTCTTCTGAGTCCGCCATGTTGGTTAACAGTTTCCAAAAGGGGGGTAGGGTAGGACCAAAGTGCCCTGATACTGGACCTGTGGCATGATCAGAAGAAGTATATGATGAACCAGTCAGAGACTGAGAAGGTGGTCAAATCCCACTCTCTCTTCAATAACCAGTCAGGGGACTTGGTTGCAATATAATCACCCCCACCCTTACCCAAGGTCTACAATCACATCCCATATACCATCTCTCTGCTTCCATGAAACTTCTCAAGTTACCCCTTGTTACTCAGTCCAGAAGTTCCTCAAGACAGATATAGTTTAAGTAATCTCCACCCACCCACACAAATAGCTGTGCAGGTACAATTGGAAAAATCTATCTTCTTCCACCCAGCATAACCCCTCTCATCCCATTGTGGGCGTGATATATACCCCTCAAAAAGTGAGCTCTGTAAATCATTTATAGAGATAGTATATGCATCCTTACAAGAGATATATCTTAGAGATGCCTTCTAAACAAAGTTTGGAGACCACTGGCATAGAGAAATTGAGGAACTGAGAGGATAGCTTTTTTGATATCCCTAAACTAAATGTAAAAATCAAAAGCTAGCAGAAAAACTGAACTATAAACTGTATGGAAATGTGCAAGGATTACTGAAGATGTCTTCTAAGTCCTTAAATGAGTTCAATGGATCCCATGCCCACTTGGGAAAGAGCAGAGGAAGCAACAACCTCAGCCATCAACCAAAAAGTAGTAAAGTGTCATCTATGCTCTAGACATTGCACTAGGCATTAACAATACCAATACAAAAGAACTGGACGAAAGTCCACTGCTTTGGAAAAGCAAAGACCATTAACCCATTCACCTCAGAGGTTTTTAGAAATGTAGATACATGTGAATTTTTGGTAAAATTTGAATGATGATATTCAAATTAATCAGGAGGTAATACCAGTCTAGGGTTCTTAAGTACACTGACCTGTTCTTCATTTATTTGTATTTGCCATAAAAATATATAAGGATGCATAAATGCACAGTCTTCAAAGATAATGCTATAGATGGTGATTTTACTGAGATAAATCAAAACTATGTTTAACTCACTTTCTCTTCATCTGAGGTGGCCAAGGATGTCAAATGAGCATATCACCAATTGTACCATTACCTCTTATGTCTTGTAACAGCCCTTATGATGATAACAGAATCAGTCATTATTCAAAAATGCAATAGCTTTGATTGACAGAACACTATGAATGAAGAAAAATTGATATTTCCAGATTCTTTGTCCCTTACAAAGCTTGACAGACTGGTTGTGGCAACTTGGAATTATCACAATCTTTGGTTGCATCCATGGGTACTGTATTTATATAGAATAATCAATATCAGCTTATTTTCATCTGGATTCTTTTCCTTCATTGAAGTCTCCCTAAGGGAACATTAGATTCCTTGATAAATTTACATTAAAATTAATACATGATTTTTACAAAAGTTCCCAGTAAGCTGCAACAGTATCCTATCTTTTGTTAAGAAAAGAGCATAATGTAACGTAATGAATCCTCAGTGGAGAGTTTGGAAAAATGTAATAAAGTTTTCTAGTGTTTGGCCTGATATTTGCAAACTAGGTGATCCTGGTTAAGACAGGCTTTTGGATCTATATTTCCATGCAAGATGACATAGTTGGTCTATATAGAAGGTCTCTTCTAACTCTAACATTCCATGAAGTTTTGGGGTGTTCCTACAGTGTTTTGTTTTGTTTTTCCCGTTGGCCACCTGAATTTTCAATGGCTTTTTTTTACCCATTAGTCATCTGGCTTGTGGTTTCTCACCTTCAATTTATGGTTCAAAATTCTTGAATTCCTTGAAATTATGGCCCATAAATTCCACTATTTAGACCTTAAATTATTTATAATGCCTAGGACTATTTTAATACTTTGATATCATATTTAATTGGATTCAATTTTTCCATATTGTATGATGTTAAGCACATTCAATAAAGTTCTATTAGCTTCCCCTAGTAGGTAAAAATCTATATTTACCTTTTGGTCCAGCTCATTTCATACAGGTTATGAAGGTCTGTTGAATAATTCTCCAGAATCATTTTTCTGCCATCTGTCAGCATAAATGCTTTGACAAAAAGCAATAAAAATTAAGTGGACAACAAAGATCAACCTAAATTTTTAGTGGCAGGCATATCATATAAAATAATATGCCCAATTCGGTATCTTCAATGATCATAAAAAAAAGTCATTTTTCCTACCATTTTTAAGATGCCATTTTCACTCAATATAAAACACATTTCTAAAACATTTAGCTTGAGTTGCTATTTATGCCAGTCAATAATTCACATCATCTGCAGAAAACATGTTTGCATCCTTTCTACACCCTTTCAAGATGAAAGGAAAGAATCTGTGTGCTAAAATGGCTTCATGTGCCCAAATCATGCAAATTCCCTAAACCATTTCCGAAGAATTGCAGATGTGTCAATTGCTTCTGTTTTTTTTTTTTTTTTTTTAAAAAAAGAAGGTATACACTGGAATGAATCTCAAATCAGTTTTCACCCACCTCAGATTTCTGAAATATCTCTTTTCAGAAGAAGGAAACTGCTTTATTATTGGGGCATTGTGAAATTCTGAATGGAGTCTAATCGTCTATTTTAATCTTTGATGTGGAAAGGAGGATGAAAGTATTATGAAATATAGAAGGTATAGGCAGGCATATGCACAGACACACAGCACATACTCAAAGCTACACAGTAATACATGTACATGTGATATGACATTCTGGATCTCACCTTAGGTAGGTGAGAATAAAATATCTTTAGGCATTGTCTTTTCTTAATGAAGGAAAAATATGCATATGCAAACATATATGTAAAATATACATAGGTATATTTATGTATATATACATATATATGTAATTTAGAATTGAGGTCTATTAACATCATGCAAAATTTATTACATGCTTACTGAAATGTTATCTTTTTTAGGATCTTTGTCTAAATTTGAACAAAGTAACTAGATGAGTATATTTTAAAACTACTAATTCTTGCGCTTTTAACTTAGCCAAGATAAATACAACTTCACTTTAGTTCAGCCAGTTGAGGAGAGGTCATCTTTACAGGATATTGAGGAAACATTTGATGCTACGAAAGAAATAATTTTCCAAATAGTAACCATTTGCCCTGGAAAATAATAAAAGACAATTCTCCAGAGTTTTTGTCTTCCCAGTAGAGTCAAGGAAAGGAGTATCTTTATCTGATATATAGGACTCACTTGTTTTGAACTTTCAACTAGCCACCAATATAATCCATAAAGTAAAAATAGCACAATGCTTGAGTAAAAGCAAAATAAGTACTGTGCATGTTTGTGATAAATTCAGAGAACTGTAGCAAGGACAGATGTGAATAAATTCTGACTTTCTACTAATATTCTCTCAGGGGCCTCAGTCAAACCCTTACTAAAGGAAAAAGTCATATTTAAGTTGCCTTTTCCAAAAAGGAGAGCACCATACAAAATCAAAGTTTAATCTGAGCTATTGTAACCTTTGAAAAAAATGTTTAAATGGGTTCTAGTATTTCTCATTTACTGTTTACACTGCTCAGGGACTCTCTGTGATTAATTGGATATGTGTGTGTGTGCGTGTGTGTGTATGTGTGTGTGCGTGTGTGTGTGTGTGTGTGTGTGTGTGTACAGAAAAAGAGTATGGATATGGTTCAGAGTAACTTCTAACAATGCTTTAAATCAGTTCATAGGGCACACTGAAGTGTTTTTTCCTGGTGCCTGCTTCCAGTTTATCCCTGGGCACAGATATATTCATATTCTCTGATGGATTCCCTAAGGCACACCAGCTATGGTCTTTGGACAGAGATCAGTGCCAGCAGAAGCATGGAACACAGGCAAGTCTGCATTGTACAGCTGGTCTCCTCAAAGTGGGGGCAAGCCTAAATTTTCAAACTGACAAGACTAGGGGAAGTGGCAATTAAGAAAAGGAGAGAAAAGGAAGATAAAGAGGAAAGGAGAGGAAGAGGAGAAGCAATTGTGCAAGTCAGCAGAAACAGTATTAGGTTGAAAATTCAACAAACATTTATTAAGAACTTACTCTGTGTGAGGCACTAGCACTGGCACCATTCCATCATGGTTCTGAGGCAACATAGTGCTACTATATGCAAAACCAGAACTGCTGGGGTTTGGGAAAGGGGAAAAATTTTCCCAAACACACAAAACTTCTGTGATAGCTGAGAAAAATGGAAGAAGTAATTTTTTTAAAAACATGGAATTTTCTCAATCACTCCAACATTTATTGAATGTTTGTGATATGCATGGCTCTATACGTCAGTCTTCAGAATGTAGATGATGCCACTTTGGCAATGGCCATTTTGAGCCTGATTCTGAGTAATAAGGAGGAACTAGATGCTTGAGCTTTTGCTTAATAATAACTTAATAATAACTTGAGATTCAGGAGGAAGTAAAAATTATTACTTAGAATTTTTGAAAGCTAGTTTACAAAGAGAGGATGCTAGGTATAGGCTTAAAAGATAAGGAAAGATAGACAGATAGATATGTGTGTATTGTAATCTATAGAAGACTTCAAAATTCCAGAGGAAGAGTAAGTAGGTCTCTCTGGTAGAAGGGCATTAGGGCTTCTGAAAGAAGGGTGAAAAATAAGTTCTCTCAAGTGCCAATGCCAAGAACACAAAAATAATTCCAATAAGAAAGTTAGGGCAAGAGATGATTTAATACATTAGGGTAAATATGAAGAGATCTGTTGCCTATAACTATAAGTCTAAATCTCTCTCCCCCCAGGTTCAATCCTCCAAAGCCAACTTCCTAATTTGGATGTCCACTTTCATATTCTGTGACCCACTGTAACTAATCATAACCAAAGCACCATGAAATTTCATTATTATTGGCATAGACATTAAGAATAAATTTTCTCTTATAGAGGGCAGAAACTGGACTCCCACCATTGTCCATCTCCATTTTTGTCTGGTTTCAACTCCTGGAACAAGAAACCTCTCCCAAGGTAAACTAATCCTTTCTAATCAATCACCTTGTTACTAATTCAAACCTTGGATATTCAACTCCTTGCCCCTGCTCTCAGCCTCCTCCCCTCTTCTCTACCCTCTTTTCTGCAGGGTAGTGTACTAAACTCCTCCCAAAGCCTCTCTTTTAAAAGAGGCAGAAACTGAACCTCCACCTGACTTTCAACATGGAATAAGATACTATCCCCAATATCCGTCTTACCCACATGCCAGGTGGCATCTACCTGATGTCTTTCCCCCTTCCCCTAACTGCACTGTTTTTTGTGTGTCATCTTCCCTCCATTAGACTATAAGCTGCTTGAAGGCAAGGACAGTCTGTTTTTACTTGTATCCCCAGTACTTAACATAGTGCCAGACATATAGCAGGCACTTAATGCATGTTTATTGAGTTAAATTGAAATACATAGATAATATTACATACTGTCACTATCTGATCTGAGAAGATTTTCAGAAGCCTAATGTTTTTTTCCAGCATCAACTCTCAAAACAAATTTATTGATTTAAAAGACTACACACACACACACACACACACACACACACACACACACGATTTGTATTTGACTTTGAAATGCAGTCAGCTTCCTGCCCACACCACCTTCAGTCTTCTTATACCTTACTCCCATGTAGCTTGCGATGCAGTGACCCTGACCTCCCTGGTGTCCCTCACACAAGACACTCCATTTCCCAACTGGGCATTTTCATTAGCTGTTGCCCATGCCTGGAATCTTTTCCCCATGTATCTCTGCCTCTTGACTTACCTGGCTTCCTCCAGGTCTCAGAATCCTATCTTCTATAAGAAGCTTTTCCCAAACCCTCTCAGTACTGATATTTTCCCTTTGATAATTATCTCCAATTTACCTTCTATATAGTTTGTTTCTACATACTTGGTAGCTGCTGGCTCCCCCATTAGACTGTAAGCTTCTTTCTAGAGGGGATGTTTCTGCTTTTCTTTATATCCCCAGAACTTAATACAGTGTCCAGTACACAGTAAGGTCTTAATAAATATTTATTAGCAGATTGTTAGATACATTTTGCCACTTCAAGCTCAAAGTATCATTCTCACTTTACCTTACTTTTAGCAACCTGGGAGCTAGCTGAGTAACAGAGATCTGGAGGATCTGGAGAGCCCAAAATAGCCATGTGTAATTTACAAGGTGATGAAAGTAATTCTTCAGGATCAAAAATTCACTCTTCTGAACTTATACTTTTACTTATCAAAGGTTTCCTCATATTTTCTGGGATGACTATTTAACTAGTGCTAAAGAAACATCAGTTATACATCTGTCCTGAGTAATCTTTAAGTTAAACCTATGCTGGCTCTTAACATGATAAAAAAAATCATGTGAATTTGTTGCAGGCAAGAACCATGATGACTATATTGAGTATTGAATGAATGAATATTAGAATGTGCTTTACACATAGTAGGCATTTTATAAATAAGTAAATGAACGAATGAATATATGTCTGATACCATTTTATGCGCTCTTTTAGATGCAATAACAATGCAAGAATTTCAGATATCACAGAATAAAATCTGTCTTAGAGCAGCTCATCACAATTTCCTAAGGCACATAGGAATTTGACAAACATCCACTGGTACACTATTTCAATGCTGGATAATGATGCTGATTCCTTCCATCTTCTAAAGCCGAATTTTCCATCAGCAACAATTTCAACCACATCAATCATTCATATTAATATTCCCTGTGGTCTCTCAACTTATTCTATATTCAAAGATTCCCAGGTATGAAAAAAGAATTTTGAAATGTCACCTCTAAGACATTTTTCTCAAAAGCATGATCTGTGCTTGCTACCCCCAATCTTCAAACGCCCTGGAAAATTGAACAAAATAAAATTCTACAACCAATCAATCAAACAGGCATTAATTAAACTCCTATTGTGTTCAAGGTATGTTATGTGCTAAACTACAAATACTGTTAAGGCATTTAGATCCTGGGAGTGTGAGGGCTGGGGCATCAAGGAGCATTACATGAACATAAAGTCAACATAAAATATATTCAAAATAAATATACAATGATTGAGAGGTGAGTTCCATAATAATCTGAGGGATCAAAAAAGGTCTTTTTAAAGGCGATGGCCCTTGAGTTAACTTTTGAAAGGAGTAAAAATTCTTAGAAGGGAGGATGGTGATTATTCCAGGTAGATAGAAAAGATGAAATGTCATGTATGGGAAATAACAAATAGACCAGTTTTGTTTTGTCCTTCAATATTTATTTTGTTTTGTTTTATGGAGTATATAGTGCATAACATAATGAGCAGTCAGCTAGGCAAGATAAGCTAAGCCAGCCTTCAATGGGCTTCAAATGCCAAACAGAACCATTTGTATCTTATCCTAAAGGTAAAGGAGAGCCATTGAAGAGATCTGAGAGAAAGAAATGGAAGGAGGATTGGAGAAACTTGATTACGAGACCAGGAAGAAGCCACAAATTTGCCTATTGTGCATAAATCTAACCCTTTTTTGAAACTGAGCTCCATAAGGTGACTGCTGGCTAATTTTTGTTCTTCATTCATTTCAGTTGTGCACAACTCTTCTGGACCCCATCTGGGGTTTTCTTGGCAAGTGTACTGGAGTGGTTTGCCATTTCCTTCTCCAGATCATTTTACAGATGAGAAAACAGGCAGACAGGGTTGAGTGATTTGCCTAGGGTTTCAGAGCTTATAAGTTTCTGAGGCTGGATTTGAACTCAGGAAAATATATCTTCTTGATTCCAGACCCAGCATTGTATTCACTGTGCTACTTAGCTACCCTACCATGGCCCTACTTCTTGTCAAAACACATGGGCTTTTTCTAGTTCAACTTAACTCAACTCTTGGTGGCATTTGCATAATTTAACCACATATTCAAATTTTCTTTTCATTCTTTAGTTTACATGTAACTGAGATTCCCTCATTTTTCACCACCTTTCTAACCATGTTTACCTTCTTTATTAATTCCCCTTCCTCCTTTCACCCCTGAAATTGGATCTTAACCTTGCCATTGTAGTTTCTCATCTTGTCTTTTTTAGATTTTCTCCCATAGAAAATTCATCTTCTTTCAAAATTCCCAAATCTGCGTGCCTAGCTTTGATGTTGTCAGTATTGTATTTCCATTTTTTCAGCTATAAATAAGACATTTGCACTCAAAAATCTCACTAACATTTTGAGATTATGTCTAAAACAGGACTCATCATTCATCCTCTAGGTTTGGCTCTCCTTTCCAACTACACCTATTTGTGTAAATGATACTACAATTTTCTGTTGTCCTAAGATAGAAAATTTGCAATCAATTCAATTGAAAAGCACCTTGAATGACCCACTACTTACAAGGTACCATGGAAATACCAATAAGGCATTTCCCTTGCCTTCCTATGCTTATAACCAAGAAGAGGAGTTACATACACAAATAACTATAATCTAAAATAAATTATAAATGTATAAGAGAAATACAAATAGTGCCCTATGACAGCCTATAAGATGTGAAAATAGACCAGTGATATCCCTGCTACAGGAAACCTCCAGACAAGGAAATATCTATTGCCAATGAAGGGTACCCCTTTTTCAGTTTAGAGAATTGTCTAGATCACTGAAAGAATAAGTGACTTCCCCAGAATCACATAGATGAGAGTTCATAGGAATGACAAAAACCCCTAGTTGGTAGAATCAGAAAAGCTTTTATGGAGACCATACTAGCTGACTTTACCCTTTTTCTAATCCTTTGAAAGAGAAGACAGTATATAAAGCAGTTCAAATGTCACTTCTTTTATAAAGCTTTTCCTAATCTCCCTAGCCAGAAATGATTTCTCACTCTGGTGACCTCACTTTTCAACCACTTGAAATCTGGCTTTCATCTCTTCTACACTCCTGAAACTGTTGTCTCAAAGTTGACCAATAACCTCCGAAACACTAAATCCACTGGCTTTATCTTCTTCTTGAATTGTAAACAGTCTTCGACACTATTGACTCTCCCTCATTCTTGGTGTCTGTGAGATCGAATCACTCAACTAAACAAGCATATTTTAAGCACCTGCTATGGGATTGGCACTATGTTAAGCTATCAGAAAACAAAGATAGAAGTGAAATTAACCCTTCCCTCCAGAAGCTTATATTCTGATATGGGAAACAAGTACATGCCTATGTAAGTATATATGTAATAGATTTTTGTTTAAAGGCAAATGCTTTTGTGTAAGTGCACTAATAGTTAAGGGAATGGAAAGGTTTCATGTAAGATGTGAGTCTTGAAGAAAGCCAAAATACTAAGAGATGTAGATGAAGGAGTGTGTGAATTACAGCTAGTATAAATGTAGGAAAATAGAAAATGGAGTGTCATATGTGCTCAGGGCTACAATAGGACCAGTATATCTGGATTGAAAAGTGTAAGGAGAAGGATAATTTGTAAAATGAGTATAAAGGCAATATTCGTTTATACTGTGTGTTTGCATGTGTGTATATATACTGTAATGTGTAATGTGTAAATGTACATATAGATATATGTAATGTGTAAACGTACATATAGATATATTTTCTGTCATGTGTACGTGCATAATAGACATATCACATATGTACACAAGTAACATATATAACAGCTGGGTACATATCTACATATGTATATATACATGTTCATGTGTACATATACATGTTTATGTTGGTAACTACACATATTAATTCAGATACATACATATCTGTTTCTACTTGTCCATTATATTCATGTTGATATTAGACTACTTAGCCTCTGAGTTTCTTTCCAACTCTATGTTTTTATGATTTTTGCAGACCTATTCTCAATGTAATGTTTCCTCCTCCTACAAGATAAACCAGATGAGACAAATTAATCTTTGCCCAAGGATATCTGATCTCCCTGAATATAGACGGACAAGCCAGCACCCTGGGTTCTGAATTCTATAGAAGAGAACAGTTGTGAACTCTTCTGCATTTCTTCTAACATGACAGATCCCTGGGCAGACAAAAGTGCACAGATGGGTTTCATTAGACAAGGGTTTGAAGGAAGGCCCAATGCAATAAGCTTTGCATTTATTAAAAAAAAAGGGGGGGACTTAGGAAACAACTGACAAAGCATCAACATTTTTGATGTTCGATATTCTCTTTTACAGTGATAGGAAGGAAAACATTAGATTGGTACCTTTCAGGTGCATTTCAGACCAACAGAACTTCCTAGAAAGTGTTGCAGCATCATAAATCAAGACTGGGAATGGAACTTAGAAGCTGTCTAATTGAAGTATGTGTAAAATGCATAGAAGAGAACAGAAGGAGGAGATAGACTCAAAAGATAGCATTGAAAATAACATGTTGAATGTGATGTGTACATGGAGGGAGAAATGTTGTTTCTGGTGCACCTTTACAACTATATTTGCAATCCTGTTTCTCTGTTCTGCCTTGTATAACAAAACAATCACTTTGGCTGGTGATTGTTGTTTGGAATTTTTAAAATGACATTTTATCTAACTCCTCATTTCATAGATAAGGAAACTGAGTCCTAGAAAGATTTGATAATTTTCCCAAGGTCATTAGGTAGGCATTCAAACACAAAACCTGTGGCTACAAGTTCAGTGCTCTTTCCAATGCACTTTTAGAAGGGTTGCCATTCAAGGTTTCAGATACCTATAGTTCCTGAGGCTACAAATGCCTGTCCCATAGACTGCACAATTCCTGAGTGTGGCACAACCAGATTAAAATCTAATTGAGGAATGTTTAACAAAAGAAAGAAATCTAAATTTCACATAGATAATACTAATTTGTGGTTTTCTAGGTCAATATTCAACCATTAGGCATTATGTTCTATTTGAATTTGATGCCACTGGTAAACTAGTCTCTGATGTTATTTCCAATTCCAATTCTGTGACAATCACAGGCCAATTTATGCTATAATCCTGTTTCTTCCTCCCACAAGATAAAAAGTAAAAAGTGACAAATTAATCTCCAACCAGGGATACCTGATCTTCCTGAATACACACAGTCTAATACTTTGGATTCTGAAAACAATGAATGAAATTCTAGGGAATTATAGTAGTTCATACATGAAGACAGAAGGAAATAGAAACTATTGCAGGTAATGCATTGAGTCACTGCTCTGCCTGCAGACTACTTTCATATTTCCAGCATTCTATAGTTAGGAAGTAGCATCATCTTCCTTATATATCTACAATGTGTTAGGAGAAATTCTGACGATGTGTATGGCACAATAGCATGATTTTTCTCTAGGACTCTGTTTCTCCTTAATAGAAGTTCCTTCTGCTGCCATGATGAGTGCCTCAACTCTCCATATCCCTACTTACCTTAATAGTTAGCGATGTCATTCCTGCGCCACTCCAGGCACAGAATTATTAATGTTCCGGTGATCACAGTTATATCCAAGTAAGTCAAGTTCTTGCTTCCACTCCAAATGCAGAATTCAGAAAATCCCACCTTCCACAGCTACTCCATCTACTTCAAACAACGGAACTCACTCCTTCACACCCAATTTTCTGAATCATACAATTTTTTGCATATACTTTTCTGGCTTAAGAAAATTCTCTAATTAAGGTTATAATTACTGAAGGTGGTAAGAGTCTACACATCCATAAATCTTTAATTGGAAGGAACGCATAACAGAAAACTACTTAAGGTATATCCAGATTCTGTTATGTCAGGATTAACAACTGTCCAGTGTAGCTGTGTAACCCTGAGCAAGTCATTTAACCTCTGTTTGCCTCAGTTTCCTCCATGGCCAAATGGATATAATAACAGCATATGTATCTTCCATAGATGTTGTAAGGATAAAATTAACTAATACCTGTAGAAATAAATGAAGGAAGGAAGGAAGGAATGAAGGAAAAAAAGAAAGGAAGAACTACTTAGCATAGCACCTGGTGTAGAGTAGATCCTATAGAAATACTTATTCTCCTTCCCTTCCCCAGAAATGACTCTTGCCATTGACTTCTCTAGTACTATTCTCATTCTCCCTTTTAACTAGGGTCTTCATAGTTAGACATGGCATGCCAGTGCAGTCGGAAAACTAGGTTCAATACAGGCTTGCACCAGATCTCTGTTAGTAACCCTTAATTTCCTCCATATCTAGGATACTGTCATGTTTTTGAGAAATCTTTATGACATGGCCTGCCTTGACAGGTACAAACCTATGTCCCCTACTTTCCAACAAATGCTTTCCACTTTCCTTTTCATACGCTGTCTTCACTCCTACTCTTATACCTTTTTTTTTGTACTATTCTGGATCACCTGATTATCCAAACCCTGCCTCAGGTCTTTTTCGAAGTCTTATTTGAATACCTCTGTGAGTAAAAATGGCAACTACGTGGTGTCAGGTCTGGAATCAAGAAGACTTACCTTCCTGAATTTAAATTTGGCAACACTTACTT
Source organism: Bettongia penicillata ogilbyi (assembly GCA_023548195.1). Taxonomy (NCBI): domain Eukaryota; kingdom Metazoa; phylum Chordata; class Mammalia; order Diprotodontia; family Potoroidae; genus Bettongia; species Bettongia penicillata. The sequence continues at coordinate 105,521 of JAJHZJ010000943.1, forward strand.
GCTAACTGTGTGACCTGGGCAAGTCACTAAACCCTTTTTGCCTCAGTTTCCTCATCTGCGAAATGAATTGAAGGGAGAAATGAGAAATTGCTCCAGTATCTTTGCCAAGAAAACTTCAAATGGCATCACAAAGAGTGAGATAGGATTGAAAAACAATAGAACACAAACATGAGAAAAAAGAGGAGAATCCTAGTGGAGGCAAAAGTGGGAGACAGTGTTGTGTGGTGGACAAACTCTCAAATCAGACCATCTGAGTTCAAATCCCAATTCTGACATTTACTACCTACATGACAATTGTCAAGCCACTTAACCTCCCTGACTCTCAATTCCCTTTTACTGTAAGATGAGAAGGAAGGACTATATGATGTCCAGAGTTCTTTCAGTTTTCTTTATATGACCTTTGAACACCTTAATGGTCAGAAAAAATGCTAAACTTTTTTTTTTTAAAAAAAAGCACAATTATTGCTTCTGACCAAATGCTCAGTTATAATGTTAGTCTTTTAGAGGTAAATAAATAATAGCAATAATAAATGTGCAACTCAAGGGATCTAAATTATACACAGGAAATAATTTACACCCATTGGGAATCAGGTGCCTATAGGCACCTAGGCAGCTAGGAATAGAATAGAAGTAGGGGTATAATAAAAGAAGTCTTAGAATGACAAGACTGAAATTCAAATCCTTTCTCACTTGGTAGCTATATATCTGTAAGCAAGTTACTTAACATCTCTGTGCTTTGGGTTCCTCATCTGTAAAATGGGGAACATAGTAACACCTACCTCACAGAGCTGTAAATTATAATTGCAATAAAGCATGTTGCAAGCCTTTAAAGCACTATACAAATTCTAGCTATAAGTTCTTATCATCAGTCGCAAAATGAGATAGCAGCAGGTATAAGTACATTTCCTTGTACTTCTCTATTCTTGAGGGGAAAGGAGAGAAAGAAGCAGTCTTTGTCCCTGTCATGAATTCATGTCTTCTTTCAGACATTCTCCAACACCTGATAAATTTCTCCTTAGAGAAGAGGACCCTGAATAGGATGTAAAAGGTCTGGAGCTATGCTGCTTTCTCACATAAATCCTATTCAATACAGAACTATACCTATATTAATGAAACCCTAAGGAAATAGAGTGGTAATCTGCAATAAATTCCCTAGAACCCCCTATCCACCTCACATTTACAAATATCTCAGTATTGGATCCTACTAGTATTGGATCCTGACAATTACTCCCCTGTGTGGGCTAAGGTAGAGGCATCTGGTGTTGTAAGGAGACTTGAGGCTACCCCAGTTCTTCTTTAGGTATAATATACTCAGAGGAAATGCCCCTTATCATTGCTTACAGAAAATCTTAATGGATCTAGGAAATAGTGTTTCTTTCATATCTCCAGGCAATCAGAATTGAAATAAATTGAAACTGCAGAGGATTTTAGAGCAAATCTTTCCTATTCCATGGCAGCTCATGTGTGCTCCAAAGCAATGACATCATATTCTCAGGCAGTTTTCCTATGTCCCCTCACTGGAACCCTTCCTTCCACAGCAGACGGGGCAGGGACACAGGTTGTATGATTTGGCTTCCTCACCAGGATTCTAAAGGGATGGGAGCCAACAGTTTGGTCATTCTGACACCAGACACTATAAGCAAAACGTGGTTATGTTTTCTCTGGCAAGATTGGGAAGATGGGTTGCAATTTACATTGAGTGGATGGGTTTCAGTTAACAGCCCTACTTTAGGTCATTGGCACTTCCTGTTAGGCATTCAGCCATTGACATGATGTAATGTTTCCTTTGTCTTCATCCATACTTATATGTCTCCATTTGATAAATACTCATTTTTCAGATTTTTTTTCACTTACTAATTAATTAAGAACAATGGATCACAAGCCTGGTGGGAAGCCCTCTAGGTTTTTGTGTTGTGGTTATGTTGGTATTACTATTAGCTACAGAAATATTTCGAGTAGTTTTTTACTATAATTTCAAACACCTTTTTGATGATTAGACTATTAAAGTCATATAATTTGCTAAACTAATTAAAGATCATAGGCTCCATCAGTTCCTTATTCAGTATTCCTAGCTGAAACTAAGTATCTGTACTGCCAATTTTTGAAAATTCAGAGTTTGATCATCTAGTCTGGACTATATATCCATCTTGCTTCATTTCCTTCCCTCTTCTATGGCCTTCCTTCTGGAAACCTCAGTGCTCAGTGTTTAGTATCACTAGCACCAGGAATAGGTTTAGACCATGTGTAAATGTAGCAGCTTTGGGAAATTCTCTTGAAAAGATTCATGGCCTATCAACTCTAAATAAATGGCTGAAAAGAAGTTTTGTATTATTTATGGATTCCAGCAACCTGCCCACAAAATTCTAATGACTCCCAATGAAGCTACTTCTGACTTTCTATAAAATATTTCTATTCTCATAAATAACCTGAAGGATATCATGTAGGAACACAATAGTTAACAGAAGTCTCAGAAAAGCTGTCAGTTTTGTAACACAGAAACATATTTGACCCCATACCTCACTTCAGCCTAAATCTTAACTGCATTATAGCATATTGAAAAGAGAGACTTCCAGAACCAAACAACATAATTAGATGTGAAGGGCCTTCTAACTGTTTGGGTTTATATAGTATTCTGCCTGCAGCATGCATCAATGAAAAAAAACAAAAACACTCAGTTACAAGTCAGGAAGCCAGGGTCTTTTTCTCAGCCATCCACTATGGGAATTGTCAGTTCATGTAACCTGTCTAGACCTCAGTTTCCTTTTCTGAAAAATGAGGGCTTCATATTAGAGGATCTCTAAGTTTCTTTCCACTTCTATAATTTTATAGTCTATGTACAGATGAAGAACTCATTTTGAGGAAAGATAATACTGTATAGTCAAGAAACATTATTTAATAGTTGAATTTGATCTCTTCTAAATATTGTTCATAAGTCTATGTTGATAGTGGCTTCCTGGGAATTTGAATGGCTGGCTATGACACATATAACCATACCTAGAAGACAGCAACTAGGCTTTTTTTAAGGGAATTTAGTTGCAGTAAAATACTAGGCAAATTTCTGAGCTAAAAACTCCTGTTGCCCCTAGTCCATATTCTGTCTCAAAAATATCAGTTCCTAGAAGAACAATAATTTTTAGCATGTTAAATAGCAGCATGTCCATGGGATGATAAACATTTTAAATTCTACAAATATTTATTAAATTTCTTTTGTAAAGCATTATGCTGGACACTAGAGGAAAAGACAACTTCTGCCCTCATGAAGCTTGTTATTTTGTAGGAAGGACATAATATTCACAAATAACTATAATAACATCTCTATTTATATAAAGCCTTAAGGCTTAGAAAGTATATCTCTCAATACAAACATAGACCAGCTAGGTGCCATAGTGGATAGAGAGCTGGACCTAAAGTCAGGCTCATCCTCCTGAGTTCAAATCCAGCCTCAGATTCTTTCTAGCTCTTAGACCCTCAAAAAAGTTGCTTGAACTGGTTTGCCTCAGTTTGCCTAAATAAAAAAGAATCTGGAGAAGGAAATAGTAAAACTACTTCAATCTGTCTGTCAAGAAAACCCTATTGGGGTCACAAAGAGACACAAATGAAAAATCATTACATATACACACGCGCACGCACACACACACCAATCTTAGGAAGTAAATAGTACAAGTATTTTTATTTTAGTAATGAGGAAACAGATTCTGAGAAGATAAGTGCTGCCCAAAAGCAGAGATAAGAGTCTGTAGTGGAATGCAAACCTAGGTAATTAATCATAATAAAGAAAAGAAAGGAGAAGGAGAAGCAAAAGGAAAAGGAGGAAGAGAGGGAAGAGGAAGAGGCATTTTGTGTAGTACTTTAAGGCTTTGCGAAGCATTTTACCAATATCGCATTTTGTCCTCACAACAGTGGTGGGCATAAGTTCTATTACTCTTATTATTTTCATTTGACCTATGAGATGATAGAACAGAGAATTTGAGCGACTAGCCCTGCGTAACTCTTGATGCTATGTCCAATACCCTTTCCGTGGAGGAGGGGAGTTTAGAAACAAGCCTTCGTTATGAATTGCCTACTAAATAAGTACTTTACAAATAACTCATTTGATCCTCCCAGCAACCCTGAGAGGTAGGTGCTATACTCCCTAAAAATAGAATTTAACTTCATTAGAGAGTTAATGAGGATTATATTCAAGATTTGAGAAAGAAAATATTACAGAACACTAAAGTTTAACCTCTCATTACACTAGCAAAAAGGCGAGTGTTTGGTACTGATCTGACAAACATTTATCTAATTCAGTCTTACAAAATATCAATAAACACTTAGATTTAGAGCTGACATGAAGTTTTCCAACAAAGCAATTTGAGTACGATGTGAGAAAATACTAAGCATCTACCTTTTGAATTAAAAGGCTGTTGAGAATTCTGGGAAGAAGTCTTACAATTGTAAAGTCATTTACACTTTGTAACCATTAAAATCCAAGGCACTTCCTTTTTGTCTACTGGGTACACTTGGTAAATAGCTCCATTTCCCCTTCAGTTCTTCCCTTCATTCTAATAATGACCTGTAAGGAAAAGAAAAATTACTATCAGGTAAAAACCTTTTTAATAGATCCTGCAATGAAAATTATAATTACCTTAAAGTAGCAACATTGCAATACTAATAAGAATTACTTTCAAGTGTTCCTCCTAAATTCTCTTTTTTTAACTCTTTGGAGATATTCTAAGCTTTTGAAATATTCACTCCTTTTCAAGTGCTGAGGTATAAACATAATTATTTTCCCTCCAAAGATAAAAGTCACTGTCTCCCAGTGACTTAACCATGTAGAAATAGATAAAGGGAAATAAGTACAGTGTTGGGGAGATCTGAAACATTCCTACTTTCATGGACAAGGATGAAAAGAGAGAACACAGCTTCCTTGTTTCTGTAACCTAGTATGGTGTCACTAGATAGGATGTAACCCAAAAGGTAACAGAATATATCGAGTTTAGGACAGGAAGTTGGACAAAGTGGAGTCCATCATAGCTCAATTATCACCCTCAACAGAAAGTTTACTCCAATGCAGACTAAGCCTTCATGACTACTATCAGGGGTCTGAAGGGGGACAGGAGAGATAGACAAACTTAACCAATTTTTAACTGACATGAAATCATAACCATAAATTAAAATTCTCTGATGATTCCCAGGCAAGATATATTCTCAGATCATCCTCTAGTTTTCTGGTTCCTTGGAAGTAGAGCAAGGACTATTAAGTTTTCAGCTTTGAATCCTTAGATCTGGTACAATGCCTTGCATATAGTAGGTCCTTTATATATGAATACAGATATATTTATCTAGATAGAGAAAGATAGATGGATAGATAGATGATAGAAAGAAAAAAATTGAACTAACAATTTAATGATACAATTCACTTTTATCAACTTGAATTACCCCATCTGGCCATCTGCATTAAAGGAGACTGTCCCCTTCTCATCTCCTATCCCTGAAAGAACCATAAACAGATCTGTTTTAATACACTCAGTGCGCATTCAGTTTCATATACTCTTCCTCTGCACAAAAATGCCACGATTACAGATTATGAAAGTGAGAAGCAACCTCAAAAGCTGACTGGTTCATCCCATAAAGGGAAGAAATCTCTCACATGAGATACCTGGTCTTGTCTCAAAGACTTCAAGGAGAGGGAACACAACACTTCTGTAGATAATACATTCTGTTTTTGATAGTTGTAATAGTTAGGAAGTGTGTCCTAGTATCAAGTTTAAATTGACCTTTTCATAACTTCATACAATGCTTTTGATTCTGTCCTCTAGTACTATATTGAACAAATCTGCCCCCCTCCATGTATGACAACCCTTCAAATATTCTAAGACAGCAATCATAGCTATACTGGAAACTATTTTCTCCAGGTTAAACAATAGCGATAGCTGACATTTATAAAATGTTCACTGTGTACCAGGAACTGTGTTAATCACTTTACAATTTTTACGCCACTTGATCCTTACAACAATGCTAGGAGATAGGTCTTATTAATATTCAAATTTTAAAAATGAGGAACCTGAAGCAACTAGAGGGTGACACCCAGAGTCACACAGTTAATAAGTGCCCGAGTCCATGTTTGAACTCAGATATTCTTTACTCCAGGCCCTTGAGTGCATATAATATGCATTCAAGGCTCCTCACCATTCTAATTGTTTTTCTCTATACAATCTCAAGCTTTTTAAATTGTAGTGCACAGAATTAAACACAATACTCCAAATGAGGTCTAATGAGCACAAAGTGAAATGGGACTGCCACTTCACTACTTTTAAAGCTCTCCCTCCCTTAATGCTCTTCAAGATTGTATTCTTAGCTATCCATTTCTCTGCAATTTCTCCACAAGAGCAGCATGAGCTATTTTACTTAAGCATTTGCTGAAAACTAGGTAAACGGTATGCATAGCACGGCCCTTATCTACTATTTTAGTAATCTGATAAAAAGGGAGAGAAAAAGGATATAAGGGATATAAAGTTACTATGATAAAGTCATGTTGATTTTTCTGCTACTGTTTCCTTTCCACAGTATTTCCTAATGTTATTTGTAACCATCTACCCCAGAATTTTCTTAGGAATTGAAGTTCAAATCCCTAGCTTATGTTTTACAGATCCTGATCTCTTTCCTTTTTGAAAGTCAGGACATTTGCCCCTTTCTAAACGTGGGGTTGGTCTAGTAATCTTCTTGACCTTTTACATATTATCAACATTGGTATACCAACTGACTCTTCTAGCTGTGTCAGGACATGAGGATATAGTTCATCAGGTACAGGGAACTGTAATTCTTCAAGGTCAATTTGAGGCTTTCTTACTATCTCTTTACTCATTTGGGGATCAACTCCCTGTTAGTCATTTTTGTTTTACATTTCTGTTTGCCATTTCAGTGGAAAAGTTATTCTTCAGAAACAGAAACACAGCAAGAATGAAGCATCTCTTATGTTAATGATCAACTTCCACAAAACCTGAAAGGAGGTCAGTTTGCTTCTTTGAGCATCACTTTCTCCCATTATATCTTACATGTTTTTGTTGTCCTTAGCATTCCCCACCAGCTTTAGCTAATTCTGAGTTTTGGCATTTTTCAGATTAGTTTCGCAGTACTAAGCCCTGCTCTTTGTACATCTTCTGTTCTGTAGTCATTCAGAGATCTTCAAAATAGTTCTCTCTTGTTAATCCAAGTTGGATTCTTATCAGCACTTTTTCGTTCTGTATGTGCAGAATTCCATTCTTGAGCATCCCCCGTCTTTGCTGGACTGACTTCCTACTCTATGGGAGATTCATCTTTCTTCCCTATGTACTCTGCAATCTACTGCAAGGGTAGAAAACCTGTGGGACACTTCTCAAACACATACCTTTTATAAAAGGATTTGTTCTGTAAAATTTGGACTCAATCAAAAGGCTACACTCAAAGGCCTAGAAGGTCATATGTGACCTCGAGGCTACAGGTTTCCCACTCCTGTCTTTAGTCTAAAGACTCCACTGTCTTTAAATTTAGGGTACATCTCATGTTATATTCATGTTTGTTCCCCTTCTCTATCACAAACTCTAATAGAGTGGTCACTTTCACCAAATTGTCAATCATTTCTACCCCAGTAACTATTTCCTCCTAAGAGGATTCAGATTCAGAACAATCTTATTAGTTTCTCCACAGTTTGAAGGAGGAAATATCACTAAAACCAGAAACTAAGAAATCATTAGTCCTTCTGTTTTTGAGACAAAGAGAATGAGAACTCTAGCAGATTTCAGCATTACAGGAGTTACCCATCATCACAATATGATGTCTATGCCAGGTTCTTTATCTCTTTCCTGTACTCCTTATCTATTCTTTCTTTCTATTCAGGTAGTTGGCAGTATATGCCAATGACAAAATCACTTCTATGTTGCCCTCCTATTGACTTTCATCCAAATAATTTCTATCACACTTCCCTCTTCTAAGTACTTTTTTCCTTTTTTTAAGCAAAACTTCTCTCTTCCACATATTTTGTCTATTCTTTATTTCTACATAAAATATTTCCATCGAGAGTAGTAGTCTAACAATGAATTGTACTTGTGAAGCAGTACAGGTGACTTAAAGACATGATACATGAGTAATAGAGTATGTGGGTTAGTAACAGCAAGAATGAGAGGCAACAAATAGTCTATAAAAGTCCTCCTAGTATATTAAAAGAATAATAAATGTCCTCCAGTAAATTAGGTGCATAATTCATAGAGGAAATGGACTAGGTTTCAATCTATACTAGAAGAAAGAGTACCCATACCATTGAAACCACCAATTTGACATATCAAATCAATTATTTATGTATATTAGAATATAAGCTCATTGTAAGCAGGCATTATTTCATTCACTGCACTTCAATTTCTAGTACTTACCTCAGTAGCTACCGTACAGTAGAAGATTAATAAATAACTTGTTGATCGATTGACTGAGACATGTCAATTTCCTCTAGCAAACTGCTTGAGGACAAGGGCATTGTGTTTTATCTCCTTATTATATCCCTGTATCCTTGGACAAAGTCTTAAAGATAGTAGTAACTTATTAAGTAGATGCCATAGCAAACTGAATTTTAATTGCAATTAGTCGATAACTGAAAAAGTCTCCACTGCAGTAAAAATGAATTGTGACCTAAATGGGATATTTGTATACTGGACTACAGTGGAGAGTGAAGTGTTAAAATAGAATTTCAGCATTGGAAGGGGCCTTAGAGACATTCTAGACTGTCTTCCTTCTCTATGCAAAAAGCATACAAATATAGATGTTCTACACAACATCCCCTATCAGTGATCTCATATTTTAATACCTCCCCTGATGGAAAAATGATTAACTCACAAGTTACCCCACTGGCAATATGGTTCACTTTTCTGTCTTGGAAAATTCTTCCTTATGCTAACATCTGCCAAAATCCCTCTCCCTATTTTTCATAAGCATTGGTCTTTCTGTGCGCTTCCAGAGAAGAAAAGAAAATGGAAAAAGACTAATGAAATCTTTACTCAGTGCACAAAAAGACATCACTTCCTTTTTACCACTGAAATGTGGCAACATAAAGTTAACCAAGGCAAGCAACAGCAAGCAGGCTCAGAGTTCTTCATTTGGCAATCACCTTTATGAGATTCCCATTACATCATGCATATGCAATTTCCAAATTTCCACTTCTTGATAAGCTGCATGGAACTGGCACTTCTATTGACTGATACCTCATTGCATGCTTTGCTATATGTTAACATAGCAGCACCAGGAAATACATTTCAAGTTAAAAAAAAAAAAACTGGTTTTTAGAGAAACACAGGATTCTGGGGGGAGAGGGTGTTAAAAACATCTAAATTATTCAGATTTAGTCCAAATTCCCTCACACACATGATTTTATTCCCCATAATTACCCTGCATGTCCTTAGCAGATGGCCCACAACAAGGAAATTTGTCACTCAGAATCAGGCTTCCCTGCTCACCAAGACTCTACCAGAGGGCTAAGCTATTCTCTTCAGAAAGACAATTCCAATGGACAATCCTCCTGTTCTGATAGTTTACTAAGATATAATGATGAATTCACCACTTGTACATTTGTTGTAGCGTTGCTACAACAATAGCATTTGCTGCTTCTTTCTCCTTGCTTTGCCTTATTTATTCCAAATGGGACATTGAACCAGAACCCTGGCTGATATTCAAGAAGTTACACCTTCAGGCTGTCAGGGAAAAGAACACTTATACCTACATTAAAAAAAATGCTACTTATATGTCAAGAATGTGTTTTATATTCTTTTTTTAGAGAGTCTCTTATTATGCAGATAATGTTGCGCTTGAAGCTTTTATGTTTTCCCATACGGTTGTTCAAGTATTTTGTTACCCTTTAGACTAGGCCACAAATCTGTATCGCATTTTAGACAGATAGATTGGCAACATGGAAGGTTATTCTATTTTCAAGGAAACAGGAAAAAGAAAAATACAGACGTCTGAAATTTACTTTAGGGTATCACTGAGGACTCTCGAGATATGGATTAAAAATGAGAAAATTAAAGGACAGAATCGTCCTCAAGTTCTTTTTGAAAAAGTTTTGGCAACAATGAAATCAGTGCCATATTTGTCAAAAAAAGCAAAAAAAAGTAATGCATAGGCACTTTTGAGAAAAAAAAATTCATTAAAGAAAATGTCATTGGACAAATCTTTCTTTTTCTCTTCTAAAATCTGCACATCAACAAATAGCCTGTAATCAGTTGAAGAACATACACAATGGCTTTTCTTATTTTCCCATGGGCCATATGGAAATACCCGATGATCTGAAAATATGAAGTTGCTGACATATAGGCATCTATTTATTGGCAGATTTGGATCTGACTTCAGAAGTGTCCATACTGATTAATGAATCTAAGTCATAGATTCTTAGTACAAAATATTTTGAAATATTTTGAAAAAGACACCCAGTAACTGCAATCCTTGCCTGCCTAGGGATTATCATTGGCATTTACAACTGGATTTCTTCCTTTCTGATGAGTTGAGGAAATTCTTTCTTATGTTGAAATGAGTCATATTAACTCCTCATATACAAATACCTAATTTTTGCTCCTCTTTGAAATGAAATATTTTGAGATTTCCTCAAAATTGTACAGGTATACTATTACAATTGATTTTTCTTTTCTGGATGCATTTTACACTTTACACTTTAAAAAGTTTTCAATACAATCTAAAAAATATCTTAATATCTGTTTATTGGCTTGCTTGGATGAAAAACAAAAGGAACCAGGCATGAGAAAGTTGTTAAGAGAAAACTATTATTATCATCTCAATGAAATTGTGTAGGCTGAAAGCTCTCTTATCTGTGTTGTAGTAGCTGAATGACCCTGATGACTGCACACTGAAGACAGGACAAAATGTTTGATTTGGTTGATGTACCTTTTGTCATATTTCCCATGAACATTGACGAAAGGTAACTTAAGAAGATGAGATGTACTGATTGTTGCTTATAGCCTACTAGAAAAATCAGTAGTATAAGCATGAGACAAACTCACTTCTTCACCAAGCCAAATATGGTTAACAGAATTAAAGCTATGAATTGGATGGGATACTTTTCACCAATAATGGAAATAAGGATTTTCCCTTCTTATGCTAACATCTCTCTCTCTCTCTCTCTCTCTCTCTCTCTCTCTCTCTCTCTCTATATATATATATATATATATATATATATATATATATATATATATATATATAATGTGTGTGTATACATATACACACACGTATATATGTATATGGAATCTGGAATAAAGGAAAGGAGGTAAGTGCAACAATACTGGAGGTGTAGCAGTATAAGAAATTGATCATAACAAGTTTTGTTTTCGGCCTTTCAGTGTGTTTTGTACAATCACTTAGAGCTGAGAACTGATATGCTCATAAAGGTAAGGCAAAAAATATTGTTACTCTGTCTCTCACTGCTAAGGCCTAGAGATGAGATTTGATTCGCACCTCCTTTTTTGTGGGATGTTACTTCCATGTGCCATGGTCACAGAAGAGGTAAAACCTTCTTTTAAAAGACTTCCTACTTTCAGCCGTAAAATCATCAGATTACCACTAATGAAATGATCTGACCCTTCATATGTGCAGAATATATTTTTAAAGGAATGTTTGAAGGGCAGCAAGCAAATTCATGAATAAGCCTTGTACAATAGATGAATACTTTCTCTAATTCTTTCTTGCTGCTCTCCTAGCTCAGAGAATCCAAATGAATATAAACAGAGAAGAGTCACATATCCTCTGCCTCCATGCCCTTACCTCCCACTCCAGTCCACATCAGACTTAGAAAATTATAAAGTAGGTTTACAAGTGACGTAAAGGAGAATTGAGCTCACTGTTGCCTATTTATATTTGTTAAAATTTAAATTGGATATTTCTTTGAGAAATGAAGTGCCACATACAGTAAAGCTTCACATGCCAAGGATATTTGAACAAGAACCAGGATCCTGGTAAATTTATAAGTTGAGAAACTTTTTTTAAAAAAAAAATCTTTTTTAAACTTTAAAAATTGAAAAATTCTTTATTTTTTTTTAAATTCTTTATTTGCACAAATGATTGTAGATAGTCAGTTTTCCTGCTTTATGATAAAATCATGGATTTAGAGTTAGAAAAGACTTCAGAAGTCATCTAGTTCACTAACTCATAAAAGAGGAAAATAAGAAACAGAGAGGTTAGACGACTTGCCCCCCAGTCACACAGATAGTCCGGTCTAGAGCTGAGATTCAAACTTAGGTCTTGTGACTCTAAAGTCAGTGCTTTTTTTGCCCATGACACTTTGTATTTTGTACCTTGGCAAAGACAGGAATAGTGGATGTAATTTTATCTTTATTTGACCATTGTGAAATTCCTGAATTTCATAATCTTGAATACCAGTCTTCATTGTATAAGATCATAGATAGGAAAGACATAGGAAGGAGGTCGCTTTGAATCTAAACAGATCTTGCAATGTACTTTGTAAGGTTTTGTTACTGTCAAACTTGATTTCTTATCACTTGTCCTCTTAATATAAAAATGGAATCTTAAACAATATATTGATTGTTTAAAGCCTGCCGTTACTTGTGTCTGGATAATGTCAGTTTGTGTATACAAGAAAGATGGGGGGCGGGGAGAGGATAAATATTGTCACTCACCTCCCCTGTGTCAGTTCTAGCATTACTTAGGCTCCTCAGAAAGTTCTGAACTCACATGCTCCAACCCTGAGCATGATGCTAGCCCAAAGGTTATCTAAGATCAATGCCACACAAACACAAATAGCAGGGACAACAGTTGCCCTGATGGAAAATGTAGGGGTGAAAGTAAAACTATAGTTTTGGAAATTGTCTTTTGTCAAAGTGTTTTGAACAAGATATTTCAAGTAGATCAAACAGTGATTGAATGAACTGATAGAGTGCAAATATGATATGTTTTATCATAAAATAAATAAAGAATGCTCTTTACAGTTCTATTGGAAGACATCATTCAACCCAAGTAATTTGACATTCATTCACAGAAGCTGGTAGATTCCTACGTTAATAGTAAAGGCAATATCCAGTTCTGGTAGGAAATGAATTAACATTCTAAAAATAAAATACACTGATCAGATGCCTTCCTATAATATTTACCGTTAGATAGCAAAAGCTTGGCTAAATTCACACAGTGATAAATTTGGAAAACCTTTATTAAGTTTTACTGACACAGTCTAATAAGCATGGAACTCTCTCTATTAACTTAATCCTAAATTGAATGTTATTTTTAGGCACTTTTCTTCCAAAGAGCAGTTACCTATATGTAACACAAAGTAGATGCTTGTCAATTATCTGGTTAATTCGCTTTGTGTATAGACAGCAAAATGAATAATTCAACCCCCTTGACCTCTAAGATGGCTTTTGAGGTCCTAACACTCACATGGCTGTCTTCATAAACCATTTTTGTTGATATTTCTTTACTTCCTGGAGTCAGAAAATGTCAACTGAGTTTTGATTTAAGTATATTTTATACAAAATAAAAGATTGTGTCTGAATGATACCAAAATTCTTGATAGTAAAGTGATAAATGAGCTACATACATTTTTCCAAATACCCAGATCTTTAAGCTTACATAGACAAAACACCAGTCCTGCTGATGGAATTTTCACATCTCAACTGACCATAATTTTATGGTGTAAAACAGGTGTATGGTCATTCCCCTACTCCTGAATATATTTAGATGTGTCGATACAATAAAAATTTCTGATTCCTACTCTGTCTTCTGACACATCCTGAACTTAGGGGTTGGGGGAGGAAAGTTGTTACCAAATCCTGAGTGAGAAAAGTATTGAAGAGTGTGGTCGTCTTAATCTTGACTCAACAGGGTAAACAAATCATTGACCTGTGGTCAAACCCAGGAGTACTCTGACATAAACAAATACGCTCTGAGTTGTGAGATGGAGTCCAGAACAGGATCCACAGCTGGGTGAAGGGGAGATCAATATGTAGTGGGTGAGGAAACCCTGTCTAGGCAACACTGGTGTACTACATTTTATTCTATGAAAAGCTTATTCCTCAAACAGAGTCCTTTTTATGCCTTTTTGTGGTAAGTAAAAGTCTACATTTTCATAAACTTGAATAAAATATTATTTGGATGTATTTAATCAACAAAAGTATACAACTATGAAAAATTCACACTGGAGGTTTACAATCAGAAGATGTCACTTGTCAAGGTTATTTTATAGGTACTTCTTCTTATTCTGAAGAAAAAAAAAAGCACTGATAGTGGACTCAAAAACCCTGAGTTCAAACCCTACCTCTGAGAACTGTGACCTTGAACAGCTCATTTAACTCCCCTCAATTTTTTCATCAGGAGGATAACAGTTGGAATTAATGGATTTAGAGTTCCCTTTAGCTCTAGACTGGTGCTCTTCAAAAAACTCTTCTACTAAATGGCCTCTGAGCAATTCTCCAATAATGAATTTCTCAGATTAGTGGAAAAATGAGAAAGCCATCTGGCTGAATCTAGGCTTAGACCAACATCTCACACTATATACCAAGATAAACTCAAGATGAGTACATGACTTAGACATAAAGGTAGTTATCATAAGCAAATCAGTACCTGTCAGATCTATGGATATGGGAAGAGTACATGACCAACTAAGAGATAGTTTACAGGAAATAAAATGGATTGTTTTGATTATTGACAATTATTTATTTTTGCACAAACAAAATCAATGCATCCAAAATTAGAAGAAAAGTAGGAAACTTGGGGGAAAAATCTAAAGCAAGTTTCTCTGATAAGGGCTTCATTTTCAAATATATAAAGAAGTGATCAAATATCTAAAAGTAGGAGCCATGCCTTAATTGACAAATGGTCCAAGAATATGAACAGACAGTTTTAGAGGAAGCAATCAAAGCTATGAAGTCATATAAAATGCTTTAAATCACCAATAATTAGAAAAATGCAAATTAAAACAACTCTAAGGTACCACCTTAACACTCACTGGATTGGCTAAGATGATAGAAAATGAGAGTGACAAAATGCTGAAAGGGATGCAGGAAAATAGTTATGCCGATGCACTATTTGTATAGATGTAAACTAACCCAACCAAACCAGAGAAAATTTGGAATCGTGGCCAAAGGATCATAAAACTGAGCATACCCTTTGACTCAGAATGGTCCTTATGTCCCGAAGGGATCAAAGAAAAAGAATCCATATATACAAAAATTTTTAGAGAAGCTCTTTTTGGGATGTTAAGGAACTGAATACTGAGAGTATTCCCATCAAATGGGGAATAGTTGAATGACTTGTGGTATTATTATGCTATAAGAAATGACAAGGGGAGTAGTTTCAGAAAAAAAAAAAGAGAACTATGTGAATTGATTTGAAGTGAAGTGAAAAGAACTAGGAGAAAAATCAACACAGCAAAAACAATTTTGTAAGGAAAAACCACTCTGAAAGGCTTAATAATTCTAGTCAGTAGAATGATCTACCACATCTCCAAAGAACTCATAATAGAGAATGTTATCCACTTCCAGAGAGAGAAGTGGTAGACTCAAAATGCAAATTAAAACTTTTTTTTCCTTTTTTTGGCTTATTTTTCAGAACATGAATAGTACAGAAATGTAATGTATGACTGCATGTGTATATTAAGTATTGTATTTCTTACTTTCTCAATGGGTGGAGGAGGAGAGGATGGAGTGAGAGAATGTAGAACCAAAAATAAAATTTAAATTTAGAAAGAAAAATATTATGGTCAAAAGAAAAACATGTATTATAAAGATTATATTCTATAAAAATATTAATTCTATATCCCTAAGTATCTATTTCCTAAGTTTCCAAATGTACCTCAGAATCATAGGACCACAGATCTCTCACTGAAAAGAATCACAGCACTTAAAGTAATTTGAAAGGTCCCACTCAAATCTGAATGAGAATCCTTTCAAAAACAATCTCAGTCTTTGAAGAACTCAGTAAAAGGCACTCACTAAATAGGACAGGATAGCATAGGTTCCACTCCACTGTTAGTTACCCTAATTATTAGGAAGCTTTTTATTATATAAAATCTAAATTTCTGTCTTTGTGATATCTGCCTATTGTTCCCATAACTTTTTTCTAGGGCCAAGTAGCATCAATATAATGAGTCAGCTAGGTGATATAGAATATGGAGGAATGGTTTTCAAGGGACAAAGGACTGAGTTTGAGTGATCCTAGGAAAAAAAAAATCACTAACCTTTCTGTGCCTCACTACCCTCACTCGTAAAATGAGAGATTGAACTTTATAACCTCTAAGGTATATGCAGATCTATATATGATTTTATGATTCTAATGCCTTTTCCAAATGAAAGGATATTAAATACTTAAAGTCAGCTATAATGTCAATATTTATGTTATATAATAAATGATGTTAACTCTTTCCATCTATCCTCATATGGTATGAACTTGAGGTTCATCACTATCTAGGCTACCCTACTCTGCATATTCTTTAGCTTATCAATATTCTTCTATAAAATTGAATAATTAAGATCAATCTATGAACAATTATTAAGCATCTAATATATATTAGGTTCTGTGCAAAGATACAAAATGATACAAAAAGAAGTAAAAAATTGTTCCTGCATTCAAGGAACTTATAATCTAATGAGGAAGATTGTATACATTCTACACATAGAAAAAATAGGGAAAGGAAAGCACTGGAATTTAGAGGAGTTAGGGAAGGCTTTTTGTGAAAGATGGGATTTTAGTTGGAACTTTCAGGAAGTTGAGGAGGTCAGTAGCTAGAAAGAAGGAGGGAGAGTGTTCTAGGCTTGGGGGACAACCAGAGAAAATGTTTGATGAGAGATGGAGGGTCCAATTCATGGAATAGCCAAGAGGCCACTGTTATTGGATCAAAGAGTACGTGTTGGGGAGTAAGGAGTAAAAAGTTAGAAATTCAGGAAGAGGCTAAGTTATGAAGGGTTTTGAACATCAAACAGAGTGTTTCATATTTGCTCCTGGAAATGAGAGGAAGCCAATGAAGTTTATTGAGTAGGCATGGTGATGACATGATTTGACTTCTGTTTTAAGAAAAATCACTTTAGTGACTAAATAGAGACCTTGAGTCTGGCAGACCCACCAGCTGGCTATTGGAGTAATCAAGGTGTGAAGAGATGAGGGTCTGAACTAGAGTGGTAGCCGTGCCAGAGATAAAAAGAGGATGTATTCTGTTGAAGAGATGCTGCAAAGGTAAAATTCTAAACCTTGGCAACAACTTGGATACCAGGAGTAAGAAATAGTGAGAAATACAGGATGTGAGTCTGAGAGACTGGAAATCTTGTGCTGCCCTGTACAGTGATAATGAATGGGGAAGGAAGGGAGGGAGGGAGGGAGAAGAGTGTGTTCTGTTTTGGCTATATAGAGTTTAAGAGATCTAGTGGACATACAGAGATGTCTGAAAGGCAGTTTGAGATGTAAGATTGGAGATCAGCAGAAAGTTAGGGGCAGAGATGATAGATTTGAGAACCATTATCATAGAAATGGTAATTAAATCTATGGGAGCTGATGAGATCACCAAGTGTAGTATTGAAGAGGGAGAAGAAAGTCTAGGATAGAACTCCGAGGGACACCTATGCTTAGAGGGTATAATAAGAATGAGGATCCTGCAAAGGAGATTGAGCAGTGGTTAGACAGATGGTAACAAGAAGAGAGAGATGTCCTAAAAATTTAAAGACAAGACAGTATCAAGGATAAAAGGGTAATCAATGATGTCAAGAGCTGCAGAGAGTTCACGGAGAACGAGAATTGAGGAAAAGCCATTATAATGGGCTACTAAAGAGATCATTGGTAACTTTGGAAGAGCAGTTTTGGTTGAATGATGAGGTCAGAAGTGGAATTGTAAAAGGCTAAGAAGAGAATGAGAGGGGAGAAAAAGGAGACATCAGGGGAGTTTCGCTGCAAAGGGCAGGAGAAATATAGGATAACAGTTAAAGAATAAAGATCAAATGAGAAGTTTTTTTCAAGATGGGGAAGCCATGGACATATTGATAAGCAGTAAAGAATGAATCTATAGACAGGAAGAGATGAAAAATAAATGATAGAATGGGGATGAAAGAGATGTCAATCTACTGAAAGAGGCAGGATGGAATGGGATTGCTTGAAGCAGATAGAGAGGGTTTAGTCTTGGTAAGGACTGCGACATCTGAGTGTTAAGAAATGAGGAAGGGGGAGAAGAGGAAGCTCATGGCCTCAGTTTTTCTGTAAAATATGAGGCAAGGGTCTCTGCTGCAAGGAGAGGGCAGTCACCAGACATGCAGTAAGAGATGTGGAGAAGTTATTATCAAAGAGGACTAAAGCCCTACCATTCTTTCAGCCCTACCTGAAATATAAGCTTGGCAATGTTTTGTTAGTAATTTCATTTACTTCCAACCAAGATTATATATAAAAAGAATAGATTGAATTTTTTATTTATTACTAAGTTTAACCATAAAAGAAATTCCACATGTGCATCAAAACATGCAAAAATAGAACTATATATGAAATTATGAATTCTACTTCATACCATTTTTAAGTATATAATTCTGTACTTTCATTTCAAAACAGTTCTGCTTGTTATGTTAATAGTTGAACTTCCCTTTTGTGAATGTAAAATATTACAATGGCCCTTTAAGATGTAATTATTACTATTAGTACATTGCTAATTATTATTAATCCTACCTTTCATTAACCTCCCTTTCTTCCTCCCAATTAAAAACTCAAAAGGAGTAGAGGGTTGGAGTAGGGTGGAGAGCTCCAACACAACCAAATCCACACAGTCGTCATGTCTAAGACTGTATGCTCCTTTTTTCTATCTTGCACCCATTCTTTCTGTCTGAAAGAGTAGAACATCTTTAGCAGACTCTGTGCAAACTGTTAAGTTCTACAAATTATGTAAATATAGCTGTATGATGTGGGACAAGTCACTTTACAAATCTAGACCTCAGTTGGTCTTCCCTTTCAAAAAATGAGGAGGTTTGACTTGATGATCTCTAAAGTTCATTTCATTCTTAGAATTTTCTGATATGCTTAGATTTTCAGTGAGTATCTATGTAGAAAGAAGAAAATGATTTCTAGATGTCCAGTTGCAAATGTGACTGGAAGGTAGTTGAATCATTTTCTAGTACAATTACATGAAAATTCGACTTGCAGGGTAGACTCATATAGGATGAAGCTAATACATATCTAGTGCTCCCTCCATTGTAAAAAAAAAACACACAAAAAAAAAACAAAAACCAGAATTCTTCCAAGGCCTTGGAAAAAGGTAACCCTTTTCTAATGATTCTAAATTACCTAGTTAATCCCAAAGGAGCAGTTGTGCAGAAATAAATAAAATTATTTTTGCTCTTTGACACCATGCCAGGGATATATTTAGTGTCTTAGATGGGACTCATTATTTAAAAAACAAAAGCAAAAAAAAAAAAAAAACAAAAACAGACAAACACACAGGGAAGAAGGTGGGTTCAGCAAATATGATTACTTCTATGCCCTGACAGCTATGAAAGTTCTTCTGAAAGCTTACAAGTAACATTTACTGTATTAGCCATAGCTTTTTATTTGACAGTCTGCTAAAAACCGTATGTACAATCAAGAGCAACCTTCATATTTTAAAAGGCCTTTGTCCCTAATCACAGACAAGAGATATTATATTTGATGTCTATGAGTCATATTCATATTTAGGTTGTTTTATAGGGGACTTAAGTTTAACTTAAGGGGAAAAGGGAGATGAGGTTAAAAGTTTAATTTACTCTGCAATCAATACTTGAATATCCTGGAACACATTAAGAACCTTGAAATGTACTGTAAGTGATTCACTTTATATGTTTATGTATGTATTATATATTATCCTGTTGTAAAATTTCCAAGTTTATTTACCAAATGGTGACAGATGATTTTACCCTAATGCAACTTAACCTCTATAATTTCTTGATCACTTGGTCTGGAAAGTGCCTCATTTGCTGACTCTCAGACAACCTGACATTTTTAACTTGATTTCTTTCTGTGCTAAGGTGGAGAATTCAACACATTTTTTTAAACATTTATTCTCATTTACTTTTAGCTGCTTTTGGATTAATGGGGTAGATTTGGGAGCAGAAGTTCAAGAAAGAGGGAATTGTTTTACTTCCATTGTTTTCGTTTTTGGCTTGTTTATTTACTTTTTTTAGTTGAGTCCTAAGGAAGTCAAATACAGACAAAGCTAAAATAATTAGTCCATTAATTCATTTATGTCCTCCTCCATTTTAGAATAAAGTTAACAAAGTCCCCATCTATCACTTTATCCCCTCCAGTCAAGCTCTCATGCTCAGTAGCCCCCAGGAAATAAGATAGCATACCTTCCTATGGATAAGAACCAAATGAGCACAATTTAATTCATTTCAAAAACTGCTTCTCAAATGCTCTATTTCATTCCTTGTTAGAGATGTGTACAGAGAAAAGCAAACATTGCTTGACTTCAAGGATCTTATACTCTCCTGAAGAATCAATGTGCACAATAATACGTACAGTGCAAGAAAAGTGAGATACACAGACACAGAAAGTGAGAGAGACAGAGAGGGAGGAAAGAAAGAGAAAAGGGAGGAAATTCACTGTTGTTTCATAGTGGGGAAGACTCAGACTGAATAAAATATTGATGTTGTCTATTTGAATATAGCTTATCTCTTCAACATGACATTCAAACCTCATGTTTTTCAGATCATTCATGGATCTTACTTGTCTTAATGGAAATATTCATGTCAGGTATTTCCTGGACTGGGAGACTCAGTGGTTATCACAAACTGTAGGTTCCTGTGCATTGCTGTTGGTCAGATTCATAAGCAAGAGATGAAGTATTTTTATGAAGCAACTAGATCTTTCCTATTTAAAAGAATTAATGAAAAATTTATTTGCTTCTCTCTATTGTAGCTGTGTAATGTAATCCTAAGGAAATAAACAGTTCATACAATTAATGTACTAAAACTCAAATATTCTTAGACAACCTAGTATAAATGGATAGAGTGCTGGAATTTAGAACTGGAAACAATTGGGTTCAGATCTCTCACGTTGCTAGGGAACATGGGCAAGCTGTTTAACTTTTCTGAGACTCAGTTTCCTTTCTGTAAAATTGGGGGAAATAATGACACATAGTTATGAATGCCCACCACGTAGGATTATTGTGAGTGCCAAATGATATGTTTGTAAAGCAACTTGTAAACATTAACCCACTTTATAAATAAAAGAAAAAAATAATTTGTCTTCCTCCAATGTCTCCCTATAATATAAATTTAAAATATAGTGATATCATTCATCACTTTACAATTGGAATTTCTTACATCTTATTTTGGTTCTTTTTCCTTCTTCCCTCTCACCCTTGCTCCCACACTTCCTTCGTTATTTTCTTTCTTCTTTCCTTATTTTCTTTCTTCTTTCCTTCCTTCCTTTCTTTAGTTTCTTTTTCCTTCTTTTCCCTTCTTTTCTCTCTCCTTCCTTTTCTCCCTCCCTTCATTCTTCCCTTCTTTCCTGCCTTCTTTGTTTCCTTCTTTCATTTTCTTCCCTCCACTTCTTTTCCCTCTCCCTCCCTGTTCCTTCCTTCCTTTTTCCTTCCCTCCCTCCTTCCCTACCTTTTTCACTCTCTTCTATTCCTTTTTTCTTTCTTTCTTTCCTTTTCTCCCCTCTTCCCTCTCTCTCCCTGTCCCTTCCTCTCTGTCCCTCTGTATCATCCTTTCTTCCTTTCTTCTCTATATGAACACTATATTGCTAAGGCTGGAATTTCAGCAGCCACTCAGAGGCCATATCCTTAATCCTGATCAGCACAGAAGCTTTAACCTCTTTTTTCTGACCTGGATATGTTTACTAAACCTTGGGTAGTCTTGTGGCCCTTGACTCCTAGTGACTTACTACATTTGTACCACACTTAATATGGACAATCTAGGGCAGGTAGGTGGTGCAGTGGATAAAGAACCAATGAAGGAGTCAGGAGGACTTGAGTTCAAATGTCACCTCAGACACTTGACACTCACTAGCTCTGTGATCTTGGGCAAGTCACTTAACCCCACTTGCTTCATCCTGGGTCATCTCCAGTCATCCTGATGAATATCTGGTCACTGGATTCAGATGGCTCTGGAGGAGAAGTGAGGCTGGTGACCTTCCACAGCCCTCCCTCACTCAAAACAAAGTCAAGTGCAAATCATATCATAATTTCTCTGATGGCATGGTCTTCTTTGGCAACAAAGGATGAGCATGCATTATGGACTATCAATACACTTTTATCTGTACTCTAATTCTAAACTCCCCAGCTCAAGCAATCAGCACTCTCTCTAGCTGCAGAAACTACAGATGGGTGGCCACCACATCAATTTTTTTAGTTTCTTCCTGATTTCTCACTAGAGAAAGTACATTTAAAGCAGGAATAGGTAATCATGCAAATTACCACCCTCGCCTTTTCAGCTAATCCAACTTGTTTTAAACAAGTTCAATAAGAATGCTGACCTCTCTGACAAACAGCAACCATGCCATCTACCTGAAGATGTAATAGTTATAATCGCCAGAGCTACTGGGATTAGCTTATAAAACACCATCATTTAGAATATACTCTTAATGCATTCAACGCAACGCACAGGAGGAATTTCAGCTGTGTGTATGATTCACACAAATAAATCACATCATTTCTGACTGTTAATTAAGACTGTTAGGAAGCGTTTCGCTCTTACTTAATGCCTCTTTGGAATGTAGAGAAAAATAAACTCATTGACCAAAATGTGCTAATATGCAGTTAATTTAACAGATGAAACTTTTTGAATCACTATATATCTAAAATTAATTACTGACTGGGACAGAGTCTTTTTTCAGTTTGACAGAAATAGCCAATTATAATTTTGTACTGTAAATGCTGTTAGTTTGAAATATCGAGACTTCAAAATTCATCCAAAGGCAGCCCAATATTTCCCGAGCACACATTTACCTTGGGGAAAAACAGTCTTTAAATTAGTAGCACAGCACTAGATTAACATCCCTATAAAATATTGTGTGCGAAAATGATGCAAAAAATAATTAGTTTTGTCATTTAATTTGATTTCCTGAAATGTACCTAAGAAAGTGATGAATATGAGGCCTTCAGATATGTATATGTCAGTAGAGTTGTTATTAAGATCTTGTCAATTTCCCAATAAAATTACTTTGATTTGTTAACAAGAAAGCAATATGTTGTAGTACATTGGAAGAGATTCTATTTCTGTAGTAGAGGACCTGAGTTTGTACTTTGCTTCTGACACTTTATGTCATTTTACTTCTTTGAGACTGCTTCCTCTTCAGTAAAATAAGGGGGTTTAAACTCTGAGGGCACTTCTCATTCTTCATCTGTGATCCTATGATTCACTATGACCTTAATATTAAATCAAATTGAAATAGAGAATTCACATGTGTGAGACATACTTAATAATAAAGACTATTGTGATGTGAATATATTTTGCAAGGAAAAAAGAGAAGTGAAAACAGTCAATCAAGATGCTTGGTTGTACCCAGGGCATAGTTGGTGACTTTCATCCACATGAAAAAATTGCTGCCCATAGTAACTTCAAAGCTGGTCCTTCCTTTCAGTACTTTTCTAGTGAGAGGAATTCTAAACATATTGGCTTTGTTAGTGTAAAACTTTTTCAATTTGTATAATCAAAAATGTCTACTTTTTTTCCACTTATGATCATCTCTATCTGTTGTATGCTCAAGAGCCCTCTCATATCAAAATTGTTCATTGATTTATGCTTTGCTTTGAAGTATAGTTTGAGTACTGCTGGGCCCTTTTTGCCTCACTTTTTTTTTAATCTTTCTCTCCAGATTATTTGTCTTTTGTTCCTACAGAGGAATTTATTATGTTTCTGGTTTGAGAGAGTGGCAAGCAAAGTAAATCAACATTTATTAAATGCCTAGTGTGTGCCAGACCTAGTGTGCAAACACTTTTATGAATATTATATCATTTGATCTGCACAACAATCCTGGGAGGTAGGTCTTATTATTAACCCCATCTTACAGTTGAGGAAACTGAGGCAGACAGCTGTTAGGGGACTGATCCAGCTTCATACAGCTAACAGATGTTTAAAGTCAGTTTAGAATTCAAGTCTTTCTGATTTCAAGATTATCACTCTAACCACTGTGCCACCTGACTACCTAACTGTCTTCGGTAGTGTAATTATTATGGCACTGAATTAACAAATTAGTTTTTGTAGTATTACCATTTAAATTATATCAGCATAACTCAACTTTGAGCAACTTATAGCATTCAAACCACTTTATTTCTGCATAAAGTATTTTTCAGTGATATTTATATAGTTTCTGCGTGATTCTTAGTAGGGGGACTCCCAGATAATTTACATGACTCATTTTCTGCTTAAAAAGGAAAAACATAAGCTTATCTCTTATTAGAAGAGCTAGAAAGTGAAAAATTCCCATTAAATATCTCTCCCCTTCCCAATTACCAAGTTACCAGTTTGATGAATCCTTTTCATTACATGGGCAGTTGTTTTAGCATTATATTCCCTTGAAAGGTAAAAGTACTGCTTGTCTTTTAAGACTGAAGTACTGAAGTCTTTAAGAAAATAAAAATGCCCAGAATTTTCTCTCCTTATCCTTTCATTATGAGTAAAACTGCCACATTTTCCTGAATTCTTAGCCATATGTTGTAATGGTATGTGTTCATTTTTATAGAGCAAAATGGAAATCAGCCAATAATAATTACAAACAATGGTGGTTACTTTTCAATAAAGATTTGGTCATCTAAACTTTCTTTTCCCTTCTTCTCTACCTAAACCTCTCCCCAGCAGTTTCTGTTAGAATGATAATAGTGTTACTATTGCCTACCATGATTTCTTTCACATACACATATTTTGATTTACAATAATGCCATCTCAAAACATTGTTTTTGTAAAATGAATAAAGCAGAAATTCTGAATATAGAAATTAAAGCAAAATGTATTTTATATTTTTAAAATTTAATTTATTTTATTCTTAATTTAAGAAATAAAATGAATATCACCTTAACATAATAGAATAGGAAACAAAATAGATCATTGTACACGAAACTGCAAATCTATTAGTGAGATCTTGCTATTCCTTTTAGATATATAATGAAGTTGTCATGTGACTTTTTCCCCATTTTTTCTCTTCTCCTTCCCACTCTAGAAATGACTACCATTAGACATAAATATGTATATTTGTATGCATATGTGTATATATGTATATATACACACATAATATATATACACGTAAATATATGTATACATACATATGTATGTGTGTGTATATATATATACCATTTTATACTTACTTTTCTTTATGTTATCTAGATGCTAAATGCTGATGGTGGAAATAACTAATTTAAATATTTGGAGAATCTGCATGTGGAAAAAGGGTCAGTTAGAAAGATTTGACTTATTCTGCTTACTTAAAGGAGATATAAAAAGAAGCAAGAGGTAGAAGATGCAAAGAGGAGAATTATATAATTAAAAAAATACCTTAATAATCTGTAGAATTATACCAAAAGATTGAATGAGTTATCTTCCTCATGAGCGATCTTGGAGGATGTCAGTAATGAAGGGAATTTTTGTTCAATTATGGATTTGACTAGATGACCACTGCAATGCTTTTCAACTGATTTTGAGTATATAAAATTAAGTATGTACAATGAGCTGCCTCATCCATACCTTATCAGGTACTACATGTCAATCATAGTAGGACTTTTTGCTTGGTCACATTTAGTTCTGTGTACATTAGACCCAGGGTTCTCATGGAAAATTTTTAAGAGACTCAGGAGGGGAAGGGAGTAAATGTATGCATAACATATCTTTTTAAAGTTTAATCTTCATAATTAACATTTTCTTAATCTCTTTCAGAAATCTAGACAATCAACAGAATAATAAAGCAAACCTTTATTTGCAGGATTTTCCAATTTCCTAAGTATAAATGCTCACACTGAAAATTTAACAACTGACTTTTCTGAACAGGGATGAACTAACTCCAACAAATATGTGGAATGATAATGTAATATCAATAAATATTATTGATAAATTATTCTTCTTTTAATTTATTCTGGGATAAATCATCAACAAAATCAATTCCATCTAAAAAGAGAGTTCAATTAGAAGAAAAAGCCAATCACCCTCATGGTACATAATCAAAGCATGTAAAAAAATTCTAAGATTAATAAATTGCTTTGTTCTCTCCCCTAAGGTTATCATTAAAGATATAAATACTGATGTCACACTATGTCCATGGCCTTATTTAGTCATAAAATATATACATGGATACATGAAAATATATGTGTTTTGGGAAAGGTAGCATGACAGAAATGATGACAAACATGCTTTCATTCATCTTGAAATCACAAAACTGTTTATTTGTATTGACTATGTTGCTTTTAGGTAGGTCACTTGCTTATCATACAGAAAAACATCTAAATAAACAGACACAGCATGAAGAAAATAGACCATCAGC
Source organism: Bettongia penicillata ogilbyi (assembly GCA_023548195.1). Taxonomy (NCBI): domain Eukaryota; kingdom Metazoa; phylum Chordata; class Mammalia; order Diprotodontia; family Potoroidae; genus Bettongia; species Bettongia penicillata. Next base: position 131,948 of record JAJHZJ010000943.1, read on the forward strand.
CAAGAAGATACAGAAGTGTGTATAAAGTGTCTTTTATAGTTGGTGAGTTGTCGGGCAAAAATCAATTTCCCATGGACAAATTCATAAAGGCAAAAGGAAAATATGTGCGCTTTAAAGTGTTGGAAAAATCATATTTTAAATACAGATTCTTTAGCAAAATGGTAGTGTGTATTGAATCAGTTCCAGTGCGAAGTATAACAAGAGTCATACCACATTTCAGGAGGAAACTGAGGATAGAAGGAACTAATGCATGATTGATGCTAAATATTTAGGGTTGCCTTAAGCAAAAGCGATTGGGTCTGCATAAAATGAGATCTTTGAAGGTTTAATAGATTCCGTATACCCTGTCAGTTGGTCTTTTTGGATTTTTTTCATAAGCCAGCTCTGTTTTTCCTTTTCTTACACTCCATCTTCTAAGCCGTGGTCTTCAGGTAAGAAAATCGGGTCAAGTTTGAGCCAGAGGGAAAGTGCATATAAGGCAGGAAGTAATGATTGAATTCAGAAGCTAGATGATGAACTGCAGTGAATTAGGCTTAGCCAATGAATATTTTGTTGAACAAATCAAACTGGGCCAATAAGAAGCTGTGTTGGAAGAGGAGATTCTAAGTTGCTCACATTTACATGCTAAATGAAAATTTCCAACGAAATTAGAAAAAAGGATTAATCAGGAAATAGTATTCATGTCAATAAAAAGGTTATATGTTCATGTCAAGGTCACAATCCTAACTCTATCTGAAAAAAAGAGTTGCTAAGTACTTTTCTATATAGCTAGAATGCAAAACCAGCTGTAAAAAATTCATGAATAAGGCCCAGTGATTGACATTACAGCAAATGCAACAATTTTTTGAAATTCATGAGACTACAAAGAATGAACTACTAGTCTGTCTAGACTTTCTAGCACCCTACAATAAATAAAGAATGACACCATCAATATATTATATAAATACATAACTGGAGATTTTATTTTTAGGATTAATATTCTCTGAGTCACTATAAGCAAAGCAATGTGTACATCTTATAAAATAAAACCCTATTGATAATGTTGCTGTGAGCAGACTAAGAAATAAGACTGGTTTATGTCTAAGAATACATCCATCTTCTTAAGTCAACCTAGGAAACCTGAACCTAAACCCATAGATAATTCATTAGCTGCAGACCACAGGTTTGTTTTCTTGGGCTCTTCCTATAGGCATAACATAGTTGCTGGACAGTTGCTCTGAGGGATATTTTTTTTTCCTATAGGAGAGATCATATATAAAATAAACCATGACTGGTAGCTTATAAAGATATAGATTCACATGGAGCTAAACTGACCTCTTAGGGGAAAAAAATTTTTAGGAAATACACATATTTTAGTCATGAAACCACAAGCAACAGATAGAGATTCTTATTTCAACCACTGTTACTTCATGCCAATAGGGCTCCATTCTTTCAGTTTAAAATTTCTTAGGGTCATGGATGCAGAGAAGAGAGAGCATCTGAAAATATAATTTTATAAAAGTGTTAGTCACACTCAGGGAATCTTATTATTCTAGGAACACAAAATAATGCAGACATTCTGCCCAACTCAAAAGATGTTCTAAATTATTCTGACATGACTTAAAATTTGATTTCATAAAGACATATTTTACAAAATTTTCCAAAACCATTAAGCATTAAAAAAGTTTGATTTACATACAAAATAAACAAGGGATCATACTGTGTGTACTAGGTAATAGTATAAAGGAACATTCATTGAATTGGAAGTCAATAATAGCAGTTCTAGTCTATATATCCTGGACTATAGTTAGCAGTTATGTGCTAACTGAACCATAATCAACTGTTTGTGTGGCCTTGAACAAGTCACTTAATCCCTGTCCTCCGTTATCTCATCAACAAAATGAAGAAGTTGGATCACATAATACTAGCTGTATTGTAGAATATGATATCAAGAAAGAAAAAAAAAAAACATTGATTAGTAAAAAATTACCAATACTAGTTTGTATCAGGACAATCTCATTTTCCTTTTTGAGAGTTTAATCAAAAGTTTGTCATATGCAGAACACTATAGCTAGGCATTTGTAAAAAAAGAGACAAAAATCTAATAGTGTTTATGCTCAAGGAGATTGGAGTCTATTCTAAATTTTATTATATAAATTCTATTGTAAATAAATATTATACAAAAAAAAACCTGAAGACTGAGATGAGTGGATTCACATAGGAAGAAACACCTGAGTCAAGACAAGAAGAATGGCATGAATTCTAAGGAAAACAGATGAAGAAGGAATTCACTACATGTGTGGGGAACCACTTGTGTGAATATAATGTGTTTTGGTAAAAGGATGTGAAGGAAAAAAAGAATTTAATATTTATATAGCACTTACTATATGTTAGGCACTAAGATAACTGTGTTTTACAAATATCCCATTTGATCCTCTTAATAATTATGAAAGATAGGTGCAGCTATTTTAACCATTTCAGAGTTGAGGAAGTTGAGGCAGGCAAAGGTGAAGAAATGACAAGTTCAGGGTCACATGGCTAATAATAGATAGCGCTGGATTTGGACTCAGGTCTTCCTTGTTGCAGGTCCAATGCTCCAGTTTTTTCCACCAGCTTCTGATTTGGTAAGAACATAAAGTTTAGGGAAGAAAGAGGTGCAAAATTCATCTGGGGAGGTAGATAATGGAGGGCATTAACTGCCAGGCCAAGAAGTGTGTATTTTACCATGTAAGTAATGGGAATTCCATGAAGATTTTGGAATTAAGAATGATATAGTTATACTGGTGTCTTAAAATGGTATTTTTTGGCTACTGTGTGGAAGAGGGATTATAGAAGTCTGTTTCAATAAGACAGGCAGGAGGTAATGAAGATCTAAACTATGATGGTCATGTAAATAGAGAGAAGGACCAGAAAGGCTTAGCAGCTGATTGGAGAGGAAAAAGGAAGCAAAAGAGATAATTGAGACTATATTCCTAGGCTACTGAAAAGGTACTGCTGCTGCACTCAAGAATGGGAAAATTTGTAAGATGGTCAGTTTATCAGTGAAGACAATGAGTTGCATTTTGGACATGTTTGACTGGAGATGTCTCAGGAGACAGATTGGCACTACATATTTTTATTTGCGAGTCTTATTTATAGACATGATACTTGAATACATGAATGCTGACGAGGTCTGTAATCAAGCACATGTATATAGTAAAAAGAATCAAAATTGTCTTACTGATTGGTGGACCAGGAAAATTCAGTAGAAGTCGCATATGTACATTTCACCAAAGCATCTCATGGTAATTTGATGTCTTTATGAACACCTGGATATATTTGGACTTTGTTAGACTTTAGTAGATTCAGAGCTGGTTGAATGATCTTACCTAACGAGTAGTTTGTTAGGGGTCATTGTTCCAGGTATATGTCCCAGGGATATATATGTCATATATATATACATATATATGTATATATATGTATGTATATATATACATACATACACACACATATATATATATTATATATATATATATATAGGTATGCCCATCTATAGGTGTGTAGATACGTATTTATATATTGGATTTACACATGTGCATATATAGTATACATAAATGTTACATTTATAAGCTAAATTAATGAAAACAGATGGCATGATTGTAAAGTTTTCAAATAAAAGGAAACTTGGAGGGATAGCTAGTATGTTGGATAATAGTTCATATCCAAAGATATTTTGATAGATAAGAAAAATAGATGAAATCAAATAAGATGAAATTTCACAGGAACAATTTTAAGTTTTGAAATTTGGCTTCTCAAAGTTAGCACCACAAATAATGAATGGGAGAAGCATGTCTAGGCAACAGTTCCTATTTTAAAAGACACTGGGATCTTAGTGACTACAGATTCAATGGGTCAACAACATGACAAGGGAACAAAAAAGATGTTATCCAATCTTGAACAGAAAGGTATATTGCTTATGTCAAAATAGTAATAGTTCCTCTACACTATGCCATGAGTAAGCCACATCAAGAATCCCGTGTTTAGTTCAATGAACACAAACAAAGTGGTCTATATCCAAGCAGGATGATAAGTTGAAGATCATATTGTAATAGGATTGCTTAAATAAATTGGAGTGGCGATGTGCCCAAAGAATAAGTGACTAATAAGAGGATATGATATCTGTTTTCAAATATTTGAAATATAGTCACATAGAAGAGATATTAGATTTTTTTAATGGCTCTACATGACATGACAAAATTGCAAATAATGAGTGGGAATTATTGTGATATATAGACTTGGGCTACTTAAAAATTGAGTGGGCTATCTTAGAAGGAAGTGGGTTCCCCCTCATAGGTGATCTTTAAGCAGACTTGTTGTGGATGATGTAGAATGCATCAGTTATGGGCTAGATTAGCTGGCTTCTAATGTACCTTTTGACTATTCGATTCAGTGATCTCTAAGCTAGCCTTGAATTCAAATATTCTATGAGTCTATAATGTGCTTTCCCCCTTCCCTCAAACTTTATCTCTCACTGTCATTTTTCACAAAGAGAAAGAATTTCATACTAGATAGAGCATTAAACTAGACCTCAGACACTACCTATGTTATGTGACCTTTGATAAGTCACTTTCCTTGGATGTCATTTTCCTCTGTGGAATGATGGGCAAGTCGTTAGTTTTGTCATCTATAAAATGGGGGTAATAATATTTGGACTATCCACTTCATGGGCTTAGTGAGAGAAAGCACTTTGAAAATCCTAAAACTCTACATAAATTTGAGAAAGTATAATCATTAATGTTTCTTCTCTAATAACTACCATGAAATGAATACCATTCTTTGCTTGCATCACATGTCCTAGGTTCAGACAAAAATACACATTTCTATAAAAATCAAACAGAATACGAGTCTAGAGAAGTGGAATTCATTAGTTTTTTTATTAGCTCTTTTGCCTGATTATTTTATTGCATCTGCTTGATTGATTGTAGTCTCTAGGTATACTATAATAACTCACATATATTAGGGTTTGCAAAATACTTTCCTCACATGTGGCAGTTTTTATCTTTGTGGATGAGACATAACTGTCTGTGAACATTGTATTGGCACAGGCATTCATGTATGTACTTAATATATGTTGCATAACAGCCACCTCACAAAATGCAAATGTTAGCTAAAATTTAGATATTCTGATCTGCATCCTTTAATATCATTGTGACATTAGTGGCAAATCTAATGAACTAGGAGTATAATTGCACATAGATCATGCTTGCTTCTTTAGAACATTTTCAAAGCTGTTATTTTCCTTTCTAGTTCCACAATATAACTCTTAGGTAAGTAGCAAAGGTAGTACTTTCTGTGTGGCACACACACACACATACACACACACACAAATACACATACACTCATGGGCATTTACTCTCATACATACCTACACATACATGAATATTAACACACATTCTCCTTATGCACTTATTAAGGAAGGCTTAAGATCACTATGTAAGATAATGTTAGATATCCTTTTAAACACACACACACATATACACATCTCCTATCACATTAGAACAAACTTGTTTTCTAAGCTGCATCTATAAATTTTCATCTGACTAGAAACAAAACAGTCTGAGAGAAATACATGAATTTCATTAGTTAAAAGAAACTGACTAGCAGCATGTACTGTAGCATATAGGGTCAACATATTACTGTCAATTTCCTTGTATATTTCCTATTTCCTTCAAGCTGAAACTGTTCTACTTGATTCTTAAAGTCCTCCTTAATTTTGCCACAGCCTATCCAAACTTATTTCTCATTACTTAAAACTTAACCCTAAGTTCTAAATAGACTGGTCTCACTGCACCATGAATAGTGTCTTGTAGACACCATTTGGAAGACAAGGTCAAACACAAGATGTCTATTATCTTCTGTGTGACTTTGGGTAACTCACTTTCCCTTTCTTGGTGCTACAGTCTCCTTATCTATAATATGACATGAAAGGAGGAGACAATCTGGTATAGAAGAAAGAACCCATTGTGAATTACAAGGACTTGAGTTCAAATTCCACATACGATGCTTTCCTAAGGCACTTCATTTCCTTGGGCATCATTTTCCTCACCTGTAAATGAAATGATCAGGACAGTTTCTGATATCCCTTCTCATCCTAAAATCTATGATCTGAAAACAAAGAATATAGAATCAATCCAACTTGAAATCCTATGATCCTGTGACTTATGTCCATCCATCCTCCCATCTCCATCTGTATTATCTTTATTTCTTCCCTCTACCTACCCAAATCCTACCTATATTTAAGGCCAAACTCAAACCATATATATTTAATAAAGTCTTTCCTTCACTGATCTCCCACTCTTCTGAAGTCATAGAACACTGTGTGTATCACATGATTCACCATTTAATTAAATATATATATATATATAATTTTCCAATTAACAAGCGTTTTTTTTCTTAATCTGCCCCCTCCACTACCCCTATCTAATTAAGAGGGGGAAAAAATAAAGCTTTTAATATATATCCACATAGTCCATTAAAATTAACTCTCATATTAACCCTGTCTGACAATGTATGTCTCCTTCTCAATTTTAAGTTCATTACCTCTCTGTCAGGAGGGAAGTGGCTAGTTTTATCTTCATTTTTTTGGACTCATGGTTTATCGTTGTTCTAATTGGAGTTCTAAAATCTTTCAAAGCTGTTTTGCTTAATGATGTTGCTATCACTGTATAAATTAGTCTTCTAGATGTACTCCACTATGTATCAGTTCACAAAGGTTAATTATATTTCTGAGCTGGTTTTATATTGCTTCTAGTGCGAAAATCCTTTCTTGACAAATCTAGACTCTGAAGGGGAAAAAACCATGGCTTAAGGGACACTAATGCCTTGTTGGCAGAATTGTGAACTGGTCCAACCACTCTGGAGAACAATTTTGAATTATACCCAATGGACTATAAATCTATGCATATCTTTTAACCCAGCTATGTGTCTACTAGATCTCTACCCCAAAGAGGTCAAAGGAAAAAGTATGTACCCATATACATAAAAATATTTATAACAGCTTTTTTTTGTGATGGCAAAAAAAATGGACAGTGAAGGGATGCCATCATTTGGGAAATGAATGAACAAGTTGTGGAGCATGATTGTGACCGAATACTATTGTGCTGTAAGATATGATGGCCAGAATGGTTTAAAAAAAACTGGGTAAGTCAAATATGAAATGATGCAGACTGCAGTGAGCCCATCTAGGAGATAATTGTACCCAGTAATAGCAACATTGTAACAAAGATTAACTGTGAAAGACTTAACTTCTTTGATCAATACAATGATCCAAGGCAATTCCAAAGGACTCATGCTAAAAAATTCTAATCTACCCCCAGAAAGAGAACTGATGAATTCTAAGTGCAAAATCAAATAAAATTTTTGTTTACTTCCTTTTTCTTTCTTTTTTGGCAACATGACTAATATAGAGATAGGGTTAAAATTTAAAATTAATTTTTCAAAAACAATGTTTAAAATAAATTAATAATTAAAAATAAGACAAAACTTATAATTAATATCTAATCCTAAGGATACTGATGATATAGATTCACAAAATTTAGAACCTGAAGGGACTTTAGAAGTTAAAACTACCCTTTGCTTATTATAGTTAAAGAACCTGGGGCACATACCTATTAGCTCTATATAGTTCCTTCTAGTTGTACTCACAGTAGTGTCTGCTAATTCTAGTCATCCCAATAACTCAAAACTGCCACTTCTGTAGCACAGCTATCCAGAACAGCTGTCATCAAACCCCTGCCCACTGACTGACCAGACCTACTGACTCCAAAATGACATTTTCTTTGGTTTGAACCACTAGGTTTAGAAAAAAACAGATGATCCTCTGAGAAAAGTAGTAAACTAAAATCATACTCAAATCATTAGTGTGAAATACTTGACTTCATCCTTTCCTATGTATCACAGAACTATGAGACAATGATATTCAGAGGAACTGTTAAATAATCCCAGTCACACTTAGACCCAGATGAAAACAGGCCTATCCCTGATATTTAAGGGTCAATTTTGACTAATTCCCATCGATGTATAATCGCACATTTTCAGCCTTTTACCACAATCAGGCAGCTAAATTTTGAAAATCTCTTTGAAAGTGATACTTCTCTTAAGGGATTGCATTCAGACTTTATATGTTACTCATACTGGCCCAGCAGCTATCTCCTAACTCAAACTGGGCAGGGAAGACTCTCAGGGTTCCTGGCCAAAAGAGAAACAGTTACTACCTAGTATTTACATTCACTCTGTGCTGGGAGAGAAGGGACCTATTGCCCAATCTATGACTCCAGAGTGAATTGGTCTTAAGGCTTGATCTTGGAGAAAGAAATCTAGCAAATAAACCCAAAGGAAAAAGGCAGCTTTTGGCCATTGAAGTATACCTTCCCCAGGAAGAGAGGAGAGGTGTTTTGTTTTTTGGTTTTGGGTTTTTTTTTTTTTGTAATTAAAACGACCATCCATGCCTATTCACTGATAGGCCTTATCTCACTCAAAGTGAGCACCTGAAAAGACCTTAGCCTAAAAAAGCCAGGGTCTCCCATTGCATCCTGGGCCTTCTCCAGTCATCCTGCTAAATATCTGCCCACTGGACCCAGATGATCCTGGAGGAGAAAGTGAGGCTGGTGACCTTGTATAGCCCTCCCTCACTCAAATCCAAGTCAATTGCAAATCATGTCATCATCTCCCTGATGTCATAGTCCTTTTTGAGAATGAAGTATAAACATAGTCACCTAACTAGGTAATCCTAGAACAGCTGATGCAAATTTTTCTAGCTCCCTCTGAATCATAACCAGGGACCAAACACTGTTCCAGGGAGGTGGCATTCAGCTTCTCCCCTAATTTGTCTATGCTGAACACTTGAATTAATTAAAAGGAGAAGCATGAGTTTGCTTTTCTAACTTTACATCTCTAGGGTTAAAATGCATCCTCTTTATCAGCTGCTAAATTTTATCTCCCCAGTGGTCTCTAACTCATCTCTATCCCTAATGAAACAGATAAAGTTGAAGGAAGTCACAGTATCAATTTCTTATTGTTATGTCTATGTTTCTTTCTTCCTAATTGAGTAGAATTATATACTTTCTGTTTATGTATCGCCAGTCAGTTGCCCCTCAATATGCTTTTTGGCTTAATTGAAAATAATTAACAGTAACTCTCATTTTATATCCCCTAGTATAATGACTTTATTCAGAAACAAATCCATTTACAGTTGAAAATAAGCAGGGTCCTTTACAGTGGAATAGATATGTAACAAAGCTTTAAGTGATTTTTTTTTTTTTTTGTGTAAGAAGTCAGTTACCTAAGAACAATCCCTTGAAATAGGAGATCACATAACAGTATTGATAAAGGATGGAGAGACACAAAGCCTCCTTAAGAATTACAGACCTAGGAAACCTAAAGTGCAGAGCCTTATACAGTTAAGAAAATACAGTGAAAAGAATGCTGAATTTGGAGTCAGATGACCCATATTTACATCCAGAATCTGTCACTTACTACTTAATTGACCTTCAGCAAGTCACTTAATTTTTTCTGAACCTCAGTTTCTTTTGTAAAATGAGAGGTTTGGACTATGTCACTTGTAAGTATCCATCAAGTTTTAAATCTATGATCCTGAAATTCTTTGCATGGTAGGAGGAGACAAAGAGAAAAGAGAAGAAGGAAAATGCTCCCTACTTTACAATTTTCCTTCATATCATTGCCTAAGTATGAATTTGCCTGTCTAACTTTACATCTCAACTTTAACTATAGTTAAAATGCATTCCCTTTACCAGCCTTCTGTTAAATTTCGTCTCCCTAATGTTATCTAATTCATCTCTTTCCCTAATGAAACAAATGAAGAAGAAGGATGTCAGTGTCAATTTCTTAATGTTATCTCCATGTTTCTTTCTTCCTCACTAAGTAGCAGTGTATACCCTCCAGCTGATGTATTTCCATGGAGGACCAGGGTCTACCTTTTTTTTGAGTAAACATAAAAATCTTTTTTGAGTGTGCATGCATTAAAAACCTTTGTGGGTATATAATATCCATCAAAAATATAAACTGAAAGCAATTTAATAGCATACTTCTTGAATTTCATTGGTTATTTTAAAAATTACTATACTATAACTATTACTATACTATAACTATTACTATTACTATAAAATAGAAAAATTATCTGAGTTGGATTGGAATGTGATGACCATCTAGTGTAACCTATGTCTGATCAAAGACACATTCAATGACATGACTGGCAAATGGTGATCCAGGCTCTGATTGAAAACCTCAAGTGAGGAGAAATTCAATACCTTCTAAGGCAGCCCATTCCACCTTTAGACAGCTATAATTGTTAGGAAGTATTTCCAATACACAAGACCTAAATCTGCCTTTCTAAAATTTATACACTTTAATTCTCATTCTTCTCTCTGGGGTCAAGCAGGACAAAAATCACTCTTCTACCTGATATTCCTTCAACTACTTGAAAAGAGATAGCATATCCCTCTAAGGTCTTCTCTTTTCAGAGTAAACATTCATATGTTATTCAGCCATTACTTGTATGCCATGATCTATAATCTTTTTATTATCCTGGTTGTTCTCATCTGAAAGCTATCCAATTTATCAACTGCATCCCTAAAATGTGGGTACCCTAAATGTAGCATGACTAAGGAAGGGAATGAAGTGGGTGGAACAATCACATCTTTTGTTCTGAGAAACATGTGTCTTGTAATGCAGCCATGGATTCCATTAATTTTTCTGGTTCTCCTGGCACATGGTGGATTTATATTAAATTTGCAGTCCACTAAGGGTCCCAGATATTTTTCTCATGCATATTACACAGAATCACAGTAAGAGATAGAAAGAGTATCTATTAAGATCCTTCAATGTAGGATTGTTACACTTAGGATAGGTTATTTTCCTTAAAAGGATATTCAACAGGGCAGCAAAATCGTGCAGTGAATAGAGTGCTGGCCCTGGAGTCAGGAGGATCTGAGTTCAAATCTGCCCAAGAAACTTAACTAGCTGTGTACCCCTGAGCAAGTCAGTTAAGTTCCATTAACTAAAAAAAGAGGAGTGGGAGGGATATTCAAATCATTCTCAAGACTTTGCCAGTTCACAGGGCTAAGATCTGAAGCTAATCTTGAACTTGAAGTCACATCTAGCTGATGGCCTAAATATAGAAGTGAACACACTTTGAAATCAGAAGTTCTTTTTTCAGGCTTGATTAGTACTCCAGCATGATCAACAGGCAGAGAAGCTGAACTTAGATGAATAAACTATGTACATATGTTGAATACTCTTTGCACATTATGGCTAAATAAATTTTCTTTAAATATTAGATGGTGCAAGTATATCTCATTTCATTCCAGTCCCAAACATGAACCACAGGATTGGACTGAGTCAGGCCTGGCTATAGCAGTCACTCTTCCTATGTTCCTGTAATTGTGGGAAGGAAAAGGAGTAAGTATTTATTAAGTATCTACTATGTGTCAGGCACAAGTATCTCATTTGTGATAACATTTTTAATATTATTATGCAATTTATTTTAAAAAGATGAAACTTTAGAGTATAGGAATCTGCATTTACCTCTGTCCAATTTTATAACATTCTATTTTACCCACAGTTTTAACCTAACAGGATTATTTGGAATCTGCAGCATGGAAACAGCTAGAGCACTGAATCTCTAAGCAAGGAAGAGCTGGGCTCCACTGTCTCCTTATATATTTACTGGCTCTATGACCCTAGACAAATTGTTTCATTTGTAAAATAGAGATAATAACTCCAAACTCATGGGACCACTGTGATACTCAAATAAGTGAACATAAACCTTGCAAATCTTAAGCTCACAGGCTCATTTTTTACTGTTCATTCAGTCATATCTGAATCTTCATGGCCCCATGGACCATAATGTCCTTGGAGTTTTCTTGGCAAAAAGCTAGTTTAATGTTTCCTTTTCCAATGGATTAAGGCAAACAGATGTTTAGTGATTTTCCTGGGCTCACATAGCTAGTAAGGATCTCAGGTCACATTTGAACTCTGGTCTTTCTACTTTTCTGATTCCAGGCTCACTGTTCTATCCACTGTGCCGCCTAGCTGCCTCTAATGGCTAATAGAACTCAATATTATTAAGTAAATCCATGCATTTTTACAGATAAAAACTGAGAACTAAAGATGTTAAGAAACTTGACCAAGGTCAGACAGGCTACAAATAGCAATATTGGGGGAAAAATTCAAGTCTTTTAATTACAAATCTCATGCTGCTTCCTTTATACCACAATATCTCTCAGATATTATTTATTTTTCTAGATTTATGGTATGTGAAAAAATAACAAACATGTCTTCTGATTGCTACTACTAGAAAGTAAATGGGACTTGCAATGAATCCTAAGGACAATGAAAAATATGCCTTTAACTATGTTGGAGGAGGGAAAAAATCAAAGAAAGGAAAAGTTTGCTGCTGAATCCAGAAGCCAGAATGCTTGAAGTTAGGAGCTCCTCAGTCAAGTTTAACTGCTGCTCCAGCATGGTCCCCAAAGAGACAAAAAATTTCAAATAAATAGCACATGGCCAAGGCCAACTTCCTGGATCATAGCTGCTGTAATTTCTGTGTTCTGTATTTACAATGCCTCCCTTGTCTACCAGTCTAGTTAGCTGGTAAGAAGAAGAAAATTGTCTGTCTATCAAAACTGGTAGTATTTTTCACCAGACAATGCTAGCTTTTAGTGATCACTAACTACCAATCTGGGCAGCTAGGGGCATAATGGATAGAGCACCAAGTCTGAGCACAAATCCAACCTCTTACGCTTACTAAATGTGTGACCTTGGGCAAGTCACTTAATCCTGTTTGACTCAGTTTCCTCATCAGTAAAGAAAATTGCAAAAAACTCCAATATGATTGACAAGAAAAACCCAGCTGGGTTCATGAAGAGTCAGACATAAATGAAATGACTGAGCAACACTAATTACCTATCTAAATCTTCACAAATCATCCTTTAAATAAGGTGTTCTAGATTTTTAATAGCAAGAGAAGTCAAGATCTTCCTTCTAAAAAAATGAAACATTTGACCTTTCCTCACTTTTTTTACAAATTCTCCACAACTTTTCAAACATCCCTAAAAGCAGATCAGTAATTAAACCTGCCAGTTCTTCCAATTCCTTTGGATTTAGTTCTTTCTGGTCTAATGACTTGGACACATTGAGGGCAGTTAGATTCTCTCTTGCAAACTCCTCATTAATCTTGAGTTTGACATTTGTCAATCACTTTTACTCTGCCATTCAAGTTCCAAAGACAATTTTCCTTAGAAGAGAAAAGATGAAACCAAAATAAGAATTAAGGAGATCTCTCCTCTTATTACCACGTGTTATTATTGTCTAGTGCATCTCCTATTCTAGCAATAATCCTCTCCTTGCTTTGGAATTCCTTTTCTGTCCTCAGGATTCGTGGAAAGTCTCATTATTTTCTAGTTTTTTAGGTCTCCAAATTATATCCATAAAATAAAGTGTTATTTAACGTGTTTATAATTTCCAATACCTGTCCATGATTCTCATATATAAAGGTTGTGGTTTATTATGCTTTTTATCTGACAGTAGAAAATTTCATGTAAAACTTCATTCTTTTCTTTAGGCAGCTCCACATTTGTTCATTCCCCTCCATACTTACTTAAAGTATGATCCTCAGTACACTGCCAGATTTTTGGTAGCTCTCGTCATTAACTCTTGTGAACCACTTTAGCCATCTGCTTATTTACTGAGGTGAGGGATCCTGTGAGAGGTTTGGTTTATAGCATTTGTGACAGGTTTCCCATGCTCTTGTCAGGGATGAAGAACCTGTCTTTCAAGTTACTTCTAACTGAAACATGGAATATTCCTACCCAATCCAAAAGCAAACAGAAGCTAAGTGGTGAACGTATGGAAACCCAAGCAATTCACTTTCAAATTAAATCTAATTGTCCACTTTTTACTTTTCCTTCCTTTCTTTGCTCCAGATAACTCTTTGCATTTACCTGGCTATTTTATTGTGTAAAAAAAAAATGAAAACCAAAGAAACAAAAAAAGTAAACCAAAATAAAGCAAAACATTGTTTCAATGAATTCAGTACCACAGTATCTCTCCTTCCCCCATTTCAGTGTGATTTAAAATAACATTCTGTCTTTCCACTTTAATATAGTCCAGATTTGTTGGTAAAGATTAATAATTACCACTGTTCATAATATATAAATATATAAAATATATTTATATATAAAATATAAAATATATAAATATATAAAATTGATTAGGAGATCATATGAAATTTTTCTGAGTGAAGGAATAAATTTTTAGTAATATAAAAGTTCTTCACTCTTTTTTTTCTAGATAATATTTTTTCCCCCCTTAATCCATAGAAACAATTCTTCATAGTACGGCAGAAATGAGAAAATAAAGTCATCAGCATGATGCTCTTTGAATTTTTTTTAATATTATGGCTCTAGTCCAAACAAAGGAGACTTGGGAGAGGATATGACTAAAGTTTATAAAATCATGCAGGATAATGATAATGTAAACTTGATGATAGATACCTCACTGAGGCTTAAAAATGTTAAAATAAAGTTCAATTTCCTACCACTAGCAGAAAAATCTTACAAAATACTAACCTAGGTACAAGAGAGATTCAAACTCACAGTTAGCTCCACAATAGACCACTTAGTCATCTATCTCAAATTATCTTCTAAGATTCTGTATATATCATATATATTGATTATTTCTATATTTTCTTTCCTATTAGAATGTTTGCTTCTAAAGGCAAGGGCTAGTTCACTTTTTTTGTTTTCCTAGCACTTAGCGCCATGCCTAGCATATATTAGGAGCTTAATAAATACTTTTCAACTTATATAAAGAAGACAATTTTATAGATTTAGCTACCTATCATAGCAATTCTTAGAGTCTTAGACATTTAGATTCTGGAGCGTCTTTATGGAGGTACATGCATTCAAATGAGAGAAATAAACCACACATTTATGGATTTTATTTCTAAATGTTAAATTACATATACTTTCAGGTATAAAATGGCTGGCTTCAGTGCATTGTGGTGAAGTAGAATTTGATTAAAATTAATATGAAAGTAAGAAAAGACATGAAATCACAGGACTGCATTTCAATGACTGCATTTTGTTTAGATCACTAGGTGGATACAATAAAGAATCATAAAAAATGCCTCTTTTATTTATTTATTTTTTTGCTCCAGGAAATCATACAGCATGTGGTTTTCTTTAATTGTTCCTAGCTTTTGACCTATTGTGTAATTTTCTTTTCTAACAAAAAAAAAAGCTTACTCCAGGATAAGGAAATAGAATAAATACCAGTTAGATAAGGTGGAGATATAAATATAATTACCAGAAGAATGTACTCTTTCTGCCAAATTACTGGTGGAAATCTAAAAAGGAAATTATGGCCTTTTTCAAAAACACTTCCAAAATATTCTCTTTTCAAATATTAAATCCTGCTTAAACCTGACCCCAGGTGAGATTTATACTGCAGATGATTGGTTTGACACATTTATCTCCTAAAAGAAAAATCATCAGATAATAGGAGAATATGATTTGTAAAGCTTTACCTCTACACTTGAATTTAGACAGTAATTTTTCTGCTATTCCTCAATATAATATTGTTATTGGAGCTTGCAATTCTCATTCTCTCCCTCTCCTCTCCTTGCCAAGATTCACCGTAGAGTATACTCAGTATCCCTCAGGCATAATGAAGAAATTGACCATAACCTTTTTTTAAAGATTAAGATAGACTTTATTTCATTATCAGAATAATATGTTTATCCTAGTGATCAAGACTACAGGGAAGGAAATGAAGTTTCAGTAATATAAGTATACCTCGTGAACAGGTCTTTAAAAGACACAGCAGCATAAATCTATTAGTAGTGAAATTAAACCATCTCCTCTGTTTCTTCAAAGTCATAGGGTTTTTGAGGTCAGCACATTTAATCTTAGCTTCTGTACTAAGACCCCTTTCCTCTGTGGATGAGTTAATTTGCTATTTCAGAAAGGCTTCAATGGAAAAATTAAAGCATTACATCCATTGACCCTAATCTGCCAAGAAGTCATTTCATGACCTGTCTGAATCTCTATAAGTTACTGGATCTTCAAACTGTGATATCTTTAAAGCTTTTACTTTAATAAAGTATATTCATCAGAAGTACAAATGGAACAAATATTGGAGAGATGGTAATATATATTGAATCACAGAAATGAGAAGGATTGAAGTCAAGAAGGTGAAATTTAAAATAAATTTTCAGTCCTGCATTTGGTTCATAAATCCAGCTACTTTGATATATTATGGAGAAATCTGGTTTGATAAAAGTTCACATGAAGACTAGTAGTTTGAGTAAAACTAAAAGTCAATATGAGATAGTCTTTTAGAAATAACTAATAAAATCAAGGATGACAATCCACTTTTAGTTACTCAGTCTGTATCTGGAGTGATATTCTGGATGTCACATTATTTTGACAAATTAGGATAAGTCTAAATATGGAGAGATCTATCTACATTGTGCTAAGACTGCAATATATAGGTAAGGGGGTGGGAAAATAAAGTTTAGAAAAGAAACGTTTCCTTTCCCCAACAAGATTGTTTAATACTATGATGTATATGAAAATGACTATAATACCAAAAAAAAAGTGCAATAGAGAGGTGAAAATAAAATAAATTTGAAGTCTGATGAGAAAAAGGCCATTGCTGATTGGTGTGAGGGACACATAAATTAAAGATATTTTATGAATATCACGTTTGATTTGGCTTTTGAAGGATGAGTGATAGGAAGTCGACAAACATGGAAAAGAATAGTCAAGAAAGCTGAAAAATGTGAGCAAAGACCCAGATGGAAAAACACAGGCCATATGAGACATAGGGAATGGCAAGGAGCTAGACCTGACCAGAGCATAAAATGTGTAGAGGCCAATAATATGAGATAAAATTTGAAAGTCAGGGTAGTATAAAATTGTAGAGGATGTTGAATGGCAGACAGAGAAACTGAGAACTTCATTGGCTAAAAAGCATTAGGGAGTCAGAGAAGATTTTTGAGCTGAAAATCCCTCTATCAACTTATCTACCATCTATCTATCTGCTATCTATCTATCTATCTATCTATCTATCTATCTATCTATCTATCTATCTATCTATCTACCTTACATAAAGAAGTAGCATGGTCTATTTGGCAGAAAGGTTGATGATATATGAGGAGAGGAATTGAAGTAATAAAATCTGTAAAAAGGCTTTTGCAAAAATGCAGGCAGGAGGTCATGGCAGCGTACAGTGCGAAGACGGAGATGGCAGAACATCACTCCAAGACAAAGATTTACTTTAGTTCTGCTTCAAATTAGAGGTGCGATAGAGAACTAAACTTGATCCAATGAATTTGTTCTTTTCCTATGAATAGCTTTTACCTGGTCCAGTCCTACATCCAGTAATTTAGTTTCAGATTAAGATGCAATAAAACATTCATGGACTATAAAATGCAATAAAAATGACTTTACAAATGCCAAAGTGTAACAGTGTATTCAGACTGGTCTCAGATTGGCTTCCTGAAAGTGGGAGCTAAATCACTAAAGACTGAGAAGTACAGTTTTTTCCAGGTCTCTATGTCTTGCAGAAAGCAATTTTAATTTTTTAATAATTTTATTTAAAATTTTGAGTTCCAAATTCTATCCCTCTCCCCTTCCGGAGATGGTAAGCAATCAGATATAGGTTATACATGTGCAATTATGCAAAACATTTTTATATGTCATTTTATATAAGAAAACTTGAATGAAAGAAAGAATGAAAGACAAAAATTTTTAAAACAGCATGCTTCAATGTGTATTCAATCAATATCAGTTCTTTCTCTGGAAGTGGATAGTATACTTCATTAGTCCTTTGGAATTATCTCAGATTATTGTATCACTGAGGACAGCTGTCATTCACATGTATGCTATTGTAGACAACATTCTTCTGGTTCTGTTCACTTCACTGTGCATCAGTTCATGTAAGTCTTTCCAGGTTTTTTCTGAAGTCATCCTGATTCTCATTTCTTATAACACAATAATATTCCATTATAGTCACATACTACAGTTTATTTAGCTATTCTCCAAATTATAGTCATCCCTTTGATTTTTCAATTCCTAGCCATAAAAAAGAGAACAGCTATAAATGTTTTTGTACAAATAGGTCCTTTCCCCTTTTTTTAGATATATTGGAATATCAACTGTGCAGTGGTACTGCTGGTCAAAAGGGTATGCACAGTTTTATAGCCCTTTGGGCATAGTTCCAAATTGCTCTCCAGAATGGTTCACAACAGTTCACAACACTACCAACAGTACCTTAAGGTCCCAACTTCCCAACATCCCCTCCAATATCCATTTTCCCTTTTTTGTCACATTAACCACTCTGACAGGTGTAAGATGGTACCTCAGACTTTTAGTTTGCAGTTCTCTGATCAATGGTGATGTAGAGATTTTATTTTTATATAACTGTAGACAGCTTCGATTTCTTCATCTGAAAGTTGTCTGTTTCTTTCGACATTTGTCCATTGGGGAATGACTAGTATTTTTATTTTTATAAATTTGACTCAGTTCTTTATATGTTTGAAAAATGATCCCTTTATCAGAGGCATTTGTAAAAAAAATCAAGTTTTCTGTTTTTCATATAATTTTAGTAGAATTGGTTTTGTTTCTACAAAAACTTTTTAAATTTTATATAATCAAAATTATCTATTTTGCACTTTGAAATGCTCTCCATATCTTCATTGGTTAAAAATTCTTCCCTTATGCCTAAACCTGACAGATAAACTATCCCCTGTTCTCTTTATTTGCTTGACATTACTTCTTATGTGCAAATTATGGACCAGTTTTAATCTTATCCTGGTATATGGTATGAGATGTTGGTCTATGCCTACTTTTTACCATACTCTTTTCCAGTTTTCCCAGTAGTTTTTGTCAAAGAATGAGTTTTTCTTTTGAAACCTTGGATCTTTTGGTTTATTGTGTACTAGATTACTATGGTCATTTACTATACTGTAATTTTTGCCTAATCTATTCCCCTGATCCACCACTATTTTTTTGGCACTTAATAGTACTTTATTTTTTCCCCAATTACACATAAAGATAGTTTTCAGCATTCATTTTGGTAAGATTTTTCTCCCTTCCTTTCCTGTCCCACCAAAACAACAAATAATCTGATATAGTTTATACATGTAATGTAAAATCATGTTAAACATATTCCCACATTGGTCATGTTGTAAAAGAAGAATGAGAACAAAAGAGAAAAATCTTTCCCCATGCTATTGACCTTTTTTTCATTACTCTTTCGCATTATTTTCATTATTTTTCCAATTTTTCTTCTACTTCTCTAATTTGTTTTCTCAAATCCCATTAAGGCTCTTCTAGGAATGCTTTATGGGTCTGAGACAAAATTACATTTTCCTTTGAGGTTAAACATGTAGCCATTTTTACACTTTTGTCCTCTTCTAAATTTATGTCTTGATCTTCCCTACCACCATAGTAACTTTCTATATAGTCAAGCTCTATTTTTTTTGTTCATTTTTCTGCCTTTTTTAATAATTTGGTGTTTTTATGTGAAAGTTAGGAACTGGTCCTGCCCAGTTCTAACCTTTTTGTGCTTGGACTCTGGGTCTTATTGCTAGCTTTTGCTGGGCTATGGGACTTCCTTGTTGACTTCTCTTGTTGTTGGCTTTAGCAGCAGTCCTAATCCAGGGGTTCAGGGTTGCTAGGTTAAGCATTTCTGGAAGAAACATCTTGTTGCTGGTGTGCTCCAAATGTAGGGCCCTGATGGTGGGTTGCTCTGGTAACATGGTCTCTCTGCTCCCATGAGTGGGGTCTCACTATTGGCTAGCTCAAGGACTATTTTTCACTACTGATCAACCATAGGATCAAGGACTTGCTGATGGTTTGTGCTGGGGTCACTGGGGTGTGATGTTGCTATGCTGCACAGATTGATGACTCACCTAGAGGGCTGCTGGTTTATAGGAGGACAGGGACTTGCTGGTGAATTGGCTTAGGCTTGGAGCCTTACTATAGACCCCTTTTGTGAAGCTAGCTGTTGCTGCTGCTACACTTGGGTCTCACTCCCATCCAACCCCAGTGAGATTAACCTTTCCTGCCAGACTGATAACTTGCTTCCTCACTCCTAGAACAATTCTGAGGTGGTTTTCTAGTTGTTTGAAGGGGAGTTTTGGAGCACTTTAGAGGGTTTTTTCCTCACTCCATCAACTTATCACTGGAAGTCTGAGCAATTTTCTCAAAGGATACAGTTCCTAACATTTAAAAGGAGACTAATTCAAACAAAATTATATTCTCCTTGATGTCCATTTCATATTCTCTAAGGTAACTGACAACATTAAGTTAAAAAAAATCTCTTCAAAGCAGTAGTAGTTCCCTAAGTCCTCAGAACATCAGTTTCCACTCTGAGTTAGGACTTTTCTGCCTCAAAAGATAAGGAAGACAAACCAATTATATAAGTGTCTTGGACCAACAAATCTGTAAGGTATCTGCCCTGTCCTCTTAAAAGGGCAAAGAAAAGACAAGTCAGCCCAGACTAAATAACTGCATAAAACAAATGGTATTCCTGTTACTGTGGTGGCTTGCCCAGTACCCGCCTAAACTCCAGTCAAAGATCATGGGAGAACAGATAAAACAGAATGGCTTTAGGAATATTACCTATGTGTAGTATAGGTTAGAAAGGGAAAGCAAGGGAATCATTTAGAAGGCTATTGTAATATTGCAGGTTCAAAGTGATGAGAGCCTGAACTAGGTCATTTGAATGAAGAGAAGTAATAGAGAATATGTTGTCCTACCCCTTATACACAGAGGTTTTATACTGGTTCCTCTTCCCTTTTCCTGAAATATGTTTTATCCCTTGATGATCTCATCCATTTCAGTAGGCTCCACTATCAGCTCTATTCAGAAGATACTCTTATCTATATATTTAGCTTTCATCTCATCCTTAAAACCTAGTTCCACTACTCCAATAGCCTTTTGGGCAACTCTGTGGACATTTCATGGGCATCTCAAATCCAGTCATGTACAAATCCTTCTTTCAAAACTCATTCACCTTTTGATAGTACCCATTTCTGTTGAGAACATTAACATTTTTCCAAGCATCCAATTCTGAAACCTAGGAATTATTCCCTGTTTTTCACCTTGCTCATACACACCTATGTATATGTGATTAATTGACCATTTGGTTGATTCAATCAACTGACCATTTGGTTGATTCTATCTTGAAAATTTTTCTTGCATCTCCCTCCTGTCCACTTGCATGGCCTCTACCCGGGTTCAATTATTCTTTGCCTATCCCGTTAGCTTCCAGATTGGTTTCTCTAAATCTAATCTCTCCCCTAACCAATTCATCCTCCATACAACTGCCAAATTGATATTCTCAAAGCACAAGCCTGACTCTGTTCAAGAAGCTCTAATAGTTTCTTATAATCTTGAAGTTAAAAGAAAAACACTTTTGTTTTGGTATGTAAAGCTGTTCATACTTTGACTCTAGCCTATATATACAACCAGAATATATATTATTCAGCCTCACAGCATTCCACAGTCTGGTCAAAATGATCCCCTTGCTAATCTCTATACATGATACTTAATCTATGAAAGGCCAAATATCAAGGTACCTCCCTTTCCCTCCTGACCTAGCATAAGTGGGGCAACAAAGCCTAGATTGGACTGGGACAAGGCTGGAGCTGTACTTTACTGCAATTTCTTAGTGGCCTTAGGAAGTGTGGAGTGACTTCCTGGTCACTGAATAAATGACCTCACCTACATGTAGTCTATGCCTTTCAGACTTATTGAATGTCACAAGACCATGGGAGCTTCCCTGCCCTGCTGAACAGATGTGCTTCCATATAGAGACAAGGGGTAGGAGGGTTAGCTTTAGAAGCTAAATTCTACTGTATAAGCTTCATATCCTTCCTTTGTTAGATCTAAGAAAGCCTCTTTTTGTTAATCATTCAATGAGCTATGAATACCTCATTTCCTCAGGTGACAGGCTTGCTTATAACACCGTCTCCTTCCTATTGTGTCTGTGTATAGGTTGTCTCCCATACTTAGAGTTATTTGACTTCCTAATTTGTGGAGCTCTTAACTTCCTTTAAGGCTCAGCCCAAGTGCCAGCCCCATCAGGAGGCCCTTCCTAATTCTTCCTACTGTTTGTACCACTCCCCATCTACTTCACTTTTTGTGTGTCTGTATAGATACTTTACATTATTTTATCTGTAAATAAACTTTATCTCCCTCGTAGAATATAATTCTTTGAGGGTAGGGATCATATCGCTGTTGTACTTGTTTCCCAATGTCTACCATAATGGGGGGAAATGTCAGACAAAATTTAATAGTGTGGGGAATTCTATCCATGCAGATCAGCAGCTGTTCTACAAAGTGTAGTATATGAGAGTTGTCTGGGGCCACTGAAAGATATATAATTTGTCTGCAGTCACAGAGCTAGTGTATATTGAAAGTAGTACTTATATATTAAAAGTGTCCAGACTCTGAGTGGCCAGTTCTCTATCCATACTCCACTAGCATATAGAAGGCCTTAATGAATGCTTGTTGATTGATGGAGATGATTGATTGACAGATACAAATATAAAGCAAGCTTTGGGGTTACTATTCCAAATAGTAACAGCCCAGGCCACCAGAGGCCACTGAGTCATCCTTCCCTTATGGTTCTAGAAGTTACACTGTAGGATTTGGGATGATTACCTAATGCAGTTCCTCCCGGACTCCCACTGATGTGCTCCCCCATTATCGGTTGATATTAATTAACCAGGGATACTGAGTTAACTTTTATAAATAAGTATTTACTACAGTAGCATTCTATGAGTAGTTAGTGCAAAATATTCCTCTCAACTCAGGACAGTCTCCTTCAACTACATAGAAAGCCTAAGGGAAAGTGAAATAAAGCTTAGAGAGCAAATGCCAAAGACCTAACTCATACCCCCTAATTTCTGGAAATCCTTTTCTCCCCTACATGGAGACCTGCATATTAATGATGCAGCTTTTTGTTAGCATCCTTGTAGGATCCTAAACCTATCATTCATCAGTGTGTCTAGTTTGTCCTTTACTAATGTTAGAAATACTGATGTTAGCCACTGCTGTTACAAGGACATTGCTAGGACATTGATGGTCAGTTTTCCTGACCTCTTAAAGTTGATAAGATCATTCTATGTTTAAGGGGAGAAGGAGCACAGAGACTATGAGCATTACCCCCTTTTTCCATCTCCTCAAAGTGTTTTTACTCTGGGTTTGACTGAAGCAGTTCCAACTTCCATCTGGTTCACTAGTAGAATATTGGTTTCCAAAATGATCTGTTCATTTATCTATGGCCCACAGGTCAACAATGCATCTTGTCAAGCTATTCCAGTGTTGTCTGTGAACTATCATTTCATTTCATACAATGGTGGGAAGGATTCTACTTGTTCCCAACTTGATTAACTGTACTGTTCACATTTTGACAGATTATATGATGTTTGGTTGAATGACAGATGTCCAGTAGAGATGTTCCCACTTCTACTCTATCTTACTATTTACATTAATTGGTACAGGGGTGATTGACTGAATCAGTTGCACAGCCCAGGTGACTTAACATTTTTATTTATTAAGCTTTATTTTAGTTTTTGAAACCCAATCCAAAGGGCTATTTATATCACAAAGGGAGAGAATTTATAGAAATAGAGAGGAATAAGATTCAGTGTAGAACCTTGGGGGATAACCATATTTAGAGGGTTAAAATTGTATGACTGTCCTGAATAAAAGGAGGTTGAAGGGTTTAACCTGCAAATTCCCAGAATTTGTACTGCTTCGAAGTTTTAAGGGCATTGTGAGAAATCTTTTTTTAAAAAACTTGCAGATATAAAAATTGCTTTTTGTATTACTTGAAATGTTATGGTACACATAATCCATACCCCGTAATTTAATATTTACTCACTTGTCATATGTTATTTTCATACATGCACACATACACACAAATATATATACATATATGTATATGTCCTTAAGTTGCTTGTGCCAGAAATGTCATTTTATAATTCTTACATTGCTAAAGTCTGAATATTACATATTCAGAACATAGTGGAAGATCAATAAAGAAAGCCAAAGTTTAGTAGGGGCCATCAGAGCTTTGCTATAAAGTGCTAATGAGATTTGGCAGTCTTCTCCCATGTCTCCACTTTATTTACAAACACGAAAGGGATATGGGAATTGGTGACAAGCTACTTTTTTTTTTTCCCAGTATTGGAACACTGTTTAATTGTCAGGGAAGACAATGAATAGAATGCTAGATGTAGGGTGAGGAGACCTAAGTTCAAATCTGGGTTCCCACACTTACTAGATGTGCCACCCTGGGCAAGTCACTTAATCACTGTCTGCTTCAAGTTCCTCATCTGTAAAATGATGATAGTAATCACCATTTTTGATGCTTCCAGGAGTGTTTTGAGGATTAATTAAAAAGCTTTGCAAGCCTTAAAGTGACATGCATGCATACATACATACACATATTCTTACACATACATGCACACATTTACATACACATATGTATATATAATACATCATATTTGGAATTATTATATCAATCTAAAATGTCATCAGAGAGGGAGAAAAGGACATATGAAAGAACTTTATAAATAACTGGATTATGTGGTAATAAGAACAAGGGAAGTAAAGGGTGAATGGAGACTGAGGCTACGTTATTTATCCTGGGACATCTTTTCCTGACACTACATCTTGATTGTGTACATGGCCTTTAATGAAATTGAGAAAGCAAACACATAGCTTAACATGTACTTGTCTTACTGATCAAACAGTTCCATGCAGGAATTCCCCTGCAGCAATGAACTGCAAGTCAATCTACACAGGAAAAAAAAATGTAGCAAGAGGAAGACTTTCGGCAGTGGAAAGTAATATGAAAACAAGTCGTCAAAAGTCCTGATAGATTTAGTAGTGAACAGCCTAGATAGAAAGGGAATAGGACTGTAATTAAATGAAGATGGCTTAAATGAGAGTTTCTTTAATACATTAATTGTATACCTATAGGATATGACCTAGGCAACTCCTTGAAAGAATGATATAATGATCCCTGTTAAAGGTGTAGTCATTTGGGGTGCCTAAAGTAGACAGGTGATTTTGCATGCACAGAGTTGTGAAGCAATTTTTAAATGGAAGCAACTTGTGATAAACTGAATAGGAGAAGATAGGAAAATGTATCCCTTTAGAAAAACCTGAAAATGTAATGATAAGCAAAGAAAAGAGAGAGGGAGAAAGAACTAGAGGAAGCCAACGTGTGCTCTGTGAAACTGGATTATCACCTTGTAGAATATTAAGTTAAAAGCAAAATACTCAGAATCAAAGAATGGTATAGCCATCCCATTTCTGGGAGCGAGGTCCAAACAACACCATCTGAGCTCCAGATTCCTGTGAATATGACAAAGATAGAAGAAGGGGGGGTGCGGTGCAGGGAGAGATGGGATTTGAGAACCAGACAGAGATCAAAGGACTTGAGAGATGCTCAGCTCAAACATGATGTGATCACAGGAGCAAGAGCATCAGTGAGAGTGATAGAGCTTAGAAGAGATTTATTAAAGCTTTAAACCTCTGCCAAACAAGTAATATTAGTGTAGCACAAGTTCTCAGTTCATTTTCCCAATGGTGGCTCACTGGCTGGGACCCCAGAGGGTAGGTATTTACTGTTTCCCTCAAGATTCAAGAGGTTACCCTTGAAGATGGGAATATTTCTAGTACTATTACTTAACAGCTCCCATCTGGTATGGTTTTCTTTATGTCAGTTGGTCAATTAAATCCCCCAATATCAAATAGCCAAATAAAATCAATTAGCTTTTACCAAAGGATATTTGTTAAGAAGGTATAGAAAGACCAAAGTATAATACACCCCCCCCCAAAAAAAAACTGGAGGACATACTTTCCCCTCTATACACCTACAAATATAAAGTGTTTTCTATAAATTGATACTCTTTACTCAAACCTAAATAGGGACCTTCTTGAATTGGAAACTTGGTCTATTCCAACACTCATTCATCTAAGATTAAGAAAGAATAAATAAGAATCACAAGAAACAAAGGCCCCATGCAGTCATGGACACATGGCAGCCAGGTGGGAGAAAGGGCCTGATGTCCCCAAACTGGAGGTCCAATGCAATTCTTACCTCCATTATCAGCAGTAAGAAACCAGGAGTATTATTAAACCTTTTTTGCTCATACTCAATTCTAGTTCAACATACAATTTAAAAGGTTTTTGACTACCATAAAGCAAGTAAACAGGAAACATTTTGTAGGGAGTGAATATATCAGGGTACTTCTAGTATAAATCAAGATCAGGGTCATCAATATTGCATGTGGGTTCATATCAGGAAGGGAATATGACACATACTGTAAGGCAGACCTGCACAACTTGACAGTAAGTAAACTTCTTTGGGCCACTGGTAGATTTTGAGTGGCTCACTTTCCAATTAAAGGTACAGTTAATGATTAAATATTTTGACAAGAAACCTTATTTTTTAAAAAGAGAAATTTCAATTCATATCAAATACTTGTTATTAAAGATTTTTATCTATCATGAAATCACTCCTCTCAGACTAGAGACAGACTGATGACTGATTGCCACAGATCATGTGATAAACACGAGAAAGTGCACAGAGGCAATCCACCTGCTAAGTTACACGATGGGCACAATAGTGAGTACTGGAAGACAGGTTAAGCGGGGCACAGACAAAGCACTCGTTACATCATCTACATTTTTCATACTTTCTTTTACATCATCTGCGTTTTTCATGGGCTGCCTGAAATCCGTTGGCAGACCGTAAGCAGCCCATGGGCTTTATGTTGTATAGCCCTGCTCTAAGGATTGAGATTTCATTACCCAGGCCTCCTTTTCACTTTATTAAGTGCTTGTAACGTAAGCTGTGTGACGAACCTGAGGCTTAGGGGGGGTTAAGTGACTTCTCTGAAGATCACCCAAGTGGAAGTGGAAGAGCAAAGATTTGAACTCAGGTCCAGTGGTGTTATATTTATTATTCTATTTCATCACATTCTGTTCTGCCCAAATTTCCTCCATTATCTACACACACACACACACACACACCCTCACACACGCACACACGCACACACGCACACCCTCACTTGATCATAGCAGAACCAGCAACTATTACTCTATATTTTGCCTTCCTCTCTGCTAACCAAACCACCTAACAAAGATATATACTAGGTAACTCCATTTCCTTTCTTCTCGATCTTTTCTTCACCCCTTAGAGTTTGACTTTAACTTCAACTCAACTGAGAACATTGTCGCAAAGTTAGCAATAATCTCTTAATCACCAAATTCAATGACTTTTCCTCAAACTGTATCCTCTCTGTAACAATTAAACCTGTTGACCACTCTCTGTTGCTATTTTCTTTCCTTCAGATTTTTGGGTCATTAGCTCTCTTCCTACCTATCCAATGACACCTTTTTATTTTTCTTTATTAGTTCATTATCCATATCATGCATTTTGGGAATGCCCTGAAGCCCTGTCCTCGATCCTATTTTCTCTCTATACAATTTTTTTTTAGTGAAACCAGCAACTTCAAAAATATCATTTGTTTCACTTTCCTCTCTCTCACTCTGTCCCTGTCTCTGTCTCTGATTCTGTCTCTCTCTGTCTCTGTCTCTCTTTCCATATTTATATATATATATATATATATGTATATATATACACATATACATACACATACATACATATTTATATCTACAAATGCTTATTGGAAGTTCTGGAGGTACTCCACTCGACTTGTCTAAGTTCAATATGTCCAAAACAGAATTTATACACTCTTTTCTCAACCAACTCAATCCTATTTTAGTTTTTTGTATTACTATCAATGATACCACTATCACTTTAGTTATCTGGGTTTGTTACCTTGGAACAACTCCTGATTCATTTGATCTAGGTGATATTAACCTTCTAGAGATTCTTTGAACAACAAATTCTATGTCTTTCCAGCTCTGGGCATTTGCACTGGCTTGCCCCTAATGCCTGGATTGCTCTCCCTCCTCATCTCAACCTTCTGGACTCCTTCTCCCTTCAAGTTACAACTAAATGCAACTTCCTGTGGCAGAGAAGTGAAGCTGGTGACCTGCACAGCCCTCCCTCGCTCAAAACAAAGTCAAGTGCAAGTCATATCATTATTTCTCCAATAGCATGGTCTTCCGTGGCCATGAAGGATGAACACAATCCTGTGAGTAGATGCAGTTGGCTGAATAGGGACCCAGCTAGCTGGATAGATCTCCTCCCCTGCTATCTGCCTCTACCTCCCTTTCCTTCTCTTCTCCAAAGGAAGGTAAATTTGGATGGTCAAAAGATGCCCAGTTGACTTGGGCTTTACTGGCCCCTTTCTTTTCTTTCCCTTCCTTTTGCTTCCCTTCCCTTCTCTTTCCTTCCCATGGGCCCTTGTTTAAGGATTTAACGAATGTGTGTTACCTTGCCCTAAGTGAGTACCTGCAAAGGCCTTGGTCTAAAGGGCTCAAGGTCTCCCAGTGCATCCTGGGTCATCTCCAGTCACCCTGATGAATATCTGGTCACTGGATTCAGATGGCTCTGGAGGAGAAGTGAGGCTGGTGACCTTGCACAGTCTTCCTTCACTCAAAACAAAGTCAAGTGCAAGTCATGTCATCATTTCTCTGATGGCATGGTCTGCTTCGGCAATGAAGGATGAACACAAATGCAACTCTCTACAGGAAGCCCTTCTCAATTCCTTGTAATTTGAGTGCCTTCCTTCTGTTGCTTATTCTCTATTAACTCTAAATAAAACTTTCTTGTACATAGTTGTTTGCATATTACTTCCCCACTAGATTATGAGCTCATTGAGGGCAAAGACCATATTTTCATTTTCTCTGTGTCCTCAACACTAATCACAGTGCCTGGCATACAGTAGGCATTTAATAAATGCTTACTGACTGACTGACTCTTTCTTACTCACCCCATATACCCAATCAAATGTCAAATCTCATCTTCTCAATTTCCACAACACTTCTTACATGTGTTTGCTCCTCTTGACTCACACCACCACCAGCCAGATGAGCCCTCTTCAGCTCTGTCCTTGCTTACTGATACAGCCACTATTTATTCACTCCTCCTCAAGCTTTTCCTTGCTCCAATTCATATTTCCCAGTCACCAAACTGATTTCCCTAAAGTATAAGACTAACTCTGATTCCTAAAGAATCAAATATAACCCCTTATTTGGCATTCAAACCTCTACAAAAATATGGCCCCTCCATGGTTTCCCAGGCTTTGTATATTTTACTTGCTTCCTAGCCCTTTATGATTCAACCATATTGGCCCAATCCAAGACCTATACACAGTACAACATGACAATCATCTCCCATATTTGTGCAACACTGGATGTTCCCTGTACCTGGAATGTGCTCCATCATCCCTTCTGCCTTTGAGAAGCCCTGGGTTCCTTCAACATTTGGGTTAGGTGTTACATTTTCATGGATATTTTTTCTGGACTCCTTTCTCTTCCCCAAACCACCTCTACTAACTCATATTTGTTTCATATGTATTCTTGATATACTTTGCATGTGGGCATGTTATGTCCCTTAGAACGTAAACTCCTTAAGTGCATGTTCTCTTTTGTTTTTGTCTTTGGTTTTCTATCGCTTAGCAAGGTGGTAGGAATTTAGAAAACTCCTATTAAGTATTTATGGATTCATTATTTTATTTCATTACTAATGCTCTGACAAATGTTTTCACTCTTCCCTACCTCCACATTGTTGTTTTCCAGTTATTTTCAGTCATGTCCTAGTTTTTGTGACTCCATTTGGAGTTTTCTTGGCAAAGATACTGGAGAGGTTTGTCATTTCCTTCTTCAGAGGAAACTGAGGCAAAGAGAGTTAAGCTATATGCCCAGGGTCACACAGTTAGTACGTGTCTGAGGTCAGATTTGAACTCATGAAGACGAGTCTCCCTGATTTCAGGTACAGCACTCTATCCACCAGGCCACATAACTGTCCCCTTGTCTCCGTACTTTTTTAATCATTAGCTTTTATCCACATCCAACAAATACTCTGAAAAACCCCATTCTAGACTTTCACTAGTCTCTTATCCTTTAAGAAGTTGAAAACTAGATGCTACATATAAGAATCTATTATATATTACATATATATTATATAATATATATTATACATATATTACACACACATATATATATGTAGATATATATATATGTAAAAAGTCTTTGGTTCAAGTCAGAAGCTCTAACAATGTCATTCTTGGGGTCCAGTGTCCTCTCTTGGGTCATGCTGCTCAACTTGCACTCATAGGTTCCTTCCACCCACCCAGAAGCATTCAAAGCACTGATCCACACTCCCAACACTACAGCTCACAGTGGACCATCCTTACAGTCAGCCAGTAGACAAAATCAGCTAAAAACCAAACCACATAGGTTGTGCACTGAATGGTGTTGGATTTGAAATCAGGACAAGCAGACAATTTCGAGTTGTGTAATACTGAATAACTCATTTAACATCTCTCAGACTCAATTTTCTTAACTCTAAAATAAAGATACTATGGCACTTACTTCACGTGAGGTGCCATAAGTAAAGCATTTGGCAACCACTGCAGCACTATTAAATGCTAGCTATTATTATTGGCAAATGAATTTATCGAGATAGTATTATTTAAAAAAAAACAATAACAGTAAGAAAAAGAAAAGTCTTGCCATATACCTAGGGAATGTTCCCCTGTAACTATGTAGTAGGCAGAAGAATCCCATATATTGAGTCACATGTGAGAAGCACACACTTAGGGACCATGTAAAGGCAAAGAAATTCACAGCTAGGAATATTATAGAGACCTGATGTTCTTTCTGCTCTCCTGGACTCCTCATGATATTTATTCTGGGTCCAAATTGGCAGTTCACTCCGGTAGGCTCCCTGGGCTTGTTCTCCACAGCTTCATCCAGATGGCCATGGCTGACTTCTCCTTTTTGTTGTCAGAGGTCACACTCCTCAGAACCACCTCTAGATTCCAGTCTGAGCTCTCTTTTTGGGGTTCGGAGCAAGTAGTTCCACTGTAAAATTCCAGGACTGATTGGCTGAGAGAAGAGAGAAATCTCATCTGCTTCCAAACCTTTGAGAGGGTGAAATGAATACCTCTTAAATGTTAGATTAATTTTCATAGTTGGATTTCTTTTTCACTTCAAGAAATCACACTCCTCCAGACTGTCCCCTGTCTCTACTAATTCCCTAGAATGCATATACTGCTTTTTAATGGGACACCAGAAATATAGTTGATCCATCAGCCACTGGATGGCTAGCCATTCTCTAATTTCACTAAGATTTACTGAAGAACTCCTTCACAACTCATAAAAGGCCAATTAGCTATAGACATTCCTTTTACTTTGGTAAATACCTTACAATCTAATTTTGTTTGTAACCTTCCCTTTACTTTCATTAGCATTTGGGGGCAGGGAGCAAATCAATATATGAGTGTTGTCCCAAGCAACTCCTCCAACTTTTTCCCTTAACAAAAGATCAATCAAACATATCTTGGTATCTAATTAGTCCTAAATCTTCCCTTACCAAATGTGAAGCAGTGAAATAGGGTCTAATAATCATAACTCATATTTCTATAGCACTTTAAAATGTGTAATTCTGCATTCTGTAAGGTAGGCTATGTAATATTACCTCCATTTAACAGATAAGGATGCTGAGCCTCTGATGACTTGCCTATAATGATGTAACTTGTGTCTAAGATAGGCCTAGCTTACTGTTAAGTACTGTTAACTAATACTGGCCAATATTACACACTACCTCCAGGAAAAATAATACATTTTCCCGACATACTTCTCCAAAAATTCTGTGTCTCTAAGACCCTGCTATATTGAAATTCTTTTGATTCCCTGGCACTCTGTCCATCAGGAATAACATGATATTTTAAAAATTTTATCTCACACTGAATCATTCTGTCTTTTAAAGATATTCTTAGATGTCACAAAATTCAGGTAGGGAATCACTGGCATAGATAGAGTCATATTTATAGACTATTTTGCATTTTTCTAGAACTGTGTGCTAGAAAATTCAGTTTTTTCTTTACTAGTTTACTTTTATATGGCCCAATGAAACCTCATTATAGAATATTTAACCTAAAAAATTAAATCTTCCAGTTATTTTAACGAGTTCTACTTCTATAGCTAAGATCACAAAAGCAAGTTAAACCTTTCTTATATTGAAGGTAGCACCATCCTTCCTCTGACCTATATTTGGAACCATAAAATTATCCCTTTCCTCAGTCTTCCAATCTGATTACCAAGTCTCGTCAAATTGACCCCACAATATATTTCACATCTCTCTCCATCTCCCCACTTCTGCAGATATCTGCTATAGCTCAGGCCTTCCTTACACATCATCTCCGCTATTTGGCCTCTTAATTGGTCTCTCTGTATCCAGTGTCTGCCCCCTCCAGTCCATCCTTGATATAGCTGCCAAACTGATGTTCCTAAAGTATAGGTGTGAGCATGCCATAGCCCTACTTACGATATTCCAAGGTCTCTTTTATGCCACTATCATAAAGTACAAACTTCTCTGCTTGGCATTTAAGGCCCTTCAAAATCTGGCTCCAGTCTACATTTACAATCTTATTATCCTTTTTTTCCCCTTCATGCCCTCTGTGTTTCAATCAATCTGACCTACTTGTCACACATGATATTCCATCTTTGATTTCTGTGCCTTTGCATGCCTCACTTGTCCCCCTTGGTTACCCTGGCCTCTTTCAAGATTCAGATCAAATCCTGCTTTCTATGAGAGTTCTTTGTGCCCCACTCCCACTCTCCCTCTGAGATTGCCTTCCATTTAAATGCATATAGCTTATACGATAAAACTATTTACATATTTTCATCCTCTTTCAAATGTGAACCCCATGATGACAGAGATCATGTGTAGGTTTTTGCTTTTGTTTTTCCAGTATGTCCCCAGAGGGCAGGAAGAGCTCAATCAATGCTTGCTGACTGACTCTGCTTTACACAGGTTCCCCTTGCCGCACGTCTGGAACGTTTTCTGTCCTATGCCTCCTGGAATCTTCAGATTCCTTTGGAGGCTCAAATGCCTCTGTGATGGTCCCAGTTATTGGCATTGCTTCCATGACCTGCACCTCAGAAACTACTTGCAATTTACTTTGCATATTTTTGCATTTCTTTACCAGTATTCCTGTTATTTCTCCCAAAAGAAGGAGGGCAGAAGCTGTTTCCTTTGTATCCTCACCTTATACGATGCCTTAAGCATAATAAGCCTTTAGTGAATTTTTGATGAATGAATAAATTAGTAAAGTTTTAGCTCAAATGTTACTTTTTCCTTGAAGACTGTGCTAAGACAACCTCCCCAGTCAGAAAATATTGTGGTTTTTTTCTAACTCCATAAAGCACATTGTACTTTTCTCAGTCTATTGCACAGTTCTATTTTGTTTCACAATTACTCATATATGTCACACCTCCCTACCAAAGTATAATCTCCATGACAGCAAGAACCAGATTTATTTATCTTTACATACTCCCTCCTCCTGTCTCCAATGCCTAGAATAGTGCTGTGAACTTAGTAAGTTCTTCTACTGCTTCGCCGAATTAAATTTATACTTATGCAAAAACATAATATAAGAATGCATGCATCCATGACATAGGAAACTCTAGATGAGGAGCTCCCTCTACCAATGCAGACCATCAGACCATCACTTTCTCTGTCACTTAGAGAGCCGATGAGAGCACAGAGGTTAAGTTACTTGCTCATCATAATGTATATCCAGTGTCAGAGATAGTACTTGAACCCAGGTCTTAGTAGCTTCAGTATCAGATCTTTGTTCGCTATGTCACACTGCCCTTAACCCTTTATCTAATATTATTTTAGTTATCATGCACATTGATGGTATAAACAAGAAAATGCAGACCTTTAATTAATTATTACTGAATTCCTATATGACATTTCACTTCCTGTGTGGTCACAAGGTGGCAATTGAAAAACCAGGGAATAGGGTATGATGTAGTATTGTGCCTGAACAAACAACACCAAGATTCTTCTTAATGGAGGAACATAGTTAAATAAGATGGTAAGAAAAAATGAAAATGACTGTATCAGCATCAATGAAACTAATCATTTGGATGAAATTTGTTTCTGTAGTTGTAAGATCTCCATTTGAATAGACATTCTAGAATGTATGTTCTTAGCAACCTCTTCCAAAAATGACTTAAATATGCTTAAGGTCACCATATGGCCAAATTTTCCTAGGGTAGCTCAAACAGACAGGTTTTCTGGAAAATGTCCTCAGCAGGGCAGGTTGTACTCTGGATTCCATTTATAGGCCAACTAAAGATTCAAAACAAAAAATATTAGTAACACTGTAATTCACAAAGTAATTTATCTTGCTCAACACTAGGTCAGTGGCTTATTTATACCTCTTGACCCCTTTCCTGAAGGAAAGAGCAGCCTCAGGAGAAAACATCTTCCAGCCTCATGTGTTCCCAGTAGCTTTGAAAATGGGAAACAAGAATTTATAGCTAATTCATAGTAAAGGAGAACATACTAGCAAAATATCCTAGTATATTTCCTTCATCCTTTCTCTGTTGCCATCACAGCCATAGGGCTCAGTCTGGAGTTGTAAAATAAGTAAAATAATTGAGTTTTCTTATTTTCTTCTATTTACTATGCTAGCCTCTGGTCCTGGCCTCTGTCCTAGAGATGCCCATAAATGAAGTTTCTTTATGAACTTTACTGCTATTGAAGAAAGAAATCCAAAAACGTTTCTATTAGATGATTTGGACTCCACAATTCATCAACTAAGCGTTCTTTCATTGACTATTGTATATAAGATAATAGTGTCAAGATATTTGGAGACATTCTGTTTTCCAAAGCTGAGGCCCAGCAAGCAAGCTGTGCCCTGAGCTTGACATAACAATAATCCTTTTGAACTCACCCTCTGGATGATCTCACCCTCTGGCAAAATGCATTGCTTTGACCAGCACCAGGTTTTCTCTGAGGCATTTCTCCCTTATTTCCCAGGGACCAAGAGCCAGAAGTAGTTCCTATGATGCAGCAGAAAGTGATCAATAAAAATCTCCTGACCTGCTAACGGTTCCTCAATTCCTTATTGCTGCTAAGTGAACCGAACTAGAGGCTGCATTCCTGTTCCATCACACTAACTCTGGTTCTGTACCCTACTGAATGATCACGAGGCTTGACAACCCTTACACCATGACTCGGTTAAGTTCAGTCTTTTTGTGGTATTCAGGCTTATAAGCATTATCCCTGCCCCAGCGTTATCAAGCCCACTTCAGGAGGACTTCTACTTGCAAGCATTTTTCTCACTCTGAAATTAAACTTCTGTTTGAAACCTGACTCTCTTGTCTTGGATCTGCTTTTTCCAGTTCCAGCCACCCACAGATTAGAGACTAGTTCCAGTCCAGCTGACAACAGAGATACAAAGACAAAACTGAAATAGTTTTTATATTCAAAGAACTTTTTACTCAATGGTGGGAACCCGCTCAACATAAAAAAATGTAAAATAATTTTCATGGTGGAAGAGGATTCTGAGGATGAGAAACCTCATAGAAGAGGTAAAACTTGTAAGTTGAGCCTTGAAGGCAAAGGAAATCATTTTTTCTATCATACTAATAAATAATTATTAAAGTAAGATTAAGGCTTTTTTCTCTTAATTTCCTTATTCAGGGACCAGCTTTGGTAGGTCAATCAGCCAGTCTCTGAAGGACATGGCTAATAGACAAGATTGCCCAAATCTTCAGGGAAAATGTTGCTGGATCTTTCGTGGGACCCTACTAGGAGACCTTCTTCTGTTTATAGTGTAAACCAAATCTAATCTAGGTAAATTTCAGCCCCAAAGCACTGTGTCCAAGTCCTTGCATGCCTCTATTACAGACTAGGGTAAATCACTCATGAAGGAGAAAACTAACCAGAGCAGTCTGGGTAGAGGGGGATTCCTTTTTCCAGATTTCTGGAGGAAGTTGAGTCTTTTGGTCAAGCCATCCTCCCTACTATGCCCACCCCTTCAGTAAGTGTTCATCACTCAGGGTTGATTTTCACTTGTCAAGGGCACCCTCTTTTCTAAAAGTATATTAAGTCATTCAGTATTTCCATTAGAGGACTTTGGTTACAAAGAGAGACTACTGACCATCATTTTTGCTATAATTAGCTAACCTAATGAATAAATTGATTATTAATTACTCAGACACTTTGTCTTTCAGGATTTTCATTTGTCCAAAGGATAATAAGGATTCTATGAGACAGATGAGAGGAGGGAGTACTTTCCAGTTGTGGAAGGGAACCCATACAGAGGCACAAAGTTGGAATATTGTGTATAGGGAGGAGCAAGTGGGACAATGTGTGTGTATGTGTGCGTGTGTGTGTGTGCGTGTGTGTGTATGTCTGTGTGTTTGCATACACATGAACTTGTATGTGGCATAGTACATAAAAAAAAAAAGTATTGGCTTCAAAGTCAGGAAGACCTGTGTTCAAGTCCTGCCTTGATCACAGGCCGGTTATCTCTCACTTTAAATGCCTGGAGTCCTCAAGCAATTCTAAGACTATTGGTTCAAAGAAAATAGCAATCTGCATTGACAGGAAAAGTGTTCACCAGAACCTCCACACACAAATAAAATCAGAATTGAATCTAAACACAAAACATTTTAAATAGGATTTTATTATTTTCAATTACACATAAAGATAATTTTTAACATTCATTTTAAAAAATTTTTGAGTTCCAAATGTTTTTTCTTTCTCTCTCTTCTCCCCTTCACCTGAAAACAGTAATAATTTTCAATGTTTTGTACACACACGTGTGTGTGTATATATGTATATATACATGCATGTACATACATATGCTTCTCTATATGCAATCATGTAAAACATATTTCCATATTAGTCATGTTGTGAAAGAAGAAACAGATCGAGGAAAAAAATACCAAATAGAAAGTGAAAATTGTGTGTTTCAATTTCCATTCAGTCCCCATTGTTTCTTTTTCTGAATGTAGGTAGCAAACTCCATCATAAATCTTTTGGAATTGTCTTGGATCTCTGTATTTCTGAGAAGAGCTAAGTTATTCATAGTTGATCATCACACAACATTGTGCCAAAAGCAAAATTTAAAAAGAAAGAAAAAAGAAAAGATAGACACACTCTTATTCACCATATTTGCTTGCTAATCTACAGGTCATTGCATTCGTCCTTTAAGGCCACCTTTCAAGGATATGCACAGGAATAC
Organism: Bettongia penicillata ogilbyi; assembly: GCA_023548195.1. Classification (NCBI taxonomy): domain Eukaryota; kingdom Metazoa; phylum Chordata; class Mammalia; order Diprotodontia; family Potoroidae; genus Bettongia; species Bettongia penicillata. The sequence continues at coordinate 169,203 of JAJHZJ010000943.1, forward strand.
ATGAATTAAAAGTGGAGAAGAAAACACCTGTGAGACTTTAATATGCTGATTTTCTGTGCACAGTCTGAACAATTCCGAGTTGCCATACACTCCATTAATTAACCAAGTCTGCATACCTATAATTTAATTTACTGAAAGAATTCACAGGAGGGATGGGAAAGTGGGTTCCCCAGCTTCCCATAAATGTAATTGACATAATGAGCAGCTTTTTTCTCCAGTGCTTCACAATGCCTTACAGTAATACCTGCTTCTCATGATATCCAACTCTCTTTGAATTTCAGAGACGAATGACTTTCTAAGAGTAATTCAGCTCATAGCAAATCGGCATCACATAACAACAGAAATTAACAGAAAGAGAAGAAAAAAGGAAACTTCTATGAACTTTATGAGCAAAAATAAAAAAAAATAGTGCTTCACTTTAACAAATAGCACATATTTGCCTCCAGCTCTAGGTATTTTCCATCAGATTAGCAGAATTTGAAATGATAAATTTACATATTCATTTCTTTCTCATCATAGAAAGATGAGGCAAGAGACTGAAATATAGAAATCATATTTTTATATAATATACTCTGATGATGACTTAAACCTGCTCTGACTAAGCATAGAGAGGGTTTAACTTAGTAATAGATAAACAAACATACAATGATTTTAAATTTTGACTGAATTTGAAAGTAAAGTCACTGTAATTTAATATTTTTTGGATAGGCTTGACACCTCTCCCTTTTCAAAATTTCTGGTAAAACATTTTAGAAACCTCATCCATGTTCTATTTCATTAGATTTTTTTTATTTTGTAGATTTTTTTTTCACTCCACCTCCCCCCAGTCACAGTATACAGGTAATCTGGTTCTCCTGCTGTCAGCACCCTGAGATTCATTGTTCAGAAACAAATAAAAATAACAAGTTAGTGAGTAAACTGTTGTCCCAAGTTGCATGAAATATTTATAAAAGCAGCATGCAATGCAGAATATGCTTAAAGTTGGCTTTTTAAGTCTTTAATACCTGTCACTGAAAACAATATTATGCTTTAAGAATTCATTTTATATCTAAGCTCAAGAAATTCCTGCACTTACTAATAGATTCTGAGTATTTACTAGTGAAAGAAAGACATTATCTGACAAGTTACTACCAGTGTTAAGCATGTAATATTTTGTTCCTGCTTCTATTCATAAAATGAAAATTGAAAGCTGAGCAAGGATTCACTGAACTGAATACATATAACACTTCTTTTAATGTAACTTTAAACATCATATTTATTTTGTATTTTTATAGTTAATTGGCAAATATTCATCGAATGCCTGCCTACTATGTGGGAGACACTGTGCTAGAAACTAGAGGGAACCTAAAGGTAAGACATATTAACTTGCCCTCAAAAAGCTTAAAATCTACTAGCAGATATTAGACATAAACATGACATTGAAGTTTACAAAATTTTAAGGACTGTACAAATTTCTATTAAAAATAACATATAATAATAAGTATCCCTTATAGTACTTTAAGCTTTGTAAGGCATTTTACAAATATTATCTCATATGATCTTCAACCATGAAAGCTAGATGCTATTATTTTATGCCTTAGATAAATGAGAATGCTGAGACAAATGGGGGCTGTGACTTGTCCAGGGTCACACAGTAGCTAGATGTCTGAGGGTGCATTTAAACTCAGATCTTCTCAAATCTAGGTCTTGCCTTCTTTCTACTTAGCATCATCTCTCTGTCACCACCAAAGCCATCATCATCGTCACCTTCACATTTTGTTGTTATAATCAATGTTATTAATTCTAAAAGTGTATAGAGGATGGATAGGTCATAAGAAATATGAAATAATTGGTAGTCCTTTCAAAGGATGGAGTGATTATCTCTGAATTGGAAACCCATGGAAGTCTTCACAAAACAGGGTGCAACAGAGCTGAGTTTTAAAGTAGATAAGATTCTGACACACAGAAATAGTAGCTATCCAGTGTCTGGGAGGCAGGATGATAGATGGAGCCCTGGATTGAAGCCAGGAGTATATGAGTTCAAAATCCCTCTCATGATAACTGTGTAGACTTTTATATCTTCTAAACTGATGATCCTCAGTTTTCTCATTTTTAAACTGGTATTAATAGCACCTGCCTCACAGAATTGGTATTAGGATCAAACGAGATAATACATCTAAAACACTTTACAAATCTTAGAGTGCTATCTGTGTGTCAGCTATCAGCCATCCTTTCCTAGACTTCTAAAAGAAAGTCTCTAAACTCTCAAGTTTTAATAAGAAAAATAAATTGTTCCTTGGAGTGGGGGGTAGATATGGGAGTATGATGAGGGAAAAAATCTAAAAGATAGAAAAGAATCCTGACCTTTATCAAGAGGCTGGAAATATAGGAATAAGACAAAGAGAAAGAAGTGAAGAAGAATCAATAAATACTTTGAACTAAGCAATAAATTCGAGACTGTTTTGAGAAGAAATGATTTGAGCCCTCTGCTAAAGCAAAAGCAAGGAATATTGATATAAATTCACAAATGGCATCAAGAAAGAAGTCATCTAGTAAGGGCCAGAGGTTATTAGAGAGAAGTAGTGGTGGTCAGTGAGTTCATACAGAAGGATGCAAAAGTGGGTCTTTGTTGAAGTGATGTTAAAAAACAAAGATCAGTTGTTAGGTCAATGAATAAGTCAGGGACATAGTCAGGAGACTTGTCTAACCTGAATACTCCAGTCTATTTCCACTCACTTGGAGACATGGAGAAGCAGAGTGGAGAGACTCTTTGGGAGAGTTGTAGGGGAAAGCTACACTAGGAATCACGAAGTTCTGGATGAAAAATTGAAGAAATCGATCACTGCTTCTGATTAAGGTAAGGTCTTTAAAAAAAGAAAGACAAATCAGAGGATTGAATAAATAGTTGTTTGTGAGATGGCATCAGAGAATGGAATTTGGATTTTTCTTTCACAGAAATACAAGAAAAAGAGATTCTTGACCAGGAACAGAATACATATTAATGATAATGATGATGTTAAGCATTATCATTAATATATGTTTATAATACCTTAAGATTTTCAAATAACTTTATAAATATTATCTCATTTTATCTTCATAGCAATTCTAGGAGGTAGATGTTAAACAGAGATTAAGTTACTTTCCTAAGGTCACATTCTAGTAAGTATCTAGGGTCACATTTGAACTCCTTAAGGTCTTCCTTACTTCAGGTCTGGCACTTCATTCACTGTGCACCTACCCACCTCTATAATAATAGAAATAATGGTTATAATAATTCTAGTAATATGTGATTATATGATTTGTGTATATACATATACATCTATATGAATGAATATATTTATGTGAATATACATATATAAATATATTTTTATGCATAAATGCATTGTTTCTATGGGTATATTTACATATATGTGTATTTACATATGTGTGTTTATTCCTGTACATATCTACATATTAATTACCATTGCTGTCATTATTAATATTAATGGTCCTCACAAAGTATATTCTGTTTTTGACCAAGAAACTTTTTTCCTCAACTTTTATGATACAAAATTCATATCCTATTCTCTGATGCCATATTCTAATAATATTTAATAATAATAACTAATATTTAAATTGTATTTTCATAGCACTGAATATATATTATCTCAATCAACACTAGAAGATAGCTACTATTAATATTTTCCCCATTTATAGATGAGGAAACTGAGGCTGAAAGAGTTTAAGTAACATCTCCAGGATCACATAGCCAGAAAGTGTCTGAGGTAACGTTTGAACTCAGGACTTCCTGACTTCAAGTCCAGCACTCATCCACTATGCCATCGAGTTTCCTCTTACCAATTATTTATTCACTTTTCAGATGTATCTTCCTTTTCTGAAACTTCTACCTTAATCAGAAGTCATGATGAAAATCTTCATTTATTTTTTATCCAAGAGTTCTAGCGATAGTTATATAATGCCCCCAAGACCCAGAGTCCCTCCCTTGATAAATCACTGGAAACTGGAATTTCCAGATGTGACAAGTCTCTAAGGTCTCTGCTATGTGCTTCATATATCACATACACACGTGTTTTTGTGATGTATATTTACATGTACATATCACAAATACATATATATATATATATATACATGCATACATATTAAAAATGCACGGAGGTCAAGACCTGTAATTCTCTCATTCTTTGTTTCTATCTCCTGCTTCCCTGACTTCTTTTCTATCCCATTTTAAATCCTACCTTCTGCAAGAAGCTTTTTCAAACTCCTTTTAGTGCCAAGACCTTTGCTCCCTTGCTTACTTCCAAGTTATATATATGTATGTATATATGCATGTGTGTATATATACATGTACATATATATGTGTGTATATTTATATATGTGTGTATGTGTGTATATATATATTATAAATAGTTGTTGACATGTGATGTTTCTCTTTAGAATGTGAGTTCCTTGAGAGCAGGGACTATTTCATTTGTGGGTTTGGTTTTGGTTAGTAGTGCCTAGAATATAGGAAGCACACACACAGAAGGAGAAAGGAAAAGAGAGAGAAACAGATAGACAGACAGAGAGAGAAGGAGAGAGAGAGAGAGAGAGAGAGAGAGAGAGAGAGAGAGAGAGAGAGAGAGAGAGAGAGAGAGAGATTGAGAAATTTCTTGACTTGACTTGACTCTGTTTGGCTCCAGCAAGTAGAACCAGGGTCAATGTGAGTATCTTTCAAGGAACATACATATTCTCAGCACAAATTTCTTCCAATTAGAGCTTCATTGGGATATAACAAATCCCCCTCACTGGATATCTTTGAACAAAGGCTGTATGGCAATTTGTAACATATTTTATGGGGGATATTTTTATTAATTTATTTGTTTTCAATTTTCAAAAATCTCTTCCTTATATTTTAAATTTATTTCCCCTCCCTTCTCTTTCTTCCCATACATTCTTATCAAACATATTTTCACATTAGTCATGTTGCACAGAAGAATTAAAACAAACGAGAGAAACCATGAGAGAAACCAAAACGAAACATAACATAACAAAAGAGAAAATAGTCTGCTTCCTTATGCATTCTGATCCATTCTCTGAATATGGGTAGCATTTTTCATCAAGACTCTTTTGGAAATGTAGGTCCTTGCATTGCTGCGAAGGGCTAAGTCTAGCAGAAATAGTCCTTGCATACTGTGACTGTTACTGTATATAATGTTTTCCTGGTTCGGCTCATTTCACTCATCATCAGTTCATGTAAGTCTTTTCTGGTTTTTCTGAAGTTCACCTGTTCCTCATTTCTTATAGTGCAATAATATTCCATTACAGATGCCACAACTAGTTCAATCATTCCCCAATTAATGGCCATTCCCTTGATTTCCAGTTCTTGACCACCACAAAAAGAGCTGCTATAAATATTTTTGTACATGTGGGTCCTTTTCCCATTTTTATGATCTCTTTGGGACACAGCCCTAGAAATAGTATTTCTAGGTCAAAGGGTATTACATTTTTTTAGCCCATTAGGCACAGTTCCAAATTGCACTCCAGAAAGGTTAGGTCAGCTCACAGCTCTACCAACAATGAATTAGTGTTCCAACTCTCTCACATCTTCTCCAACATTTGCCATCTTCTTGTTTTGTCATATTAGCCAATCTGATAGGTATGATATGGTACCTCAGAGTTGTTTTCATTTTTATCTCTCTAATCAATAGATTTACTATTTCATATGACTACAGATACCTTTAGTTTCTTCCTCTGAAAACTTCCTGTTCACATCCTTTGACCACATCATTTGGGGAATGGCTTATATTCCTGTAAATTTGACTCAGTTCTCTATATATTTTAGAAATGAGGCCTTTATCACAGACACTAGTTGTAAAAATTCTTTCCCAGTTTTCTACTTCCCTCCTAATCTTGGTTGCTTTGGCTTTGTGCAGAAACTTTTCAATTTAATGTAGTCAAAATTATTCATTTTGTACTTCATAATGTTTTCTATCTCTTGTTTGGTCATAAATTTCTCCATTCTCCATAAATCTGACAAATAAACTATTTCTTGCTCCCTTAATTTGTTTGAAATATCAGCCTTTATACGGGATCATGTACTCATTTGTACTTTATTCTGGTGTACAGTGTCAGCATTGGTCTATGCCCAGTTTCTGCCACACATTATCTGGGTTTCCCAGAAGTTTTTATTGAACAGTGAGTTCTTATCCCAGAAGCTGGGGTTCTTGGGCTTATCAAATAGTAGACTGCTATAATCATTGCTTAGCCAGTACCAAGTGGTTATGATGACTACTGCTTTATAATACAATTTTAGAGTTGGAATGGCTGGGCCCCCTTCCCTAGCCATTCTTTTCATTAATTTCCTTGATATTCTGAACTTTTTATTCTTCCAGATGAATTTTATATTATTTTTTCTAGCTCTAGAAAATAATTTTCTGGTATTTTGAGTGGTATGGAACTAAATAAGTAAATTCATTAAGATAGGATTGTCCTTTTTATTATATTAGCTCAGTCTACCCATGAGCAACTTACATTTTTCCAGTTACTTAGATGTGACTTTATTTGTGCAAACTATTTTGCAATGGTAATCATATCATCCCTGAGTTTGTTTTAGCAAGTAGACTCTTTCATTTTATGTATTTTATAGTGTCTACCGTAACTTTAAATGGGATTTATCTTTCTATCTCTTGCTCTTGGGTTTTGTTAGTAATATATAGAAATGAAGATAATTTATGTGGGTGTATTTTGTATCCTGTCACTTTGCCAAAGTTGTTTATGGTTTCAAGTAGTTTTTTACTTGATTCTCTAAATATATCATCATATTGCCTGCAAAGAGTGATAACTTAGTTCATTCTTTGCCTATTCAAACTCCTTCAGATATCTTTTTCTTCTCTTATTGCTAAAGCTAATATTTCTAGTACCATATTGAATAACAGTGGTGATAATGGACATCTTTGCTTCACTCCGATCTTCTTGGAAATGCATCTAACTTCTCCCTATTGCATGTAATGCTTGTGGATGGTTTTAGGTAGATACTACTTATTATTTTAAGGAAGGCTCCATTTATTCCTATGCTCTCCAGTGTTTTCAATAGGAATGGCTATTGTATTTTGTCTAAAGTTTTTTTCTGCACCTATTGAGATAATCATATGGTTTCTGTTAGTTTTGTTAGTGATGTGATCAATATTGTTGACAGTTTTCCTAATATTGAATCAGCCCTGCAATCCTGGTATAAATCCTGATCTTAGTGTTTTATTCTTGTGAGAGGTTGCTGTAATCTTTTTGCTAATATTTTACTTAAATTTTTTGTATCTATATCCATTAGGGAAATTGGTACATAATTTTCTTTCTCTGTTTTAGCTCTTTCCATTTTAGATATCAGAAACACAACTGTATCATAAAAAGAATTTGGTAGGACTCCTTCTTTGCCAATTATCCAAAATAGTCTAGATAGTATTGAAATTGACTATTCTTTAAATGTTTGACAGAATTCACTTGTAAATCCATCTAACACTGGAGATTTTTTTTCCTAGGGAGTTCATTAATGGTTTGTTCCATTTCTTTTTCTGAGATGGGGTTATTTAAATATTCTACTTTCTCTTCTATTAATCTGGGCAATTTGTGTTTTAAAAATATTCATCCATTTCACTAAGATTGTCAAATTTATGAGCATATAATTAGGCAAAATAGCTTCTAATTATTGTTTTAATTTCTTCTTCACTTGAGATGAGTTTACCCTTTTCATTTTTTATATAGGTAATTTTGTTTTCTTCTTTCCTTTTTTAAAATCAAACTTACCAAAGGTTTATCAGTTTTATTAGTTTTTTCACAAAACTAACTCTTAGTTTTATTTATTAGTTCAATAGCTTTCTTAATTTCAGTTTTATTAGTCTCTCCTTTGGTTTTCAGTATTTCTAATTTGGTATTTAATTGGAGATTTTCAACGTGTTCTTTTTCTAGCTTTTTCAGTTGCGTACCCAAATCCTTAGTTTTCTTTTTTTTTCTGTTTTATTCATGTAAGCATTCAATGAACTAAAACTTTCCCTAAGAAGTGTTTTTCTGCATCTCTTAAGTTTTGGCAGGTTGTCTCATTATTTTCATTCTATTGAATAAAGTTATTGATTGTTTTTATTGTTTGACTATTCTTGAGGACAGCATTATTTAGTTTATCTTTTCATGGCCCTTTATCACATATAATTTTCCTTGCATCATGATCTGAAAGGGATGCATTCACTTTCTCTGTCTTTCTGCACTAAATTGTGAGGTTTTTATGCCATAGTATATGGTCGATTTTTTTTGTATGTGTCATGTACCACTGAGAAAAAGGCATATTCCTTTGTATCTCCATTAAGTTTTCTCCAGAGATCTATCATATGTACATTATCCAGAGTTCTATTTACCTCCTTAATTTCCTTCTTGTTTATTTTGAGGTTAGAGTTATCAAGTTCACAGGAGGGGAGTTTGTGGTCCCCCACTAATATAAGTTTTGCTGTCTATTTCTTCCTGTAACTCTCCTCTAAGAATTTGGATCCTATCCCACTTGATGCATATATGTTTAGCAATGATATTATTTCATTGTCTATGGTGCCTTTTAGCAGAATACAGTTTCCTTTATCTCCTTTCATTAGATCTATTGTTGCTTTTGCTTTGTCTAAGACTAGGATTGCTACCCCTGCTTTTTTTACATCAACTGAATCAAATTATATTCCCTAACCTCTTTCCCTTTAATATTATATGTTTTTGTGCCTCTTACTGTGATATCATTTACTTTTTTCTGCCTCCCCCTTTTAATTAAAATCCCTTTCCACCCTTTAATTATTATTTTTATCAACACATCAGTTAGTTTACACCCACTTCCTCTATCTATCTATCTATCTATCTATCTATCTATCTATCTATCTATCTATATCCCTTTTGAATGTCAAATACACAACTCTCATCATTAACAAGCATCATCATTCCCATATAGGGAAATAACACTTTGCCCATACTGGATAAGAATGCTTTTTTTCTTTTTTTTTCCTCAACTTACTTTTTTATTCCTCTTTTTGAGCCTTGTATTTGAAGTTCAAATTTTCTATTGAGCTCTCACTTTCTTCATCAGGAAGGTCTGGAAATCCTTTATTTCCTAAGAGAATGATATATGTGATTAACTAAAGTGATTGTTGACCCTCAGTAGCTGCCTTTCCTTTTAGAAAAGTAGATCAAAGAACCTGAGATAGCAGGTCATCCTGCATGTGTTAGGGTGCTTGCTTTTACACTGGGTGACTATTGAAGTCCTTCCAACTTTAATATTCTATTGGAAATTACCTGTCTGGAGGTTGCTAAGTTGCATAGTCTATAGAGCACTGGGTCTAGAATCAGGAAGATCTGAGTTCAAGTTTGGATTCACATATATACAAGCTATGTGACCCTGAGCAATTTAGTTTTCTTAATTTTAAAAATGGGGTTAATAAAAACACCTTCCTTGCAAGGTTGCTGTGAGGATAAAATGAGATAATGTTTATCAAGTACTTGACAGAGTTCCTGGCACATGGTAGGTATTCTATAAATGCTAGCTATCAAGATAAGGGTTGTGATGGTTGTCACTGTCCTCATTCGTTTACTAAACCACCACCTTCTTCAATTTCCTCAACTTGTGGAAATAATAATACCATATGCTTCCCAGAGTTGTTCTGAGGATAAAATGATACAATATTTGCAAAGCACTCAGCTAAGTGTACATAGTCGGTCCTTAGTAATGTTTGTTTGCTTCCTTAATGCCTGGAGGATGGCCATTAATACAGAATAATACATTTTAGGAAGGACATTAATAAGCTAGAATTTCTCTAGAGGAGAATGATTAGGACAGTGAGAACCTTAAGGCCATGTCATAATAGGACCTATTGAAGCTGAAGATGTTGACACTGGAGAACAGAAAGGATGAGTACAGAAGATAGCTGAAAGATTATCAGATATCAGCTCTATCAGAAGAAATATTAAGCTTGTTTCATTTACTGCTAGGGGTCAAAATTAGAAATAATTAATGGAAGTTTCAGAGAGGTAGGTTAAAATTCTTATGTGGGGGGAAATGTCCTAAGAAACTATCTCAAAACAGAATGGGTTGTGTGGGGCTAGTGGATTTTTCATCATTAATGTTCTGGAGACTCAGATTTAGTTTCTTCATCTCTATCATGGGGATAATAATGGAACCTACTTCAGAGTCTTGTTGTGAGAATTAAATGAGGTAATATATTTAAGGTGCTTCATAAACCTTAAAGTGTTATATAAATGCTAGCTATTCTATTATGTCTCCTTCTTAAGGATCTTGTAGAGGGGATTCCTATTCAAGCATCACTTGGATAAGATGGTCTCTTCTCTTCCAACTCACTGATTCTATTTTAAAGACTTATGCTCTCCAGAGAGAGAACTGCAGAATGCTAAGTGCAGATTCAAGCTTATTATTTTTTTTTACTTTCTCTATATTTCTTGCTTTTTTTTCTTAACATGTACAAAATGAAATTGTGTTTTGCTTTACTTCTTTTAATGTATATCATAGCACTTGATTTTTTGGTGTGTGGAAGAGTGGCTACAGGGAAGGAAAAAACTTGGAACTAAACTTTTTTTCAATGAATATTAAAAATAAATAAATTTACACACATCCAAAAACGTATGGAACTGTTATGAAGGATGAGAGGGATTAGTAGGAAATATATCCTGAGTAGGATGAGATTTGAAATAAAACCCTTTAAAAAGAGGCAGAAATTATGTAAAAATTAAATGAGAGCCATGTAGGTCTCTGAACATGGAAATAACATGTTGAAAATATTGTACCAGGATAATTATTCTAGTAGTATATTCTGAAAGGCACACTAGGAGAGGCTGTGAAACCCACTATCAGTCAGTGGCAATAATAGAAGTGCCAGGTTATGACTAAAGAGGTGATGGTGGGAAATGGAAAGGAAAGGACAAACTGGAGAAATATTTTTAAGGACTAGGTGACAGAATTGCATGGTCTTTTTATGTGAGGGGAAAATAGCCAGGCAAGGTCAAAATGAAATCTGAAAGGAAATAAACAGTAATAAAAGATAGGAGAAAGTTGAAAGAGGATTTTTTTCTTTTTTGGAGGGGGCAGAGAAGGTGGTAAAATTGATTTATTCTGTTTTAAGTACATTGAGTATGAAGTGATGATAACAATCCACATTTTAAAAGCTCCTGAAGGTTTTCAAAGCATCCAGTATATTTTATTTTATCTGTACTCCACAGCAACCCTGTAAGATGGATATTAATGGTATTATTATGCCATTTTAACAGATGAAATTCAGAGGCACAGAGAGTTCAAATACCTGATTCATAATCACTCAGCTACTAAAAACCAAAGGTAGAATTTGAACTTAAGTCTTCTAAATTGCAGTTTCAGAATCTATCTACTTTGATATTCTGTCTCTCGGCAGATAGGTCCCATGGCAGGTAGGTAAGACTGCAGTAGTTGAATACTGATAAATGTTTAATAACAGGCTCTCAAGAAAATACAACAGACTCATACATTTAATCTGCATCATTAACATTTTATTTTCTCCATCACTTTCTTAAGTTTAGAGATAATCAGTAAAACAATAAATTAAATCCCAATGTGCAGCATTTCCCAACTTTTAGTAGGAGCTGGCTTCAGCACACCCCTGGACTGGGATTCAGCAGATAAGTCTGAATGGAGAGATAGATTCACAAGGAATCAGTAAAAGGAATAATTTATCTATTACCTTTTATTATGTACACCAGGAAGAAATAGGTTGTGTGTTTAAATTCAGGCTGAATAGAAGGCATATTTTATAGGAAAATAAAATACTGTAATATAATTTCTCTATAAATGTTCAATCTCATATTAGTCTAATTACATTTAAAATATTACTGAAGCAGGTGTGTTATGTGCTCTTTAATAGAAAAACAATTAGAATATAAAAAGTACAATGATGAACGAACGGATGGATGATGGTTTGCTATAAAAAAACTACATCTCTGTCTCCCTCAAATGAAAAGTTTTTGCTTCTTCTGTAAAGCAAATGAAAGAAACTAGGATAATGGTATAAATTATGTGTATTATATGAATGTGTACATATATGTGTATATATATACACAAAACATATAGATACACATACACGTATATTACACACACATATATAGATATATTTCCCACTCATCTCAAGTTTTATTTTTTCCCAAAGACTGCTCCCTTGCCTCCTTAGTAGCTGATATAATTTATGGATCTTAAATTAACTCTTAACTATAACTGGGAGATAAAATCCCCAATCTACATCTAATTGTTGAAGCTTACATTATTGCACTTATTTCAGAGAGATATAAATTTGACTCAAAAAATCTATGACAAAGAATTAAATATGTTTAATGGAGGCAGCAGTCTATGGAAAGCATCTAATTCCCCTTTACCAGAACAACATCATCAGACTAAAAAAATAGGGAAAATTCTTATTTTGCCATTGCATTGTTTCAGTTGCGTTCAACTCTGCATAGCCTCATTTGAGGTTTTCTAGGCAAAGATACTGAAGTGCTTTGCCATTTCCTTCTCCAGAGTATTTTACAAATGAGAAAACTGAGGCAAACAGGGTTAAGTGACTTACCTAGGATCACAAAGCTAGTAAAGTTTGAGGTCAGATTTGAACTCAAGAGGATGTCTTCTTGATTCCAAGTCAGGTGCTCCTTATCTACTTCACTACCTAGGGGACTGAAAATATATTTATTAAGCACTCTCTTTGTGCCAGGCACTGTGCTAAATGCTGGAATACCAAAAGAGGCCAAAGACAGTCCCTGTCCTTAAGACTACAGTCTAATGTGAGAGAAAACATGCTAACTAATATATACAAATCAAACTATAGAGGATAAATATATAAACTATAGAGAACTGATTATTTAACAGAGGGAAAGCAAAGGAATTAATAGGGGTCTGGGAACACTTTCTGTAGAAGGAAAGTTTTCTGTCAACTCCTGTTCTGGCCTGTTGCGATGTCTGAAGTTTTGCCTTTAGAGATTCATTGCTTTGGTTTACAGTAATGGTGATTTTCAAAAGTTTAATTAGTGTATAATCAATCAACAAGAATTTATTAACCACCTGCTATGTGTTACTGTATTAAGTACTAGGGATACAAAGAGAAAAAACAAATAATTTACTATAAGTAGACAGGCAGGAAAAGGTTAAATTTGGGAAAGGGGCAGTAACTACAAGAGCAAATTGCCAGAAAAGACAGGAGGGAATGACAGAAAGGATGACAAAAAGAAGCATCAACCTTGGTGAGCAGGAAGACAACCTTTTTATCAGAGACTGGAGTAAAAGAAAAAAGAATGGAGATGATGTCAAAAGATTTGGATGTTCTGAGCAAGAGAGAAGAAAGAGCTCCTGGCACATACCCATATGAAGTGAAGTTCTCTGCCCAGAGGGAATAGGATAGGAAAGGTAGGATATTGATGGAGATCTTTGGTCCCTCTGCTTGGATCCCAATTCTAAAATCACATTTCTCCCTAGTCTCAAAAATACTATCCCTAGCCCAAGACACAGCCTGCCCCAGTAACAACAACTGTTATCTCCCTTCCCGATACAGTAGACAGCTGCACTTATAGGATTTATTAGTCTGAACCAGCTGTGTAGTGGCTGAGCTGGCTGTATACTGGGTCATGACATTTACTTCTCACTGACCAATCATATGTATCCTAGACTTAGACACATGTATACTCCCTTACATTTATCTTGTCTAACAAGACATTGATGAGAGCAGCCTGGTATTCCTGAGTCAGTCCTGACCATTAGTTGACTTAGTGTGATGTTTCAGGCCTAAAATCATACCTCCATATAGCCCCCGTCTTGGGCTATTTGCAAATGAATTTTGGATAAAATACCTGTGTAGTAGATATCAAAAGTGCATGTTCTTTTAAGAAATAACTACTCCTTAACTACGCCCTAATTCTGTGCTGAATCACCTAGTTAGCATATTTGGCACATGTTTTACTATAGAATATCCCACATAAACTTTACCTGTACCCCTCTAAGGCTGCAAGTTCCCTAAGAACTCTTGCCTGCTGAAAAGTGTAATAGATCTTACCACCTTGACTTCAACAATGTTTGAGTCCATGAATTCTTTCCCAGACAGCCTATGCAGAGAATTCCAGTCTTGGAGTTCCTGTACCCCTATGTCTCCAGCTCTCATCAGAAATCTCGTACAAAAACGTAGGGTTGGAATATCCATCATGGGGAATGTCAGAGAGACTCAATCCAGAAAAAGAAAGGATTTGTTTTGCAACAACAGTCTAATTGAGGATAAAGTCATCATTGTTATGTGAATCCCCCCTGCATCAGTCAGCAGTATATGAGCAGAAGCAGAGAATCAGAAAGTGAGAACAATAACAGGTTGAAGTTTAGCAAAGCACAATCTATAGTGAGGTGAAAGTGCAAGAGATTCTAAAGTACAGGAGAGAGCAAAATTGGGCTTTTTAACTCAAGAGTTCAGAGTAGTGAGGATTTGATCATGAAAATACAGTATAGGTCATGGCCTAGAAGAGTGATGAAGGATGGTAGCACTGCTGGTCACATAAGGATAAACAATGAGTTTAGGAAGAATGGGACACAGAAAAATATGAAATGGAAGAAGGTTAAAATCTGATCCAATTGCAGAGTTTTGATAATGGAAATAGAATACTTGTGGGTGATGGTGAGATATGTATAGATCATCTTGATGTTTCTAACGCACAACAGTCCATCTTCCATCTCCATACCTTTGAATCAGTTCTCCTTCATGTTTATACTGTACTGTCTCTTGACCTCTGGCTCTTAGAATCCCAGTTTCCTTCAAAGCTAAGCTAAGATCAAATTCAGCTTCTGACTCCTTCTTCCCATATAAATGACCTTCCACTACTTCCTACCCATAAAATTTACTTTGCCTTATTTGGTATTATACATACATTGTACATGTTGAATTGATACTCTCTGTATAATGTAAGCTCCTAGAGAGTAGAGGTTGTTTCTTTCTTTGTACTCATATCTATAGGACCTAACACAGTGCTATCACACAGGGGGCCTTAATAAATGTTTATGGCTTGGTTGAATGATTGATCACCCCTTAAGTGGCTAACTTGGGTTGAAAATTTTTGTCATAAGAGTTGAGGATGTTGATAAAATAAGAATAAAATATAGCTATGCATAAAACAAGGGCCAGATATGCCAGAATATCTTCTCCATGAGCTATGGAAGTCAGGATATTTGAAGGAACATCATTATGTATATTGATATTTTCGTCCATAAGGGTAAGAACTAAAAAGAAGAGGATTGCCAAGAGTCTGGTAACTGAACTCTTTGAAATAGGAAAGACAATGAAATGAGCCTTGAAGTTTGGATAGAGAACTACCAGGATCTAGATTAACCCCCAGATAATGCATGATGGCACTAACTAGAATGAATGGAAATTGGAAAGAATCAAATTTAGACTTAATGAAGGAAAAAAAAAATGATCTACTTTGGGAGATAATGGATGTCCCCTCACCAGAAATCTTCAAGTAAAGGTTAAATGGCCACTTTCCAAGTATGTTGTAGAAGGGAATCTTGTTCATACACAGCGGGATTTCACAACTTTTGCGGTGCTTTTCAACTTTATGAACTTGTTAGTCTATAAATGTATTTGTCATATTCAACCTTTGTTGACAACTAGCTCAGAGATAGGTGGGAATGGAATACAGTGCAATTAAATTTTGTTAGTGAGAAGAATGGGAAAAGAGCTTCAGAGTACAGGATATCACTGGAGGAAGGCAGATTTAATTCATTATTCCTCATCAACTCCTTCATCAAAATTATTGTGGGACTGGATGAGGGAAAGGGAAGAAAAGGATAGGGGGGAAATGTAGGAAATTTTATGTGAAGTCTTGGGCTAAGCACTAGGAGTTATGCTTAGGAATTTGAAATTTTAAAACCCTTAATCCTACCTTCTACAATGAAAGTCTACATGGAATTGAAAAATAATATATTTTGAAAATATATCCGAATCACCAAATTAAATCTTGAACAACTAAAATTTACTTTGATAACTAAATAATATAAGAAAATGATGATAAGAAAATCATCCATCAAGTGATGCCCAGGCTCTGAGTCCAGGCTCTGGACTTGCACAGACTATTGCACAGATACTGGGGATCACCACCTCCAAATCATCTCATTGAATTGAAATCGACTCCCTCCATGGAGCTGACTCTGGGGAATCTCAGAATATGTCTCATGTTTAGATGCCTCGTATATTAGGGGAATGGAGTTCCCAGTTCTCTTTCAATGACAGATGGTATAGGATGCTTTTATTTTACCCTATAGTGACCATATCAAGCCCTTAAGCAATCAATATAATTCTCTTTATTCTGGAAATCCCACCTTCCCTAGGTTCCTAAACAATATCACAGATTCCTAACATCATACTGTTTATTGGACTCCTCTCAGAAAAGAAAAAAAAAAACTGAGAGGGGTAATCCCTAATCATTTCTTATTAGACACCCACATAGGAATGCAAACTGCCTAGACCAGGAGGGTTCACCAAAATTTCAGGATATTTCACATTTAGTAACCTCTAAGAATTTCACTTCCATTAGGAGTTCAGGCTCTCAGGGAACTACCTGAAGGTTGGCTTCCATGGTCTCTGGGATGAAAATGAAACTCAAGTCCAGAAATTCAACTGTAGCAGGAGAAGGATCTAAACATGTAATGGCAAGTGTTTGGAAGATTAGAGACATAGAGATGATAGAAGCAGCAAGCATTAAATGCCAAAAGAAGCTATGATTTCATGGCAGAAGCTATTTTTTTCACTGCTATTTAAAGAAAAATGCTCTGTGCTAAATTAGGGTAACCCTAGGTCAACCAGAGTTAATTGTATCCAGAAGAAGGTCAAAGACCCACAGATGAGTCATGTCCTTAATGGAAGGAGAGACAAAGATTCTGGGATTGCACAAACACTGGGAAATTATTCAGTTCATTGGATCAATGTGAAGGCATAAGGATTTATTTTGATTTGTATTTTGTCTGTCTTAGAGGTCACTATGGCCAAAGAATTCATCATTTAGAGGCCAGCTTCCTCCTGATGAGTCTCCTCATGCTTGTTCTCAGACATCAGGCACAGTCAGCTTCCCCGCTTCCCCAATTTAGAACAACCTGCTAGAATTCAAGCTCCATTAGCACGGATTATGAGAATCCAGCATTATTTCCATACCATAAGAAGGCACAGGCAAAAAGTTTTTGTGTTAACTGAGTGAAGTACATAGTACTCCATAGTGCTCCATAGTGTGATGGGTTTACAGTTAAAAAGACTTGAATTTTAATTCTGCCTCAGTTCAGAGCCATGTGACTCTGAGTAACTTATTTAATTATTTTCTGCCTCAGTTTCCCTATCCATAAAACGGGGACGATCATAACATCAACTCAGTGGTATTGTAAGGATAAATGAGATAATGCCAGTTGTCTCAACAGTCTTAATACCTTAAGTTTCAAAGCTTAAAATAGCATTAATACTTTTAGAATACCTTGTATTTGCAAAACGATGTGTAAACCTACAACTGTTATATCAGTGTTAGCTATCATAACTACACTGATGAAATTGGGTCTGGCCCTCTTGAATTCATCTACTTTACCTGAGGTAAAGACTGCCTTATGAATAGCAAATGTTAATACATTTGGACCAAGGCTACTTGCAGAGCTGCATGGAAATCAGGTCATTCCTATCATTTGGATAGTGTCTGATTTTGAGAGGAAGAAAATAGAAAGATGTTCTAGAAACATCAAAACCATCTGAAAGCAGCTTAGCTAGAACTGGGCAAAAGGAAAGTCCCACTTTCTGAAATAAATTCTGTGCATAAAAAATGAATCTTAGAAGTATCAAGGAAGTCTTTTTAGACCTTTAGTGCTCGGTATTGCACCACAGTGTAGTTTAGGGCTAACGTCACACTCATTCCAATATCAAAGTTCTTTTCCCAGTAACAACCGTTCCAAATGTTTCTCTTTCAAGAATAGCTACAATTATGTTATTAACTACATTAAATACATGTTGCAAATTTCTTAAACTCTGACTACTGTATTCTGTCATGGGTAGAACTCTGTTATCAACAAAGAATACAGTTATCAGTAAAACTTTCTATTTCAATCATATTCAATAAATGAATATTAAGTGACTACCATATGCAAGATAGACTCTGGGAATTTATATGTGTAAAACAGGCGCTGACTTCAAGGACATAATAAACTTATAAAAGGAAAAAAAGCTTAATTTTGCCAGTAGTTTTTGGTCAAAACCATAACCAGTAATAACTTATAAAAGAAAACTAATGATGATGTATGCCAATGACATTTCATCAGAGAAGTGATGCGCTAGATGTGTAAGATAGGTCATATCTTTTCAGAAACAACCTATGTTTTTTATTCGTTCTGATTTACTATACTTACTTACTAGAAACAAAAACTCAGTGGGGTAAATTTGTGGGTAATAGATATTTTAAAAAATTGAAAAAAAGAAGTGATGACCAATAAGATATTAAAATATGCAAAAAATAATTGCAAAGGGGACACATAGTTAACGTTAACTTTAATATATAATTTTTATAATAGCATCTTTATAGTACCTTAAGATCTGTAAAAGCACTTTACTCACTATCCCATTTTATCCTCACAACAACCCTAGAAGAAATATACTATAATTATATCCTTTTTACAGTTAAGGAAATTGATGTAAAAAGAAGCAAGTGACTTGCTTAGGATATGTGTCTGAGCCTGGATTTAGAATGATGGTCTAGCTGGCTACAAGTCTAGCACTATCCACTTGGACAATCTTGCTGTATATAATAGAAGTCCGCATTTTCTTAGACCATTCTTTTCTGTTCACTGAAAATTGGAATCTTCATAACTGTTGGTGATTTTTAAGTTAATATTTATTCTAAAACACAAAGAATTTAAACTAGTCAATACTACACAAGAGAGGGTGTGGTAGAAGTTTCTCTTGATATAATGGAAAGATCACTGGATTTAGTGAGGGAACTTTGGGCAAGTATTTTCACTTGTTTTTGGTTTTGGTGTTTCAGATTTTATTTACTGGAAAATGATGTACCCTGAAGCTTAGATATGGCACAATAGATGTATAGGTTTATTTTATATTGAGAACAGAAGAAAAGTCTTGGAGAAACATGGTTCCTCAAGATGTGAGAGCATTGGGGGTTGGCTACTGCCAAGAGCTGTTAGTAAGGCCTGCAACCTGGGACAATGGGTACTATTGAAAGCAAAATGTCCTTTTCTTTTTTTACAGGCCTCCCTCCAACTGGAAAGAAAAGAAAAGAAAATGTGACTTATTTTAAAAGCTTCCTCTTCCCTTCAAGGTAAGGAGCATCTTAGACAAGGACATTATTATGGCGTATCTCATTATTGACCAAAATATATTGGCTCAGGTAAGCCAAGCCTCTATTTGATTTATTTGTTTAATTTATTTGTTTAAACTTAAGTGTGTGAGATCAAGGGGGCAGCTAGGTGGCCTGGTGGATAGTGTAATTGTCTTGGACTTGAGAAGATTCATCTTCCTAAATTCACATCTGACTTGGGCACTTACTAACTGTGTGACCCTGGGCAAGTCATTTGACCCTGTTTGTCTCAATTTCCTCCTCTGAAAAATGAGCTGGAGAAAGAAAGAGTAAACCATTACAGTATCTTTTCTAAGTAAACCCCAAATGGAATCATGAAGAGTTGGACATGACTTAAACACCTGGAGAACAACGAGATCACGATGGGTAGACTTCCAGCCTTAGACCCAAAAGTAGAAAGGGTGCTAGGGAGAGATTGCTGTCAGCTGTCAGCTGGGTGTAGGGAAAATTTTGGGGATGAGAAAGTTGTTTGCCATCAAAGGAAGCAAAGGATCTTTACCAGGAAGGGGGTGGAAATTTATGACAAACACAGCAGAAGGTATGAACGTAGATGTGGGAGTGGCAGAAGGCAAGTGAAGAATTCTGAACATAAAGGAATCTAGTTTGGCTAGTTTGGAGAGTACTAGAAATGCAGTATAAGACAGCACTTAAAGGGGCATTTGGAGACAGTCAGTGGGGTGCCCTGATTGAAAGATAAGGAGCCTCTGTTTCTTTCAGTAGGCAATGGGGAGCTACCAAAGACCCTTGAGCAGAGGATTAAAGTGCTGAGAGAACCTGTCAGCTATTTCCTAGCAGATGAGAGTTTTGCAGCTAATTATTTACTGATCTATCCAATTACTTTCATGTAAACAATGAAAACACCACAAAGTGCTGCCTTACAAGCAAGAGCCACCTGTGGTTACTTAGCTTGCCTGGCTCTGACTGCCAGTTACACTGATCTGGGGGCTTAAGACAGGAAATGAAGGGGGAGGGGAGGGAAGAGACAAGAATTTTGTAAAAGCATAAACAAGAAAAGGACCAGGACAGAGATAGGAGTAGAGAACAGGAGGGAGCCTTGGAAAAATTAGCTGTTCCTGGACTTTTGCTTTTCTAGTTTATTTCTTCTGATATTTTAATAAGACCCAGCTGACTTTGACTTTCCATGTCTTACCCAATATCCTCACTATGCCCCAATTAACTGCAGAAAAAAAATAAATTAAGTGCCTTCCATACACTGAGGAGTCAAAGAAAAAAAAATCTCTTCATTCAAGGAGCTTGCGTTCTAAGAAGAGTGTGGGAGGTACAGATAGGTACGTATATATATATATATATATATATATATAGAGAGAGAGAGAGAGAGAGAGAGAGAGAGAGAGAGAGACATAGATAGATGCATAGATAGCTAGATGCATAGATAGATGCATAGACAGACAGACAGATGGTCAGACAGACAATTAGATGCATAGATAGATAGATAGATAGATAGATAGATAGATACAGATAGATGCATAGACAGATAGACAGATAGATGCATAGATAGATAAATGCATTGATAGATGCATAGATAGATAGATAGATAGATAGATAGATAGATAGATAGATAGATAGATAGATAGATAGATGGATGGATGGATGGATGGATGGATGGATGGATGGATGGATGGATGGATGATGGATGGATGGGTACATAGATGGGTGGGTGGGTAGTTAGATGACAGATGGATAGATGAATGGATGATAGATAGACTGATAAATACATAGAAAATATATACAAAATAAACTCAAAGTAATTTGGTAGTGGCAAATGAGATCTTGAAAGGTTTTACTTTCAAGATGGGGCTTAAGTTTTTAAAGGAAGGTAGAAATTCTAATGGTTGGGAGTGTTTATTGGGTGTGGGGGAGAGACTGTTCAAAAGCACAGAGATCAGAGATGGAATGCCCTATTGAATATGAGAAATAGCAAATAGGCCTTTTATTTTTCCTCACAACATAGAGTGTGTAATGATATGTAATGGGTAATTTCTGAAATGGTATTGTTGAGATTGATTATAAAGGATTCCAAAATGTTAAATGGAATAATTTACATTTTTAGTGACATGACCATGGCTTTTCCTGTGAAAATTTTATGGAGGATGAATTAGAGAAGAAAAATAATTGTAGAATCTAAGAGCTATAAGAGAACTCAGAGGACTTTTAATCCAATCTCCAACTTTGTTCCTTATTTTTTCTACCACATCCACGAATTATCATCCAAAATATGCCTGAAAAACTCTCCTGAAAAGGAATTCATTATCTCGTGATAATACATTCCATTTTTCTATTTATTTATTTGATTTTAAAACTCTCGACTTCGTTGCTTAGTTTTGATCTTTTCTAAAGGTAGGCAAACCTTTGCAAACTGTGGGGCTTCTTTTATAATTCTGTTACAGAATGAAATGAATCTAAATTCATTTTGAACTCTAAATAAAATTGTGAAATCCAAATAAAATTAAACTTGGTAGCATTTGTATTACTAGGTTATCAAATTTGAAAGATGATACAAAGTTGTGAGGAAAAGGTAACAGTGGGCTAGGTTTTTAAAGAGCTCACCAGGTTAAAACCATGGACTTAATTAAATATGATGACGTCAAATTGTGATATGTAGTAAAGCCCATATTTGGACTTTTAAAAAAACAATTTCATATGTCAAGATGGGGAAAATATAGACAATCTTTTGATTAATAAAGAAACAGACAAAAGATTGGGAGTTTTGGTGGACCCTAAGTTCATTTTGAGACAACCTGACATGCTAAGCAAAATTAGAATGAACTAGACAGAAAAGACCAAATAAACGAACCACCTAATGAATAACTAATACATCTTAGACTATATTAGGAGAAGAGTAATGCCCAGGACTACAAAGGGAATAGTCCCATTGTACTCTGAACCAGTTGGATGACACTTGGAATCTTGTATTTATATATGAGTATTGAATGTTAGGAATGAAAGGAATACATGGGGAACACAATTAGAATTGCAAAGAGCTTTAAGTTCATGTCGTATAAAGATTAGCTGAAATTGTTTAGCTTATGTTAGAAAATAGGAGACGAAGATGTATGGATAATATCACCTGGGAGGGTAGCTACATGGCTCAGTGGATGGAGTGCCAGGCCTGGAGTCAGGAAGACTCAACTTCCTGAATTCAAAACTAGCATTAGACATTTAGTAACTGCATGACCCTGAGTAAGTCACAACCCTATTTGCCTCCATTTCCTTGTCTGTAAAAATGAAATAGAGAAGAAAATTTCAAACTACTCTAGTATCTCTGCCAAGAAAACCCCAAAATGGGGTTATAATGGGGTTATAGAGAGAAACGTGACTGAACAGCAAACATCATACCTGTCTTTTCAAGTAGCTGAAGGACTAGTACATGGAAGATGAAATGGAATTGTTATATTTTTCCCCAGAAGGCAAAAATACTTTAGAAGAAATAGATGGAAGTTCCAAAGATATATATTTAAGGAAGAAATTCTGGTAAGACATGTAAGACTCTTACAAAGAGAAATGCAAATTCATATCAGAGCTAAGTTTTGGAGCAGAATTGCCCTTGCGGATAAATGCAAGGTGGGTAAATCAATGCTCTAGTCCTCTATTAACCCTCTAATGACCACTAAGCATGCAACCACTGAGCCTCTTACCATCTGGACTTCAGCACAGGCCCTTCACCAGGCTCCATCTAGGAGCAGAGTCTCAGTACCACCAGCTTTTCTACAATTCTCTCAAAGGATGACCATCATATTCATGCTGGACTGAAGCCTGGAACACAATTACTATCACTTCAAAGAAAGGTTTGACAATTTTCTGTCCTTATAGCTAACAAATTCCAACTCTCAGAATGCCTATGGTTCACATGGATGGGCTGCCTAGGTGAAAATTCTTTTCCACTGTTCCAGTGCCTGTATCCCTCATGTCCATCCATGTCAATCCCACCCACCTCATGTCTATTACTTCTGTCTTTCCTTTCAGTTGTATCCTATGCAACCCAGTTCTATCATTCAAATAAACATTCATATTAAACTATTTGTTCTTCCATCTTCCTTCAGTCATGGATACGTAGCCCTCCAAGAAGAAACTACAGCCCTGGCCTCTTTCTCCATTTCTGGATATACTTTCTCTCATGGGATCCAACTCCCATGACCAACCTTTGGCACATATATATGTATGTATGTATGTGTATATATGCATATGTATGAGTATGTATATATATATGTGTGCATATGTTATTAGGTCGAAACAGTGTTCTCAGTAAGATAAAACTAGACTGACCTAGTTTCCTTATATATAGTTAGGTCTCTGTCATATGAGTCCTTGATCTCATGCAATATACACATTTCATTGATCACTTGTGTGTTTTTAATGGTATTTTATTCTTTTAAAAAATGTGTACTCCACCAAGAAAATATACTCCTTCAAACTATAATTCTTAAAGAGCGTGGTTTTATCATGAAAACATTAAAGAACATCTGTCAAAATCTTGTGAATTCAATGCCATATTTTATAAAATGCATGATGGTAGGCAAAAAAAAAAGAAAGATCTATTCCATGCTAAAGTTTTTTAAAGATTTCAAAAAAAGTTAAAAGGTTCATTATACAACTTGTCTTAATTATTTTACTTTATCCCAATTAATTTGTTTAACAATCCATGTGTATGTGTGTGTAGGTATCTTAGAGTGTGCAATGGATAATTGGTTCCAGATTTATAAAGAAAAAAAAAAGAGTGAGTGGATTAGATTTCCTTTGGGAAATTGCAAAATTCTTTTAAGGACCCAATATCTGATCCCAGAAACAATGGACTTTTTTAATATCAATATTCTATCAGTATTAGTACATGGTTTCAGTCTCCAAAGGGAGGAAAATTGAAAAAAACATAAAGGAGGTAATAGATAAACTTGTGCTTGGTGTCAGTAGGAAGCAATTCATAATAAATAATGAACTTTGAAGAAGAACTTGAGTAAGGAGTATCACCGGAGACACATGTCCTCCAAAAGGAAAAAAAAGAAGGAAGGAAGTGGCCTCTTCCCCTGGGGAGAGTGAGAGATAAACAGTGGATAGACTGTGAGTTCTACTGGAATCCTCAAGATGCTGAGAGAAAACAGAGAGAGTTCTATATTGAGCAGACCCTTTTTGTAGTCTCATGGGAGGACATGGACTGGTGTCTTACTGGATGGGTTGCTATATACATGGTCATAAGTGTCACCCACATCACACAAGTCAACAAGCAGTTATTAATAAATTACCATGTGCCAACCAACTGTGCTGAGGACTGGAAATACAAGCAAACAAAAAGATGTCCTTACTCTCAAGGAGTTTATATTCTAATGGGGTAAGACAACACACAAAAAAACCCAAATATATGAGAAGAGGTATGCATGAGAACACTGTAAAAAAAAATCAGGAGATTCAAGAAGAAACCTGGGAGAAGACTGAAGGAAAGAGTGTGGTTGGCCTCGAAACTTCCTCAAGATGCAGACTTAGGTTAGAACACTAATCACAGGCAGAGGAAGGGTTGGCAAGATGAGAAAGATCTTCCAGAGTAAGAAATATTCGGATAGGGGCAGGGGGGAGCCAAGATGGCAGAGTAGGACAGATGTGTTCTTCCCTTCCTCCAAAACCCTTAAAATACCTGTAAAAAAAAATAACACTAAATAAATTCTAGAGCAGCAGAAGCCACAAAATGACAGTGAAACTGACTTTCAGCTCAAGACAACGTGAAAGGCTAACAGAAAGGGTCATAGCACTGGGCTCTGAGTAGAGCACAGCAGAGTGTAGGCCTTGTAGCACAGGCAATACTGGAGCAGGATTCAGGGCACAGAATCACTGGCAGCCGTTAAGGTTCCCAGATTTCTCAACCCACAAATGCCAAAGACAGCTGCTAATGTCAATAACAAAGCTCTTACACCTGGGTTAGAGGGGAGCATGATATGGCCCCAGCCCTGGCCCTAGGGCAACAGCAGCCATAGTAGCAGCAGCTTTCACTTTTGGGGCCCTGGCGTAACCAACCTAGGGGAATTGAGAAACTGATCTGGGTCTCAGTCCTGAGTGATTGCCCTGGGGAAAAGAAGACCCTTGTGGAGCTGATAGAGGCTGTGGAAAGGGAATGCTACTCACAGTGCCCGGGCAGGAAAGAGTTCTTTTGGTTACTCACAGACCAGAGTGTAGGCCAAGAGAGGAGTAAACTGCTCTCCCTTGATTGTGCCACCTTGGAGGAACTGAAATCTTACTGGTCCCTAGAGATATCTCAGAGAACAACTGCACAAAACCTCTGAAGCTTAGGGTAGTATACCTTCCACTTGACAAAGGACTCAAAAGTCAAGTTAACTGACTGGGAAAATGCCAAAAAAAAGGAGGGAAAATAAGGCTATAGAAAGTTACTTTCTTGGTGAAAAAGTATTTTCTTCCATCCTTTCTGATAAGGAAGAGTAAGGCATACCATGAGAGTTAGATAGCAAGGTCAAGGCTTCTGCATCTAAAGACTCCAAAAAAATACACAATTGTCTCAGGCCATGGAAGAGCTAAAAAAGGGTTTTGAAAATCAAGTAAGAGAGGTGGAGGAAAATTGAGAAGAGAAATGAGAGTGCTGCAAAAAAATCACGAAAAGGGAGTCAGCAGCTTGCTAGAGGAGACCCAAAAACTGCTGAAGAAAATAACATCTATAAAAATAGATGAACCCAAATGGTGAAAGAGGTCCAAAAAGCCAATGAGGAGAAGAATACTTTGAAAAGCAGAATGGGCCAAATGGAAAAGGTGGTTCAAAAGCTCACTGAAGAAAATAGTTCTTTAAAAATTAGAATTTAACAGATGGAAACTAATGATTTTATGAGAAACCAAGAAATTATAAAACAAAAGAATGAAAAAATAGAAGACAATATGAAATATCTCATTAGAAAAACAACTGACCTGGAAAATAGATCCAGGAGGGACAATTTAGAAATTATTGTTTTACCTAGAAACCATGATAAAAAAAGAACCTAGACATCATCTTCCAAGAAATTATCAAGGGAAACTGCCCTGATATTCTAGAACCAGAGGGTAAAATAAAAACAGAAATAATTCACTGATCACCTCCAGAAAGAGATCCAAAAAGAAAAACTCTTAGGAATATTGCAGTCAAATTCCACAGTTCCCAAGTGAAGGAGAAAATATTACAAACAGCCAGAAAGAAACAATTCAAGCATTGTGGAAATGCAATCAGGATACCACAGGATTTAACAACTTCTATATTAAGAGATCAAAGGGCTTGGAATATGATATTCCAGAGGTTAAATGAGATAGAATTAAAACCAAGAATCATATACCCAGCAAAACTGAGTATAATACTTCAGGGGGAAAATGGAATTTCAATGAAATAGAGGCCTTCCAAGCATTCTTGTTGAAAAGACCAGAGCTGAAAGGAAAAATTGACTTTCAAATACAAGAATCAAGAGAAACATGGAAAGGTAAACAGGAGAAAAAAGTCTTAAGGAACTCATTAAATTTGAACTATTTACATTCTTTCATGGGAAAATGTTGTAACTCATGAGACCTTTTTCAGTATTAGGTTAGTTAGAGGAAATACATACATATAAATACATATATTTATATTTTATTATGTATATATGTATATGTATGTATATATGTATATGTAGGTGTGTATGGATATCTATGTATGTGTATATTGTATATGTATAGGTATTCATATATACATGAGTGTATGTGTGTGTGTATAGATAGATACATACATACAAAAATAAATAAATACATAGATCGATACACAGAGGGCACAGGGTGAGCTGAATATGAAGGTAGAATACCTAAAAAATAAAATTTACTATTGAGTGGAATGTACTAAGAGTAAGTGAAAGGGAGAGATAGAATGTAGCAAATTATCTCACATAAAAGAGGCAAGAGTGAGCTTTTACAATGGAGGGGAAGAGGGGGGAGATGAAAGGAAATAAGTGAGCCATACTCTCATGGGATTTGACTGAAGGAGGGAATAAGACACTCAATTGGATATGGAAATCTATTTTACCTTGCAGGAAGGCAAAGGGGAAGGGGATAAAAGAGGGCAGCTAATAGAAGGGACAGCAAATTGGAGAAAGGGATAATCAGAAGCAAATATTATTGTGGGAGAACAGGCCAAAAGAGAGAATGGAATAAATGGAGGGCAGGATAGGACAGTTAGTCTTTTGCAACATAACTGTTATGGAAGTGTTTTGCATTGTTACACACATATGACCTAAACTGAATTGTTTGTTTTCTCAGTGAGGGTGGGTGGGGAGGGAGGAAGAGAGAGAATATGGAAATGAAAGTAAAAAATTGTTTTAGCATGCAACTGGAAAATAAGAAATAAGAAAATAAAGCAATGAGGTATAGAAATCTATTTTGTCCTACAGGAAACTAGAAGGGATGGAGCTGGAAGAAGAGGGGGTAATAGAAGGGTGGGTGGACTGAATGAAGGGGCAGATGAGGTGCATGCTGTCCTGGAGGGAGGGGAGGGAGAGATGGGGAGAAAATTTGGAACTCATATTCTTGTGCAAGTGAATGTCGAGAACTGGAAAATAAATAAATTATATATTTTAAAAGAAAAAAGTATTTGGATGATTCCTGATTTGGCTAAGGATATGATGGCTCTTAGTGGCAATGCAATGGTTTGGGAGTTCAACTCTCTTCTACAATTAGTTGAAAAAGGAAAATATTACTACAATTAGACATGAACAAAAATAGAGTAGTTTTCCTTGGGAGAGTGTAGATTCTCCCTCACTAGAAACATTTCATTAAAGCTGATTGACCACTTGTTAGAGGTAGAGAAATTTCTGACGGGGGAGCAATTGGTCTCTGTGACCCCTTCCAAATTTGAGATTCTGTGAATTCACAGCAATTTTGTTTGAATGTTGTGTAGGGAAAGATTTCAGCAATAGAATGTGCTGGCTGGACTAGGGAATGCTTTAGTTGAAGTAGTTGCTTTGCCTATAGGGAATTCTACAGCACAGGAATAAACAGCTTTAGAACTGTACCTTGGTTGAGTTGTCCTCGTGGTTTTTAAAGTTCCAGCTGTGGGTTGTTCATCAAAGCAACTTGTTTTCAGTAAATCTAGGCAGAAGCCATTGACTAAGCATTGTAAGACACTGTTTATGAAAAGAAGGTCATGGAATTTCCCATTTCAGAATCTCTTCTTTGGATACCTTTTTTGAATTCTTGTTTAAAAATAGTTCTATGGATTAGATGAATTCTCTCTCTTTTAACCTTGAATTCTACTTCCTTGAAGTAAATGGTTAAAGACAAGTCTTTGTGAATGCCAACTTTTTTTCATTTTAAAGCAAAATTAATTGAAATAAGCATCCCCCCAAAAAAACTCTACCTTTCCTTTAGACCATTTCTTTTTTTAAGAGCTTAAAAATCATATTTATGATGTTTAATTTCTTTTCTCATTTTATTAACATTGTTGCAGGGATACTTTTTACTTTTGCTGTTATATCCTGCTGATTTCTTAGGCTCTATTATTTTATGATGCATCCTTTAATTTTTTTCCATTATTTCACACTGAGTGTTTTAATAGGTTTTTTTTTTCAAAAATCCCCTTTCCTTTCTCAGCAAAGGATGTCTGTACTTGGAAAGGTTTTCTTTGGTGCATTTCCAGCTGTGGGATAGTCTAGTAAACTATATCAAAGGTTGTTAGTTTTGTGGTCTCTCCTATAGGTCTATGGAGATGAGCTTGTAATATTTTTCTAAAGACTGTTTTCTCTGTTTATATCCTGCTGTTGAAATGAGCAACTCAATAAACCTCTTAATGAAGGTGGCTGAAATATTTCCTTTTTGCCTTAGTTTCTATTGCTTTTGAGATGACAGTTTAGCAAACACATTTCCGTGCTCTGAAAACTTTCTGTGAACTTGAATTTGCCCTAATAAATAATTGTGAAATCATTAATTGGCACCAGTAGCTGCTGAGCTTAGAATTTTATAGCTTTTGAGACAACAATCACATGTTCAGGCTTCAATTAGCTCTGGAATAAATTGTACAATGAGCTACAGTCTCCTTAACATTCTTTATGACGAAGGCTATGGCTGATACTGAGTTTTTTTTTTTTTCTCTTATATCAATGTAATACAGAGCCTTGATCCTATGGCATTTAAATGGTGCTTGGTTAGAAGATCGTAAACATATTTGGGAAAAGAATGTCTAGGTTCTTGACCTAAAGTGTGGGTACCATTTTATGCTATTATGTTGACACCTGGATATTTGGGTCTTTATTTGACTCTCAGTTCTCTTAAATTCTATCCTGCTGCCTACATGGGGTGAAGAGGTGACTGAGTTCCCAGTGGCTATGCAAATTCCAGCAGATCTTACGGAGTTAGAAGGTCTTCAAGAACAAAACCAATTTTAAAATGTATACCAGTTGTTCAAGCATCAACCTATCCATGTTTGAAGAGGTTCATACTTAGGTTTATTGAAGAATTATTTCTTAACTGCCTTCTATTCAATAGGCACAATGCTATGCACTTGGTGGGCTGCGGGGCCAACTAAGTATAACCACTGAAATTCTCAAAGACCCTATCATGAATAGGTAGCCATCTACACAGAGGGAGAAAGTATATGCACGAACAAACATACAGATTGATCAATTCATTGAGTTAGCATTTATTAAACACAGACTAAACCACTGGTCTGGGACAGCTAGGTGGCATAATGGATTGAGTGCCAGACCAGGAGTCAGGAAGACCCCTTTTCCTGAGTTCAAATCTGGCCTCAGATGCTTACTGGCTATGTGACTCTGAGCAAGTCACTTAACCCTGTTTGCCTCAGATTCCTCATCTAAAAAATGAGTTAGAGAAGGAAATGGGAACCACTCCAGAATCACTGCCAAGAAAATCCAAATGGGGTCACAAAGATTCAGACACAGCTGAAAAGCAGCAGGACAGCAACAGCCAATGCAAAAAACCAAAAACCAAACCAAAAATTGACCTAAGCACTAGGGATACAAAGAAAGGAAAACCACTATCTGCCCCAAGGAATTTATATTCACTTCCCAAAGGGATCATACAAGACATAAACTTATATAACCTGAGACAAAAACATAAGTGTTCCTTAGTTGAGCCTTGAAGTATTATAAAAATGATAATTGTAATGGCAAACATTTACGTAGCACTTTAAGGTTTCCAAACTTTTTCACATATTTTTCTCGCATTATCCTCATGATAAATCTGTGAGGTAAGGATTATCATTTTGTCCATTTTACAGATGTCAGAACTGAGGCTGAGAAAGGTTAAGTGGCTTAAGCAGGATCACACAGTAAGTATCTGAGGCAGGATTCATATTTTGCTCTTTCTCACTCCTCAATCCAATGCTGTATTGACAGACATACTTTCTTTTTCTGAGTGAAAAACAGAGGTGAAGAGGCAATGAATTTCATCCATGAAGGGAGGGAAAGACCACCTGTACAGTAAAGAAGTGGGAGATAGAAATCCAAATTCACAGAATAACAAGTTGTCCAGTTTGATTGGAAAATAGAATGTGTAAATGAAATAATGTGAAATAAGTCTGCAAAGGTGGGCTGAAGTCATAATCTGAAGGGACTGAAGTGCCAAAAATAAGGAATTTGGGTTGTTGCTGTTTTTTTTTCCTTGAGGCAATGGGGAACCACTGGAGGATTTCGAGCAGGGAAGTGAGCAGATACTTTAAGAAAATAGTGTTGGCAGAGAGATAATAGAGAAGATGGATTGATGAGATGAGAGACTGAAAGCTCCCTAATGAAAGACTATCTCATAATGGGAGATCCATTGCGAAGCTGTTATGAGTCCAGGAGAAAGGTAGTAATGGCCTGAACATGGTTTAGCCATGGTAGTAGATAGAGTGAAATGAATTAAACATATGTGAAGCTAGATCTGACAAGGTTTGGGCAACTTATTAGGATAAGAGGCAGATGAGAGAGGTAAAAGACATGAGGATGACCATGCATCAATTAACTTTAATGACTTGAAGGATGGTGATATAAGGGAGAGAAATATGGGCTGGACTTCTAGATATAGAATGACTAGACTAGACGCCTCTTTTTCAGAACCTAGAGCAAAGGAAGGGAAAAGATAGTAGAGAAGATGATATCAAAGGGTTTCGAATTGTAGAAGATGGATAATCACAGAATTTCAATATCAGAAGGGACCTCAGCAACCATCCTGTTCAACCTGTCCCTGAAAAAGAATCCCCACTACAGTATACCTATCAGATCATCTTCTAGCCTTTACTTTAATGAGGAACTCACTACTTTCCAATTCAACCAATTCTACTTCTAGTGATCTCTAATTCTTAGAAAGGTTTTCCTTACATCCAAGACTAAATTTGCTTCTTGACCACTTTAATCATTGTTTCTGGTTCTCCACTCTGAGGCCAGCCAGCATGAGTCTAATCCTTCTTCCACTTGACAGCCTTTCAAGTCTTTGGTAGAAGAGAGATCCTTTAAGTATTGACATTTTCGACTCCCTGGTGAATTTAGATTCAGAACAAAAAAGATAATTCTGAGGGTGAGCTTTGTGAACAAAGTTCTCCCCAGCACTTAATAGCTGTGTGGTTCATAAATGTTTACAATATGTCTGATGCTCCAATTGAGTAAACTAGTTCCTGGGAATAAATTGCCTACCTTTAAAAGATGAATTGGTTTTCTCAGGAAACTAGGCTGAGGTAGCCTTAGTTTATAGTAATGATACTCTACTGTCCTAAAAAAAACCGGACAATTCACCACCCAAAGGCAGGCAATTTACTGTCACTGGGAGGAAGGATCAGGGCTTATACGTAAGTAAAAATTTTTACTATGTCTTGATTCAATGAGGAACCTCTCTAGGAAATGGAGTTTCTACCTCTAACAACAAACTATTCATTCCAAGCAAGTGGGAATCATAAATCAATATTTTAAAATTTTAACTAGCACTTATTGAATGTCAAATGGTGACAAATAATGATGAAATTAATATTTATATAGTATTTTAAGATTTGTAAAGCATTTGTATATATTATCTAATTTCATCCCCAAAACAACCCTGTGAGGTGGATATTATTATCCCCATTTTACAGAGAAAGAAACTGAGTTTAGAAATTAAGGGACTTCACCATGGTTCCACAGCTAGTAAGGGTCCGAGGCAGGAATTTTATTCAGGTATACCTGACACCAAATCTATCGTGATGTCATAGGATATTTAATCACTATGCCAATTATTATAAATCATCAACTTTTATTGTTTTCATTTCTTAAAATCATTAAATATCAGAGATTCAATGGAATCTGGTCTATCTGGTCCAATCTGCACTTTAAAAAAATCTTTCTTTGACATCCTTGACAAGCAGTCATCTGGCCTCTTCTTAAATGATACCTTGTACCTCCTAGAGCTACACATGCATTCAGCTTTTGGACAACTCTCAATGTAAGAAAATTTTTCCTTATAACAAGGTGAAATCTGTCCCTCTGTAATTTCTTCACATTAGTGCTAACTCTGCCTTCTACATTCATGTCAAACAAGGCTAGTTTCTCTTTCATATGTGAGATCTTCAAATTCTTGATGACAGATACCACATTCTTGGTAAGTCACTTCTTCTCCATGAGAAGCACCATCATTTTCTTCAAACATTCAGCATCTGATATAATTTCAAGTTCTTGTCAACATCCTCCTCATGCTCCTCTGGACACACTGAAGATTTTCAAGCTCTTTGTTAAAATGTAGCTTCCAGAAATGGATAATCTATTTGGAAAGGCAAAATATACAAATAAAAATTCAATGAGAATAACCACAAAGCAAAATACCAACCCATACAAAACTGTATGTGGACCTATGGTAATGGAATCTGAATTTGAATATATTGAGAAGCAAAGTCAAGTACTCAGCTGAGTCTAGAGGTAATTAGATTCTATCCCACTGACCCCAAAATGGCTATAGCCAAGTAACCTGTTGGATGGACAAGGAAGCTGGTCATCTACACCTAGTTTTGATTCATCTAGATGTTCTTCTATGAGGAGAAAGATGATGCCTCCCACGCCCTTTTGAGGAACATGTCAGCTTATTGTGAAATCACCATTTCACATGAATATGTGTATATGTATTCAATTTATCTCATAAATTTGCATGTTTCATAAAATTATACAATACTATCAATATAGTAACATTGCACCCTATGTTTAAGAGAAATTAGGTAACTATATACTTACAGTAAGTTTAAATATGGCATCATGACTTGCTCAGAAGATAGTTTACCTATTTTGCAGAAAGTGCACATTCATATATTTATATCTGGAAGTGTCCTGAAAGGTCACCAAATCAAACCTCTTCACTTTATAGATAAGGAAACTAAAGCCCAAAAAGATCGAATGACTTTCCCCAAACACATAGTATAAAGCAATTCAGAATTAAAAACAAGATCGTCAGACTACAAAACTATCATTACTTCCAATACAATATAAATCCTCTGAATTTGACTGAAACAATAAATAATAACCACCACTCCATCCACAAAAAATTTAACCATACCTACTACGTGGAAAAGGACAACAGTAGATACACTGTTTTCTCATTTTCTTTTTTTTTTAATATAAATTTATTTATTAAACTTTTTACATTCATTTTCACAAAATTTTGGGTTCCAAATTTTCTACCCATTTCTCCCCTCCCTCCATCACAATACACTGAGCATTCTAATTTTCCCTTTCACCAATCTGCCCTCTCTTCTATCATCCCTCCCTTCTCTTGTTCCAATCTTCTCTTTTGTCCTGTAGGGCCAGATGACTTTCTATTCCCCCTTAACTGTATTTCTTATTTCCTAGTAGAGAGAACAATACTAAACAGTTGTTCCTAAAACTTCGAGTTCCAACTTCTTCCCTTCCCTCCCTCCCCACCCATTCCCTTTGGGAAGGCAGGCAATTCAATATAGGCCATATCTGTGTAGTTTTGCAAATGACTTCGATAAAAGTCATGATGTGTAAGACTAACTGTATTTCCCTCCATCCTATCCTGCCCCACATTGTTTCTATTCTGTCTTTTGATCCTGTCCCTCCCTGAGTGTTGACTTCAAATTGCTCCCTCCTCCCATTGCCCTCCCTCCCATCATCCCCCCACCCTGGTTATTTCCTTCTCCCCCACTTTCCTGTATTATAAGATATGTTTTCATACCAAAATAAGTGTGCATTTTATTTTATTCCTTGCTTTAGTTGAATGTGATGAGAGTAAACTTCATGTTTTTTTCTCAGCTCTCCTCTTTCTCCCTCCACTAAAAAGTCTCCTGCTTGCCTCTTCTATGAGAGATAATTTGCCCCATTCCATTTCACCCTCTCTCCTCCCACTACATTTCTCTCTCACCATTTACCTTATTTTCTTTTAAGATATGGTCCCATCCTATTCAATTCACTCTGTGCTCTCTGTCTCTATATGTGCATGCATGTGTGTATGTGTGTGTGCATGCACGTGTGTACATGTGTGTGCATATGTCTGTGAGTATGTGTGTGTGTAGTCCCACCAACTACCCAGATACTGAAAAGTTTTAAGAGTTACAAATATTGTCTTTCCATGTAGGAATGTAAACAGTTCACCTTTGGTAAGTCCCTTATGACTTCTCTTTGCTGTTTACTTTTTCATGCTTCTTCTCATTCTTATGTTTGAAAGTCAAATTTTCTTTTCAGCTCTGGTCTTTTCCTCAAGAATGCTTGAAAGTCCTCAATTTCATTGAAATACCATATTTTCCCCTGAAGTATTATACTCAGTTTTGCTGGGTAGGTGATTCTTGGTTTGAGTCCTAGCTCCTTTGACTTCTGGAATATCCTATTACACACCCTTCTATCCCTTAATGTAGAAGCTGCTAGATCTTGAGTTATCCTGATTGTATTTCCACCATACTGGAATTGTTTCTTTCTAGCTGCTTGCAATATTATCTCCTTGACCTGGGAATTGTGGAATTTGGCCATAATGTTCCTAGCAGTTGCTCTTTTTGGATCTCTTTCAGGTGGTGATCTATGGATTCCTTCAATACTTATTTTGCCCTCTGGTTCTAGAATCTCAGGGCAGTTCCCTTTCATAAATTCATGAAAGATGATGTCTAGGCTCTTTTTTGATCATGGCTTTCAGGTAGTCCCATAATTTTTAAATTGTCTCTCCTGGATCTATTTTCCATGTCAGTTGTTTTTCCAATGAGATATTTCACATATGTTCCATTTTTTCATTCTTTTGGTTTTGTTTTGTGATTTCTTGGTCTCTCAGAAAGTCATTAGCCTCCATCTGTTCCATTCTAATTTTGAGAGAACTATTTTCTTCAGTGAGCTTTTGAACCTCTTTTTCCATTTGGCTCATTCTGCTTTTGAAAGCCTTCTTCTCATTGGCTTTTTGAACCTCTTTTGCCAATTGAGTGAGCCTATTTTTCATGGTGTTATTTTCTTCAGCATTTTTTTGGGTCTCCTTTAGCAGGGTATTGACCCGTTTTTCATGCTTTTCTTGCATCTCTCTCATTTGTCTTCCCAGTTTTTCCTCCACCTAACTTGATTTTCAAAATCCTTTTTAAGCTCTTCCATGGCCTGAGCCCATTGGATATCTATTTTGGATGTTTAGGATACAGAGGCCTTGGCTTCTTTGTCTTTCCCTGATGGTAAGCATTGTTCCTCCTCATCAGAAATGAAAGGCAGAAACCTCTGTTCACCAAGAAAGTGGCCTTCTATTCTCTTATTTTTCTTCCCTTTTCTGGGCATTTTCCCAGCCAGTTACTTGACTTCTGATATTCCTCTTCACCCCTGCCTCGATCCACCCAGCTAGTGCTTGGGGTCTGAGATTCAAATGCTGCTCCCCAGCCTCAGGGATTTGGGGCAGGCATGGCTGCCTCGCAGGCTCAGTTCCCTCAGGGGGTTTATGCAGAGGCCTTTGGTAATGGATCTGAGGTCTTGTCTGCTCCGGGAGTTCCAGGCCACTGCTGCCTCTTCCGCTGCTGCTGCCTCTGCTGCTGTCTCTGCCTCTGCCTCCTGAGGGGACCTGAGTTCCATGGAGACACCCCGCTCCCCTCTTGGACAGCCCAGAAGTCTTTCTCACTGACCTGTAGTGCCTGTGGGTGGAGGGACCTTCACAGCTGCTGGAGATTCGGTCCCTGAAGCCTGCTCGGATCTACTCCTCTCAGGGCCGCATGGCCAGGGGTGGGTTCTGCTGTCCAGTGCATGATGGACCTTTGGGGTCGGTTTTTCAGGGCTCTCTGGAATGGAAATCTCCTCCACTGAGCTGCTGAATGGTTTGCACTGCTCCAGAATTTGTGGGGAGTTCTTTTTATTTTTTATAGACTGTGGGTTCAGAGCTAACACATGTGAGTCTTTCTCTCTGCCATCTTGGCTCCTCCTCCCTCATTTTCTGTTATAAAGAAGTTTTTTAACTTATAATTTATTTTGAATTTACGTTCAAAGTCACATGTACATCAGAAAGGAAAAGGGAGTGACAGAAGGAAAGAAGGAAAGAAAGGAGGAAAGAAAGAAGGAGGAAAGGAAGGAAGAAAGGAAGGAAGGAAGGAAGGAAGGAAGGAAGGAAGGAAGGAAGGAAGGAAGGAAGGAAGGAAGGAAGGAAGGAAGGAAGGAAGGAAGAGTAAAAAAGACAGAAATATTCTTAAGGCCAATAAAAAGATATATTTATTCTGATGAAAATAGAATATTTGAAGTTTAAAATAAGGACAATTACTATTATATAGTAGGGGGTATAGTAAAGATATGAATCTTTGGCACTGGAAAAGTTTTCCCTTCTACCTCCCACATGATTATTGTATTTATATGGCATGAGTGATTGTGACAAAAGCAGCCCTGTCCCTCCAAGCACTAATCTAGCCTTAAATTTATTTCCAGTGTTTTTTCTAGGCAGCCACAGGCTAATTTTCATTGTCCCATAGCACAGAGGAATACATGGAATTTCTTTAAAATGAAAAGACAAGAAAGGCAGAAAAATGCCTAAGTACCTTCACTAATGTAGTTACCTAATGTCTTAGCTACAGTATGGAAAGAAAAATCACAGTTGAGGTACCAAGAGGTTCAGAGCACAGAGAACTAGAAAAGAGATCTAAGATCCCTTAAGATCTATGCTGAAATCCGTAAACTCATATATCTATAAATAAAGCAAAAAGAATAGTTAACAGGTAGGATGAATTGGAGATCCTAATAAATGATGGCCAATTAAACATTATAGATATAACTGAGATCTAGTGGAATTATACCTATGACTAGGTGATGGATGTGAAAGGAAAGGTACAAAACCAAGAGAGATTAAAAAAAAAAAGAAAAGAATGAGGAAAGGGGGTAATTAGCACATTGTTTGTCAGTTGTTGCTAAGAGGAAATCCTAGGAATCAATGGAGGAGCAAGGTGGAGATAAAAAAAATCAAGGAAGGCAGACATGGAAACAGTACTGGATTGAAAATATACTGCAGACCACCTGGACAGAAAAAGAAAATGGATGATGGACTTAGGAAACAAATCAATCACAATACTGGCACAGAGAAATGAAACAGTACTGATGCAGGAAGATGAGAGATTTCAATATTCTAAAGATATACTGAAAACTTCCCTTTGTCAAAAATTTAGAAGCTAATATTCTATTTCTTTACAGTAATATTAAATTAAACCTTTAAAAGTGGATGAACTAGAAGAAAAAGTTGAATTATGGATCTGATTCTCACCAACAAGGAAGAACAGGTTACTGAAATGCCATGATGGGAATCCTGGAGGGAAGTGATCACTCCATTTCACACTTGTGATAAATGTGGAGAATAAAGCTGAGAGTAGTTGACATATACTCTAAATGCCGGAAGGATAGACTTCAAAGTGTATAGGAAAAAGGATAGGTAGGATACCATGGACTGTTTTTCTGAAAAATAAAATAGAAAAAATTCTACTGCTAGAAAATAGTCCAAAGGGGATAGGAGGTTCTCCTGAATGAATTTCTAAAGAAACAAAGAGAAACAATCTTGAGGAGCAAGGGTGGGGGAGCAGATCTCAGTAGACCAATTTGGATGCACAAGGGAAGCTCATCAATCAGCTTAGATTTAAAAAAAAAAAACATGTAAAGAAGATGAAAGAAAGGGTGGGCAGTACAGAAAGAATAAAAAAGTATGGCATGGTCATCTAAGAAGAAACCGGAAATGCTAAAAGCTCATATGACCTGAGACTGATGAGAAAAATTAAGGGTGAAAAAAATTAAATTAAGGGTTTTGTATTATATTTAGGAAATATTATCATATTTACTATATTTTGAGAGAAAGGAATTTTTAAAAACTGCTTGGGATAGATAAAATAAAAAAAGAAAAATTAAAGATGCAGGGAAGACAGCATGCTCAACTTATTGTTTTGTTTTGTTTTTCACTATCCAAGAGAAAGACTTTTGGACTAGAAAAAGACAAATCAAAAATCCTTAGTAAAATGCTACCCAGTCTTAATAAAAAGATAACGTTAGCGTTGTCCTGCTCTTGATGAGTTTATTACCTCGTACAAATGAACTATTCTTGGATACTGAAGTAAACATGATTGATAAGCTATTGTGACTGATATTTTGGAAGATCTTTCAGAAAAGAAAAAAAAATTACCAGTAGACAGAAGAAGAGCAAATGTTATAATTTTCTCTAAACATAATAGAATTTAATCTTCAAAGTGATCAAAGGACTAGAACTGAAGGATAATCATTCATCGTTTGCAGTAAAGTTGGAAGGAGATGTCCATTTGTGTCCCAGGGAGCTACCTTATTTCTCTGCTAGTGAACATATTTATCAATATTTTTGAGAAAGACATAGAGGCTTCACTTATCCAATTTGGAAATGATACAAAGCTGGGAGCGATAGCAACAGTGAGCAACAGAGACAGGTCCAAAAAGAGCTTGAAAAGCTAGAAAGTTGGAACAAATTTGATAGGGATAAAGGTAAAATATAACTCTTACATTGAATAATTAGTTCATCAGTACAAGATAAGAAAGATATGGTCAGAATATAACCCTTGTGGAAAAAGCTCTGAAGCACTGGTGAGCTGCGAGTTCAACATCTAAGAGTCAACATTGTAAATCAAGAAAGTGATCAAGAAATCTAATGCAACTTTCCATTGTAGTAAGAAGTACAATGTCCAGAACTAGGGAGGTGATCTTCC
Source organism: Bettongia penicillata ogilbyi (assembly GCA_023548195.1). Taxonomy (NCBI): domain Eukaryota; kingdom Metazoa; phylum Chordata; class Mammalia; order Diprotodontia; family Potoroidae; genus Bettongia; species Bettongia penicillata. The sequence goes on from JAJHZJ010000943.1 coordinate 208,678, forward strand.
TGCTGAACCATGGCAGACATCTGGAGTATTATCTTCAGCTCCACATGTTACATTTTGGGCAGGATGTTAATGAGCTGGACAGTATCCAGAAGAGAGCCACCAAGATATTGAAAGATCTCAAGTTCATGCTATGTGAGGATCATTTGAAGAAAATGTGCGTTTTTAGTCTGGATAAGATAATATTTGAAAGGGACTTGATTTATGTTTTCAATTATTTGAAAGGCTGTCACATAAAAAGAGGGATTGAACTTGTTCTGTTACTCTGTGGCTGTGATGACAGGCATGGAAAAAAGGAATCCCTTCAGAATGTAAAGACTCAGAGGGCAATATTGAGTACCCTGCACAAGAGTAAGTCAGTCAATTATCATTTATTAAGTACCTTTTGTGTGCCAGGTACTGTACTAAGCACTGAGAATACAAAGAAAGGCAAAAGACAGTTTCTAGATTCAAGGATATCCTAGCGTAATGTGGGAGCTGGAGAAAGAGGAAAATTATGGTAATACTTTACCCTGATTCAGACAGTAATGAAGGAGATTCAGTGGAACAGGGTAAGCAGAAATAAATTCCCAGGGCCATTTAAAGGGATCCTTTAAGTGGATGGCATAGTTTTGAGAAAAAAAGTAAAAGAGAAGGAATTTTTGAATGACCCAGAGGCATTCTGGACCTGTAAATGTGGTAAATAGTAGTACTTCCTCCCAGAATTGGTATAAGGTTAAAATGATACACATAAAGTACTTTGCAAGCTTTAAATATGTCTGTAAATATTAAAAAATTAATTATCAAGTCATTGATATTGGTATTATTATATCTGGTTAATTAGTTACTATTTAATAGTTTTATCATTCATCCCACATTTCCCTATTATGTACAAAATACAGCATAAAAATCTTTGCCAACTAGCTAAAATTCAGATTACAAAGCTATACTATTTCTCAGATCTATCAGTCTAATAGCAATTTGAAGCAAAGGCTATGAGGTTAGTTTAGCATGATTTTTGTGGACCTATGCTTTTTATTTACTTTTTTTTTATTATTTTGTTTTCAGTGTTCTACAATCATTTCCATATAACTTAGATCTTTTTCCCCTCCCTCCTTCTCCTTCTTCTCTTCCCCCTCCCTTCCTGAGACAGCATGCAATTTTATATAGCTTCTACACATACATTCCTATTAAATACATTTTCACCTTAGTCATGTTGCATAGAAGAATTAAAATGAATGGGAGAAATCAAAGTAATCATCAAAATCAATCAAAAGTAATACAAAGCAATACAAAGTATTACAAAGTAATACAAAAGAAAATGATTTGCTACATTCTGTGATCGAATTCCATAGTTTTTTTCTCTGGATGTTGAAGGCATTTTGCCTTAAGAGACCATTGGAAATTTTTTAAGTGATTGCATTGCAATGAAGTTCTAAGTCTACCAGAAAAAATCCTCACACACTGTGGTTGTTGCTGCATACAAAGTTCTCCTGGTCATGCTCCTTTCGCTCAGCATCAGTTCATATAAGTCTTTTCAGGTCTCTTCTGAAGTCTTCCTGTTCATCATTTCTTATAGCACAATTGTATTGCATTACATTCATATACCACAGTTTATTCAGCCATTCCCCAATTGATAGGCATCCCTTTGATTTCCAGTTTTTGGCCCCCACAAAGAGTGCTGCTAGAAATATTTTTGTGCATGTGGGACACTTTATTAATTTTATGATCTCTTGGGGATAGCTTTCGATTTTTGTGAATCCATATTGGCTTCTACTGATCACTACTTTCGTAGATGATCACAAACCTTCTATTTAATATTTTCTAGAATTTTGCAGGGGTCTACATCTAACTAGGTGGTTTATAATTTCCAAAATCTACCTTTTGACTCATTGTGAAAATCACTGCATGTGACTCTCTCTAGCATTCTCATTCTCCTCCTGTACTTTATGGTCTCTGGTAGTTTGTCAGGGTTAGTTCTGGGGTTACAACTGTAAAGTTATTTTAGTACCCTGGAACATAATTCACCTTGGTTTGGGGAATCAAACCTGAATAATGCCACCATGTGCTTTTTTGTTATTCTTACAAATCTTAAGCTTCATTTTCCTTCCTCATGTTTATTCCAATTTGAAGACGCTTTTTTTGACAGAGAAAACAGAAGCTAATTAGCTGAATACATTCTATTTCTCTGTCAATTCAATTCAACAAGCTTTATTTATTAAGTATCAACTAGAGGCTAAGTGCTATGAGTGGTACTAGTGATACAAAGAAAAAACAAAACAGCCCTTGACCTTGAGGAGAGTACATGCTCCTGAGGGTAAACAACATGTACACAGAAAATTAAATATGAAATAAAAGTCATTTCCAGGGAAAGGGCATTAACAGTGGGTAGCAAAGATGAGAGAAAATAGGACAGGCTTATTATGGGAGGTGACACAAATGGAATTTTAAAAGAAGTTGAGTGTTTTATGAGGTAGAAGCAAGGATTCTATATATAAAGAATAATTTGTTCTAAGGCCTGGAGACAGAGAACAGGAAGCAAGCCATTTTGGCTAGAATATAAAGTCAGACTAGTAAAAATCAATTACTCTCTGAAAATGTAGGCCAGCACTAGATCATGAAAAGCTTAATAAGCTAAATAACTGAGTTGGCATTTTAGTCTACAGGCAAAAGAGAAGCCTTATCTTGAGAACAGTAAATAATTGATTAATAAAGCACTGATTATGCTCTGACAAACATTGTACTGAATTCTAGGCAGACAAATTCAAGTAAGCAAGAGTGTTGTTTCCATGGTGGAGAGCACATTCTCCTCTTGGAAGAAAACACATATAAAGGTGTTAGGGGAAGTCTGAATGGATTAGTGTATTTTGTGTCTAAGAGGTAACTGTGGAGGCCTGGGTTTAGGCAAGATATTGTGAAAGTTCACCTGACAGAGGTGAGATTTCAATCACCAGAGTAGAAGGTTCTAGCTGGTAAACAAGGAAGATGAGGAAAATCGTGGCATAGTTTTAGAAATACCTGAAGTGAAAAATAATGAAATGGTCAGACCTATGCTTCAGGAATATCAATTTATTATCTAAGTGTAGTGGTAGATTGACTGAAATAACTGAGGAAACAAAGGTTTGAGTTTCCAAGCATATTGATTTATTAAGCAACACATGTCAATCGCACAACAAATCAGAACCAGGCCTTCTCACCTTGGCACTGGACCCCAAACACAAGGCAGGATGAATTTTTTTATGCACTCAAAGAAAACAAAATATATAAGCTAAACTATAATGTTAGGTAACCTGATTTGAAATTGGAAGAAAGATCAAGGGATTTTCAAGTTAGGAAGGGCAGAGTGAAAAGATACAATTCCCTGAAATCAGAAAAAGAGGTATCCCACTCCCTCCCCAAGTATCTGTAGTCAATCAAAGGACAAAAAAAAAAAAAAACCAGTAACTGACTGAAAACATGGTAGATTTTCAGATAAGATACATGAGTTGCTTGAGATACATAATTGTGAGAACACTTCTTACATCAGTCTTCAGATCTAATTGAGTTTCTGATCAACAAAGCTAGGTCCTTGGTGAAGAGTCTCTAAGCAACAGGTAGAGGTGGTCTAGAGTCAAACAATGCAATAAATTTGTTTCACAATTCTCATAACTGAATGAAATTTTCTCACAAAACAAAAACTGATTAGAATCATAATTAATTAGAAAGGAGAATGAGCTAGGTCTAGAACTGAGTTGCAAGATGGAGTCCAGTTGGTTCATATAATTCTCTCATAAGGAAAGAATCAATTACAGAGGAAAGAGGCTAAATACAAAGAGACCAATTAAGAATTTTTTGCGGTAGTCCAAGTGAAAGATGAAGAGGGCCTAAACTAGGTGACAATGCCAGTGGAGAGAGATGGACACTATCATGATATGTATGTTGGTAGATACAACAAGTCTTGACAAGTGATTGGAGATGGGCATTTAGTATGGCATTGCTATGATAAAATTATGTCTACAGAAATGTATCTTCCTTGTTCTTCTTCCCCGAATCATATTTTTAAAAATCATCTTATCATGAGGAGGATCCAAGATGGCGGAGTAGAAGGACTCACGTATGCTAGCTCCAAACCCACAGCCCATAAATTTCCTGAAAAAAGAACTCCCTAAAAATTCTGGAGCAGTGCAAGCCATGCAGGACCGCAGTGGAGGAGATTTCCATTCCAGAGAGCCCTGAAAAACTGGCCCCAAAGGTCCGTCGTGCACCGGACAGCTGCGCCCACCCCTGCACTGCCCTTGCCATGCAGCCCCAGAGGAGCAGATCCGAGCAGGCTTCAGGGATGGAATCTCTGGTGGCTATGAAGGTCCCTCCACTCACAGGCGCTACAGGTCAGTGAGAGAGACTTCTGGGTTGTCCGAGAGGGGAGCGGGGTGTCTCCGTGACTCAGGACCACTCGGGAGGCAGCAGCAGAGGCAGCAGCACTCCCGGAGCAGGCAGGAGCTCCATTGTTGAAGGTCTCTGCATAAACCCCCTGAGGGAACTGAGCCTGGGAGGCAGCCCTGCCCCCACTTGAGCAGCAGTACTTAATCTGTCACTGAATAGCAGCCCCTCCCCCGCTGAAAGCCTGAGTCTGGGGAGCAGCATTTGAATGTCAGACCCCAAGCACTAGCTGGGCAGATCTAGGCAAGGGTGGAGAGGAATCTCAGAAGTCAAGTAACTGGCTGGGAAAATGCCCAGAAAAGGGAAGAAAAATAAAACCATAGAAGGTTACCAAGAAATCACCAAACAAAACCAAAAGAATGAAAGAATGGAAGAGAATGTGAAATATCTCATTGGAAAAACAACTGACCTGGAAAATAGATCCAGGAGAGACAATTTAAAAATTATGGGACTACCTGAAAGCCATGATCAAAAAAAGAGCCTAGACATCATCTTTCATGAAATTATCAAGGAAAACTGCCCTGAGATTCTAGAACCAGAGGGCAAAATAAGTATTGAAGGAATCCATAGATTACCACCTGAAAGAGATCCAAAAAGAGAAACTCCTAGGAACATTGTGGCCCAATTCCAGAGTTCCCAGGTCAAGGAGAAAATCTTGCAAGCAGCTAGAAAGAAACAATTCCAGTATTGTGGAAATACAATCAGGATAACACAAGATCTAGCAGCTTCTACATTAAGGGATAGAAGGGCATGGAATAGGATATTCCAGAAGTCAAAGGAACTAGGACTAAAACCAAGAATCACCTACCCATCAAAACTGAGTATAATACTTCAGGGGAAAATATGGTCTTTCAATGAAATTGAGGACTTTCAAGCATTCTTGATGAAAAGACCAGAGCTGAAAAGAAAATTTGACTTTCAAACACAAGAATGAGAAGGAGCATAAAAAAAGTAAACAGCAAAGAGAAGTCATAAGGGACTTATCAAAGGTGAACTGTTTAAATTCCTACATAGAAAGACAATATTTGTAACTCTTAAAAAGTTTCAGTATCTGGGTAGTTGGTGGGACCACGCACAGATGTACACACACACACACACGCACACACACACACATACACACATGCATGCACACACAGAGACAGAGAGCACAGAGTGAATTGAATAGGATGGGACCATATTTTAAAAGAAAATAAGGTAAACGGTGAGAGAGAAATGTAGTGGGAGGAGAGAGGGTGAAATGGAATGGGGCAAATTATCTCTCATAGAAGAGGCAAGCAGGAGAATTTTTAGTGGAGGGAAAAAGAGGAGAGCTGAGAAAAAAACATGAAGTTTACTCATCACATTCGAATAAAGGAAGGAATAAAATGCACACTCTTTTTGGTAGGAAAACTTATCTTATAATACAGGAAAGTGGGGGAGAAGGAGATAAGCAGGGTGTGGGGGGATGATGGAAGGGAGGGCAATGGGAGGAGGGAGCAATTTGAAGTCAACACTCAGGGAGGGACAGGATCAAAAGACAGAATAGAAACAATGGGGGGCAGGATAGGATGGAGGGAAATATAGTTAGTCTTACACAACACGACTATTATGGAAGTCATTTGCAAAAATACACAGATATGGCCTATATTGAATTGCCTGCCTTCTCAAAGGGAATGGGTAGGGAGGGAGGGATGGGGAGAATTTGGAACTCAAAGTTTTAGGAACAACTGTCGAGTATTGTTGTTGCTACTAGGAAATAAGAAATATAGTTAAGGGGGAATAGAAAGTCATCTGGCCCTACAGGACAAAAGAGAAGTTGAGGACAAGAGAACGGAGAGAGGATAGAAGAGTTATCATTGATTGGTGATAAGGGAAATTAGAATGCTCAGTGTATTGGGGTGGGGGGAGGGGACAAATGGGGAGAAAATTTGGAACCCAAAATTTTGTGAAAATGAATGTAAAAAGTTAAATAAATTTATATTTTAAAAAAATGAAAAAAAATAATCTTATCAAAAACATTCTAGGATTTTGCCTCCTGACCCTATTCTGATAGACCTGCTCCATGGTTTTGAATTTGTCCTTCATTAGGTCCCCTTCTTTCTTTCATATCTTTGTAATATGAACTATGTTGTGGCTTTTATTCTTGATTAAACATCCTTCTTTTCTTCTTTATTGGCATTGTTTATGGCTAAATTGTCAGAATTTCATTGTTAGAACTTCTTTCTTGTCTTCTTTTTCAGAGTCTCTAACCAAAGGATTTATCTAATCTTTTTCTGAATCCTTGTAAATATGTTTTTCCTACGATCTTGGGTACATGACTCACTATATCAGTTCAAATGAGTTCAATTTAATCCAACATTTATTCAGCATTTACTTTACATATAACACTGTGGTAGATGCTGAAGGAGATAGAAAGGTACAAAAAAAAAACATTTTTCTCCTTAACAAGCTTAAAGTCAGTTAGGGAGTTATGGTACATACCTAAATAAGCATAATATAAAATATAGCATGTCAAGTACATTCCCAAGATATAATCAAAGTCTACATACAGTCTGAAGAAAACATTATTTCCAACTGCAAAAATTAAAAAAAAAAGACTTCCTTAGAAGAGGATTAAATTTTGGTTCAGTCTTAAAGAAATGGTATAATTTCAAAGGGCACAAAAAAAAAGACAGACATGTTTGGTTCTAGCTATTTATTTGATCAACAAAGTTTGGATAGAACAAAACCAGATTTCCTGAACTCATTTTATTACACTTTCACTTACATTTGCTTTTTTGAATCACTCTACCTTGGACTTACCAACCCACTCTCCCCTCCCTCCTCCACAAAATGCTATTCTGATACCTAATCTTGTCATAGATGTGATTCTCTTTTCCTGAAGACTATGCCAAGTACAAGCTACAGTAGATTCTTCCGTAATGGAAAGGCTTTTAGTACCATCCCAGAGACAGACAAGCTAAGTAACTTTCCACTGACTGTTCTAAAGAAGGATGAGATGGCTTGTTATTTGTCAATGAATTCTTTGGCCATAGCCAGGCATAAATCAAAGAAAAATACAAGATAACCTTGAGTTTTCAGTGATCTCTTTAGACGTCTGCACTGATAGGCAGAGTTAAAGAAAAAAGGCAGAATGATGGTATTCAGACCATCTGAAAAGTGTAACTAAGCTGTTCATATTTTTTGTGTGACTCTTGGCCAATGAGTTGGCATTCTACTAGAAAAAATTAAATTATATCAATCCAAGGCATAATAAGAGGCAAGGCCCACCTTAGCACTCATATTCAGGTAGAACCTTATTGGCTTCTCCAAGGCTCAGAATATTGCATAGCGTCCTAGAAGAGATCCATAACCACACAAAAATGTTTGGCCTGATCATTCACAGAGGAAAAAACAAAAATAACAATAAAAGCAACAATACAGAAAGAAAGAAGTCTATTGCTTAGCTCATGATGAAGAATCTTTAGTATTCATCCGTAAATATATAAATACAGAGATAAAAATGTGTGTCCTTGACAGAGTAAAACCAAACTTAAAATAGGCCACAAAATTAATAGGAGGAAAATAAACTGAATTTCCTCTGGGAAATCAAAGAATGACTTTACTCTGAATTTCACCCAAAAACCTAAGGTCCACCATTTAATTGCCAATATTCTGATATCTTATGTGTATGACTATAGATCATGAAACACTATATTCACTAAAGAATTAAAAATACACATCCCACAGAAAGAAGATAGTAGAAAGGCACATAGACACTGTGACTAGAATATACCATACAACAAATAAGGAACTTCAAAGAACTAAAGTAAAGACAATGACCAGGAGGGTACATCATAGAAAGAAAATGGATTAGTCACATGGTCAGAGTAATCAATAACCAATTGGCCCTTGTGCTCCTAAGAGAACTCTTAGCATATTGAGTCTACCCCTTGTCATATTTATGGGAAGGCATAGACAGAAGACTCATAAAATTGGCGGGTATATTGGGATATGATGCTCATTTCTGGACAGCGTATCAACCTGATTGAGATTGTAGATCTATTGGAGAATGGAATGAATACATTCCAGGAAGATGGAACAATTCATTGTTCCTAATTGTGCCTTAAAGCCAAGTAAAATAAGTCCAATTTTTCTTCCATGTAACAGTCTTTCAAATACTTTAAGGTGGATAGCATATTCCCACCAAGTCTTCTGTTTTTTGGCCTAAGTTTACAATTAGTCACTAACGAATATGCTTTCAGTTTAGCCATTCAATCAGGACCAAATACACCCAATTATACTGCCATCTTCCCTGTATCTCTCCATTTTTTTTTTCATTCAAAATAGCCTGAGAAACTTTATTCAATGCTTTACTAAAAATCTATGTAAAATATTTTTTCTGCAGTTTCTTAATCTTTCAGTCTAATCAAATCATGGTATGGAAACTCCCTCCACTGATACAGATTGAAAGCTCTCTGTAATTGATTGTCTTGGGGAGCTACCTATATCTCAGTCGGTTAGGTAGCTTACAAAGTTACAAAGCAAGTAATCCTATCAAAAAAAGTCGACAAGGTCAGCCTGGGATGACTTCTTGATGAAGCCATGCTGAATCATTAAAATCATTATTTTCTTCATTAATCATTCACTAAATGATATCTTTCAGAATTTTGCCAGGAATAAAAGTCAATTTCTTTGGCTAAAAGTTTTTAGGCTCCATTATCTTCTACATTTTGGAAAATTGAGAAAATATTTGTTCTTTTATGATACTGTGGCAGCTCTCCAATGCCCTAAAATCACTCATATATCACTCACAATGACTTGGCAATGACATCTTCCAGTTCTTTCAGTAGCATGGGATGTATTTCATTCAACCAAAGGAGATTTAGAACTATAAGGAACTTTAAAGGTTATCTAATCCATACCTCCCATATTACAGATGGGAAAATTGAGCAACAAAGGAAAGTGGATTTGCCTAAAATCAAACAGGTGGCAAGCAGAAGAGCTAGGATTTGAACCCAGATCCTGAGATTCAGACAATTGTCCCTTTAACTGCACCAGGCAACCTCTGTGTCAGACACCTTGAATTTATCAATGATATCTCACTATTCCCTTTCTTGTATTGGGGAAGACTTCCATATTAGAAATTTTTCTTATCATTTCTTGTCTAAAGATCATTTTCTTACAAAGAAAACAACTCTTCCTACCACCATCACCAGAAAAGGGTTTTGAGCAGTTCTGCCATTTTTTTCATCAATAGTCACTTTTGTTTCATCTGCCACAAGGCATTGTCCTATGCCTTCTTTGATTCTCCTCTTTTCCCCAACATAGCAGAAGAAAAAAAGTATATATTCCTAACTCTCCTCACCACTCAGCTCATTATGAGCATTACCATTCCTGACATTTTTCTTATAGATCTGTGCCATAATTTGTATTCATTTCTCTAATTCTTGTCCTTTCTTCCATCTTCTTCACTTGTCTTTTTAAAAACCCAAGTTGATTGATGAATTCCCTGAGCATCCAAATTGGCCTCCTGAGATAGCTACCCTTTTTCTTTTCTTGTGAACTTTCTTTCCCCTTTGGGCTGAGTTCCTCTAAAAATATTTAGTCCTTGGGATTCTACCTATCTTTTCTCTGAGCCTTTTAAAATTTGCTCTTCCAGAAATTAGGGTTCCTATACTACACCCAGATTTCTTCTCTATCCCAAATTTGAAGCTAGACCTGTCACTTCTCAAATGATCTCATTTCTCCCAAAAACTTTTTTTCTTTTTGATGAGGCTCAGAAAAAAGAATGAAATTTTCCCTTTTTCTTTTCCTCTACCAATTTGAAAGATGAAATTATGATTAAGGTAAATGGATAAAAATTGAGTTTCATGTTTTAAACAGAGAGTTCTAGCCGATGTCCAGAAAACTGAAGTTTCTTCACAACTATGTCATATAGCTGTGCCAGGCTTGTGATCTTATTTCTGAATGTATCTATTTGTTCTCTCTGACAGGAGGTAGACAGTAAAATCTGATCTCACTATCAATTCTGTTCCTGCCTCCATTGATGTTTACCCTAAAACTATCCACCATGTTTCCCCGTTTGGATTTCCTCACATGAGTCTATCTTATTAATGTACAATAGTTGCCCTGCCCCACCTCTTAGCTCTTCTGTTTTTTTTTTTTAATATACCCTTTGAGATTCAAATTCCAGACATACCTCTCCTCTTACCAAATATCAGTTATGCCTGTGCTATCAGATTTGCTTCCTTGTACTAAATCTCCATTTCATCTTATTTTTTTTATTCATACTTCCTCCATTTGTATGCAGACATCTGAGCATGTTTTTTTAATATCTTTTATTACTGGTGCATTTCTTGAATTCAATGCCTTTTTAATGCTGGGTATCAACTACCATTCTTCTTGCATTATATACATTTTACCATATCTAGCATATATAAATAGATAATTTTCTTACTCTACCTTCCTTTACAGTTTAAAATTTTTCATTACATTTACAAGGTTATAGGCAAATACATTCTTTTATTTTCAATTATATTATATTGATGCCTTTGGTTCTTGTATCATATATGCATTAATAGAGCTGGATCACCCTTTCTTCCTCTAGCAAAGGAGCAATCCCTGTAAGGACAATTCAGAAGTAAAATTAAAACATAAGAAATTCCACAAAATTAGCCGTCAGAGGACATGCAATATTCTTTCCACATTTTCGCCCTATCTCATCATCATCAATGAAGGCGAGGAGGTCCATTTTATTTACTATTTTCATCATTATTAGTCTTACACAGCATTCAAGATTTTTGCTGTTGTTCTAGTCTTTGTATATATTGATTTCTTGGCCCACCTTAATTTACTCTATATCAGTTTATATAAAAGTCTTTGTAAGTTTCTATGAATTATTTAATTAAAAAAAACAATTCCACTTTATTAACAATGGGCACTAACACACACACAGACACACACACACATGCACACGTACACACATGCACACATACACACATACCAAGAAGTAAAAGAGAAGCCAAACATTGTATCTTAAGGTGTATTTTCTCTTCCACAGTTTATTAGCTTCATTAATTTTTAAGGAAAATGGTATAAAATGTCTGCTTTTTGTCTCTTTTTTTATAATAATCTTTACAAAATAAAGTAAGAAAAACAACAAGGTTTGCTGGACAGCTACAATTCAACTCCTTTTATAAGTTATTGTATAATAAAAATAAATGTTGCCTATTTCATTGGTACTAAGTGGTTTATCCTGTCTCAAAGATTTCGAAAAGATGCATTCTTGAAGTGTAGCCAAGATAGCAGGAAAATGCTAGAGCTGTCCCTTCAAACCCAGCCAAATACCTCTAAATAATAATTCTAAACAAATTCTGGAGCTGCAGAACCCACAGAATGAAGGAGTGAAGCAAATCTCTCACCCAAGACAGCCTGGAAGGTCTACAGGAAGCATATATTTTGCTGGACAAGGGGCAGAGTGTAATCCAGTGTGGGCTGCCTTGGCACAGACAAGACCTGAGCAGGCCTGGTAGAATTGAATCACTGGCACTTGTGGTAGTTTCTAGACTTCACAACCTCATAATCCTGAGGACAAATTGGAAGGTCAGTGGAAAACACCTGTCAGACCTATGTGAGAGAGAAGAGTGGTGCAACCCCAAATCAAGGGCTGCAGAGGGGGCAGAGGAACCTATGGGCAGAGGCCCCCAGCAATAGCAGCAGGAGCAGTGACAGCGACTGTTTCTGGAGCTCTAAGTCCACAGATTGTGGGGGATCAAGAGGCTGACAGTACATCCACCACCCCCACTGGAAGCAGAGAACTGCCTTGACAAAGAGCTCAAAATTCAAGTGGCTGAAATCAGAAAAAAACTGGAAAAAGAATCAGACTATAAAACTGTAGTTTGGTAACAAGGAAAATAAAAATACACAAAAAGAAGAAAACAACAAAATTAAAGCTCCTACAACCAAAGCCTCAAAGAAAAATATGAATTGGTCTCAGGCTCAAAAAGAGCTTTCTTTCCAAAAAAAAAAAAAAAAGATTTTGAAAATCACATAAGGGAAGTAGAGCAAAAATTGGGAAGACAAATGAAATTGATGCAAGAAAATTATGAAAAACAAGTCAATTGTTTGCTAAAGGGGACCCCCAAAAATCTGAAAATAATGATACCTTAAAAAATAGACCAACCCAAGTGACAAAAGAGATCCAAAAATCCAATAAGAATGCCTTATAAAGTAGAATTAGCCAAATGGAACAGGAGGTCCAAAAGTTCAATGAAGAAAACAATTCCTTAATGTTTAGAATGAAGCAGATGGAAGTTAATGACTTTATCAAAAAATAGCAGACTGAAATATCTCATTGGAAAAACAATGAACCTAGAAAATAGATCCAGGAGAGATAATTTAAAAATTATTTGACTACCTGAGAGTCATGATCAAAAAAAGAGCCTAGACATCATGTTTCAAGAAATTATAAAGGATAACTGCCCCAATATTCTTGAACCAGAGGGTAAAATAGTTACTAAAGGAATCTACCAATTGCCTCCTGAAAGAGATCCCAAAAGGAAAACTCCTAGGAATATTGTAGTCAAATTCCAGAGCTCCCAGGTCAAGGAGAAAATATTACAAGCAGCCAGAAAGAAACAATTTGAGTATTATGGAAACTCAATAAAGATAACACAAGATCTAGCAACTTCTACATTAAAGGATCACAAGGCTTAGAATCTGATATTCCAGAAGTCAAAGGATGTAGGATTAAAACCAAGTATCACCTACCCAGCAAAACTAAGTACAATACTTCAGGGGAAAAATGGTGATTCAATGAAAAAGAGGACTTTCAATCATTCTTGATGAAAAGAACAGAGATGAATAGAAAATTTGACTTTCAAACACAAGAATCAAGACAAGCATGAAAAGATAAACAGGAAAGTGAAATCATAAGGGACTTTCTAAAGTTGAACTGTTTACATTTCTACATGGGAAGATGTTATTTGCAACTCTTGAGGTAATTGGAGGGATTAGATAAATTAGATAGAGATAAATAGATAGAGATAGATGCACACAGAGGGCACATGTTGAATTTAATATGAAGGGATCATATCCAAGAAAATAAAATTAAGTAGTGAGAGAGGAATATATTGGGAGGAGAAAGGGAGAATAAAATGAGGTAAATCATTACTCACATAGAAGACTCAAGAAAAAAACTTTTTCAATAGAGGGGAAAGGTGAGAGGTGAGAAGGAAAGAGTGAATCTTACTCTCATCGAATTTGACTTAAGCTGGAGATAGAATAACATGCACACTCAATTCTGTATGAAAATCTATCTTACCCCACAGGAAAGTAGGGGGAAGGAGATAAGTGGGGAGTGGAGGGATGATAGAAGGGAGGGCAAATGAGATGAGGGGGTAATTAAAACAAACACTTTTGAGGAGGGACAGGGTCAAAAGAAAATCAAACAGATGCAGGGCAGGATAGGATGGAGGGAAATATAGTTAGTCTTTCAAAACATGACTGTTATGGAAGGGTTTTGCATGACCACACATGTATAACCTATATCAAATTGCTCTTCTCAATAGGGATGGGTGAGGAGGGAAGAAGGGAGAGAAGTTGGAACTCAAAGTGTTAAAAATGAATCTTAAAAATTGTTTTACATGCAACTGGGAAATAAGACATACAGGCAATGGCGTATAGAAATCTATCTTGCCCTACAAGAAAATAGAGGAGATGGGAATAAGAGAAGGGAAGGATGAGATAGAAGAGAGAGCAGATTGGGGGAAGAGGTAATCAGAATGCATACTGTCTTGGGGAAGTCAGAAGGAAAAGATGGGGAGAAATTTGGAACTCGAAATCTTGTGGGAGTGAATGCTAAAAACTAAAAATAAATTAGTAAAAAAATGTTTAAATTAAGAAGATGCATTCTTGGAAATGGAAAGTTAGATTTCAAGTTCTTTCAGAGAGCCATCCTCTTTTTTTTTTTTTTAGTTTCAAAAAGCTTTTATTTGTGGCTCTCCTAAAGGCAAAATATCCGAAAACAATCCACTGCAGAGATAATGTTTTTTAGTAAAGAAATAGTATCTTTATCCCTTCCTTTCCCTCAAGTATAGAAGCTTTCATCTTATTATGAACACTTAAGAGCAATCTTCCAAGTCTAGATACATGACTTGTTTAAAAAGGCACCCATAATTATAGCCCTCCACTATTCTGTACAAGTCTAGCAGGTATTGTGCAGCTTCTCTGTAGTCTCAACCACATACTCGTAACATAACTAGAAAGCTCTTCTGCCCAATCTAACAAAATATTTTAAGGTTGTCTTCTGCTTCCCTTTATCTGCTAGAAAGAGAAGAATCTCCAAATCTTTCATAACTGTGGTCAGAACACTCAACATTTGAGGAAAAACACAACTCTATCTGAAACATCCAAATTATTACAAGTTGTTCATCACAAACTTAGGGAGGTAAAGCTCAAAACTAGACATGTTAAACTGTTTCCTCCTTCAAATGGATAATTAGAAAAAGAGATGATTTATCTATTAGGTCAGTTAAAGAAGTCTTATTCCTGCAATGCTCCCTTTCCTTCTAGTTGGCTGATGACGGAAACTGCAACACATCTCACAAAGATTTAAAGTTAAACAGTGCCACCCCAAAGATAGCCAGCAAAGCAACAAGGGAGTTCAATGACCCAAGTGAAATGGTGGTAAAGGCACAAGGAGAGGAATCATGGGTGACTTTTAGTGCCATTTCCATTTAACAAGACATTAGTAGAATAACACAAAGACTCCTGACTTCCATCACCCCAAGATGTTTAAATCAATTACTGTAGGAAGACATGATTGGCAGTCTGGTATCCTTTCTCAAAGAGATCTTCAAGGGAGGCAGAGCCAGATCCCAGCATGGTCGTGCTGGAGTAACCTACGGCTGTGGGGTGCACCTTAGGTATTTCTTGCCTGAAGGGAGCTCTTTGGTGAAGACGCCTTTAGGAAACAGTTTTTTAGCCTCCTCTTCAGGGATAGTTGGAACAACCATAACACTATCCCCACATTTACAGTCAACAGGAGTAGCAGCATTCTTGTAAGCTGTCAACTGAAGGGAATCTACCACTCTGAGAATCTCATCAAAGTTCCTGCCAGTAGTTGCTGGGTAGAGGATAGATAGCTTCAACTTCTTATCAGGGCCAAAGATAAATACCACACGAGCTGTCAGAGGCATGCCCTGCCCATCTCGTTCATCTGGGTCTAACATGCCCAACTTGAAGGCAAGGTCCCGTTTGTGATCATCAATGATGGGGAAAGGCAGCTTCTCTCTGCGTTCGTCTCCATTGTATGCGTTGATGTCCTTACTCTAGGAAAGACGGTCTTGGCCAGAGTCAATAGAAAGGGCAATCATCTTAACATTCCTCTTTGCAAATTCTGGCGCCAGCTTCGCAGCCCGGCCCAGCTCTGTTGTACACAATCTCGAGGGTGAGAGAAAAGAATGCCCCATGAGTCTCCGAGGAAGTCGTGGAAACGGATGCAGCCGACCGTGGTGTCCACCTCGAAGTTGGGGGCCTCGTCTCCAAGCAGCAGACCTCCAGGCATGGTGGCGGCAGTGCGGGACAGGAGAGGGAGGAGGAGCCGCATTCAACGTGGGCGCTCGTTCGTGCCGGGAAGCCGCGCTCGAGGCTGCAGAAAAGGCCATCCTCTTTACACTAGATGTTGTAGGATATGGTCCATAGTGTGTGAGAAATTCGCACAAGTTAAGTAAGGAATTGAATTAACTTCCTGTTCATCTGTTTCTCAATATTTCCCACTCTTCACCAAAATACTTTCCATTCCACTATCCTAAGATGTACCAGCATCTTCTTTATACTCATCTCTAATAATAAAAGCTTCCTGCGGTATGTTGTCAATATAATGCAAAGTTTTCAAGAAAAATCTTGACTGGTTTCCCTACATTGTGGCTTTCATACCCATACCTCAACCAAACCAAACCAAACCCAAATGGCCTAGCCCCAGAGTTAAGCCATCATGCCTCTTATATTTGGCTTTGTATAGTGTTATAAGCACAGCATCATCCAGTAACAGCCATATTGTTCAATTCAAAATTTCTCAATAAATTGTTCTTTTACCAATCCTGTGCCCAGAGAATTAGCAATAATCATAGACATTCTCTGAAAATCAGGTAATTTCTGCCTCAATCAGCCACATGTGCCCTATGTGCTTCCTCTTCACTAAGTTTCTGGATATTGTCAGAGAGAGGTGCATACTTCATCGTCAACAATATCAAACTGCATTTTTGCTTGCTCTCTAATAGCTTGCCCTTACTCATTTTGGTTGTAATTGACACAAACTTAAGCCAACATGAGCATTATGTAACCTTTTAAGAGCTTCCAATGTATCTAGCCCTATGCAGCTGCGCCTGCAATGGAATATGTGCAACTGGGAGCTGCCAAAATGGCTTTTACTCCATGGTACGTTGCCATCCTTCATTCCCTCTGCTTCTTCCATCCCAGGGGGCATCCACAAGCCCAAACAACTTTCAATCCTCAAATACTCATTGACTGATCCGACTGCCCCAGCTCTGGATTCCTAATATTCATTGTTTCTTAGATAAAATCATTTCCTATTTCATTCATGGTCTACAGTTAGTTTAGTCATTTTTCAACATTCTCACAAGCCCTTGTTAGGAGTATTCTATCACCAGACAAGAATATATCATTCTTATGTGTTCTATATATGTCCAAAAATTCTTAATCACATACAAAGAAAGCATCCTCTTTAACTATCTGTTCATTCCCAAATCTGCCTTTCTTATGTATCCCTTGTCATTGATAAGCAGTGATAATAAAAGCACCAAATATACAATACAGGCAGATAGTTCACACAGTGGATAGAATATTGGACCTGGAATCAGGAAGATCTGAGTTTAAATCTTTCCTCAGATACTTGTTAGCTGTGTAACCCTGAACAAGTCATCTCAGCTCTCTCAACTATAAAATGGTAAATAGGTGATTAATAAATTTTTGTATTCTTCTTTCCTTCATTTAGGTCTTTTGTTCTTTGCCTAATCCTTTCTGATCTTTAAAAATACTTTTAAGAGTCCTTCTGGAAGTATTCTATGGTCCACATGAATCACCAGAAGTAGGAAATAGTTTTTTGAAAAATCGTAGATCAAGTATAATGGTACATACCTGTAATTCCTGATAACAGGAAGGCTGAGAATGGTGAATCATTTGTGTTTAGGGAATTTGAATTGCAGTAGGCCAAGCAGATTGGATATCCACTCTAAGTCCCAAAACAATATGGTGATTATTTCCAGGTCAAAATCCCTATGCCGATCAGAAATATAATTGAGTACACGAGTGGTCTCTGTACTTCCAGTCTAGTCCATACAGGGAAAGAAAGAAAGAGAGAGAGAGAGAGAGAGAGAGAGAGAGAGAGAGAGAGAGAGAGAGGAAGGGAGGGAGGAAGGAAGGAAGGAAGGAAGGAAGGAAGGAAGGAAGGAAGGAAGGAAGGAAGGAAGGAAGGAAGGAAGAGGGAGGGAGGGGAGGAAGGGACAGAACACAAAGAGAAATCTTGAGAGGTTCTGTGTCACTTATTTTGGATACATGCCTTGAAAAAATGGCAAACCAGGTCAACAAATAAGTGCCCTGTATCCTTAAATGTGAAATCACCAAATCATCACTTCTGTCTCTCTCTCCCCACCTTCACAACTACATGGAATACATCTTTTTAATTATCACTGTATACATTTTATGAATATGGAAATCGAGGCTGAGAGCAAGTAAATGATTTACCCATGGTAACATGACTTCTAAAGATTCCGTGATTCAAAGTCAGGTATTTCCTGACTAACCAATCTAACATTCTGCCCTGACTTACCTAACTAGTGAGTATTGGTGAAATGTTAAAGGATGTAGCTGAATACTCCATGAGCAAAAGTTCTAGACCTGAAAGTGTTGTCAGCTTGATCAGGAATCAGCAAACTTTGGTTCACAAACCAACCAAGCCCTATCACCTATTTTTTATGGCTGGAAAGATAAGGGTTTTTTAAACTTTTCTGTTTAAACAGGTAACAGGTCAGATTTGGCACACAGACTCTAGTTTGTCAATCCTTGATCAGGGCATGATGAAGTAACAAAAATTTTATATCAACCTTTTTAGACATCTCCCTATTTTCTTCTTCATAAAATCATTTGCATTTATCCATTTAGATTCCTTCTACTAGTACAACTTTCCACATGGAATTATTAGGGAATAAAGTAATGGATCCCCAGAATATATCTCTTTGGAGCTAGAAAATAAGTTTTCAAAATAAGTTGAGTTGGAAAATGTTTTACCCATTCAACGATGTAAGTAAGTGAAAAAGGTCCATTCTGAAAAATTGTTGCATTAACTTTGAGATCTCTTCCGCTGCAAAGGTGGGTCTTACAATTGAGTGGTATTTCAGCCCCAACTCTGAAAGGGAAGAAGAAGAAGAAGAAGAAGAAGAAGAAGAAGAAGAAGAAGAAGAAGAAGAAGAAGAAGAAGAAGAAGAAGAAGAAGAAGAAGAAGGAGAAGGAGAAGAGGAAGAAGAGGAAGAAGAAGGAGAAGGAGAAGAGGAAGAAGAGGAAGAAGAAGGAGAAGGAGAAGAGGAAGAAGAGGAAGAAGAAGAAGAGGAGGAAGAGGAAGAAGAAGAAGAGGAAGAAGAAGAAGGAGAAGAAGAAGAGGAAGAAGAAGAAGAGGAGGAAGAGGAAGAAGAAGAAGAGGAGGAAGAGGAAGAAGAAGAAGAGGAAGAAGAAGAAGAGGAGGAAGAGGAAGAAAAAGAACAGGAAGAAGAGGAAGAGGAGGAAGAGGAAGAAGAAGAAGAGGAAGAAGGAGAGGAAGAAGATGAGGAAGAAGAAGAAGAGGAAGAAGAAAAAGGAAGTGGAGGAGCAAGAGGAGGAGGAGGCATTGATAGGAAACTCTGCTCTAATTTGCATCAAATGAAATTCATGTGAGGCAGAGCAATCTCGTGCTCCTTCACTACACAGATTCTGGCATTACTTAAAGATATTAGAATCGCCTCTGAATGTCAAGTGGATCCCCTTCAACTCCGCATTCCCACATTATTATTATAACTTTATCTTTGTTCCTTTCGAATAAAAACTTGACTTCTCACACGATGCACAAGAGAACAAAATGCTATAAGGAGTTTGAGAATAATAAATATGTCATAATGATA
Organism: Bettongia penicillata ogilbyi; assembly: GCA_023548195.1. NCBI lineage: Eukaryota > Metazoa > Chordata > Mammalia > Diprotodontia > Potoroidae > Bettongia > Bettongia penicillata. The sequence continues at coordinate 228,204 of JAJHZJ010000943.1, forward strand.
AATAATAAAACACTTGACAAGATTTCCTGGAAAACGGAAGCTTCTAGTTCTGGGTTTTTTGTTTTTGTTTTGTTCTGTTTTATTTTCCACAGAGCCACCACAACACTGGCTTCCACCACCCATGATTTCCCTGATATTTATTGCCTCTTGTATATTCCCCATCAAAAAATGTTAAAGCAATTTCTTTTGCCTGCTATAGGTAATTCTCATTATCCCTTTTCACTTTAATCTCTCTGGGCCATCGTCAGTAATGCTTTTGAGTGAGACGCCTACCTTTTCTTGAACAGTTAAAGCAAGTTGATCTGTTTCTATTACCCAAGTCAATAACCCAACCTCTAGCTGTCAACATGTATGTCATGAAACATCCTCCAGAAGTCTGTCTAGACTCTTCTCCCAGCTCTGTCTCTCCCCAAGACAATATAAATGTTTATCTTGTTGGATTTTAGGGCCAGTATTCAAATCCATCTCATAAGATCGGAAAATGAGAGTTGGAAGAATTCTAAGAGATCAAATGGTCCAATTCCTTCGCTTTATAAATAAGAAAAATGAGGGGTACAAAGGTTAAGCAACTTAATCTTGTTACCTTCGTGAATTCAACCAGGTCACACAAGTCCTAAACATTAAATGTGGGCTTTGAACCCAGGTATTTTGACCCTAAATCCTGTGATCTTTCCATAGTAGCATACTAGGTAGTGTTTGACCCCATTAAATCACATTTTTAGGTGGCCCATCTAGGGACATAGTCTCTTCAGAGCATGAGCTCTAAGTAGACTAATTTTGAATTGAAAAGTCATCAAGGTAATAAAAACTTCTGGTTACTCTTCCTCAAATAGATTCACTCCAAGTGAGTAGTTTGAGACATAGAACCCCTTCTTAATTTCAGTTTACATTTAATTGCTGAAATTTTCTTTAATGAAGTATTTATGATCATTTCCTTTACATCATTATTCCTGTTTCCAGTAAAAATGAAGATTAATTGAATTATCATATGCCAGTAATATTCTTATTTAACCAGTAATCCTATTATATATATGTATTCAATAAGGATATTTCAAGTTATAATTTAAACTACTTAACTCAACACAAGGGATTAATTGTAGTATTCACATATATATGTATATATATATACATGATGAGATATTAAAAGATTAAAATATATTAACTGTGAAAATTTTTCAATTGATATAAAAAAGGCATTAGAAATATACAGGTTCGTTACTTTTTCCTTTATAAATACTGCCTTTAATTCATTCAAAAGCTTATATTTTATTGATTTTGTCCATTTCCAAAAAAATTATGAATCCATCTAAATTCAATGGCCTGCTTTTCGAATCTATCTGATACAGTGGGACAATTGCAACACTTGGAAGAAAAATACCACAATTCAAATAATAGATATAAGACATTCTGACAGAGTGATGTTAAGTTAGTCTATTTCACATGTTAAGCATTGGTTTCCTTGTCAGTAAAATGAATACAGGAACCTCTTAAACCATATGTTCTTGGTAACAATCTCTGAGAGCTATGAGAAAACTCTTGGGAAGCCTTAATGATTGAATGTTTGCTCCTCCCCATACATGACACTTTATCTTCCTCCATGCCTTTTGACTGACTGTACCCCATGCCTCCAATACTTTCCCTACTCATCTGTTTCTTATAGAATTTCTGACTTCACAACTACAGCTCATTTCCTAGAGTGTTCCAAAATTGTCAGTTAGTTCTCTCCCACCCAGACAATGATTGTGTGTTTACTTTGTATAGATTTTGAATCTTCTAATCTGTGTGCACATTATGTCCCTCTCTAAACGCCAAGGAATTTAATAATCTCTGTGAGGGCACAGACTATTTCAGTTTTGACTTTGTATTTTTAGCACCTAACACAATACTTAGCACATAGTAAGTGTTCAATCAAAGATTGTTGAATTGAATTGAAGGAGCTGTTTTTACATAAAGTCAATTATTCCCATGCCATGGCTTATTGGAAATACTTGGAATCAAGAAAGACTTGGGTTCTACTCTAGCCTTTGCTGATAACTAGCTATGTGACTTTGGACAATTTAAATCTCTTGGTACTCAAAATTGATATGGAAGATGAGGTTGGGGTACTTGTGTGCCCTTTACTCTCTAAGAGTACCATGACACAATGGAGGTGATAGATACCATGACTTCAAGTGAATTCGATTTAAGTGAGGGAGATATCACTCATATCTGATTCTTTGTGATCCCATGGACCAGAGTGTGCAAAAGTCATCAGTCTTATTTTCTTCTCCCTAGGCATCTGGATCTAGTGGAGAGATATAGATCAGTATGACCAGAGATAGCCATGGATGTAGTGGGAGACTTTGGATTAGGTGGTTGCTAAAGTACCTTTCAGGGGTCCCTTGCAACAAAAAAAAAAAAAGCTAAATGTCCAAGTCAAATCATTGACACTAGTCTCCTTAGAACTCTCAAAGCTTTTGATTGTGTTTATTACCACTGGTAAGGCTCAGGGAAATCCTTGAGGTAGGAATTCAAGCCTGTCTGAACAGGCCACATTCTAGCCAAGGAAACCAAACCCAAACCAAGGCAAATCTGCCAAAACAAACTTTTCAAGTCCAAATCTGGAAAACATTAGAAATACTGTCACCGACTCCTCCAAGGTAAATGTTGTCACATGAGGCCATCAGCTTAAAAGAGACTAGAAATGTGGGGAAATTAGAACTGAAAATGAATCAAGGGTCACTGAATAGTTAGTTCCCACTGACCTTCTGCAACATTCAGTATCAGACACCTCAAAATAGTATTCCTCAAGCCTAATGTTCAGGTGCTGCACAGTAACATGAGAGTTTCCTTCCAAACCACAGAAGTGTAAATACAGTAAAACCAGGGACTGATGCACTTTAGAGTACATGCTGAGATCCCTGCCCAGCCTTTATGACAACGAGGTACACTTGTTTTTATTCCCCTCACCACTGTATTGCACATTTCAGAAACAAAACAAAACCACTAAATATTTATTTATGTGCTAATAACAAAATATTTGATAATTATTAGTCCCTTAAAATTGTTTTTCATGTTCCTTCTGTAAACACAAATTCCATCTGTGGAATCACCTTCCCAAGGAAACTTCAGTTTGGGGAATATTAAGCTGTCTCTGTGTTCTAAGGTGTAAACTGGGATTTGATCTGAAGATACAAACATACTGAACAGTGTCAAGGATTAAAGGAGGGGTAAATATTTTACTCTGCTCTTCAAACTCAAATGATTCTGTGGTTTGTGTAGAAAATCTCAGATATCTCTAGGCAAAATGATCATCTTATTTCCAAGAAGAGGAAATCATAAGATAAGGCCAACTAACCCAACTGACCCAGGGCCATCTGTTCTCATTTGGTTATTCATTTGCAAATCTGTCCAATGGCACAATCCTTAGGAAGTTACAAATATTGTTTGGGTTTCTGAATGTTGTTCTTTGAAGTACCAATTGTCATTTCAACAGCTCCCCAAGATAGATGCCAACAGATGGAGGTTGATCTTTGATCTTGGGTTTGTACTCCTGACTCAACCAGATACCAACAACCCTGAGGGTTTCCCCAAACACTTCCACTCCTGCCCTGACACCTCATGTGGCTTCCTGTCCCACTACCCATTGAGACATTTACTTAATTCCTAAGATATTAATATCACTAGAGCAGTGAGAAACGTTCAGGGCTCTAGAAAACAGGAAAAGTCCCCCTCCTGCTGGTGACAATGAATCAGACTTTTGTACTAACGTTAAATTGTCATTTATTCATATCTGATTCTTCATGATCCCTTGGACCAGAGCCTACCAGTACTTTCCATGGGGCTTTCTTTGCGAAGATACTGGAGTGGTCTGCCATTTCCTTCTCCAGTGGATTAAGGCAAACAGAGGTTAAATGACTTGGTCAGGGTTGCATAGCTGATCAGTATCTGAGGTCAATTTGAACTCAGCTCTTTCTGACTTCAGGCCCAGGGTCTATCCAATGAAATATCTAAGTATCACATGCCTAACTTTAAATTAAGGGGCCCTAAACAAGTATTTTAAAATAACTTTCCCCCTCCAAAGGTATATAATCACAATTTGTGGGGGGATAAAGCCTTTAAAAATATTTGCTTAGGATTCTCAGATTTAAAGTTAATACCACTGAGTCTAATCTCCCATAGGAGGGAGATTATTCATATGACCCCAAATTTCCATGTAGACCTCATACTCCAAAAAAAACAAAACAAAATGAGTCTAAAACATCTAAATGCACATTTTCTTAATAGAAAAATATAACCTCCAATTGCAACATACACATATCATTATACATTCACATTGAGAATGACATTCAAATGTCATTCTGCAGATCATTAGCAAGGATTTAAAATTTCAAAATTCCAAAACTTTCTGATACAGGAAAATAGCATAGTAATTGACTTAGGTGTATTCTTTGAACAGGCACTCTGGGCACCTCCAAATGCTAGATTCATGTTCTGTATAACATTTCTGGCTCCTCTCAAAAGCCTAGAAATGATTCTTGAATTTTGTAGCAGTAACCCAAAAGATATGTACTATGACTAACAGGAAAATGAGATTTTCCGATGGTAATTGTGATGCTGGGAGTAAGTGATCACAAAGATAAATTATCTGTTTACATAGTACTTTTTTTTTTTGAATTGGGGAAGGCAAGGCAATGCAATCTGGGTTAGGTAACTTGCCCAGTCACACAGCAAGTGTGAAACATCTGAGGCCGGATTTGAACTCAGATGCTCCTGACTCCAAGGCCTGTGCTCTATTCATTGCACCACATAGCTGCCCCTATATAGTACTTTAACACACTCTTTCATTGGATAATAAGAATTATCCCCATTTTCTGAAGAAACCAAAGTTCAGAAAATTCAAGTGATTTACCCAAGGCATTAAATGGCAAAACCTGATACTTGGACTCAGATTTTCTGGCTACAAGTTTATATCTCTTCCACTACAATATGTCATATGATATAGAGCTAAAAGGGACTTAAAAGTCCATAGAGACCAGTCCTTCATTTTTTTCCAAATGATGAAAGTGATGGACAAAGAGGTAAAACAATTTACCCAGAGTTCTGCTCTGTCTGATACTCCATGTTTTCTCCCATAGAACTGCTAGGTGGCACGGCGGATAAGTGGCTTGACCTGGGGTCAGGAAGACTTAGTCCTGAGTTGAAACTTGGCTTCAGACATATACCAGCTGTGTGACCCTGGGAAAGTCACTTAACCCTGTTTGCCCCAGTTTCCTCATCTGTAAAATGAGCTAGAAAAAGAAATGGCAAACCATTTCAGTATCCTTGCCAAGAAAACCCCAAATGGGGTCACAAGAGTGGGTTCAACAATGATGCAGCAATGACAGTCTGATTATGTAGTCATACTTTCCCCCATTATACTGTGCTGCCTCTCTTTCAAAGGGAGACTCTACAATTGTGAATGTTAGCTTACTAAATTTCATATCCCATAGACCTTTTATCCCAAACTTCAAATTAGGCTCAACAGTAGAGCCCTAAGCCATAACTGGTTGGTTCTGAAGATATGGCCATCATCACAGCTCTTTCTCCCTGGTTTATTGGTAGAACAGGGCAGTAGCACCACCTTCCCTATCATGTTTGGGGACGTTGCTGTCGGTTACTGGGAGACATCCTCCAACGTATGAACAGAGTAGATGCTAAAAGGAGGGTTAGATAGTGCTGTAGGCATATTTCAACTACTTTACAGTTTTATCTAGGGCTAGCCTGCCCTATCCATAAACATTATATATAATTTTATATACATATATGTATGTATGGATGTATAATTTTGTTATTTTTAGTTTTCAACATTCACTTCCCTAAGTTTTAAACTCCCCCCTCCCCAAGACAGAGTGCAATCCAATACAGGCTCAACTCTATTAAACATATTTTCACATTAGTCGTATTATATAGAAGAATTGGAATGAATAGGAGGAACCATGAGAAAGAAAAAAAAACACAACAGAAAAAGAAAGTAAACAGCCTGCTTCAATCTGTATTCAGACTTCATGTTTCTTTCTCTGGATGTGGATGGTATTTTCCATCATGGGTCTTTTAGAATTGTTTTAGGCCTTTGAATTGCTGAGAAGGGCTAAATCTATCACAGTTAGTCATCACACCTTGCACCACATCTTTTTTGCCAGCTATTTCAGTACTCCAGATTTTTGTTTCTATCGTGTGCCTAACCTCTGGAAAAAAAAAATCCTATCACTAGCTAAAAGATACATTTAAATGCAGTTTTTACATTATTCTACCACTTTCCAAAATAAATAAGTTCTAGACATGCCATAAGTGGTTATGACATAAATAAAATTTAAATGTGTCAATTTTCTTGGGAAGAATTCATTTCTTTATTCAGGAAAGAGACAGTTCATATTTAAGGGAATTTACTTAACTACAATTCATGCATAAGCAGAACTCCCTTCAGGGCTAATTCTCCAATTCACAATAAATTAGTGGTCTCTAGAGAGTGGTTGACTATTTCTCTCTTTAAGGTATTTAGGGTAACCCTGAGGGACTGGGAATTTCTATTTTTGTCCTCTACCCTCACTGTCAAGTTGCCTATTTATGACTTTTGCTGTTCAGTCATGCCTGACTTATAAGTGTCAGAGGGCAGATTTGAACTCATGAAGATGTGTCTTCCTCCAGCAGTCTACCCAGTGCTCCACTTCTCTGTCCCCTCATTGCTCACTAGCCAGGGTTAATTAGTTTTTACAAAAGGATAATTACTAAGCAGTTATAGCAAGAACAGTGGTGATACAACTGGGGATACACTTTTCCTGTGCACAAACAAGGCTGAGGTAGGCTGAAACCTAGAGATCACACAAGTAGCCAAATGGTAAACATGAAACTCTGGTCATTAGAAGTCCTTTTCTCCCTTTATGTGGTCTTTATGAAGTTCCCCTTATGAACATCTCTCTTCAGGCCCTAAGGGTTCATGCTCTTATAATATCCTAAAGCTGCTTTTTCTGAGGCTTTTGTGTTCAACGTGTCTCCATTCTGATGGAGGAGCTACCACCTTTAGCTGTTGATGCTATGCTGAGCACTGCTACAAATGGTGGTGGGAACTCCAGATTTTTGACCTTTTGAAATTGACATAGTCATAACCTAGTGGTTAATATGGAAGGAGGGGAAAGAGAAAATGTTGATTTTGTGGATGAAAATATAATTATATAATGATCTTCTCCTCTCAAGGCAACCCCCCATCAGGAGTACTGATAAATTTGAAAACCACTGCATCGGACTATTTTTGAAATTCCAATTCTGAATTAACTTGGTGTATTATACAAAGGCCAACCATAGACCTAAATTCTTTTACCAAATCACACGGCATTTCCTGTGTGGTGTCATCTACCTTCATGAATGATCAAAGCAATTAACAGCCCTCAAATTGATTGAGGATTTGACAACGCCTTGTTATACTTAACTATTTGAGACTAATGTGATTACATTAATTGGGATGGGTGGGCGTGGGGGAATTCAAACTGGGCCCCACAACATTGATATATTTTGAAAAAATGTCAAAGGATATGATGAGGTCCTGTAACTTGGATTCTAGTTTTGGGTCTTGATTCTGTAATGCATAACTTAATAAGTGAGGTCCAATCAATGTGATCATGAACATTCCCCCATTCCATCACACACACACACACACACACACATACACACACACATGCACACACACACACACACACACATTTGGATTTCTTTAATGAGTAATGATTACACTTCTAGACTCACTAGTTATTTCTGTTAATTCATTCCTCCACCTACCTACTCCCCCTCATGTAACAAATGTTCCACATCTGACTAGGCAGCCTCATTTATATCGAACTATTGGGAAGAAATAATGGGCACCACAGATATTGGGCTCATATGCTAAAAATATCCATTCTCAACTATTAACACATAAATATTACGAATGTTCACTTTCAAGTATGTCTTATAAAAGGCAGAATCCAAATTCTAATGGAAAACATGCTCCAAATACGGAGTCTGTATGTCATTTTAGTTGAATCATTATGGATCTGTAAACTATTTTATTATGATGTAAATTTTAAATGTTCTAAATATTTATTAAATCTCCAATTTTTAATTCATTGGTGTCATGGTAATTTTGTGGATGAAAATACAATTTTTTTCTATTAGGCATATTTCTTTTTGAACTGGGGAGAATATAAAGTTTGAAACCCCATCCTCAATTTGCATTGCATAACCTTTAGTGCGTTTAAGATTTTTTAAAAAATATTTTAGCGTATAAAATCTGTGGCAACCTCATATGATATTCATGGAAAGCAAATTTGTTCATTCAAGTAGAATTTTCAGCTGATCAGAGTCCTTTATGTTCACTGAGTTAACTTCACACTAAAATAAAGAACATAAAGAATTTTATCTACTATGAGGCTAATTTTCTTAAAAACATTTTTAACATAAAAATAAGAATATTTATAAGCAATTACTGGTTGCTTTGAAACATATTCCAAGGTGAATGGATGAAAATGGATCTGTGTCATCCCTTGCAGTATGTGTAGAGGGGAGCTTATGCCCTCATTATTTCTAGAGACAAATATACTCTGGCTTCTGGCTGAAGGACATTAGTGGTTAGAGATGCCTGGCTGTTTCCTTGAACCCAAAGTCAGAAGTGGAGGATGGGCAGCTGTGCCAAAGAGGATTGGTCCTTAAGTTAGGAGAAGTCCTCTGTCTCTGTCTGTCTCTATCTGTACCTATCTACTCTGTCACTGTATCTCTCTCTCTGTCTCTCTCTTCTCTTTCTCTCTCCACACACACACACACACACACACACACACACACACACACACACATTTTCTTCTCTGTGTGTTAGTCTATACATAACTATTTGCATGTATTTTTCACATTAGACTGTGAGTTCCCTGAAAGCAAAGAATGCTTTTTTAAAATCTTTCTTTCATCCTCAACACTTTACACAATACCTGGCATATAGTAGGCATTTAATAAATGCTAATTCACTGACTGAAAAATCAAGAGGATGTTATAGATAAAAAGACAAAGAAAATTCAAGCCTACACAAACATGTTTTCCCAGGTAATCTAGACTTGTGAGTTGTGACAACAACACAAGTCAGAAATGATAAGATCATGGGTTTTTTGATTTAGAAATACAAGGAGCCTTAGAAGCTGTATTTCCCTCATTTTGGAGAAGAAACTGAGTCCCAGAAAGACAGAAATGTGTCCACGGTCAGACATCTATCTAGTAAAAGAAAAAGAAAGGATTTGACTTCATGTCCTTTGCCTTGACTCAGGTCTTCTTGCAACGGTCCACTTGTTCATTTTTATTGTACAATAGTGTACATTAATTCATTTGCTTTGTTGTCATACATTGTTCAGACATTCTGCAATTGATAGCAACACTTTTAGTTTTTAGTTTCTAGCTACCACATAAAGAGCTGGTATATGTATATATGTATGTTTGTATGTATGCATATATCACACATTTTATATATGTATGTATACACATATATATGTACACATATATACCTACATGTGTGCTTGTCTTTGTGTATGTGTATATGCTTGGGATAGAAATCAAGGACTGGTATCCATATGCCAAATACATGTAGTTCAATAATTTGTAGGGCATAGTTTGAAATCATTTGGCAAAATCCAAGATTAATTCATAATTCTACCAATAGCACATTAATACATCTGTTTTATACAACCTCTGTAGGATTTATCATCTTCTTTTTGTCGACTTTGCCAATCTGTTGAGTTCAATATGGAACCTCAGACTTGCCTCATTTGCATTTCTATAATAATTAGTGTATTGAAGGAACATTTTTTTTATCACCTGGCTGTTGATGGCTAGGATTTCTTCCCTTGAGAATTGCATGTTCATTTATTTGAACCATCTTATCATTTGGGAATAGTCCAATCACCTTTTCCCAGTCATACAGCCAGAGAGATTTACAACAAATCTGTTTCCAAGTTGCTCATTATGATAAAGAAAGACCCTTTACTTTTAATGCCAATATTCATCCTATAGTTCTATGTAGTCTCATTTCATGGAACACCTCTATGACAGAAAAATTCAAATGGCTTATCCATGTTATGTGGCAAATGCTAGGTCTAGGATATATGAGAGACTTATATAACTACTTTCTCAGTTGTCACCCAAGTTTAGCCAATAATTAGAATGTGGTTCTTTTCTTTTTGTCCAGACGTGATTATTTTAGTGTAGAAATTCCTAATGTGAAAACTTTCTCTATAATTATCAGCAATTGTCCTCAAAGTTGCACTCAGGGAGTTGTCTAGGGTGTAAGTTAACCATAGTTATGTAGCAAATACATATCAAACCAGTACTCGAACCCAGATCTTACTGACTACAAGGCTATCCACTTTATGACTCTTTAAGCCAACAAAAGGAATTATAAGAATATATATGTCAGAAGAAGATTGTCATAAATATAAACAAGTAAAAATGATTATCAGACATTCATTCAGTATGCATTTTAATTTCTATTGTTAATTGTAATTTCCCTTATTAAAAACCATTTTTTCTGGTGCATTTCAAGTATTGCAAGAAAATGGTCTATAATTTCATTAATACACACATACATATAAATTATGCAAATCTTACCCCTTTACACTTAACACCATTTTAATATGCAAAGTGCTTTCACTTATATTCTTTCATTTGATATTTACAAGAATTCTATGCAGTATATAAGGCAAATATTATTTTGCCATCAGATTACAAAGTTAAGAAACTGAGATTTATCAGTGTTTTGAAGTCACTCAAAGATGATATCCTTTCAGATTCTTACACAATTCTTCTCCCTACACTTCTTTTTATATTGAAAGGTTTGCAATTGTTAATGATCAACCTCAAAATTTAAAAAAAAATGAAATCTAAAAAATAAAAGATTTAGAGGTCAGGATCACATAACATAAGTGACAGAGATGATACTAGAAGTCTTAAAATTGCAAGATCATAGCTCTCTTAGCAACGAACCAAAGTCTTTCAATATGGTCACAAATTGTCAAATATTATTAGGAAATAAGAAAGGGATTTTATTAAAATAATAAATAATTATCCTCGTGAAATAACAGCAAAGAGAAATTTAATATATTTGAACAAGAAAAAAAGTCACACAAAGAAGTTTGATTTGTTGAGGTAGGTAATAGGGAGCCATTGTAGATGCTTGAGCAGGAAAATTAAACAATGAAAGTCGTGTCTTGGGAAGTTTTATCTGATATCTATAGATAGGAAGGATTAAAGGAAAGAGACACCGGACATATAGAAGATAATTATATCTTTATTCCAATTGGTATGAATAAACAATTCCCTTAAATGGTTGTGTCATTTGATTCTACAGTGTCTACTTCCATTGGGCTAGAAGAAAAAAACATATTTTGCATAATTACAATTTCAAATAGTATAATTCAAATGCATGTGGACATTTCAAGGGATTTACTATTCTTCATTCTCACTAATCAGAATCTAGCTCTACAATCATCTGGATAGAGACAATAAGAACCTGAAATAACCCTTTATTCACAACAGACATAGATCTTTCTTTACATATATTTTCATTTAAAAAATGATCAGAAGTAGATTTGTTTAAACTAGTTATGGACTAGTAAAATAAAATCACATTGTATATTCATCAATCTTATAGAATATGATTTTTTAAAGTCAGCACTAAACTATGGAATATGTATCTTTCAAAAATGTCTCTGACTAAACTTATAAACTACATTAACAAATCTTTAGTTCTTTGCTAACTTCCTGGATTTTATGAATATATAACATTTATAGAAGTATAAAAATATTGTAAGGAAATAGAAAGGCAATTCAGACATCTTTTTTGTCATAAAATAAACCTAAATATATATTCTCATAAAATCGGTAGAAATTTCTGCGAAATAAAATCTATTGATTGACAAATATTTGCTGAAAAGTTTCACTGTTCTATGTACTATAAAACATTGAATCAGTTGACATTGAAATATTCATTATGAGCAATAATGACAAATGTATATAATATTTCAATATTTAGTTATACAGCATTTTAGTTTTATTCACAACAATTCTTGTAGATAGTGAAAGCATTATTAATTTAACCACATTTTACAAATGTAGAAATTAAGGCTTGAAAAGCAAGTAATTGTTCTGTGGGTCATAGTTCTATGGACCATAATGCTTAATAAGTATCAGAGGTAATACTCAAAACATCTGACGCCAGATGTAGTGCTCTTTCCATTATATTGTGCTATAATAGAATCTCAGCCTTTGAAAAAATGTCAGAGGCCATCTAAACTAATGTATACCTGACCAAGAATACTCTATGCAACACTCAACAAGAAGTAATCTAGTCTTCTACTGAAAGTCTTTAGCGTTGTTCGCTGTTTCCGGTTAAGCCACAAGCCATATGGTTTTCCGTTAAATAATCATAATAAAAGGGACCACTCTTTCAACATTGATGAGATTGTTTAATTCTTTTGGGAAGTCCTTTAAGTCCCAACTTCACGGATTTTTGGCAATCAGCCTCTTACGCCACTTGGTCAAATGGATATGGGACCTAAATATAAAAATGACACTATAAAAATAATAGAAAATCTAAAGAGACAACTTTCAGAACTATTGATGGGGGAAAATTCACAATTAGGTAAGTAATCAAGATTATTAAACTTGATAAAATAAACAATCTCAATTGCATAATAAAAAAAAAAACTTTTGCATGACAAAAGTCAAAATAAAGAAACTGCCAGCTGAGGCAAAAACATTGAATCAAATATCCCCCAAGTCCAATATCCAAAATATATAGAAAATCAAGACAAATATAAGAACAAAAATCATTTCCAAATAGCTACATAGTCAAGGAATCTAAATAGTTTTCATAAGAAGAAATAAAAATCATCAAGAATAAAAATGTTTTAAATCATTAATATTATGACAAATGCAAGTTAATATCAGATATGAGAATTAATATATTCAATGTGAACAAAAATTTAATATTAAAAATTATCTTTCTATGTAATTAATATATAATTGATGTAATATATCCATTGCTTCTTCTTATATAATGCATAATATATATATAATAAAGAATTAATATAAATATAAAACCATAAGCCATTCCCCAATATTTGAGGCCAAAGCATATGATAAATGCATATTAAAGCAACTCTGAAGTTTGACCATTCATCCAGAAAATTGGCAGAAATGATGCAAGACATAGTCAACTGTTTGAACAGACTGACATATTTACACACTTATGGTTTAGCTGTGAGATTGTCTAAGCATTGTGGAAAATTATTTAGAATGTGGCAGAAATTTTTTTTAAAAAATCCCCTATCATTTAACTCGGTGATACCATTCCTGCATATATACACCAAAGAAATTAAAGATAGCAGGAAAATACCCATTAATCAAAGTATTCCTAGAAACTTTTTTGAGGTAGTGTGGGGGAAAAAAAAAGGAGAAAAGCTGAATAAATTACAGCATGAAAGCAATAGTATGTTTTTATACGTTAGAAAACAATGAACAAGAGGAATTTGGACAACTTGGAGAAGACTTGCTTGAACTCTTGCAGTACATATAATTAACCCCGAATAATATACAAGATAAGATCAATAATACACAAGGGGAAAACAAAAATAATTTACGCAATGACCAACCGACTTCATCCACCTAATAATAAAAATGCTCCTTATTCTGAGTAGAGAGGTGTTTGGCAATGAATGTAGAATGTGCGGTAAAACATCAGACATGTTCAATGTGTTCATTTATTTTGCTTAACTAATTAAATTTTTATTTTAAATATTTGATGACAAGTGAATGTTCTATTTGGGACTTCTTGAAATGACCACAAAATATAACCAAAAGAAACTGTCAAAAGTATTGCTGAAAGTAAAGGGAACTGTATTGATGACATTCATCTGATCCACCAAAATAATAATTTTGTCAAAAATGAAATAAGATCCACAGAGTTTGGTCTTTTTCTTAATAAAGCTTTCTTTCCTTTCTTTTTAAAAATAGGATTACCATGAAAGCAATAATAAACATCAATGCCACTTATGAAACTTGTTTTGTGATTTTATTACATTGAAATAAATACCATTAATTGCATAATATATAAAAATATTTCAGTCACTTCCTCTTAGTGTCATCAGGAATCCTGATCCACTCTCTCTCACTTTTTCTCTTAAATTGATCTTGCTAGAGTGTATATTGATTTCTTTGCTGCCTCTGCTTTTTTTTTATACGTTCATCAAAGGTTTTCTGAATTTCTTTATATTTTTCATACTTGGTAGTCCAAAATACATTATGTTATCCCAGTGCAATTATGTTCCACAACTTATTTAACCCCAAATCTAAGAATGGAAGGGCCACCCAGTTCACTATCCGTATTCTACAGATGAGTCCAAGAGAAACAATGAGACTTGCCAAAGATGATATAACTGGTAAAGGTCAGAGGTTGAATCTGAACCTAAGTTCTCTTAGTCTCAATCCAGTATTTGTTTTTCATTGTACCATACTGCCTCACTATTCCCTCTTACATAGTATTTAGGTTGCTTTCAGATTAAATTTTATTCTACTATAAATATCTTAGAATTTTTAATGATCTTGATAACAATTTCAAGGCATTTATCTAACAAAGGATTAATTGGGTCAAAGAGTATGATTATTTCTATAGAATTTACTGACATTGTTCTCATTTAAAAAAAAAAATCTACAAATTTCAGTGCACCAGCAATCAAAGAAATTCCTGTTTCTCCACTACTCAAGCAGCCCTTGAGCTTCACTGCTTCTTATTACTTTGACAATTTGATTGATGTAAGGTACCTCAAAGCTGTTTTAAATTGCATCTCTTTGATTATTAATAAAGCTGAGCATTTTTCAGCTTCCTGTCTATTACTTTTTTTTTTTAATATGAGTTGAGTATTATAAAACAAACCTATAGTCCCCACTGATGGGAAGACTGGGGCAGATGGATCAATGATAGGGCTGTGACACAAAATGTGACATAAATATGGTTAAAACCTGACTACAGAGAGACACTATGCTGCCTAAAGTATAAACTGGTCAGGTTAGAAAAAATGGAGAGAATTAAAGCTTCTATGACAACCAGTATTCTCTCTGGGTAAGTAAAGGGAGAACTAGTTTCAAGGATGGAAAAGAAAGGGAAGGGAAGGGAAGGGAAAGGAAAGAAGAAGGAAAGGAAAGGAAAGGAAAGGAAAGGAAAGGAAAGGAAAGGAAAGGAAAGGAAAAGGAAAGGAAAGGAAAGGAAAGGAAAGGAAAGGAAAGGAAAGGAAAGGAAAGGAAAGGAAGTATGAATATGTATGTATACACACATGTATCTATGGATATAAATAGATATAGATTCACATAGGCTCCTAGATTTAAAACAACGAAAGGGAGCAGGGAAGGGAAATGACTTGCCTGAGATCTAATGCGTTAGTAAGTAACTGAAAAAGGATTTGAATCCAACATTTCTGACCTCAGATTCATGCTCTTTCCATTACATCAGGCTGTAAGTCCATTAGTCTATTCATCTAGATGTTAAATTGACTCTCTGATCCCTATCACAGTGAACAGTAGTGCAAAAGAACTATTTTTTTTAATTGGGAAAACAAAATAGTCACAATAATATGTGGTTGCATATAAACATAGAAAGCTTCTAAATTAGCAAAATCTTATAGAAACAAACCACTTCAGGCAAAATAAAAGCCTCTTTGCTTTAAACATCACAGAGTGAGCCACCAGAATCAAATCTATCCCAGGATGCCTTTTGACATGAGCTCAAGATGCCTTTGTAACCACTTTCTGGGAGTTTCTCCCATATGCACCAGATGGGCATGACATTTCATGAGATTGTAGAGCAAGCTGATGAATTATCAACTAGACGCAGATGCAGCCACTGCGTTAATAAAGAGATAAGGCATCCCCATCTGGGTTGGGAAAAACAACCTTTCTCCAGCCCAAGATTTTTAAAATAGAAAGATGCCCTAAAAGAGGAAGTGATCATTCCGTTCTCAGTCAGTTTTAGCAGGATTAACATTTCTTATTTGCAGACCTGCAAAGTTTAGGGTTTGGCATGATTCTAACTCTAGAGCAAAATGAAACCTAAGGGAAAAACTATGTCTTTTGACAGGTTCTCAATTCTGTTTTTCCTTTTCTAGAAAACTGCTGGCTAAGGCACATGCACTTGAAAGAAAATAAACCTCCATAATTAAAAAAAAGTCTACTCTTTGGCAATCCAGCATGAAATTCTTTCATTTTAAAAATTACTTCCATTTTTATAGTAAGTAGATGTTGCTTAGTCACTCCAACATTTCCCTGTAGTTGCCATGATAATATGAGGGATACAGTATTCTAAGTATTGCCTGAAGTACACGACTCAGGGTTTTTTGAGAGTTTCTGAGAGGAGGACGCTTAATGATTTCAAAATTTGATGGCTCTGGGCAAAATCTTTGAAAAATGTTTGTACAAGATGACAACTTACCAAACAAACACAAGGATGTGGGCATGTGCATGTACATAACTGTGGTGTAGTCTCAAGGAGGTTAGCCGGACAACCCCTCAAAGCACCAAATGAAGCAATACGCCCTTTAATAAAGTTGATCAAAAACTCCTACCACAATTACCACTGATTGGCTAAGTACTTAGCGAAGCCTAGAAGGAACACCAGATTTTGCAGGTCAACGTTAAAGCATGTTACTTTTTGTACTGCTCTGGTTCTGTCAAGAATTAGTTTTCTGAGGAAGCCAGAAAGACAGAGAGGATTCCATGGTGATAGCTGCAGAAGCACTTAATCTCCTTCAAAGAAAAACAGCTTTATCTTGTATCATCTCTTTATCACACATCATTCCTCTCAGCTGCATTCTGATTATACTTGATATCCATCACTAATTACCCTCATTTATAGATAGATGATACTCAGGTTGGCAGAACAACAGACTTAGTATTGTACAAAGGAAAACATAGCACGTAATTGGCAGATTGTATGAAATAAGCTAAATTGTTCTCTGATGTGAATGGATATTTGAAAATTGATCAGCCTTAAACTGAAACATAATAATGGGTTGAAATCTTTAAAAAAAAAGCTTGCAAGATAATTTAGACTATTATTCTTTGGTAGGTGAAAGAGAGGGAAAGGCCATGAGCCTATCAATTGTAAAGAGCTGTCATAGACTCGTTGCATCTCATTGGCAAGGTAGAAACGGAGTAACAATTTGAAATTGGGATACATGGAGCAAATTCATCTGAGTTTGGGTGGGGTAAATGAAAGGCTTGGTTCTAAGGCATACCCAGTTTTCTGTGTCATTGAGGTTCTCTGAAGAAAGGGTCATAAAAGTAGAGAAAGTTCAGGAAGCAAATTTAAAAAAAACAGAGGATTTTGGTTGTGAAAAATATTGTAATTCCATAAATTAATATATCCAGGAGGAGAGTGAACTGGATTGTGGTAGGTGACAGCAGTAAGGATCTAGATAGGATGCAGTAAACTTCATTCAATACTCTTCCCTAAGTCCTGGTCATAACAGTAGCAGTAACAATGAGGTAAGGATGATGAAAATGAAGTTAGCTAGCATGTATATTGTGCTTCAAGGTTTGCAAAGTGCATTACCTATGTTACCTCATTTGATGTTTCCAACTCTGTAAAGTAGGTGCTAGAAATATACCCATTTTACAGAAAAATAAACTTGCTCAGCATCACACACTCAAAACACATTTGGTGTTTGAGGCAATATTTGAACCTAGTTTTTGATCTGGCTACACTTATTTGAATCATTCAAATATTTGATCAAACAGATACTTATTGAGTATCTACCATGTACAAAGTCCTAACTTGCTATCATCCAGTAGGAAAGATAATATGCAAAAGAATAATCCAATAACATGTCATACTGTAACAAGTACACCTGAACCACATTAGTTTTAGGGTTTGGATCATCATGAGTGGCAAAGGCAGTTCTAAAATCCATGTGTCCTGAGTCCACATCCAGTTCCCTAATGAGCTGTGCACTATTGGGCAAAGCAAAATATAACATGGTCCTTCAATATCCTCATCTTCCAAATTCATTAATTACACTTGATGATCTCTAAGGCCCATCTATAAACTTCAAGAATATTTACCATTGCTTATGAAACTGGGGAAGAAGTAGTGTGAAATAATAGAGAGCTGGTTTGGGGATCCAGAAGGATGGGGTTCAAGTCTTAACTCTACCACAGATTTGGTGTGTGATCCAAGGCAAGTTACTCAACGTCTCAGCCTTCTCAGCATCTCTCTTGGCAAATCTCTAAAACCATAAATTGCAGAGAAGGATACAGTCAGTTTTGTTAGTGGTTGTGTCTCTTGTGAAGCTCCTTCCACAGATTAAATCTTAGGTCTGGAAGAAAGAAAGGGAGATGGAAAGGAAGGAAGGAAGGAAGGAAGGAAGGAAGGAAGGAAGGAAAGGAAGGAAGGAAGGAAGGAAGGAAGGAAGGAAGGAAGGAAGGAAGGAAGGAAGGAAGAAGGAAGAGAGAAAGAGAGAAAGAGGGGGAGGAAGGAAGGAAATAAAATGAAAGGAAGGAAGAAAACTGGGAGGAAAGAAGGAAGGAAGGAATAGATATTTGCTAGAAAGATACATAACATGTGTCTGTAGAAACATTCATTATGTGTGTCTGTTCTACATATGCTAGTGCCTAGAACTTCTACAGAACTTAGGGGCCAGACGAAAGTGTGACATATTAAACTCATATAGTACTTTACAGTTTGCAAAATATTTTTCTCCCAACCACATGGGGCAGGTGGTGTAAGTATTATTTTGCACATTTTACAAATGAGCAGGAGTTTACTATGGATGAGAGTGAAGAGAGCTGGCAGGCCTAGTCATTACCACGGATCCTCCATTATCTCCCCATTAGAGGTTCCCCTTCCCACTGTGATCCCACACAAATGTCTGATCCAGTGAGAGGGCAATCCTCAGGCCATGTGGTTGGACAGAGCTTCATAAAGCAAACCTGGAGGCTACTGGATTGTAGGAGGCTAGCCTGAAGTAGGTTAAGAGAAGGGAGCTGATCAAACTGCCAAGCTCTCTGCCCCCAGTCATGTTACCACCTGGGGCATAGTTCCAGTCACTCATCTGAGTTCCAGCTCTGGGCAGAGGCAGCTTGGAGTGACAACTGATTTGCATATACCACTCAAAATGAAGATAAATGTCATCTTTGAAGTCTTACATATTATCATGAGACAGAGCAAGAATGTCATTTTCCAGAGTGAGCATGTTTGTAATGTTTTATTCAACTAAATACCATAGTGTTATATAATATGAAACCTAGAAGGGGGAAAAAACTTCATTTTCTATTTCCAAAAGTCTATAAACTAAGAGGAAAACAAAGCAAATAGTGTTAGGATGATGAGCACTGATTTTATGTAGTTGATGAATTCGAACATTTTTTTTCAAGCTGCTACTTCGAAAGAAAAAAAAATAACTTGATCACAATCACTGTTAAGATGTGCCTTTGTATTTCGTACTCTAGATACTTAGATCTGGTACATCAGTTTCCTGTATCGTTGAATAGTATGGGACTGAGCCTGTTATTTCTTTGTTCTAGCAAATTCCTGGTGAAGAAACTCCCTCCACCAATGCCTTTTTTCTATAATGAGCAGTGTTAGGGAGTTGTCCTGAGCCACTGAATGTTTAAGCAACTTGTCCGGAGTAATACAGTCAGAATGTGTCAGAGGCAAGACACATTTATCTTGGAAATTCCAGACTCCAAAACTGGGATTTTTTCCCCTACTACACTACACAACACATCTTCATATATCCTTATTTTATTCACTGCTGTGGTCTAATTTTTACAGAATGAATACCCAAAACCATTAAATCAAAAGAAAAAAAAAATATAGACCACAAAGGAAGCACCATGTCTGAAGACTGTCACCCAGGAAAGGGTAGAATTGATATCATTACTTGTTGTCAGTTTTAAAGATTTCTTATAACCACTGCCACAAATGTCTCTTAGAAAACCCTGTAGCACATTAAACTTTGTTTCTTTTTTCCCCTACAACTTGTTATATGTGTGCCCATTTTAGACAGTTTGTTCTCAATTACTGGCACCATGGGCTAACAGACTGAAGACTTATTCATAAGGAAATGTATTACATGTATCTTCAAAACAGTAATGCCAACAGCAGCCAGTTTATACATACAGCTTCTGATTCCC
Organism: Bettongia penicillata ogilbyi; assembly: GCA_023548195.1. Taxonomy (NCBI): domain Eukaryota; kingdom Metazoa; phylum Chordata; class Mammalia; order Diprotodontia; family Potoroidae; genus Bettongia; species Bettongia penicillata. The sequence continues at coordinate 248,412 of JAJHZJ010000943.1, forward strand.
AGAGTTCTTGGTGTGCAAATGACATGCCTCTTTCAGGAAGTGTAAGGAAATTATGTGTGAGGTATCGATAATTTTGCATAAACACTCTGCTTCTTATCAGAGCTGTAGCTAACATTTTGCCATCATGCCCCCATGCCCTAATTTATTCACTTATAATTGAATAGAATTTACATAAGGAAGCTGGAATCCAGACCAGTCTGATTTGGAGGAAGCCAAATGCCACATTGGACCTCAGAATTTGGATAAAAAGCCACGTGAAAACCAAGAAAAATGAAAATTTATGCTAACTTTCCCATTTTGGGCTTTTCTCTTTCTAAATTAAAACTAATCAAAAGTAGCAGCTTTTTCCTACAACTTCATAATGGCCTATGGGGAAACCTCTCTGGTTATACAGGGGCTTTGTTCATAAATAGACAAATGTATCTAAATTCCAGATTTCAAGGTGAGTGAGAGAAAGCGGCGGCATGCAAAAATGCTGAACAGCCCAGATGGCCCATCAACAGTTAATTAAGTGGCAGACCCTGAAGTTGCTAGGAGGCTGCCAAGATAGTCAGCCATAGGCTCATGTCGAGAGAGGATAAAAATGTTCAAGGGGCTGGCATTAGTACTTGGTGACATCTACTAGAAAACCAGACAGATGTATACAGAGAAAAATTTGCAATACAGACTGTTGCAATAACACTAAGGGACTTCATGACTTGGGATATGGGTAATGAGATACAGCATAAAGTCTTTGGCGTGGCTCGCAATCTTTAATCTGCCTAAAAGCTACTGGGACCAAAAGTCATTAGCCTCTCACATCTGTTCATATGTTTCTATAAAACAAGAAAGTGGAGATCTAAGTCCAGTTCCTGGGAATCCACACTGATACCCATTAATTCTTTTGTTTGATTTCTACAGGGAGATACAACATCCTATAGGCACTAGAATAAAACTATTTTCTCACCAATGGGGTTAGTTTTTTCAATGACTTATTAAGAACACACCCTGCTTTGGTCTGTGTGTTAACCGTAAAGGAAACTCTGAAAAAGCTGAGACAAAGGTCAGGTATGTTCTCTGACCTCTCCTTTCTGTAACCTTCTCTGTATTCCCCTGTTCTCTCAGTCCTCCCATTGCTGTGGCCCACCCCAGACAATCCCTCATGCTATACATACCAATCATTTCCTCATGCCTACAATCAAAATTTAATTGACATAGGGAGAAAAGGGATAAGGTATTCATGTCCCTTAAGCAAAATTTAAAATTACAGCACTATTTATTTTGTGCGTTACTGTCCCCTAGAAGCATTCAGTATTCACTGCAATCCATAAAACTTGATTTATCACAAAATAAATACATTTGTGCCACAGAAAGCAAGAGTTTCTGGCATTAATAATATATACATTTATGCTAATATGTGGTTGGTAGAGTTGTAAATTGTTCCAACTGCTCTGGAAAGCAATTTTGAATTATATGAAGAGAATGATAAAAATGTTCATAACCTTTGACCCAGAGATTCCAATGCTGGGCAAATGACAAAAAAGAAAGGTCCTATATAAACTTAAATATTTATAGTAGCACTTTTTGTAGTAGCAAAGAACAGATGGAGAATAAAATAGATGTCTATCAATTGGGGAATAGCTAAATAAATTGTGGGACATGGATAAAATGCAATTGTGAATATGATGAATACAAAGAAGAGTGGGAAGGCTTATAAGAATTAATATAAAATTAAATTACTAGAATCTGGAAAACAACATACTCAAATGACTACCGCAATAAAAATGGAAATAACCATAACAAATCCCCTTGATTCAAATACTGTCACCTGTATGACCTTGAACATGTGCCTTTCTTTTCTTTCTATTTCAGTTTCCTCATTTGCAACCTGGAAAGGTTGAAGTAGATGATCTCTGATGCCCCTCAGGGTCTAAATTTAAAATCCTAACTCCTTGCCTACACTTAATCCTAGTTCTAGGCTGAGGTATCACCACCTTGGGTCCTAAATTATTTTTTTTTAAATGTTTCATAGAGTGGAATGTCTTGAACCTTAGAGATCATTCTGTCCAGTTGTCTCATTTTGTAAATACTCTTCCATATCCAGCATCTGCATTACCTCTTTTCTTAGAAATAATTAGAGGCAATGTTTTGATATTCCTTTTTATAAACACACATTTAATAGTAAATTTTATTGATCTGTTTTTACATCACCTATATTTCCCATTTTATCTCTTTCTTCACTCTCTCCAGAGAGATTTCCATTATAAAAAAGACAAAAATGTAAAATAAAATAAAGGGGCAAATAATGTTCAGCAAACCCATCCAACTATGACAATATATATAGTGATCCATACCCACAGTTCCCCACCTCTGCAAACAAGGAGGAGAATGTACCTTTTCATATCTGGTCTTGGGGGCCAAGTTATGTCATTACAATTACCTGCTTTTAATTCTGGTTTTTAACTAGCTCAGGAAGTTAATGTACTTTCTACTAAGGTCCTAAAAGTAGGGGTCATGTGGTGCTAGCCACAGGACAGTAATGAAATTTTCTAGAGTCAACTCACATTTGCAAGAGCTAGATTTGGGAGTTATTATAATGGCTTGAATTGTCATAGGTTTTCACACTATACCCCTTGGAGAATCAAGAATCTGCTATTGCTGTTGGAAATTGCACATTATAAAGGTTGACCCTTATAGAATTCCTACTTTTCCAGCTTTGATATGCTTTCCCCTCCCAAACTCACTCCTGTGACTGACAACACATCTCCATCAACAGAACCATTTCTTTTTATTTATGCAATTAAAGTAGATCTGTCTTATGGAAACAGTGTTGTTAATTCTCAAGAAATGGGCTTCTAAGATATCATATCCAGATTTTACTGTGTGTAGTTGTTTCCATGGACACAATTTGATCCGTGGTATGTCACACACTTGTGTTTTATTATAACCTAAGTACAGGTTAAGTGATGGGCTCTTTATCTCTGAGGTCCAGCCTCAATTTGGAAAAGCTCATTGCCAGAAAGTTACGTGTCAGGCCCTGATGATTTGTCAGCCACTGTAACTCATGAAAACCATGTAATAAGGCACAGAAGAATTGTGTTGGTAAAGAATGAAACCACTCATATGAGATCATTAAAGTATTTGCCATAACCTGTATTATAGCTCTGTTATAAAAGGGAACTTACTCTCTTACATTTTTGTGTTATGCTGTCTGCTTCTGTCTCTCTGTCTCTTTTTGTCTCTGTTTCTCTCCCTCTATGTACACACTACTGTGCAGCATACAAGCCTTTAATAAACACTTATCGATTCAATTGAGTATACTCTCATTTTAGGCCCTTTAGGCCAAACAATCCAACATATCTCTCCCACATGGCGAACAGGTTATATTTTAATGAAGCTATGGTTAAAATCTTGAATATTGTCTTTGCAAGGTTTATGCCTAGAAGAGTATTACCCTTTTTAATGCACAGAATATACTGTCCCTACATCCTGTTAAAGTAACGTGACTCAGATATAGCAGAGTGGAGCTAGTTTGGGTATTTTAATAGCCATACAAATACACAGCGAACACTGCTGTGCTCCCTGGATAGGACTATAGCCCACATACATTAAAGAAGTAAAAGTCTATTCTCTTGGCAGCTGCAGAGTATAATATCCAAGTTCTCAAGAGATCAGCTTCACTTAGAGCAAAAAAGAAAGAGGTAGAATGTTTTTGTACTGGGATTGAATCAAATACTCAAACTGATCTGTGATTTCCTCAGTTATGCAGGGTCCCTCCAGTGATATGGCACACGACCCATCCATGACTGTGCGACTCTTGTTCAGGTTTCCCTGTAAACTTTCAACAGAGGTTGTGTCCAAATGGATCCCTTGTGGTATGGAGATGTTTAACTTTTTTTTCTTTTTCTTGTTAGTTGAAAAAATAAGTTTCTTCACCATTTGTTAAAACAGAGCAATAATCCATTTAATCCTTCAGATATTAGTACAAAGAGATCCCAAGCCTCAGGGAGCCAGAATCAGAGAAGGCCTACATAAAAAGGGATATACAGACATCTAAAGTCTAAAGCAGATTCATCAGAGATCCTGAACCCTAGGGGCATCAAATATTATCTCATTCGAACCTCACAACAACCCTATGAGGTAAGTGCTACTGTTATTGCTGTGTTATAAATGAGAAAACTGAAGCTGATGTAAATTCCTTGAAAAGAGGACGTTTATCTTTGATTCTGTATAACATTCTTCTCCCCAAAAGAGGGTTTTGAACAGTATATCACTCATAGTGGTCACTTAATAAATATGCATTGAATTTAATTCAATTTTGAGACATTATTTGAGACAAATGGTGTTTGGCTTATGTGTAGTAGGTTAGGCATATAGGGCAATTACAATACAAAGTTAGATTTTCCTCTGACTTCAGTAAAACACTTATTTCAGAACAGACAATGAAATTAATAAGAGTGAATATCTAAGTAATACTTTAAGATTTTCCAAGTGCTTTATATACATTCTCCTGAGGATAATGCCACCTTGGAGACTGCTGGTAGCAGAGTGAATAGAAGCTGGGTTCTTTAGGAAGACCGAAATTCAAAATCAGCCTTAGAGACTTATTAGCTGTGTGACTTTAGGCAACACACTTAATCTGTTTGCCTCGGATTCCTCAACTATAAAAAGGGATAATACTAGCATCTACCATGCAGAGTTTGGTACATGTCGGTCATTTAATAAATGCCTATTTCCTCCTTCCCTTTCCCTCCTTTAAGCCTCACAGCAACCCTATGAAATAAGTACTATAGGCATGATTACCCCATATTGCACAGAGGCAAACTGATCTTCTGGGAAGGGGAGTGATTTTATTATAGTCATATGATTAATGTGTCAGAAGTGGAATTCGAATCCACATCATTTTGACTCTAAGTCCAGCGTTCTGTTTAGAACGTTCTGTTTACTGTACCATATTGTCACATTGAATACATTGTTATCCTCCAGAATGGATCCCCAGGTACAATGCTAACACATCTAGTGACTATTTTGCATGCATTTCAGAATAGGTAATAAGGTATACTGTGTATCAACGAAACACAAACACATGAATCAGCTAATTTAGGTTAGATCTCTTAAACATATAGGTCAAACACAAGATTTACTCTTTCATACACAGTTCTGGGATAAATTGTGTGAATGTGTTCATTCAGCGAAAAGGTTTTCTGAAGGAAAAAAAATGTGTGAATTAGCTAATCATTAAGTTGTGGATGGTTCCTTTGACAGATTCCTTCAAGATAAAAACAGAAACTGACTCTTTCAAAAGAACAATTTCATTCCTTCTAAATATGAATAAGACAAGCAGAATATCTAGCGCTACATTTTCAATTCTTAAACAGCTATGACAATAATCAAAACAAAAATTAATATAAAGTATTTGAGAAACGAATATTTTAGTACTTTTTTCTAGCCTTCCTTGGACTTTCAATTATCCCTCCCTCCACACCTCCACCCCCCGAAAAAATGATATCTTTTGGAAAAGTTATTTGTCAGAAGAAAGCAAGGAAGGCCTCCAGCTTTCTACAGGGTTGACTTCCTTCGCCCCCCCCATACCCCATCCAGGGGAAACTTTTGGGAGAGCATGGAAAAGAAAACCATGGAAGGAGCAGGCATGGATGGACTGTGATTTGTACTGTTGGAGAGAACTCCAACATTGAGGAGACCACAAATTCTTGTGAGTATGGAGAGTTCTATGCTAAAGCCCTATCCTTATGCCTTACTTGGGCAGGAAGGTAAGCTTATAAAGGTATGACTTCTGAGCTATGACTCTCAAAAGCCTTTGATTAGTGCCCCAGCTGTCTGTAGGTGCTGCCCACCTAAGTATGGAAAAGCAGCTAGGTGGTACAGTGGACAGAACACTGGGAGTCAGTAATATTTGAGTTCAGATCCAGCCTCAGACACTTATTAACTGTGCGACCCTAGAAAAGTAACTAAAATTCTGTCTGCCTCAGTTTCCTTATATGTAAAATGGGACTAAGGTTGTTGTAAGGTCCAAAAAAAATATTTGTAAAGCATTCAACATAAAGCCTAGCACCTATGTGCTTAATTGATGCTTATTTCCCTCTTTATAGCCAGAAGCTTCTCTCTGAGATTACATTATTTTAAAGAAATTCATGAAACAATTTACTGAATTAAGAAGAGGGAAGTAAAACTGTCATTCAGCCATGTTGGTGAAGATATGAAATCACAAATGTTTTGAGGTATTTAAGAAGGATAAATATTTTTTGTAGATGATATATCTCTCTACTATTGCAAGCTCCATGTGGTTAGGAGCCATGTCTAATTGAATTTCTCTTTATTCCTTAGCACAATTCAAAGTGGTCTATAGATAGTATATAATTAAAAAATACCTGCTCAAAAGAATTTGACTAATTTTGAAACTTTTTTCCATGCTACTCAACAGAATATCAATTTAATAGCAAAAGAAAGACAACCAAAATAATATCTTGATCACTATTAAGGCAAATAATTTAGTTATGTCATTGGTATGAATTAACAGCAAAATGAGATTGTTATTTACTTTCTCACCTTATTAAAAATGATATAAACCTAAAGTAGCACTTTAAAGTCAGTGATATCATCTTTGTCTATACAATGCAGCAAGTACAAACACTTTTTACAATTTTGTCCAAGGAGCCCTGTTTCCTAATAACTGAGACAAGAACTGAAAGCAAGAGTCATATTATCCAAATATTTATAAGAAATGAAAAGCAAATAAAAAATACACATGATAGTTATAAGAATCTTTAGAGCAAGGATTCGTAAAGTGTGAAGTGGTACAGGACCCTGAACTTGCTTTAAATATGTGTGTGTACGTGTGTATGAATATTTTGCATATTTCAGTATTACTGCTTTTCTTTGCAATCTTAAGGTCTTTTTTTAATTCAGATATGTTCTTATGAAAGAAGTCTATAGGTTTCACTAGACTGCCAAGGTGGTCCATGCCCACAAAGAGGTAAGTACCCCTGTTTAAGAGCATGCTTATTATTTTTTATTATGAACATAATCTGAATATGAGGGAAAGAAGTTACAAAGGATTAAATAGAATTATGGCACCATCTAAGATCATGGACATCAATTCAATAAATCAAACCAGTGTCAATGAGGAATTCAGGTCAGGTTTATGAGCTGGGTTCAGAAATACAAGAATCTGGAGATATAACAAATTACAAATGGCACCAGGAACACAGACTATCAGAATTAATTCAATTCAATAAACACTCAAGTACAATATGCAACACAGACAGTTGATGGCAAATAAAGCTCAGCCACACAGCAGGCCTCTAAATCAAGGTAAAAAACATACAAGGTTAAAATTAGATATGGTAGACTCATAGGAAAAAGCCAAAAACACAGATCGCCAATAAAGAGAGACTGGAAGTCTGAAGCACCTGGTCTCCCATGGTGTTATCTCTTCTTCCATTTGACCTTGGCTTGAAGGTTAATGCTACATGCCTGAACCACCTGCTTCCCCACAGGTTCTCAATGAAATAAATAAAACATGCACATTGAAGTATATCAGAAGGAGTCAATCCAAGCCCCAGATGACCAATTTTTATAGTGAATGGAATGACTAATGATTTACTTGAAAACACAGGACACAAGCTGACTGGAAAATACGGCATTTCTTCATGCCATGACCACTTTCTTTAATTCTGATCAGAACCAGAGACTGTAATTTATGTGGTACCATAGCTTTCCAATTCTTTTCAGATTGTGTTTGCTAATTGCTTTCCCTTTAAAATTGGCCAACATAATGAGAGGAAGAAGAGTACTGTTATTCTAGAGAGCTGGCTATTAATGGTAAAACACGCTTATAGGAGTCTGGCCTTTGTATGACCAATTAAGGGAAAGAGGTGGCAGGGGGTGAGGGGGGGTAAGACAGAGAGAGAAAAATAGAGACCCACACACACAGAAAAGATAAATACATTTGTATGTTCATACATATATACTTACACATACACAGAGACCTCTAATATTAAGACAGTAAGAGCAAAAATTTTAGGAAGTATTTGATTTAATTTCTTTTCCTTTGTGTTGGCCCAACAAGCAATTCATTTAGCTTTATCACTTTCCCATTAAGGATTTCAGCGTATTTCACACACATGTGCTCATGCTTTTGACAGAAACCCCATGATGTTTTCTTTTTCTAGTGATGTGCAATTTTTCCTTAATATATTGTGTGGTTAGATAGAGCAAGAAGCACACAAAGATAACACAGCAGTGCTTTTGGGAAGGATGATCACTTGTCACAGTCTTGCTTTCTCCAGATTTTTCTATTGAAATTAACTCTAATGATCATCTGTCTGTTCAATGTGTTGCTCCTTGTATGGTTAGCCTTTCTTTGAATCTAAATTCATTAGGTTATAGGAAATGACATCAAATGGTCAATAAGGAAGCCCAAGCTATAACTCAAACTTGAAAAAAATCAAACATTTACCTACTATCCCAGAGTGAGTGATTTTCAGTGCTTACTGTATAAAATAGAATATCCTCTCTCCAAAAAAGAAGGAAAACAGGATAGAATAGAATGGACCAAGACATATTGGGCATGGAAAAGCAGGAAGTATAACTGTTAAACTGAATTTAATTGACATGAGCAAAAAGAGAAAAGAGAAGTGGTGGTACCTTCTTTATTAAGAATGTTGGGTAATTATCATTATAATTAATAATAATGATAATGATTATGATAACAATAGCATTTATGTAGTACTTTATGTTTGCAAATAACTTTGCAAGTATTATTTCATTTATTTTTTACAATAATCCTTCAATCTAGGTGCTACTATTTACCTGTTTTACAGATGAGGAAACTGAGGGTAAGGGAGGATAAGTGACTTGCACAGAGACACATAACTAGGAATTGTTTATGGTAAGATTCAAACTTGGTCTTTCTGATTGCAAGTCCAACCCTGTAGCCACTATGTAATCCATTTTATCAGCAGAATACATTATCATCCAGGAAATTTTCTCTTACTAAACTACCTTGGAAAAATAAGTTCTTTTATGTGGGGCAAAGAAAATAAGTCATAGCTGGAGAACTTGCTGCATGTTTAAAAAGTTTCATGATGTGTACTCTATCATTATTGTCATCTTTATTTTCCCACACACCCTTGAGTGAAGCAAAATAATTGATTCCTAGCATGAAAAAAGTGAATTTAAGGAAATAGAAAGCTACATAAAATATTTGTTTGCTTTTAAAATCTTTTTATATTGGTCCATCCATCTTTGTATTTATCTTTTAATGTACAGTTCATATGCAAGTGGGTAATGCTTTGATTTAATATTAAAAAAGGTCAATTTCCCCAGTGAACATTTATCTCTCAGTAGAGATTTACAGAAATGTGCTCTCATTTTTTTGTTTCTTGGATATATGGATTGGTATATTATCTCATGGATGTATGTATTTGTAGCTTTTTTATGTCTACGGAATTTTCAGTGCAGTTCCAAGGGTGAATTCCCAGTTTGGCATTATGCTTGAATATGAACTCACAGCCTTTTATAACATCTAAATATAGTGTTCAATTTGAGGTTTCTCTGTTTCTTCAATCATTGATGATAATGCTAATGTCTTAGGTTGTTCAGGGACTCCCTGAAGCTAGTTCTTAAGCTAGTTCAGGCAAGGCTGCAAGCCCTCAGGAGCTAGGCAAATCAAAGCTGAAAGCTGGGAATTTTATGCCTTATTCAGTCAATGACTCAGTGGATACCTGAAGTAAGTTGCTTAACCTCTATTAACTGCTTAACTTATTCCATCTCTAGAAAAAGTCTTAGTGAAATAAGGCAAAACAAATTTTAGAAGGAGAATAATGAATTTGAATCTACCTCTACTGATGAGCAGGAAACATTTGCTCCTACTGTTTTATAATTGAATTTATGTTACCACATGATAATGAGGAGCTTTCAGGGTTGAACCTCCCAGACCATCCTTTCTTCTGGTCTCTTTTCTTTCTCCATCATTCTCCACAATACACTCCAAACCACAAATCTGACCATGCCATTCTCCTGCTCCAAAATTAAGTGGCTTCCTATTCCCTTTAAAACAAAGTGCTAACTACTCAGCTTTGTATTTCAATCTCTTAACAGTCCAGTGTTTGAATTCTTTTCCCAGCTGACCAGAAATGAATCCCCTTCATGTGTCATACATTCCAACCAAAAAAGTCTACTTGCTATTCCCTGATCAGGCACTCTACCCCTCCTGTTTCTGCTTTGTAGAAGGAGGTCCATATCTAGACATATTTCCTCTTCACCTCTATACTTCACATTTACACTCTTTCCTTGTATCCTTAGAGTATTCCCTTTCTCTTCCTCAAATTGTCATGTATGTACTTTTTGCTTTATATATGCCCACTTCCCCATGCAACAAAATATAAACCTCTTGAGGGCAGGAACTGATTTGTTTTCATTTTGTCTTTGTATCCCCGGTGCCTAACCAATACAATTTGCTATAAATGCCTATTGAATTAGATTGGGGTGGCTTTTACTAGATATGCTACAACAGTGCTGTCAAAATCAACAAAAAAGGAATCCATGTGGGTTGTGCATGGATTTAGAAAAGCATTAACATTATTTATTAACATTATTTATCTTATATTGTTATTTAACATTATATATCTTATATTTTTATTTTGTTAAACATTCCTCAAGTACTTCTTAACCTAGTTTGGCTTCGAGTTTGAAATCCCTGCCCTACAATAGAACACATGCAAAGTCAGATATTTCAGTTAAATTACTACAGTGTGTAGTGAATAATAGAGGTGAAAACATATGCAGACAGATAAATATACATCCATTCCAGCTTGATAGAGGCTGACAACGTAATAGCAGGATTTTGTATTTCCTTTTACAATTCTTAAAGCATGCTTACTTGGTAAATTCTCTCTCTCTTTCTCTCTGTCTCTCTGTTTCTCTCTCTTTCTCTCTGTCTCTCTGTTTCTGTCTCTCTCTCCCTGTCTCTCTCTCTGTCTCTATCTCTGTCTCTCTATGTCTCTCTCTGTCTCTCTGTCTCTCTGTCTCCTTCTCTGTCTCTCTCTCTGTCTCTCTGTCTCTCTCCCTGTCTCTCTGTCTCTCTGTCTCTCTCTCTCTCTCTCTCTCTCTCTCTCTCTCTCTCTCTCTCTCTCTCTCTCTCTCTCTTTTTCTCTCTTCTCATAGATCCTCAGGTCACTTGAGGAATAAGATCCTTTCCATAGAATCCAATTCTTCCTTTCATTTTCACTTCAAAACAGCTCTCCTCTGAGTCCTCTCAACCAAAACTGATGAGGTTCCCTGATGTTGATTATAGATTTTCTCTAACATTATTAACCTCTGTCAAATTAAAATAATAATGAACAAGGACTTACAAATGACCTATCTGTATAGAGATTATATCCCAAAACCTACCCAGACTAATTTAGTGTAGTCTTTCCTTTCAATTTCTGGCTTGAATTATGCTTTAATTCTCCTTTCTTTGGAACTCAAGGCAGAGGCCAGCTCTCCTGAGCTGTACTTCATGTTGTCATTCCCATATGCTAAATCAATTTCATCTCCTCTTGTTCTCTTATTCTTACCAATCCAGTAGAATATAAGCATCTTGAAGACAGGGCTGGAACCATCTACTTTTATATCCCTAAATCCCAAAATAATTTCTTGAATATATCATGATACTTAGTGGACCTATAATCTTGATGTGGAGAATAACTTCTCATCCTGTATGCTTCCTATTCATGTTCACTCATAAATGTTCTACAGGGATTATACCTACCTTTCTAGGGGTTCCTCTAAATCACTTGACATTATAGGAGTACAAGTAAAACACATGGCTAACTCTATGATATCTCTTACTTTCACTATTTGCCTGACCTTCCTTTACCAAATAAATGTCTCCCTAATGATATCTCTTATCTTGATTTCAGTCCTACCATCCATTTGCCCATTGCCTTTTGTTTGAACCACTACTTTAATTTTTTACAGGCTATGGAATTCTGCTATTCATATCCATGTAGAATCATAAAGAAAATTGGCATTAAAATCTGTGGACCTATGTGTCAAGAAAAGGACTAGGATCCAAAAAAAAAAAAAGTACTAGTCAGTTTCCCAAAGGTGATCCTCCTGGCTCTACCTATCCTTATTTCACTTTTGAGCATCTACACTGTCTTTTCAACATACTTGTACTGATCTCTCAACTCTATGTTCAGTCTATCCAATTCCATATCACAGTCTAGATGGAGGGAGAAGGGGTGAGAGAGAGAGAGAGAGAGAGAGAGAGAGAGAGAGAGAGAGAGAGAGAGAGAGAGAGAGAGAGAGAATCCAGGTTTTCCTTTTTACTCTTTTTACAAGGCTTCCTCTGCCAGTAAGGATATGTACCTTCTTCACAACTTAAAGTCATACATAGTTGCCTCAGGCCTTTAGAGGTTAAGTGAGTTTCCAGAAGTCACAAAACTATATTTAGCTGTAGACAAAAAAAAATTGTTGTACATTAGTAAAAATTATCTATTCTTTCTCTGTACACTCATTAGGTAACCACTTGTGAGCCTTTCTTTTGTCCTTAGCATTTCATAACCAAGTTTTGTATCATCTGCAAACCAGACTGTCCATATGTTAACATTTCTACAGCTGAAGAAATGCCCTCTTATACCTATCCTTTGTTTCCTTTCTCTAAAGTCATTCCATATCTAATAAATAACATTTCCCCAACCCCATGATCACTAGATACTTTTTCTGATAGTGCAAACATCAATTCCAATGAAAACCAGGTGAGAGCAGAATTGAAGTGAGAGGTGTGATGATTTTTTTAAATATTAAAACCTCATTATAGATGGTTTTACTGCTCCACATGGTAAGTGAAAAGGAAAATTCTAATGAACCAGCTTCAGGAGATAAAGAGGGGCCTAGGGATGGCAGTCATGCTAGACTCCCCTCAAAATAGCAATAGTGACATCATCACCACATCACTGCAATTTCATTCAAGAACACTCCTGTCATTATATAATCAATGAAGCAGAATTCTTTCCTCTTACAAATGTGGTCTAGACAGCCACAAATTTGGGAAGTGTTTTTGAGAAAAGAATTTTCTTTTGTTTCGTAGGAAGCAGATTCCAAAGAAACAAGTATCAAGATATGGACAATGTGAGGTTCTTGCTTGTTAAGCAAAATTAAAACAACATAACAAAATTTTGATGAAGGAATTTAGTGTTCTGAGACTATTAGAAAATCCTGGGACCTTTTAAATATTTTAAATATCACAAAACCTTCTAATTGTCCTCCAATCCACTATCCCTTTCGTATTCAGCTCTGTTTACACACAAGATCAAAGCTAATTATCTTCCTTTAAAAATATGCTTTATTTCAATCCAATAAATATATATTAAGCATATTCTCTATACAGAGTACCATCCCGGGTGTTCAGAAAGACACAAAGTTTGGACTAGACACATCTCTTCATAAAACTAACATTTTGGTAAGGGATTATGTCCTCGACACAAATAACTATAATATATAATGAGAACATATTGGTGAAAAACAATTCTGATTTTATGGCCCATCAGGTTTTCAACACAGAAGGTTGATCTAAAGCTGGAAATGCTGGCTTTTGAACTGGATGCAACATCTTAGTTCAAGTTTGATCTTTTATGAAAGTAGTTAGGTGTAGCTAATGATTTTGTTCTATTATTTTGACCAATAAAACTCAGAAATCTCATATATTTCATGGTAACAATATAGAAAAATATGATTATTGTTCAATACTGCATGAACTAACAAATTGAAACTGGTATTTCTACACTTTTAGGAAAATTAATGCTTGGAATTGTACTTATGGCAATAGAAAGGTCAAGGACTTTTTAATGTCACCTCATACTTCTTTGAAAAGCAACTACAAAGATAATTTATATTTCATATTTAAGGCTAATGCTAATAGTCTCTTCAGATGAGCTCAAGGAGAAAAAAGGCAGTGTATTATGACATCCAATGGATAAAATTTAAATAATCATTTAGAAAACTGACATCTTTACCTCAGAATTTCTCATACATAAAAGAGTAAAAGGATATAATGACCATAATTAAGTGTGCTACACCAAGTGACAGATACTTCAAATCTATAAATCTTAAATTTATATCTTTGAGTTTAATCTCACAATTACATATAAAAAAATGAACTGACAATATAAAACAAAATTGGTATGATGACAATAGGGAAATATTCTCTTTGAATAGGGCATCCTAAGTCTCATAAGAGACTTCCACTGAAACAGTATATTTACCCAGGCTCTCGGTTTTATTGACCAATGGAAAAATTATGAATGATTTCTTTAATTTGTAATTCCCAGGGAAGTTTTCATATTTGGCACTGAACATCAAAATCAGACAGAAAAATTATGCACATTTTATATTTCCATAACTAAGAATTAAAACTACTATGCATTTTATTTTTATATTAAAATGCTACCAATGAATAATTTTGGGGAGCAATATATTTTCTTAGATTTCTACCCAATATATCAAATTGACAGTTTTCTTTGATATACATTTGTTAGATATGTTCCAAGAGTTGTGATGACTACAAACTACATCATCTGGTGGTTGCTGATGGTCCTGATCCCATATATTGGTTCTCAAATTGCACAAACGACCTGCCTTCAAGTATTCCACACTTTACGAGGGTAGCAGAACCTGGAGCAGCTTGTACTCCATCAATACAGCTTTTGAGATACTCAGATCACTTGAATTATGAGACACTAGGTTTTTTTTCTTTTCTGAAGCAAAGACTCCCAATGGTCCCTTCCCGATCTAAACCTATGATCCCTTTTTGGAGTTAAAACACCCTCTCTTTGTTTATTATTTCTATCTCTCTAGACATAAAAAGAGTGGGAGAGCAAATGACATATTTTATTTAGTTTAATGCTAACTAAAATGCAATTCAAATAATCAACCAGCAAGTATTTATTTAACACTCCATGATGTCATTGATTCTCTTTGAAAATTAAAGGAAACATCAATATTTAGCACCTACTATGTAGTAGGCACTGTACTGTATACATGATACAGTCCCTGCCTTCAATGTGCTTATATAGAGAGGAAGATAACACATACACATAAAAGCATACGAATTATACACAAATTCATACCAGATAACTAGGGGTACTAGCATCCGGGACAATTACAAAAGGCTAAATGTAGGAGGTAGTATTTACCTGTAACTTTGAGGAAAAAGTAAGAATTCTAAGAAGTGGTAAAGATCACATTCCAGACTTGGGGTAGAATCTATACAAAGGCAGGGAGTTAGCACCTATATTATAATTTGTAAGAAATAACAAGTTTCCCAATTTGTACCAATATGTGCATGAAGAAAAGTAATCTGTGATAAGGCTGGAAAAGTGTATTGGAGCCAAGTTGTAAAGGGCTTAATATACTAAAGAAGGGCTTGTGCTTGATCCTAGTAATAATGTCAGTAAACATTTATGTGACTTGTGTGTATAAGATACAGTCCCAAGAAATGAAAATTAAAAGAGGAAAAACAGGTCCAGCATTCAAATATTTACAAGCTAACTGGAGGAGGGGATGGCATGAGCAGGAATAAAGATAAAATAGCACATGACATATCAAGTGTGAGGAAAGGTTGAAAGTGCTAGGAGATAATTGAGGAGGAAAAATGACCTTTAACTGGGAAAGGAAGGAGGGTTTTAGGGAAGACTTCAGGGAGGAGGTGGTTGCTGAGGTGGACCTTGGATAGAATGAGAAATGGTAACCGGCAAGGACTCTGGGGATAGAATTTAATTTTGATTTTCTAGGTGGTATGTAATTTTACAAGATTAAGTATGGTGAGGAGGATAGAGAACCACCCTTAGACATAAGAAGACCTGAATTCAAGTCCCACCTTTGACGACCACTAGAAGTTTGAGACCCAGAGTAAATCTCTTAACTTTTCAGTACTATGGACAACAACCTCAGATTGTAAGGTGTGGAGAATGTGACATCTTATGTTGATTGACAGAGGGAGTTTTTTCACCAAGGTTTTCCTTAGATTGGATATTATGGGATAAGTCCCTACTTGCATAATTTTTTTAAAAAAATTTAAATAATTTTATTAGTGATGAAGATTCTGAAGTCCAATAGATAATGTAGCAACAAAAATGATCAAGATTAGAAGAGCTCAAGGAGTAGGGAGGATGGAAGGAGTGAGGGAAAGGGAAAAGGTAGACAAGGGAGAGGAGAGGGGAGAGAGGTTGGAGGACTTAGCAGAAGAGATGAAGCAAAAAACTAAAAGGTTTTCTATGAATTGGAAGCAACCATTTCCCCTTGGAGGAGTACAAATAAAAGGGCAATTTCTCCTTAACATGGAACAACATAGAAAGTAGACTGATATCTTCCCTCCTCACAAATATAAATTTTAGAATTGTAAATCTAGAATTGTAATAACTAACATTTAATGGAGAGCTCTAAGTTTTTGCAGAATCCTTCACCTGCATTATCTCTTTTGAGCTTCACTCTAATCCTGAGAAGTAGGTATAATTTTATTTTTCCTATGGGTAACAAACCAAGGTAGATAGAGTTTAAGTGAATTGATGAGGGTTACATAGTTAATAAGTATTTTGAAGCAGGGTTCAAATTCAGTTCTTAATTATTATGAGGCCAGCATTCTATCCATTAAGCCATCCACTTGTTGGAAGGGACCTCAAGGACCATCTGGTCCAACTCTCTCATTTACAACTTAGATAACTGCATCCCATAAAGGTTAAGTGACTTATTCAAGGTAATGCAGGTAGTTAAGTGTCAGAAGTAGGGTATAAATCCAATAGTGAAACCAGAGCCCAATTGACAGGCAGATTCCATTATGCAGGGGCAGCATCTGTCTGTCCAAAACTAGTTGTTCTAAATGATATAGGGCATGTACTTATGGGAATACTTATAACAACAAACAGGCTTGACCAGATGTTGATCATTAGCCTAACATTAATTCTGAAGAAGTTAGAGGATTACCTTTGATAGAGCAACGGATTAATTCATTTAAGCTCAGGGGATTTGTCAAGAGTCACCCATGAAAGGGTGACTAGCCTTGATCTTAGGATTCTATGTTTCTCTGTTACCATGGTTAAGTGATTAGGACTTTCTGAGATTCCCTTTCCTAAAGTTTGGAGCCAACATGAGTTCTTCCCATGTATTGGAGATTAAAAGAGGATAGTGAGTGGTGGGTACAGTTCTGATTCTTCTGTCTGAGCATTGTGGGATAATATGGCATATGACTTGTCATTCTCAGATCACAGAGGGAAAACAGAAGAATATGAAAAGGACCTGTATGTGGTTAATTAGCACCTGTTCAAAAGTTTCAGGATAAAGTTTTCCTTTCTGATAATACATTGAGAGATCATTATTGAGCTATATTATCATTATTACATTGAAATTATTACATCAAAGAGATTATTACATTGAAAAGGCAGGCTTTGACAAATTTTGCCATATTCCTCTAACAGAAGACATAAAACTAGAAATTACAAGCACTAAGATAATATATAAAGAAGGTCACATATTCATAAATTATTTTAATCTAGAAATCATAACATGGGGTTTAATGGTCCAAATTTTACTTGATTTTTCTGCAAACATGCTGTTATCTCAACCAAATCTCTCATGGACTTGATTCATCTTTATCTGTAAAAGGGGTTGAAATCCAGGAAGAATTTCCCAGAATGTCTATGAAACATAATAGCAGTCACATTTCTTTTTAACATATTTTTGAATAATTGTAATAGTAGAATTTTCAAAAAAAAGTAATTAAATCAATTCTTCACTTTGCAATGGCTCTCAAAATCTTTTTGGCTATAAAGTTAAGAATCCTTTAAGATTCCCAGTAATACATTAGTTGATTAATCCATAAATATCCTAATAATAAATTTCTTGAAGAATTTTTAGGATGATTTCTTTTCAAAGAAAAGTAGATTTAAGTAGGCACTGTTCCATATTATCAGGGATAACACAGAAGAAGGGGCATAAACCAGACAAGGAAAGAAGCGATCCTAAGGAGAAGAGGAGGCAAGCAAGCAGACCAATCATGCAGTGAGAATGAACTCTTGACTTGTCCTTCAGGACTAGCACTTCAACCAAGAAGATGGACAGCCAGGAAGCATGGGAGATGAAGCCCTGTTGGAGGAGCCACTGTTCCTGTGGTCTATAAAAGTTGAGGTGTGAAATAGCAAGGTTACTTTATTTTCCCACACTTTGTTTACTAAGGACTTACAGATTGCAATTTTGCAAGTAGGAAGAAATATTTCTCAATCCTTCCTCTCTTTCTACCACCCAAGGACCAGAACATGGTAAACTTCAAGTTCCTGCTTGTCTTTTTATGCCTAATTATTTTTTTAATTAGCCTATTGCCTTAATTCTAAGTGATTCAGGAAAACTCATCTGGACCTCCATTAGATTTGTTGAAAATATTTTAAGGATCTTTTAGAGTTGTTGACAACTTCATGTCCTGTAGGTCAGAATTTTTCCTGGTTGGTCCCTAGTGATTAGTTGCCACTTACAAGATGACTGGGGAGAGAACCAAAGGGAACCTCTTCGGGAAAGAATGGTCCCTCTCTATTGTCTGTAAAGGCAACTCGTCCCCTTTCATTTCCCATACTTTTTTCTTTCTTGGATTCATTGAAATATGAAACTTGTAACTTTCAAGGGAAGCATATTTTGAGTGGCCCATCCTGCCTAAGAGGACAGTTTCTAGATCTCTTGTTCCTAGCTATTTTCTCCATTCAGTTGTCTTTTGGAGGAAAAGTCAGAATCTAATCATCCTGAGAATGGATATTTCAAATCTTGTGGCAACTTGAATGGCAATGAATATTTCAAACCACATGAGTAACCTGAATTTGAGAATTCCCAAGTTTACGAATTCTCAATAAGTCAAAAGTTTTTGGTTTAGAAAGAACTAGTACTTCAGGAGGAGAAATTCTACCATAGGAGAAATATGTAATAGGACCATCCTGTAGCTGGAAGACTAACACCACTCCACAGGGAAGAGGATAAATGGATTTTTCTAGCCCTTCATAATGTCAGAGCCATCATTCATTCATATCAAAGTCAACTTTAAGTCATGTCATCATCTCTCTCCCTGATCTTAGGGTTCTCTGTGAAAATGAAGGACACACGCACACACACACATGCACACACACATTGCAGTATTACTATGAGTGGCTTAGAGAATGCAGGGGGGGATGAATATGGAGTGGGTATTTTTTGTTTGTTTTGTTTTTGGTAGCCACAAAACTGCCTTATTTTCTGGGGGCAAGAGATCTAAGGAATGTAATGGCATATTTGTGTTCTTTACATTTCTGTACATTGATGTCAAGATGGAAGAGTACCAGGAAGAAATACAATCTCATCAAATCTCTTCCACAAGGAAATAGAAAACACACCAGACCAAATTCTGACCAGGCGATCCAGGCAAAAATCATGGAGCAGAGCAGGGACTTGGTTCAGCCTCCAACCCAGAGTAGAAAGAAGCCTACAGTGTAATAAGGAGAGCAGGAGACCCAGACCAAAGCTGCAGAGTCTTCCAGTAGCACTGGGAGAGTCTAACTGTCATCAGTCTGATGAAATGCCCAACTAGGGAACCAATAGACCCAAGCCTAGGTCAGGAAATTGTAGAGCACAAACCAAGAGGACAGTGAGCAAATTTCACTATAGATCACATCACTCTGGTGACAAGGAAGCTTGCAAGCCTCTACCCTGCATATCAGAAGGATATGAGGATAGAAGCTCAGACTGGCCTTTGGTTCTTTAACTGTTCATAGGTTCTGATCAATTTTTTCTGTTTTATACATTTTCTGTGGGTGGAGGAAATAAGGACTATGTCAAACTTAACAAATATGATATAAACTGAGTACCTACGCAGGAGTGGAGACCTATCACAAAGGAAACGTAAACATGAAACATTTTTGCTATTGTCCAGTCATTTCAGTTGTGCCTGACTCTTTGTGACCCCATTTGGGATTTTCTTGGCAAAGATACAGAAGTGGTTCGCCATTTCTTTTTCTAGCTCATTTTACAGATGAGGAAACTGAGGCAAACATGGCTAAGGGACTTTCCCAGGGTCACATCTAATAAGTGTCTGGGTCAGGAAGATAAGTTTTCCTGACTCCAGGCCCAGAGCTCAATCCACTGCACCACCTAGCTGCCCAAATGTGACCCATACCTAAGTTTTACGCATATTTATTATGAGGTAGGGTCAGCAAAGCAAAGGGAAACTGATTATTTTGGAGTCATCCCACAGGGCTGGACCTGGATCTGCATGAGTCCTAGAATCTTTACGAGGCTCTGATGACATTAAACTCTCAGAGAGCTAATGGTTTAGACTGCATTAATTGAAATGGGTGTGGAGAATGACAAAGAAGGAAACAGAAAAAAAATCATGCCAATTCAGGCATGAAAAATTATAAAGTGGTGTAGAGTGGAATACCTACCCTCTTTCTCAAAACTTAAAACATGTGTGACTAACAAGTAATCCACCCCCAAGATTTACAAGAGCAATTTGTTAACTGGGAATACATGAGTCTTGAACACAAACTTGTTTTTATTTAATGTGAGTCACATAATACAAATTAGTAATGTGTTGTAGACATATAATTCTGATGACTAAATCCCAGGAATCCCCAGTCTACCTTATTCTGGTATCTTTGTGTCTTCATCAAAGGAGCAAAGAGAGTATATGATACTTTTGGAAATCTGTCTAGTGGCTTCCAGCTCTGACATGAGCTATAGACACATTCAGCCTACGCCGCATTGTGTCTTTATCATAAACATTAACCCAATCTTTGTGCCATTAGGTGTCTAAAGGCATTCAGAAAACAACAAGACAACTTGATTGAGATTGGCACATTACCAGAAATCCAGATGCTGAGTGCAGTGAGCCCAACAGGGCTGGCAGATATGTGTCTCTGGCTCATTAGCTAACCAGGAGGATATAAGCCCTCCACAGTCAGGACAAGGATCTATCAGATAGATGAATGTTATCCAGTGAGCTGTGATAAACATAAGGACTGAAATATGATTTCATCAGTACACTGAAATATGTTTTCATCTATACCGTAAAAGTCGAGGTAAGGAAACTCCTTCCTCCTATACAGACCAGACCAAATTCTATTCAGGAGATTCAGGCAAAGGTCATGGAACAGAGCAGGGATTTGGTTCAGCCTCCAACCCAGAGTAAGCCTACAATGTTATAACCAGAGGAGACCCAGACTAAAACTTCAGAGTCTCCCAGTAAGCTGATAGTGGGAGAAACTAACTAGCATCTTCACAATTTATATTCTGAAAGACTGTGACTTTCCCAGAGTCACACAGGAAACAAAATGTCAGAGGTGGTTTCTAAATACGTCTTCTTGATTTGGGGCCAGCTATCTACCAATTATACAATGCTGCCAACTCTGATGGAGATGTGTTAGAATTTTGTTTAAAGAAAAGAGAGAGGAGAAAGAGAAGATATGAAATAGCACAGTGTTATAATGAAAGCAGGAGACCCAGCCCCAAGCTGCAGTCTCCCAGTAAGCTAATAGTGGCTGAGTCTAACTAGCATCAGTCTGATGAAATGCCCAACCAGGGAACCAACAGACCCAAACCTGGGTCAGGAAATTGTAGAGCTCAAACCAAGAGGACAGTGAGCAAATTACACCCTAGATCACATCACTCAGGTGACAATGAAAGCTTGCAAGCCCCTACCCTGCCATATATCATGTACAGTAAGTTATTGGCTAATCAAGAAATCCACTCCTCAAGCTTTTACTCCCATCAGAATTCTAATAAGCTATTCAACTCCAGACATCACTGCAGAATTCAGAATAATTTGAATCTATATGAGAAAAGGCGAGCAGGATTGCATGTATATGATATGTTGTTGGAAATAATGTTAGGGAAGATTCAGTGCTTTTAAAATCTGTTAATGGCAATGCAGCATCAAGAAAAAATTTCAGCGTAACTGAAAATTATATTCCACCTAGGTACTATGAAATAGGTATGAACAACTTCTGATGTGCTACAATTTATAATCTTAAGGCATCGTTATCATAAGATTAAAGACAGTGTATTAGATTTCTTGTACATGAAAATATCATGCAGAAGAGCTGTGCTGGACTGCTGCCCCTATTTTCTTAGCTACTACATAGCTACTACAGCCTAGGAAAAGAAAATTGTCCCCAATAATCTGTTGAATAGTGTGACATTGGAAACTAATAAGATTTTAACAGTAGAAATTACAATGAAATAAAATGCATGACCACCTGCTTTGTCAATACATCCTGTTGAAACCATGGGGCATTTTCACATAACTGAAATCTCTTAATTATATTGTTTCCCCTTTTGTAATTGGGGATCTTCTTAAAAGCAGGGATTGTTTTGGATTTTCTATCCATATTCTCAATACTTAACATAATTCTTTGTACATGGTAATCATTTAATAAATGCTTTTCTTCATTCATTCAAAAAATACTGGATTCACCATGCATTGTAGTGAATCTGCCCTATTGATTTTATTTTGTTGACTTCAGTTTGAACTTTGTTTTCAGTAAAAAAAAAGGTAAATGTGTTTATTCAGGAATTATACCTTAAAAGGTTATACAGTATCTATGCACTTCAAACTCTTCCACTTTGTTACTCTTGAATCCTTTCAGTCATATCTAACTCTCTCTGACCCCCTTTAGGGTTCTCTTGACAAAGGTACTGGAATGGTTTACCATTTCATTCTCTAGCTCATTTTACAGATGAGGAAACTGAGGCAAGCAGGTTTAAGTGACTTGCCCAGGGTCACACAACTAGTAAGTGTCTGAGGTTGGATTTGATCTCAGGAAGATGAGTCTTCATGACTCCATAAATGGCACTCTATCCCAGTTGCCCCAAATCCCCCCATACCCCAGAGGTAATAATGAGGAAAAGGAGGAGGAGGAGGATAATAGCTAATATTTATATAGCACATACCATACTAAATACTTTGCATTTATCTCACTTCATCCTCCCAGCAGCCATGGGAAGTAAGATCTATTATTAACTCCATTTTACAGATGAGAAAACTGAGGCAGAGGTTAAGTGATTTGCCTACCATTACACAATCACATTTGAACTCAGGTCTTCCTGACTCCAGATCAAGCACTTTATCCCCTGTACCATCAAACTCACTCTACAGTTTGGAAAACTCTGACAACACAATAAGGAAGAAATACTTTCAAACCTGCCCTCAGAGCTTACTAACACAAGATGCTATAAAATATTCCTAGTACATGATTGTGAAATAAATTGAAGTAGGTCTTTGATGCTAGAGTTCAGAAATAGAAGCACAGGACAAGGCTGGGGGTAGACCTTTCTCAGAGTAAGAAGATATGACTCTCTAATTACAAAACTAACATGAAACCAAGGTCATTAGAGGAAAGTCTCAGGATGTGTGCAGCTACTTTGGACTCACTGAATAAGGCAAATATATTTTTGTCCCTTATGTTCTTAGCTTTCTGAAGGATTAGGGGCAAAAGTTCAATATATACATTAACATTCCAGATAAGTCTTAAGGATTTTTCAACTAGAGAGAGATAATATATTTTCATTTAATTTCATAACTAAAGACAATTAAACATTGATTTCAGATTTAGAGGTAGGACAAACAGGTACCCTACTCAACTTTTGTTCTTGAGAGCTAGGAAATGAATTGAAGTATTTGCATATTGAATACAGTTTAGATAAGAATCTGAAAGTTTGGAGTTATGCTGCAAGAGGTCTAGTCTCTGGGCTCTCTGAAAACCTAGACTGGAATACCACCAGATGATATTCGTTTGTGACGTGTTCTCCTTGAAAATACCAAAAAAATTATATTGCACCTTAACCTCCTATACTGAGTGAAATTGTTGAGATGTATAGACTATCATCCAGCAAGAAGATAAATGAAGTTTTTTTTTTTAATATTATTTAGACCTGTTTGAACCTCATTATGCATAGGGTGGTTGTCAGTCTTTGTTTCAGCTTGTGGGGGAAAACAGGTTCAGGGTTAATTATATCTGAACTGCAGAGTCCAACCTTAAAACAATATTAAATTCCCATAGTCACAGAGAGGTCAGGAATTTGATCATCTAACATACCTCGGAATTTATGGCCTTCATCAAGATGAATGAGATCACTCAAAAAAGTACTCTTACAGCAGGAGTTTCAGGAATTATATCACAGTATCCACTAATAGTAGAGCTGACATTGCCCACCAAAGTCCAGAAGGTTTGTATGCCCGGAGGTATGTGAAAAAGACTTTCAAGCAACGTCATCAAAATGCTAAGAATTTTTTTTTTTAATCGAAAGTATTAGGTTTTTGTTTTATCACAATACGGGGACTTTGCATGGCAATGAGATGGAACAGACTGGTGGCAGAGGGTGGGGCAAGGCTGGGATCAAAATTATCATGCACTAAGAAGACCAGAAGTTATGTCATGGAGGTCAGCTAAGGCAAAAAATAGTAATTACTTATCTCACGTCCATATAGGCAAATAAGTAGTCTGGTGAAAGGGCACAGTGCACCAGAAGCAACAACAGAATTTAACATTAATCTACCTGTTACCAGAGGTAGAAATGATTTACATACTTTCTGCCCAGAGTCAGAGCCATCCTCAGACTGGGATGGTTGGATCTCATAGATTGAAGCAAATGGGGTCAAAGGGTTGAAGGGAGTAAGGACAGGGATACAGGCCTTTCCTAACAGTTAAATGGAAATCATTTCAGAGACCATTTAGAACAGGGGCTCTTAACCTTGCTCCCCTCCTCCAAACACAACATTCCACATTATGAAACCCATGAGCCTCATTGCACTGCTGAAGCCACATCATACTTATTGAATGAGATAGATTAATTTATGTTCATTTTTTTCCCACTGGATGTTGGTTCTCTCCTGAATTTCATGCAGAAGTCCTCAGAATAATGTTGCTAAATGAATAAAACAAATTATATAAAAGCAAAAAGGAAACAAATTATATATCACAATTCAGTGATCAAAATATTTTAAAATATAAAAATCACAGGACCTCAGATTAGGAACCCATGATTCAGAAAAGCAAGAATGCTTAAACTATAAAAATACCTGATTTAAGTAAAATATAGAACTTTAATATGTCTTAAACAAATGAAAAACTGGATAGGAAATCATATATAGTAAAAGAATCTTTCAGGATGAGAAAGTAGGAAGGAATAAGTTTCGAATTCATTCCTCCCCCTCTCTTCTTAACACTATGCCATCTGGCTTCCAGTCCCATTGTTCCACTAAAACTACTATCTCCAAAGAGAGTAATATTTCTTACTTCCTAAACCTAATGGCCTTTTCTCAGTCCTCATTGTTCTTGACCTCTCTGTGGCCTTTGAAATTGTCAATCACCCCTTCCTCTTTAGCTTTCCAGATCACTACTCTAACCTGGTTATCTGCACCTGTCTAACTGCTGTTTCTCAGTCCCCTTTGGTGAAGTTTTGTAGGTTGGTGAAATCATGACACTTACAGTGAATGTCCCCCCACCACTCCATTTTGAGCCCTCTTCTCTCACCCTACTATTTTGATTGGTGTATTCACGAACTCCCATGGATCTAATTATCATCTCTAGGTTGATGATTCTCAGACCTATCTATCTGGACCTAACCTTTCTCCTAACCTCCAGACTTGTGTCTCTAACTCCTGATTAGACAATTTAAACTGGATATTCCAAAGATATCTTAAATTCAGCATATCTAAATCTGAACTCATTGTGTTTCCCTCCAAAAGGCTCCCCCCTTCAGAATTTCCTCTGGTTAAGGTCACCACCATCTTTCCCGTCACCTAGACTTCCAAAATAGGCGTCATCTTCAACTCTTATTCCTCATTTCCTGCCCCGTCCAACCTGCTGCCAAGGCCTTCACAACATCATATCTTTGACATTGTTACTGCCCTGATGAAGGCCTTCATTACCTAAGAGTGGGCTATTATATTAGCTCTTTGCTTTGTCTCCCTGTTTCAAGTCTCGCTATCACTCTATTTCATCCTCCATTCAGCTGTCAAAACGGTCTTCCTAAATTGCAGGTAGGCCTTTGTCACCTCCCTATTCAGTAAATTCCACTGGTTTCCTGTCATTTCTAGAATCACACCTAAAGTCCTGTTTTACTTTTAAAATTCTTTGTATTCTGATCTCTTCCTGCCTTTCTGCTTTTCTTACATCTACTCCTCACCCCCACATACTCTGCAGTGCAGTGACAGTCACTTCCTTGCTATTTTTAACACAAGAAAATCTACTTCCTAAGAATATTTTTTTCTGGTCGTCCCTCTAGTATAGCATTTTCTCCTTCTGTATCTCTTCCTTCTGGCTTCCTTGGCTTCGTCTAAGTACCA
Organism: Bettongia penicillata ogilbyi; assembly: GCA_023548195.1. Classification (NCBI taxonomy): domain Eukaryota; kingdom Metazoa; phylum Chordata; class Mammalia; order Diprotodontia; family Potoroidae; genus Bettongia; species Bettongia penicillata. The sequence goes on from JAJHZJ010000943.1 coordinate 274,753, forward strand.
GCTAAAACCCCTTCTACAAGAAGACTCTTGAATTCATAATTCTAGTGCCTTCTCTTAATCGATTGTGGCCTGTTCACTGAATGGGTGTTACCTCACCCTAAGTGAGTACGGAATAGGCTTTAGCCTAAAGGTGACAAGGTCTCCCATTGCATCCTGAGTCATCTCAAGTCATTCTGATGCTTATCTGGTCACTGGATCCAGATGGCTCTGAAGGAGAAGTGAGGCTGGTGACCTTGCACAGCCCTCCCTACCTCAAAACAACGTCAAGTGCAAGTCATGTCATCATTTCTCTGATGACATGGTCTTCTTTGACAATGAAGGACGAACACAACAATATAGCCAATGTATCCTATATGTATCTTGTTCCTACATAATTGTTTACCTTTTCTCTCCCGCATTACACTGTAAGCTCCTTGATAACTAGGACTATTTGTTTTTCTTTTCTTTTTATCAACCAGCTCTTAAAAACAATGTCTGGCACATTTAATAAACCTTTATTGACTAATTATAGAAAATGGTTGTATGTGTTGTCTCCCTCAGCTGTACTGTAAGGGTAGGGATTACTTCACAATCTTGTATCTCCAGGATATGGAGTATGTCCTAATGTACCAGCCCAGGGGAGTCAAACAGAAACTGATCACATATAGACTAAAGAAACCACAAATGATCATTTTCAATGTTACATTGTAATTTTGTTCATTTTGTTACACATTTTCCAATTACACTTTAATCAGCTCAGTCTGCACTCTGGGATCTGTGTTCTAGCCAATCCAACAAACTTGTTCTTGCAGAGGTAGAGATGTCCAGGTTTTGTTCACACCTAGTGAACCATAAAAAAGTTCTCAGTTGAGAGATATATTTGAGCTAAGTGGGTGGGGTCACTTTCATTAAGTTGTTTTGTTTTGCATCTGAAAATGTTAAAGCTCTACATGAAGTATAATTTTCAAATTTAATGGCTTAAAATGCAAATGTAAATAAAAAATTTATTATTATTAAAATTATATTTTTTAAACTCCTAGCATCGTACATATAGCCATGTAGCTTACTCTGTACCTATAGCAGAATGCTGTATATACAACAGGCACTTGATAATCCTTTGTCAAAGTTTTGTCCATTGAGACTATGTATGTTTGAGCTAAAAATACATTTACCTACAATTCACTGAATTACAAGGTTTTGTTGCCATGAAACTAGGTGAAAGTATAATGAACTTTCTCTGATTACAAAGAAAATTTTAGAATATCAATATTTCCAGAATGTCTTTGCTCCTTTCAGTCATTCTCAGCATGGTGGATCTTTTATATCTATAAGGCTTTTCTAATAAGTTTCAAGTACTCAGAAGGATTTTACTTCAGTTAACTTTGACATTTTGTTGACAAGCATTAAGATTACATCCAATTTATATACACAGAGAGTCACAAAGGAAAGTTGTCTTGCTATGTAAAAGATACTAGGGACCATCCAGGTGCTTCTGTATCTCACTTCAGCCTAAAGAGAAGGTCAAGGTAAGGTAGCAAGATAGCATGGTGCAGGGTTCTGGGCTAGGAGTGAGGGAAACAAGTTTTAATCTGACCTCAGATGCTTACTACCTATGTAACCTTGGACAAGTCACTTCACCTTTGCCTCTGTTTCTTCAACGGCAAAATGGGCATAGCTACATTTAACTTCTGAGAGATTGTGAAAATCAAATGAGATAATATTTCTACAGAACTTAGCACATTGCCTGGCACATAGTAGGAGCTTCTTAAATGCTTGCTCTCTTCCCCCACTTCAAGACTGTTCAGCACTATCCAATGGTAGAATGGGCTGTCTTTAGAGGTTGTCCATTGTGCATCAATGGAAGTTCAGTGACTATTTTTCTGGGATGGTGGAGAAGGAGCCCTTGCTCAGATACATACATGTCATACCACACAACCTCTTGGTACATTAGAAGTCTGCCATCATATTTTTCCCTATGGTTTCATTTAAATTTTATTGAAATCAATATTTCAGTCAAAACAGTGAATAATGGTAAAGATTCTAGACTCTGTGATGAATGGATAAAACTTCTTAGAAGTCTTAGGTCTTTTTTTTTCAGTATTAATTTTTAATTTGGGCTAGATCTATACTTTCCTTGGTTAGAGGACAACCAGGAAGGAAACCCTATCTGCCAAGGCTGATGACCACACAGCTCTGACTCTTATGATCTTCGAGAGTTGTCAGAGGCAACAGGAAGGTAAGCCACTTGCCCAGGGTCACATGGCCAGTATGCATAAGTCATTTGCACTTTCAGGTACAATCATCTCTTTTTTTCTATTCTACTATGTTATGCAAGTGCTTGTTTATTTCTTAAGTTCAGAATAAAATAAATAGCACTAATAAATAGAGGTAGGACTTGTACTTTCTGAAACCAAGACTCCCTCTTTATCCACTACCTCCTACTGGTTATCATCCACATGTAGATGGAAGTGAAGAAACACTCATCAACACCAGCTTCAATAGTACAGGTGAATCATGCTTTTGCATGTAGGACAATCACATATGCTCGGTCCAGCTTGTCAGGGGGTAATAGAGGGTGACTCTATTTCCAATATCCCTATACCTTCCCACACTTTTCTCCTAGGTCACTTCTATTGTCCTTGTTGACTGGATGCCACACATTTCACGCTGTCCTACTCATCCCTCCTTAGCATGGCTTAATTCCACTCTCCAAACATTCAGAGTTGGTAGCTATTGAATTCTTAACCATTATCAGAGAAAGAAATACAGAATAAATTACATCTTTGTTTATGTATTTTAAACAGTCACAATGAAAGGACACACCCCTGGAAGCTGGTGTTGAGGTATACTTCTGTGATTCTCAAAAATGCTTAATTCAACATGAAATGAAAGTCCTGCTTCTACCACAGCCTAATCCTTCTCACCACTCCCCTTATTTATTTCTACCCTTTCAGCTCCACACCTTCTTGCCTGGCACTCCCTCTTCTCCAAATGCCCTGCTTTCCTATGTCTGTGAGGCATACTCCCTTCCATCTTCAAAGGCAATAGAATCCATGCACAACCAAACCTGGCCCCATCAAGGAGAGAAATGACAATTCCCTGCCTTCCTCAATCTAATGAATGACTCAACTCTAGAATGGAAGAATTCACTCAGCACGAAGACCACAAATGATCATTTCTCCATGGAGTGTAAATAATGATTTGTTTCTACATTCCTGGCCTTCTTTGTTTGGTTTCTCAGCTGGATGTACAGTCATCATTGCATTTGCGCATCCTTATATGGGTTTGTCTGTGTCAATATTATTTGTTCTGGATTGAAGGTGCCTAGAAGGCAGGGATTGCCTATTTGTCTTGTTTGGTGGAACTCCCTGCCCTGAGTTTGTTACGTAGCCACTTACCTTTGATCAAAGAAGTATTATATTTACCATTATATTAGATATACTCCCATAACAAAACCCCTTCACTGCTAAATTTCTCTTTTACAAAATGTTGGGTTTACTGGGGTAGGAGCAGATATAAGCTGTGTACTTTTAGGTATGATCCACTATGCATTACATACTTAACTGATCACAGGCTGAGGCACAAGGAGGTGTACCAGACATGACATTTTATTGTAACTCTTTGTTAAGAAAACTCCCTCTTCCAATATGGGTCAGTACTTTTTCTACAATTTCCAGTTTCAAAGAATTGCCCGGATCAGTGATTTACTCAAGGTTATACACCCAGTAGTATCAGAGATGGGGAAGCGCCATTTCTCTCCTTGGTTGTCTATGTATTCTATAGCCTTTCAAGGTGGAAAAGGGTAGACCTTACAGACATAGGAGAGAAGATCTACTTGACCCTGCTCTTTATTCACTCTGCTGGGCCAATCAAACCACTCCATTCCCTTTTAAAAAAGTAAAAACAAATGAAACTCTTCACTGAGTTAAAATACCTTCACTTAAGTGACTAGATGTCACCATCCATTTGGTTGAATCTGGAACCTAGAAGACCTGACTTGAAATCTTGTTTCAGACCTTCTGTGTGACACTGAGGATGTCACTCAGCCTTAGTTTCCTTTTCTGTAAAATGGGGATGATAATAACTGCACCTACCTGACAGGTTTGTTGTGAGGATTAAATGTGTAAAGTACTTGCAAATCTTAAAGTGTTATGTAAATGCTAGATATCATTGGATATTTAGTATACAGAGATAGGTCAAATTATGACAATGATTTCTAAAATGAGGAAAAAGAAGGAATTGGACTGCTAAAAGTCAAGTCACAAAAGCACCATCAATAAACAACATTGGTTTTTCTCTGTTGAAATATTATGGAAAGGTGAGGACCTTGTCTGCATCCTTTGCATCCCATCTTGCTTTAGAAGAGCAGATGCAAAACCAGCTGGTCCTTGCCAACACTTGTTTAATACACTAGCATGAGAATGATTAAGTGTCTTTCTTAATAATCTTCAGATAGTGATAAGAGCAAGAATAATGGATGATAAAGATCTGAAAGGAGTTGTAGCCTTTCTTACTTTGTCATTGAAACTTAGATGATGGACCAGAACTTACTCGGGGGATTCGAATCTTGACATCTTTCAGTCTATTGTATCCCCATTTTACAGAAGAAAAAATGAATAGTGGTTAAGCAACTTGCCCTGTGGCACAAAGGTAAGTGGCTTGTCCAGACTCACAAAGCTGGTAAGTGTCTAAGGTAGAAATTGAACAGAGGTCTTCTTGATTCCAGGTCCAGTACGCTTTGCCAACAGATTAAACAGTCCCTGACTTTAAGGAGTTTGCTTTTAAATAAAAGGACATAACACATATAAGATAGTTGTGGCTAGGAAAGATTGTTGCATAGAAGTCATAGGCATGGATTAGATTGGATTCATATTGCCAAAAATTGGCATGTCCCTTCTAGGATTGATTTTAGAACCTTTTACGTATACATGTTGTCTCCCTCAGTACAGTGTAAGCACTTACAGAACAAAGTTTCATTTTGTTTCTTTATATCTGTAGTGCTTAGTAAGGTTTCCACACATAGAAAACTCAATAAATACTTTATTGATTAGATGAATGAGGAATTATTGAAATATATTTACTACTATCCCCTATTTTTTCCTCGACATATAATTTTTGAATGCCTTACTTTCATGTTGGTCTTATTCCACCTCCCCTCTTCCCTCTAACCCCTTATCCTGTATTATCTGTTATTTCAGAAGCACTAATATAGTTTTTATCCTTAGCATAGGTTAGTATCATCCATGGCTATCTAACTCCTAGTGAAAAGCATGCCTAACAGAAGGATGACACATTGTTGATATTCAGTAAATGCTAAATTATAATGACAAAAACACAAGTTATTTTGGAAAATAAAATAATCTCATTTCCCATCTGGTGTCCGGAACATTAACCAGAAGCATTCCCCTTTGAAATGCAAAATATCTTCAAGAATGACCAGAATTATTTCAGCTTGATCATATTAGGGTTTTTTTTTTTAATTTATTTTTTTCAGTCACCTTTCTTTTTCTTCTAGTTCTTTCTAATTCTAATTAATCTAAGATTTATGGTTTTCCAAAATATACTTGTTCAGCTGCCTTACTTCTTTCTTGTCTAAGAGGCTACATCTCACTTTGTTTAGTGGCGTTCACTGAGGAAACTCAAGGTACTAGACAAACATGAGTACCAGCTTTTATGGAATGTTATGTTTGGGTTGGGAATAATGAGTGTATGTTCTGTCATCTCCATGTAGAAATTAGTGCACTGCTGAAATGCTCCTCCTGTCCGCAGAATACTAACTTAAAATTAACAAATGTAGAAAATAACCAAACAAAAACTAGCCAAGTTAAAACCCAGCTAAATTATTGCTGCTAGAAATAGGCAGCAAAGTACATAAACTGAGCAGGATCACGGCATCTCGGAACAGGCACCGAGAGATCTTAGAAATCATCTAAGTTCAATTCCTTCATTTTACAGGTAAGAAAACTGAGTGATGGGGAGGTGAAGCTATTTGTCTATGAGCATGCAGGAAGTGGCAGAGACAAAATCGAAACCCAGATCCTCTGAGTTCAGATCTAGAGCTATTTTCCCACTCGACCACACATCTATCCAACATCACAATGATGTCACCTGGAGGAGAGAGTGAGGTGGAGGGTGGAACAGTAAAGAAATGATATTACAGAGTAGTAAACTATTAGAGGGAGAGACAAGGAAGAAAATCTTACAAAACAGAAGTAGATTACTGGGAAACATGAAGTTGAGAGACACAGTGGATACAGTGCCAGCCCTGGAGCTAAGCCTGAGTTCAAATCCAGCCTCAGACCCTTATTAACTGTGTGACCCTGGACAAGTCTCTTAACCTCATATGCTTTGGTTTTCTCATCCGTAAAATGAACTGAAGAAGGAAATGACAAACCACTCCAGTATCTTTGCCTAGAAAATACCAAATGGGGTCACTGGGAGTTGGACATGACTGAAACGATGAAATAGCAACAATGCTGGGAAACATAGCAAAAAAAGTACCAAGAGTAGAAATAGGAAGAGTCAGACAGAAAAACAGAAGAAGCAATAATTATAACAAATCAGAGCTCACCTCCTTATGGGAAATAGTTAATAATAGTTTGTCACCTAGATAACTGTGTATCATTATATAAATCTTTATTTACTTCTGCATAAAAAAGGATCCCTTCCTGACAGTGAACTTAAACCGATCAATTCATTTTCCATGGTAATAGGAATGGAGGCATCTTATTAGGCAAAAAGTCTTACTTTCTACTAATAAACTCAAAGAATAATGCGATGCTAACCTTTTACAAAAACTAGAGATGACCCATTGGAAACACTCCCTGTTTATTAGAAGTAGATTTCAAAATTAATTTGCTAGACACTTTAATGAAATATTTGACACAAGGGAAAGAAACAGATGGAAAGTGTAATTTCTGAAGGTCATTATCGTCATCTGCTTGGTAAGTGTGGCTGTTTCGGGTCACTGCTGCAGAATGATATTTCTCTAGAGATTTAGTCACCAAAGGCAGAGCTCACTTCCAGTGAGGATGCTAATACAATATCTTCAATTCACAAAAACAAGGTAAGGTGTTCTTTGATTGTAAAAGACACTAATTTAAAAATAAATGCTCATTTATTCTGTCTATTTAATTCAGTTCAACTCAACACTTCCATCTACTCTGTATGCATTTTTGTATGTACCTATTTTTTTTTCCATGTTGTCTTTTCCATTAGAATGAAAGGTCTTTGACGGCAAGGGCTGTCCTTGCCTTGCTTAATTTGCTGAGTCTTTAGCACAGTGGTTGGCACAACGGTAAGGGTTTAATAAATGCTTGTTGATCAAATAACAAACTTTTGTTAAATACCACTTATGCTCAAGTCATTGTTCTAGGCCCTAGGGAATCAAAGATGAAATGAAAGTCCTTCTCCTCGTGGCATTTTCCTTCAGCTAGATGTAGCCTCATAAAGTAGTTATTTTGGATGCAGTAAAACTTTATCTAGATGACAAATTGAAGACAGAGTGGACAGTGTTCATGCTTTGCAGGTGGGATATGCTGGACTGGACTGGATAACCCCAACGTCCCTTTCAATTTTAAAGGGTTCTTTGATTTTATGATAAGGGAACATCTGTAGCAGCAAGGATGATATTAAATTAATACAGAATCAAAAAGGTATCTTGTCTAGGACCTAAAAGATAGACTTAACAACTTAGACATGAGAAGAATCCAGTAAAGATAACAGGAAAAGCAAGGTGGGTAGCGATTCACTGTTCAGAGTTTCTGGGGCAGTTATTTCTCATAACTTGGTAACAGCAACAAAAAGATAGATCCAAGAAATGCCAGAGAAATCTTCCAACACTTCTTAAAAATGGATGACTACTATTCACGTGTGAATCGTGTAGGCAGAGGAAGGAAGCATTCCAGAAACCACTGCTTAAGATTATGAAATTGTGTGGAGTGGGGCAGAGGGGAGAGGAACACTTGGAGAACATGGAGACACAGGTTGTGTTTCCTTCACCCAAAAGACTCTATTAAGGTCTACTTGTTCCCTGACAAGTGACTCCTTTTTCCTCAAGGGCCTGAGTATGAAAGCAAATGCTAATTCCCTGTAAAATGTGAAAGTAAAACTGAACAGCTTACATTGCTAAACTACAGCTACCCAGCTGTTAGTATACTGATGTCCAAATCTTTCCAAGTTCAAAACCCACTGATGTCTTAAATCCCTTGCCATTCAAATTTTCCCAGTTTGCCAGTCACACTTTAGGGTCTTTGAAGGCAAGCAGTCTGACTTCCAATCTTATCTTTCAACTGGAGCTACTCTCTCCAATGTTTCTTCAAGAATGAAGGACAGGCAGCAACAACTTTCTTCAATATTACCAATGATCTCCTAATTTCCAAATCTCATGAATTTTTGTCTCTTTTTCAAATTCAATTTTATTTTCTAATTTACAATTTTTCTCCCTCTCATCTCCTACCAGAGTAAAAAAAAGAGAGGAAGGAAAAAAGGAAAGAAAAGCCTAAATCATAACAGACATAGTTAAACAACACTCATTTCTATCTTGAACATGTTCAAAAAACATATGCCTCAGACTGTACCCTGAGTTGATCATTTCTCTATATCAGAGAGTGGGCAGTAAATTTCCTTAGAATTCTTCTGGAAAGATGGTTGGTCATTTCATTATACCATATTTCAAAATACATCTTGTATTTTTTGTGTATTTCATATACAATCTTTCAAAATTATTTGTCGTGAGGATGTTGTGGTTATTGTATAAACTGTCCTGCTTCCTCTCACTTCACTTTACATTAGTTCCTACAAGTCTTTTCAGGTTTCTCTGAAGCTGTTGATATATAATAGGTACCAGTTTTAAGTCTTTGCCACCATACACACAAATCTGCTCTCTGTCTTATCTGTCATTGTTTCTCTGTCTGTCTCTCTCTCCCCCTCTATCTCTCTATATGCGTGTATACATATGTGTATACATACACATTAGAGATCTACTGATAGGCTCACCAGTTCAAGGGCTATAGAATTTATTAACTTTGTGGACATTGTTCCAAATGGTTTTCTAGAATGGCTGGAGTAATTCAGAAAACCCTTCAGATTTTTCCATCTTACTTTTTTGTCAACTTTGTTGATCTAAGGAGTATGAGGCAAAGCCTTAAAAATGCCTTAATTTGCCTGTTTATAATTATTAGGGATTTACACTATTTTATTTTTATATGGCTATGATAGCTTCAGAGGATTTCTTCCTCTGAAAACTTTAATATCCTCTAGCTGCTTACTGATTGATAATAACTCTTATTCTTATAAATGTGAGACAGTAACCTTTATACCTTGTTAATGAGACTTATTAGAGAAACTTACAGCAAAGTGCCTTTTTTCTTCATCCTTAGCCTTTTTGCTCTTACCTCAACCTCTGACACTGCTGACCACTGTCTTCCTCTGCATTTACTCTCTCCCTAGATTTCCATAACACTAGTCACTCTGTTGGTTACCCTTATGCCGCTTTGACTAATTTTTTTTCAGTTTATTTTTTTTCTCAATCTTCCCCTTGAACATATTCACTGTGAGTATTCCCCAAAGGCTCTGTCCTGGGACATCTCTTTCTAAATTTCACCATTTGATGTCATCAAATTCCAGAGGGTCAATTATTGCCACTATGTAAATGATTCTCATCTTTTCAGTGCTAACATCTCTGCTGACCTCTAGTCTCACATCACCAACTATCTATTCAACCTCTCAAACCACTCCCATAGAAATTTCAAGTTCACATCCAAATAAAACTCATTACCTTTGCCCCCCCCAAGCTATGCCCTTTTCCCCAGTTCCCCTGTTACTCTCAAAAGAACCACCATTTTCCCAGTCACCTTTAAATTTAAATATATAATATAAATTATATATTATGTTACATATATAATTTATATTACATATATTACATAATATATGTAATATAAATTAAAATATAGATATCATCTTTTACTCTATACTTGCAGTCACAACATTTTTCAAATCTAATGCCAAGTTTTGTCCTTTCTATCTTCACACTATCTCTTACATACATTCCCTTTTTTACACCCATATTCACCCCACCCTATTTCTGTTCATCACTGTTGCATATCTGGACTATTGATTTCAATAAACTTCTGGTTGATCTCTCTACCTCAAGCCTCTCCCCATCTCAGTCTAACCCCAACTTGATTGCCAACCTTCCTAAAGCACTGATCTGATCTGGTCACCCCTCCCTTGCACTCAATAAACTCTAATGGCTCCCTGTTACCTCCAAGATCATTTATAAAATCTTCTGTTTGGCTTCTTAATGTCCTTCTCATCTTGAGCTCTTCCTATCTTTCTAATATTATTATGCTAAGATTCAACAACACTGAATTTATCACTTTTGCTGAAATACGATAATCTGTTTCTCAACTCTGGGCCTTTTCACTCACTGTCTACCATGACTGGACTCCTTTGCCTCATCACCTCCACTTCATGGCTTCCCTGGCTTCCTCAAAGACTCAACTCAAATCCCACTGTCTACAAGCGGCCTTTTCCGGTTTCCTTCACATCCTCACTTATAACTCGTATGTACCTAGTTATTTGTACGTAATCTCCTCTATAAGAATGCAATTTCCTAAAGAGTAGGGGTTACATTTTTACCTTTCTACCTTCCTTCACCAAACTAGCATTGAGTACAGTACTCAATCAATCAATAAACATTTATTGAGCACCTAATATATTGTTGGCTGATCGACTTAAAAAGTTATAAATGAAAATCTTATCAAATTTGCAAGTGATTCAAAGTTGAAAAAGATAGGTAATACATTAGATAAAAAAATGAGGAACTCAAAATAATTTGATGGGCTAGAATAAAATAAGCTTAGATTCAATAGTGTAAAGTATTAAATAGGTACAAAAATAAATTTGTCAAGTATAAATTGGAGGAGGCATGGTTAGACAGCAGTTTGTCAGAAAATAGATTTAGAAATTTTACTTGCCTGCAAGCTCACTATAAGTCAGTCTTGTGGCACATTAAGAAAGTCATTATTTTAAGGATTCAGGTGATAATCTCCCTGGACTTTGCCCTAGTCAGAAGACATTTGGATCATTGTGTTAAATTCTGGGCACCACAGCTTAAGAAAGACATTGAGAAGGTAGAAAATTTCTGGAGGAAAATGGCTCATCTTGAGTCCATACCATGTATAGATCTGTTGGAGGAATTGGAGACATTTAACTGGAAGAAGTGCAGCGATAAGGAAGAAGATGAGGAAGAGGAGGGCTCAACAATGACTGGCTTTGTTAAAGTATTTGAAGGACTGCCATGTGAAAGAGGGATTAGATTTGTTCTTTGTAGTCCCACAAGGCAGGATGAGGAAAAAATGATGCAAGTTAAAGAGGCAAATTTAGGACTGATATTAAAAGAAATTTCCTAACAGAGCTATTTAGCAGTGGAATGGCTGAGGGTGAGAGATGGTCAATTCTCCCTTCCTCCCTACTTGGAAGTCTTCAAGAAAAGTCTGGCAGACAACTTTTCCTATATGTGATATTTGAGATTCCTTTCGAGCACAGGTTTGACTAGATGGTCACTAAGGACCTTCTCACTTTTGTTCAGCCTTTTTTTAGTCATGTCCAACTCTCTATGACCCTATTTAGGGTTTCTTTGGCAAAAATATTGGAGTGGTTTGTCATTTTCTTCTCCAGTTCATTTTATAGATGAGGAAATTAAGGCAAAAGGGAAGTGATTTGCCCACAGTCACATAGCTAGTAAGTATCTGACGCCAGATTTGAACAAAGGAAGAAGAGGCCTCCCAACTATGGATCCAGGACTCTGTCTATCTAATCTGTCCCCTAGTTGCCTGTTGTCTGAAAGTTTTTATATCATCTGGTACCTCTTTGAATATGGCTATCACTACAAATTCTGAGTTCTTAAAAAAGTATTCTTAAATTGTGTGTGTGTATGTGTGTGTGTGTGTGTGTGTGTCTGTGTGTGTGTCATGGAACCCTTTTGCAGTCTGGTGAAGGGACTTCTCAAAATAGTTTGTTTTTTTAATGCACAAAATTAAATATATTGTATTGCAAAGGAATCAGTTATATTGAAATGATTATCAAAATGTTAAAAGTTCCATGTACACGGACCACCTAAAATAAACTCCATGGGATCTGTGTGGACCCCAAGTTAAGAACTCAGCCTTAGAAAATAAGTAAGGATAAACTTTATAAAAAAATTAATGTTAAAGCATGTTTACTCTGTAATTGGGAAAAAATAAAGTATTATATACAAAATTAAAAAGAGATGTCTCAAAAAGAAAGAAAATAAGCAAAAAAATCAAAGGAAGCAGACTAAGTTGCTTAAAATGTCATAGAGTTGTCTGACTCTCTGACAAAGGGATGAAGGAGTCATGGTGCAAAAAAGAGATAAACGTTACTGTACATGGAAACTATAAGGGTTTGTCATTTTTGACAATGTTTATTTAATACAGAAGTTTGGTGTTTCTATAAATGGTAAAGGATTAGAGAAGAAGACAGATACAGTTAGGTCTTAATTTGTGAAAATAATCCTTTGTAATGATCCTATATCTTCAGGTTGACACTATTCAAAGTTATAATTATGTAAAATATGGTCCTTGGTCCCAACACCAATGGAAATATACAGTGCAAATTCAAATAGTGGAGATTCATTATTGTCATTAAGCAGGTCCTAGCTGTATTAACAATTTTGATGTACAATGCCAAAAAGATGATCCAAACATTTTGTAAAATACACAGAGAAAAATGAGAGCATTCAGAAGAAAGCACAGGAAAAAAAGACAGTCTCAAAAGTAACATTAAAAAAGTGTATATTAAAAAGCAAGCAATATGAAATGGAGATTCATAGTTTTATATACAGTCCTCATTTGTGTAATGTCGTGTATAGGGAAATGTTCTTTTGTTTGTGTGTGTGTGTGTGTGTGTGTGTGCATGTGAGAGCAACAGAGACAGACAGATAGACAGAGACAGAGAGAAACACAAAGAGAGAGACCCAGGGAGAGACAGAAGTAGATACAGAGAGTATGTTAGTTTACATTCAGAACAAAAAATAAAGTTTGGTGGAACTGATCTGTCTAGAAACCGACGTATCAACGCTGGATAGAAGAGTTAATACAAATACTTCCATGTGAGCAGGACTTTTCAAAAGACCAGAGGTCCCAATTTCAGATACATTTGCTTCCTGCCCCCAATATTTATATATTTTTTGGATTTTCTTTCCTCAGTATCCTGGTGGTCTGGGAGGCTCTCCAGGTGGCTCACAAGCTAGTGCCTTGTGTTATTAATGTTTTTAATATGATATCTTTACTTTTGCTTCTGGCATGAATTAATCGCTTCCTTATGCTTGTTAATAAAAACCAGACACCATTTCATTAGTTTCTCATCAAAAGGAGCATCATTTTCATGAATTCAGATGGAGATTTGTGTTTATTAATTTGTCTTTGGCAGAAAAAAAAAAGAAAAAAAGAGAATGGGATATAGACAGTCAATGGGATCTTTGACCCTATTGCAGTAGCATTCCAATGAGTGCTTTTTAGAACCTCTAAGCCCAATGAATGGTGACCAGAATGCCAGGGGAAAAGCTGCTGTAAGAAGATTAGAAGCAGAAGCTTTCCATTGGAGATCTGATTATGAAAAGCTCAGGAGTTCTTTCTAATACTGTTTTGATAGGAGGCCCAAATTCTTAACTTTTATCATTATATTTAATAACAATTCTTTAAGCTAAGGGCTAAGAAATGAATGAAAATCAAGAAAAGGAGACTCAGAAGGAACAGCTAGAGAGGTAGGAGAAGAACAAGGGTGAGAGCAATGTCCAAAAGGCCAAAGGAATTGCTCAAAAGCTGCCAAGAGCTCAGTTAGGTTGAGGATTGGAAAACAGATCTAGCTGTTAAAGGACTATTGGGAACCTTGGATAGAACAATTTCTGTTAATGGTGGGGCAAAAGCCAACTTGTAAGAAGAATAAGAAGCAGATAGGTGGTCAGGAACAGGGTCAAGAGCACCTTGATTAGGGGTTGTCCTTGGCAAGAAGGTCTACCTCATCCTTCAAAACTGCTGTAAAAGTGCATATGATGGAGAATGATGCCAAATAACCTTCATCTGGCCTCACTATCTTCAGAAAACAAGCAGCAAGGAGGGGAAAGGAAGTGGTGGGCACTATATTGAGATAGTGGGAAAGAGGTGAAAAGGTGTGTTTCATCTTTATTACATTGGCACTGTTTTTTAAAACTCTGCCTAGTCCTAGATTTTTCTAATTACTGCTCAGAAATTCAGCTGAAAGTCGATCTTCTGAAAGAGGCCCTTTCTAATTCCCTCTATGGCTAAGGTTTTCCCTCTTAGATTTCTTTAATTTACAGGGACAGCTAGATGGTGCAGTGGATAGAGAGCCAGTACAGAAGTCAGGAGGACCTGAGTTCAAAACTCACCTCAGGCACTTGACACTCACTAGATGTGTGACCTTGGGCAAGTCACTTAACCCCAATTGCCTCATCCTGGGTCATCTCCAGTCATCCTGAAGAATATTTGGTCACTGGATTCAGATGGCTCTGGAGGAGAAGTGAGGCTGGTGACCTGCACAACCCTCCCTCACTCAAAACAAAGTCAAGTGCAAGTCATGTCATTTCTCTGATGGCATGGTCTTCTTCGGCAATGAAGGACAAAAGTCCATGCACATACACACACACGTTTAATATATCCTATAGAGGATATCTCCTATTCATATAATTGCTTTTTTGTCTTCCTAGAATGTGAGTTTCTTGGAAATATAAATTATTTTTTGGTTAATGTTTTGCTTTTTGTTGTTTGTGGAAGGCTCTTTTTTTCTTTTCTTTCTTTCTTTATTTTTTGCTTTCTTTGTATTCTCAGAGCTTAGCACAGGGCTGGCATATAGGAAGCCCTTCATAAATGTGAGTTGACAGTTAACTGACTCCTTATGTTTAACTCTTGCTTTACTTTTTTCTTTTTCAGTGCTTTCATATAGGAGAACAATTTTGGGGTAATGGAAATATAAGAACTGCTCTGAGGTCCCAAATTTGAGTCCTAATTCCAATAGTACTAGCTGTGCAGTCTTGGGCAAGACATTTATCCTCCCTGAACCTCAGTTTCTTCATCTGTGAAATGAGAATTACAAGACTTGTACTAAATAACTCACAGATCATTTACGAAGGAATACTTTTATAAACATTTAATGTTACAGACTTTTGCTTTCTCTGTATCAAGGATTCTTAATCTAAGGTCCACAGAACCTATACTTCTCAAGGAATATGTAGAGAGATTTCAGGGGTCATAACCTTGGAAATTTTATTATTCTAATAAATATTTCAATATGATTGGTTTCTTTAGTAATCTTAAATATTTCATTTTTTGCATTTCTTTTTTTCCTTTTAAAATTTATTTATTTATTTTTGGTTTCCACAAGATTTTGAGTTCCAAATTTTCTCTCCCTCTCTCCCCTCTCCTCACTCCAAGACAACATGTATTCTGATTACCCCTTCCCTGCCTTCTATCATTCCCTTCCCTTCCCTTATCCCCATCTTCTCTCTTTTCTTGTAGGGCAAGATAGATTTCTATACCCTATTACCTGTATTTCTTATTTCCTAGTTGCATGTAAAAACAATATTTAACATTCATTTTTAAATTTTGAGTTCCAACTTCTCTCCCTTCCTCCCCCCCCCCATCCCCACTGAGAAGGCAAGCAATTCAATATAAGTTATACGTGTGTAGTTATGCAAATTACTTCCATAACAGTCATGTTGTGTAAGACTAACTATATTTCCCTCCATTCTATCCTGTCCCCCATTTATTCCATTCTCTCTTTTGACCTTGTCCCTCCCCAACACTGGTTACTTCTAATTACCACCCATCCCATTTGCCCTCCCTTCTATCTTCCCCTTCACCCCACTTACAGCCTTTTCCCCTACTTTCCCATAGTGTGACAGATTTTCATACCAAATTGAGTGTGCATGTTATTCTCTTCGTAAGTCAAATGTGATGAGAGTAAGCTTCACTTTTACTTTCTTACCTCCCCACTTTTCCCCTCCATTGAAAAAGCTTTTTCTTGCCTCTTTTATGAGAGATAATATGTATTCCATTCCTCCCTTTCTCCTTCCAATATATTCCTCTCTCACCCCTTAATTTTATTTTTTTAGATACCATCCCTTCCTATTCAACTGACCCTGTGCCCTCTGTCAATATGTAAATAATCCCTCCAACTACCCCAATACTGCGAAAAGTCTCAAGAGTTATAAATATTATCTTTGCATGTAAGTCAGTTCAACTTTAGTACGTCTCTTATGATTTTTCTATCCTGTCGACCTTTTCATGCTTATCTTGATTCTTGTATTTGAAAGTCAAATTTTCTATTCAGCTTTTGTCTTTTTTTAAAATTGTCTCTTCTGGATCTATTTTCCAGGTCAGTTGTTTTGTCAGTGAGATATTTCTTTCACACTGCCTACTGTTTTTTTTCATTCCTTTGATTTTGTTTTATAATTTCTTCTTTTTTCATAAAGTCATTAGCTTCCATCTGTTCCATTCTAATCTTTAAGGAATTATTTTTTTCAGTGAGCTTTTGTATCTCCTTTTCCATCTGGTCAATTCTGCTTTTTAGGGCGTAATTTTCCTCATTGACTTTCTGAATCTCTTCTGTCATTTGGGTTAGTCTGTTTTTTTAAAGGTGTTATTTTCTTTAGCATTTGTTTGTTCTCCTTTAGAAAGCTTTTGACTCGCATATCATGATTTTCTAACATCACTCTCATTTCTCTTCCCAATTTTTCCTCTACTTCTTTTGCTTGATTTTTAAAATCCTTTTTGAGCTCTTTCATGGCCTGAAACCAATTTATATTTTTCTTAGAGGCTTTTGATGGAGGTGCTCTAAATTTGTTTTCTTCTGTTTGCATGCTTTGGTCTTCCTTGTCACCAGAGTAAGACTCTATAGTGTGATTCTTTTTCCAGTTTTTGCTCATTTCCCCAGCCATTTACTTGACTTTCAAGCTCTTTGTCAAGGTAGTTCTCTGCTTACAGTGGGGATGGGAAATGTACTGTCAGTCACTTATTCCCCCCACAATCCGTGGGACCTGCAGCTCCAGAAACAGTAGCTGTCTCTACACCTTCTGCTGCTGTGACTGCCTCGAGTTCCTTCCTCCCCTCCCCACTCAGCTGCCCTGAAACTGGAGCTGGACCACTCCACTTTCCTGCACTGGTCTCACAGGCTTTTTCCACTGACCTTCCAATTTGTCCTTGGCGTTTTGGGGTCCTGAAGTCTGGAAACTGCCAGAAGTATGAGAGATTTAGTCTCCTCAAGGCCTGCTCAGGTCCCATCTGTGCCCAGATGGCCCACACTGGACTGTGCTCTGCCCCTAGCATGGAGTAATAGCATCTTCCTGGTGACCTACCAGGCTATCTTGAGCTGGAGATTTGCTTCACTCCATCATTCTCTGGGTTCTGCAGTTCCAGAATTTGTTTAGAGTCATTTTTTATAGGTATTTGGCTGGGTTTGGGGGCAGTGTTCTAGAAAGTATGTGCTGTTACTCTGTCATCTTGTCTCCATTCCACCATTTAATATCTTTCAAACCAACATTTTATAGAAGAGATATTAATGGTTTCACCAAACTTCCAATGGGGTCCATGACAAACAAAAAGATTCAGGAATCTTTCTCTAGAGATTCAATTTTGAAAGTGTTTTCAGATCTCCACACTGGAAGGGAAAATGAGGCATAATGAATGTAGAACTGACCTCAAAGCCAGGAGACCTGACTTCAAGTCTCACCTCTGACATATTGGTTGTGTAACCCTATAGGGTCACTTAACTTTTCAATGGCTTAAGCATCTCTCTAAAGCTATAAATTGTACAGATAGTAACCAGTTGCTTTAGCACAGGGAGTTACCTCCCCTGGGAGTTCCTCATCCTAATGAAATTACAAGTCCCTGAGGTTATAGAAATACATTATTTCCTTGTACTTCTCTCAGTACCTTTTATACCAGTTCTCTCATCCTCTGTCATTATTTGCATTATTCATACCATTAAAACCACTCCCATTTTGTATAAATTCTGGTCCCACTATTACCAACAAATCCAACACCATAATCCCTTGAACTGCCCACAAAATTGCTACCACAAACAATGAATTAAAGGGCTGCTAAGTATTTGCAAAGCTCCATTAAATTTAATTGTAGGAGATTCTTTGAATTCCAATGACCCTGGGCTGATTAACTTTGTAGAGCTGGTATACAATTCTTCAAAAAAAAAAAAAGGCACTCCATTTACTTAGTTCTGATAAAAGATTGACCTACACACACACACACACACACACAGTAAAGCCCCATGATGCCAGACCATAAGGATAGCTTTTCCCAAAATAATTAGCTACTCTTTCTCCATTCCTTAAGATTTCCCTATTGTGGAAAAACTATAAAAAGTTCAGGTAGTTCCATAGTCCCCTAATCAGGTGCCTGATTGCCATGTGAAGGGCTAGGGAGAGTTAGGCACTTAGGCACTGCTAGTGAAATACATGAAATTAATAATTTTCAAGAATATTCCTGAGTTCATTTAGGTGCAAAAAAGGCAAGATCTCTCTTAGCCATACTACTGTGAAAAATTGCCTACACTGGCTACTTCAAGTTCTTCACCTCCCCACTCCTTAATCCCTTGTATTCTGACTTGTGGATCCATACTCAGAGTAAAGTGCTCTCTCTCTCCCACATTACCAACTGTGTCTTCTTATTTGGTAAATTTTCTTAATCCTTAAACCACTTCATTTCTCTATAGCTTTGGAGTGCTTGCCCTGTCCTGGATCCTCTCTCCTCCCTAGGTGAAGCTGCTCTCCTCCTGATTCTTTGCCTACCTCTCTGGCTGTTCTTCCTAAATCCCCTTTTCTGAATTATTACCCATCTTCTGTGCCCTTACCATAATTATCCCCTAAGACTAAATGACAACCTCTTTGGCTGCTATCTAAACGACAACAATTTAAGGAGTATTTAAAGCCCTCCATATTGCAACTCTAAGCTAATTCTCCAAACTCATTTCTTCTTACTCTACTGTATAGCCTACACATTCCAACCAAATTTGCCAGTGATCCATTCTCTATACCCAGCATTGTATCCCCCATCTGTATGATATGCCACTCAATGCCTTGAATGCACCCACTCCTCACTTTTGCCTCTAAGAATTGATCCATTCATTCCTAGCTTAGGTGAGTTCACAGGAAACCTTACCTTCTCCTCCAGTTGTTTGAATTATGTCCTTTCTCAAATAATTTTCTTTCTGCTTCTCTTCTTACATCTTACTTCCTGATATCATCTTCCAGCTAGAGACATTGACCACCATATAACAAGATACTCCATCTCTCACTTCCAAGAATATTCTCTGGCTATTCGCTACTACTGTAATCCTTTCCATTCTCATCTCCATCTATTGCTTTCCCTGGACTCCTTCAAGTTTCAGTGAAAAACTTACCTTCCCTAGGAAGCCTCTATTTCCTATTTATCCCATGCATAGCTTGTTTGTATATATTTGTTTGCTTGTTGCCTGCCCCATTACATTGTGAGCTACTTGAGGAAAGCATCTGTCTTTTCTTTCTCTTTCTGATTTTATCCCCAGTGCTTAACACAAGGACTGGTAAATACAGTAGACACTTAATAAATGTTTGCTGATAAATTGATTGAGCTGTTTCATTTTTGAATTTGTGCCCCAAATGCCTAGTATAGTGTTGTTGTTTAGTCATTTTTCAATTGTATCTGACTCTTCATGACCCCTTTTGGGTTTCCTTGGCAGAGATACTGGAGTGGTTTGCCATTTTTTTCTGCAGCACATTTCACAGATAAGGAAACTGAGGCAAACAAAGTTAAGTGATTTGCTGAGCATCACACAGCTGGTAAATGTCAGAGACCAGATTTGAACTCAAGAAGATGAGTCTTCCTTACTCCAGCCTGCTGCTCTATCTGCTGCACCACCTTAATAAATATTTGTTGAATGTTGAGTTGCTCTATTAGTAGAAATGGTGCTGGATTTATCATTAAGAATACAGGGTTCCAACTCCATTCCTAAAACATCATGTGTCAGAAACTGTGTTAAATTCTGGGGATGCACAAAAAGCAAAAAGGGGCATTACCCTCAAGGAACTCACAGTCTAATGGGGGAGAAAACATGTAAGATAGATGATAAATTAGCTAGATAAATAGATAGATAGATAGATAGATAGATAGATAGATAGATAGATAGATAGATAGATACAGAGAGCTATATTTAACTATAGATAGAAATAGAAATATATAGACAGAGATATAGAGATACAGAAAGATAGAAAGATAGGTAGATAGATATATACAGAGAGAGGGAGAGAGAGAGATAATAAATTAGATGTAATCAACAAATGGATCAGGAAATATTGTAGAAGGTAAAATGTTAGCTCCTTGTATGTAGCTTCCAAGAAACCTTGCAGAGAGGGAGGAGAGAATTTTAACACAGTCAGTTAAAATTAATGGAACTGAGAGATGATGGAATATCTTATGCATGGAGGCCAGTGTCACTGGATCACAGAGTATATGGAGGGAGGAAGGTATAAGAAGCCTGGGAAAGCAGTAAGGGACCAGGTTATAAAGAGCTTGGAATTCCAAGCACAGGATTTTATGCAGGTGATGGGGAACCACTGGCATTTATTGAATAGGGGAGTGACATTGTCAGGTTTGAGCTTTAGGATGATTATGGACATGTCATTTAACTTTTGCTGAGTCTCAATTTTCTCATCTCTAAAATGATATAAGATGATAGAGCCCTCAGAGACCATCTAGTCCAACACATTCATTTTACAGATCAGTGAACTGAGGTTAAGTGACTTGCCTGACATTATATAGTCAGTAGAGCTTAAAATAACTGTCAAAAGAATCATGAAGAAAACACTTTATAAACCTTAAAAATATGAATAAGTACTATCTATTACTACCAATAATGTTATAAAGTACTTGTTTGGAAAAATAAATCACTCTTGCCAATCATTTAAAATGTACCTATGCGTTTCATAGCACTATTTTCTGATTCTAAAGCACTGTTCTACCTTACTCACATATATAAGTAGTAACCAACTTATATGAGCAGGAGCTGACCAAAAGGCCCTGGATTAGGTGAGAGAACTTTCCACAGTCGATGCCCTGGAAATGGGAGTCTGTTGTCCAACAAATAGATCACCTCAGTTTACAGACTACCAGATTTAAATACTAGCTTGGCATGCAGCCATTGAAAGGGACGAAAATGAAATGAGATTGACTATGCTTCCCAGACTATTTTCTCTAGAAAAAGCACAAGTGCCAGCAACCAAAGAAAACTCAAAGAATTACTCAATTATCCTCTTTAGCTGAGTGAAGAAGGATGAAGAAAGTAACTGAAGTCATTCATTTACCCCATTTCCGAATATCATTCCATGATATCCAAAGAGCCAATAGAAAATTAGCGATAGTTTCTATAGCATCTATATCTGGCCCTGGTAAATAATAACAATGAAAAGAATTGATTTAGCACCTGCCATGACTCTAGAACAAATAAGACAGGCACAGGCACTGAAGATACAAGAACACAAGAAAAGAAAAGATAAGAAACAATCTCTACCTTCAGGGAGATGATACTTTATCAGGGGAGAGATTGTGCACATATATAAAGTGTGCAAAGACAAAAGTGAGATTGACTAAATTTAAGATTCTGTGAAGGAAAATAATTAATAAGGAGGCTAGAAAAGGAGGTTGTTGGAAGCAGTGAGCTTTCAATGTTGGATGAATGGATTTTTTATTTGATAGAAACAATAGGGAACTGCTATTATCGAGCCAGGGGAGGGATATGGTCAGACCTGTGATCTAGGAAAATCACTTTGGCAGCTGTATGGAGAATGGAGTGGACCTGGAATGGAATGGAGAGACCTGAAACAGGAAGTCTATCTATTCTGCTCAAAAGGCAAGAGGTGACCCAAAAAATCCTTGCTTATACAGTAAGATCATGAACAAAATTATATCCAGTCTTTTCAGTTGTCTGGGCTTTGATTTCTTCTTTTGCAAAATATTCTTAATATAGAATTCCCTCCCACTCAATGGTCATAAGTACCTTTGAGTTTTCCCCTCTACCTGTTAACTTTTTGGAAAATGTCAGTGTGTCTCATTTTCAAAGGTCCTTTTTTGGTCCCTGGGCATTGGGTACTATAGTATGGTGGGGATAGCAGTGGATCAGAGGTCCAAGGGTTAACTCCTTGTTCCCATGATTACAATCTATATGACCTTGACAAGTCATTACACATATCTGGGACTCAACTTCTTCATCCGTGGAAAGACAAGTTTGGACCAGATGATATTTATATCCTATATTTTATTTTTCCTTTTCCTTTTTGAGGTTTAATGCAAAATTTGGATTTATTCGACACTAGTGGGCAGGATTTCTGGGCAATAAGTGGTCGTGGTTTCTGCTACATGACTTCTAATGGTTCTGCATTTCCTTAGTTGCAATGTGAGCAGATTTTTTTAATGGCCCATTTTCATACAAATGCCATAATCTAATTTGGTAGCACGCATGTTGTAAAAAGGCAACCTAGAAAAGCCACATGTTCCCACTGCATGAGCCATAAAAAATAAGTTTCTTCTCAGGGTTTAAAAAAAAAAATCTAACCTTCCCAGGAATATTTCACTCATTGGAAGACTGTGTCTCATTAATCTTTCTCAAGTAGTTTCTAGACACATTTAAAAGCACGTTATTAATCCTCACAATGTCCCTTGAAAGGGATGAATCTATACATTTACAGATGATGAAACTGAGGCCCCTAAAAACTAAGCAACTTGCCAAAGTTTACACCAAAAGTAAATGGCAGAATTGGGACAAGAACAGTGGTCTCCGGACTCGAAGTCCAGGCTCTGCTAAGTAGACCATGCTTCCTCCCCAATTAAGGAATATTATTCCAACAGAAATGGTCAGATCAGGGGAGGGAAAATGAATCGAATGTAAGTTAATCCCTACCTGAGTTTGCATAGCTTGCTCTCTTCCGCATTCACACATGTGGAGTCACTAGGGAGTTGTCTGGCTGTGTGTATTATTCCACAGCTGTCAGATAAATCAAAGATCCCAATGCAAAATGCAGCACTAGGAAACCTTATGTGATGTGGTTTTGTAATACTCGCTGGAGGACTTTCTTTGGGTCTATAAAATAATGAATGGATTGCACTGGAGACTAAGAATAGTATTTTCATGTGTGACAAATGTAATCCTGCAGGAAAAAAATTTTTTTCATGTCATTTAAAAGAAAATGTTACCCCCTTGCTTCAGACTAGACCTCTAGCAAATGAGAATTGGGTACCATCTTTTAAAACCTTATGTTTTTGTAATGAAGAAAGCGGGGGCCTGTTTCATTTTACCGTTTTATAGGAACATGTGTTAGTGAACACACCAGACTGGAGAGGGAAAAGTAGAGCAGCTCTCGTACAATTTGCAGGGTAGAGGTGCCACGGGTGTGGGGAAAGGCTCCGGTTTCCTATCAGCCCTTCCTGGAGGTGAGATGACAAAGAAACTGAGCCATGTCATAAATTAGCAGCCCCAGAGCACCACCTCAATGATTTTCTCCAGCCAAAAAGCACAGTGCATTTGTGACCAGCCTCTGATTTCCCTGGCAAAGCTTCAGTCCTACTGCACAATGTCAGATTGCAGGGTAGTCAGAGATGTGATGGTGAGGCTATAAAATACAGAGTTTGGAAGTAGCCTAATTATCCGATGTTAAAAACAAAAATTACGGGGCTCAAGATTGCTATTGTGGTGATGCCTTTGCAAGCCCTTTAAACAATCCTACAAAGGAAGCGAGAGCAATGCCATGGGTACAGTGCCGCCATTGGCAGGATTCTCGCTCTTTGCTGATAGCTCATCATTGTAATAGGTAACATTTTCCATAGCAAAGGCAGGCACAATACAGCCAGGCCAAGTGTTTCAGATTAGCTATTGCAACTCTTATTTTAAGTACACATAGAAACATATCTCAAAATTCTCAGAAGAGAACGGCCAATGTATCTTCATGGGGAAATCACTGCAATTGTCTTATTGTAGGCAAAACTCCGAGCATGATATCAAAATAGCATGTATAAGCTGATACAAAATATACAGAAAATAAGCATGTAAATGCAAGTCGAATCACCATGTCAGAATTGTGATTAAGACTGACTCCATGGTTTGCCTCTAAAAAATTCTAAGTATGGATTGATAGTTTTGGGTTGGGTTTTTTCTTATTACATTTTCGTTGTGGTTCAGTTATGTCCTATTCTTCTTGACCGTATTTGGAGTTTTCTCAGCCAAGATACTGAAATGGTTTGCCATTTCCTTCTTAAGTTCATTTTACAGATGAAGAAACTGAGGCAAACAAGGTTAAGTGACTTGCCCAGGGTCACACAGCTCACAAGTGTCTAAGACTGAATTTGAATTCAGGTCTTGTAATTCCAGGCTTAGCTGCCCTCTTATTATATTATCTAGTTAAATAGGGCATCTGAGTGCTAATGTGGATAGAGTGCTGGGCTGGAGTCAGGAACACCTAAGTTCAAATCCAGTCTCAGACATTTACTCGGAATGTACCCTGGCAAGCCACTTAACCTCTGTTGCCTAAATTTCTTTGTCTATAAAATGAAAGTATTCACAGCACCTTTATCCTATGGTAGTTTGGAAAATGAAATTAAATAATATTTGTAAAGCATTTTGTAAAACTTAAAGCTCTATGCAGCTATTATCACTTTTGTTGTTCACTTTTCTTATGTATAGTTTTATGACAATCAAAAAAAATCAATATTAATTTTATATCCTTGAAAGAACACTCAATTGAGAATCCTAGTTTCTGGGTTCAGAATGGAGTTTTTCTACTTATTTCTCTGTGATGACTTCCCCTCTCTGAAACAAAATTTCTTCAATTTGTAAAATAAAGGAATTTTATTCCATAACTTGTAGGGTCCCACCCAGGACTAAGTCCAAGGATCTCCTTTGTTCTTGTTTTTGTGTTTGTCCCTTATTCCCAAAGAGGACCATGACATCAGGGAGAGGATGACATGACTTGCAGTTGACTGACTTGAGAAAGGGAGGGCTGTGCAAAGTCACCAGTGTCACTTTCTTCTCCTGAGCCATCTGGGTCCCATGACCAGATATTCATTAGGATGACTGGAGCTGGCCCAGGATGCTATGAGAGAACCTATTCCTTTTTAGGCTAAGAACTTTTCAGGTACTCAATTTGTGTGAGGTAGCACCCATTCAGTAAGAAATGAGATAAGAGATGGCCCTTTAATTAAAAAAATAAAGAAAACCTATGTTCTAGATTTCTTTCAAATATACCAGGAGGAAAAAGCCTGTAACAAATCTGTAAATACTGGATAAAGACATTTTTAAAAATTTCCATTTAAAAAATGTCTATTTTTTTAAATTCACATTATCCTCATCTCTAAGGAACTAAGATTCTCAAAGGCAGGATCAACATCTGGTCTGACTCTATAAAACTGGAGAGGAGCGGTAAAGGCCTGGGAAGATATAAGGGTTAGAGTCCTGGGCAATAAGCTTTCTCTTTTATTCATCCCTGGCTCTTTCTCTGGTCCCACTTTTCTGTTTGTTCCAGTTCCTCCAGAAAAAATCGCAGAATAAAGAGCAGGTGCCGCAGTAAGCCTGGATCCTTTTGGCTATAAGTCATGGCTAATGAGGGCACATGTGTCCTTCACGTGGGCCTTTGTTCACAGGTGTCATTTGCCTTGTCTTCCTTTTGAAGTCCCAGGCCCACCTGTGGCTGCTGGGAGTCAGGAACTGTGACACAAGCAGCAGACACAAACACAACGGGGGGTTTTCTTGATCGCTACAGCAGAGCTTTTTTTGCAAATGGATGGAAAATTATCTGAGAAGATAGATGAGACATACAGACTATCTGATTAATCATCATTCCCCAACATATACCTTGAACATGAAAGGAATCAGTGCATACCAAGCACCTAGCAAAATAGAACGTGCTATATAAATGTGAGCTATCATCAATATTATTGTGATTAGTATTGCTGAACAGAGTTTTTTGTATCCCATTATGGAACATTATTAACCATAGAGAATTCACTTCACGTGCTTTGATTCATTTGAGAGAGATACAAACAGTCTCTATGAAAGCTAGTTTTTAAAAACTACCAATTGATGAATGATAATTATGGATAGTTAAATGTTGAATGAGGGGCAAGGTAGCACTGAAGAGAATGGACCAGAAAGATTTGAGCTCATGGCCTGACTCTGCCCCACCTAGTTATGTGACCATAGGCAGTTCACAATCTCTCCATGCTTATGGCAAATTCCCCAAATGAGTTATCCACATGCATCAGTGGAAGGAGTTTCTCTATCAGGTGTCCTCTATACTGGTGAAATCACAGATTTGGTTAATTTTTTTTAAAAAGTCAAACCTTAAAAAAGCATATCCTAACATAGGTTATTTACATCGGGTGACAGTATATGCAAATTTGAAAACGTTTGTTATTTTTCAGACTTCTCCATTCATACTCTGTATTGTCCATTTGTGATCTGGCCACCTGATTGGTTATTCTAAGGGGAAAAAGCTTAATACCTGGCTTAGACAGGTCAGGAGGCATGTAGCAGGTGGCTGATGGTGGTCTGGCTGGAATTCAAGTTACTCAAGTTGTTGGATAATCAACCAGTTGCATTCCTCATGCTTTTTTTCAGGGGGGTGGGAGGAGGTGATTTCAACTCAATAATCTGCAATTTTTCAGAGTTTCTAACTGGTTTATCCCAATGTTCTTCAATGCAGTACTATTTTGCTGTGACAAAGGAGTCTCTAGCACATATCAGTCAGCAAGCATTTATTAATCACCTAATACATGTAGTGTAAGCACCTTGCTCATTATTGGGGAAACAAGTACAAAGAATGAAATAACCCCTGCTCTCAGTTTCCATTCTAATTGAGGAGGGAGAGTACAAATATAAATGTTTAGAGTATAAATAAAAAAAGAATGTTTGAAGTAGTCAAATACAAAGTAATTTAGGAAGAAGGGTCCTAGCAATGGGGGGAAGGAAGGTACTCAGAAAAATCTTCATGTAGATAGATGATGGTACTTGAGCTGCCGATTACAGCTATTTAAGAAATCTTTTGTATATAGGAACCCATGGAAACTTATGTAGCAAAACACTTTGAAGTGTACTTCACTTTCTCCTTCCTCCTTCCACTGCCCTTTCTCTATTCCAGCATACAGAACTTTGAGTAGAAAATATGCATCTATGCTTTATTTATTGACACCTGAATGAACATGCAAAGTCAAGTTCCAAAAGTGCTGCGGATAGGTTTGTTTTCTCACTGAAACAATTAAGAGCAGGCTAATAAAAAGACCTCTTGGATTTCTAACTAATACATGAAGCAAACTGAACTCATTTAGAAAGTTTAGGTTATTCAATTATCTTCGCTAAGTTTTCAAGTCTTCCAAGTTGGAACTAAAGTAGAAAATGAAACTGTGTCAATAGCAAGAAATACATATTATTTTTCTGATGAAAATGAAAGCAGGAAACACTAACTTCAGCACATCTCACCAAATACGTATCCTAGATTTTTGTGCTTATTTTATTTAACCTAGACACTAGACATCAATCAGAAATACAATAAACCTAAAATGACAAAATAACATATTTTCCTTACTAAAAGGTAAAAATAGTGATCAGTTTGTTTGTATTGACAGGATACTGTCTCATTTTGTTTTGTTACCCAATAATAGTTATTTCATTCATAGTAGAAATGACTAAAATTCTAGAATATATTTCAAATTCAAAAATTACTTACAATCTAGGAAAAATTCTTTTCAGTGTGTGACTTGTCCTTTAAAAAGCATGGACCCAAGACTTTAAAGAAACAATGACAGTCCTAATTCATCTTTCATTCACTTAGGCTTGGTACTAAGCAAGCAAGAAAAAAAATCCACAAATCAGGAATCAGATGGAGAGAATTTGCATACATTTCTCTTTTCCTTTTTCAAATCCTTTTTTTGTTTGATAGAGTCTCAGGAAAGGTTCATACAACTATACTGTAATCCTACATAGCCAAAATTCTCTGTGGGTGCAATTCACCATGGCTCATTAAGACAGCCTAATTGGAAACAGAAATCACTTGTAGAGATGGGTATGATGGCTGTAGTGAAAAACCTAGTGTCCCATTTTACTACAACTGTATAGGTTCAGTTCATGTTTCTGGGGAAATGCTTCTCAGGCTTACTGATAATGAGGAAATAAGTAGAAATGAGTAAGAAGATGGGGTGGGCAGTGGTTAGTGTGGCAGGGGGCAATGAAGATTGGATTGGCTAAGGGGAGTGTGAATGGGTCTCATAAATTTTTGTCCAAATCCTTTGGCCAGTTTACTTTGATGAAAAAGCCATACCAGTGTAAGCTTTCAGTATTGATTTTTTTCCTCAATTCAAGTCAATTAAAGACAGCATGTCTTTGAGTTTAGACCATGTGCAAGGTCTTGAACTGGGGATTGAGAGGGATATAAAGATGGCAAAGATACAATCTCCTGCCCTAAAGAAGTTTAGACTCTTGTAGAAAAACTTGATGTTTTCCCTATCTAGTTCTAACACTTTCAGAAGCATGGCAAAATGTGCGCCAACTTATAAAGTACTTTTATTTTAAAGACAAATCCTGCAGGGACTACAGGTTAAAGTGGTAGAATGACTCATGACATTAAAGTGTCATAGTTTAAAGCTCCATTTTCTAGGGACTAAGGATTGTAACATTAAACCACTTGAATTTTTGGCTCAATTAATACTTAATATTTGACTGCTGATATATCTATGCATTACAGAATATTTACATAAATTCACTTTGATGATTATGCAATGCCAATGGAAAGTTATGAGAAGACATGTACATATATATGTATATGTTTTAACTTGTGACTTCAACTTCATTTAAAAAGCACACAATCCATTTGCCCAAAAATTTTAGCAAGACCTGGCAGGTTGAATTCATTGAGCCAGAAACAGCAACAAAACTTACTCCATTTGTTGAGTTAATGAAATTTCACATCCAGCAGGCTTCACTGAAATAGAATAGCTAGACAAATAAAATTATTGTTTGAAAATGATGCTAAGTATCTCTTTACTGGATAGTAAAATGAGTTGTATTGAATCGGTTTCTGGCTTGGACTGCACATTTTCAGAACAGCAAACGTTTTCCATTTCTGTTAATCTGAGGTGACAGCAAAGTACTTTCAAATGTTACGTGTTTAAGAAATAGATTATAATCTTGAAGGGGTTTTGGGTGGTTCTGAATTACTTTGTAAAATATGGAGTGTCTGAGCCAGGCTAATGTGGTTACTGTGGTCATAGACTTGTGCAGGGACGAAAACCACAAGCAGTAAGAACAAGTAGTCTTCCAAACATCACATCACTACAATAAATATAATTAACTGCTGTAAGAGGGCCAAAGTAGGAATCTGGGAGTCTAAAGATACTGAAGCATATTTTTAAATCATTTTCAGAGAACAGAAATTACATGGTTCTTGAAAGTAATACTCATATTCAATCAGATTCCATCCAGTGAGAAAATTTATAGTGGATATCCAGTGTCTCAAATGAGAACATGTAGCATCCAATCTGGAAGAATTTGTTTGTTTGTTTTGGGTTGGCATTTAACACTGGTTTCTGTTTCATCATTAGAGTCAGCTATTATAACCGGTTGGCATAGGACAGAACCTGATTGACTTGGTCTGGTTTGGCTTAATAAATGGATTTGGTTTCAGTTTGGGCCATGGTTGGTAAAATTGGACAGAACAGAAAAGAGAACTTGATAATATCAACCTTTGGCCAAAAGGTGAGAAGAATTTAGTAGGTTAAAAACAGCTTTTACAATTTTATGATCCTTTTCTTAATCCCACAGTCTTCTAATTGAACAGACTATAATGAAAGGGCAATCAGGAAAGAGGGCAATGACAATTCAAATACTGTTTTGAAAATGTAACTTCCACAAGTCAAAAGTCAACAGAATAACCACAAAACTTAATTTTAAAAGGAAATGTTGACTATGATTTATCCATTTCCCATTCAGAGAGAAAACCCTTGATAGAGATATGTGTACACATATGTAGACAGATGATAGAAAGATAGGTAGATAGATAGATAGGTAGATAGATAGATAGATAGATAGATAGATAGATAGATAGATAGATAGATAGGTAAGTAAATAGATAGATAGATAGATAGATAGATAGATAGATAGATAGATAGATAGATAGATAGATAGATAGATATGGAGATACATAGTTATGTACATTTATAGGCATATATTTGTCCATATAAAGTTTAAGACAGGAAGCAAAGAGTATGAATAAGCAAGACACTTCTGACAACTGTAATCAATAGGTTCTTCCAGGAACCATGATAATTTAATATTTCTATATATGATGAAAAGAGAGAGCTCACAGTGAAATCTCTAGCTTTCCGATGACACTAATTCTTACCAAATAGTGATATGATAAACTCGTGAGAATCAAACACCAGATTTCAATAAATTATGTGAGTAAACAAAAAAAACCTGGCAGATAGCTTTTATGTTGGCAAACATAAAATATGGAATTTAAGGGAGAAAATGATCCAGAATATATTTATAAGAAAATCTAGCTTAAGTTTCAGTGAAAAAAAATAAGGAAAGGAACACCGCATACATGAGGCATTGGCTGCTGTTTATGTGAAAAAAAGGCCCAAGAAAATCTGGCAACCCTAGCAAAGATTACCCCATCCTTGGTCAATAATACGATGAACCCTTAAGTAGTAGAAATATACAAGGTAACCCAAAAATCTTTAATGTCTGGACTACTTGTTACTGTGGTTGAGTTTTTTAGTCACGTACAATTCTATATTAATCCATGGACTTTATAGGGTTTTCTTGGCAAGGATACTGAAGTGGTTCACCATTTCCTTCTCCAGTATGGTCCCATTTTATAGATGAGGAACTGAGGTAAATAGGGGTTAAGCTACTTTCCCAGAGTCAGAGAGCTAGTAAGTGACTGAGGTCTAACTTGAACCCAGACTGACTCCAGGCAAAGTATTCTATTTGCTGCCCCTATGACTGGACCTTCTCTTTAATTTCTTTGTTTCATCTTGCCCTTCACAGTCGCCAATATTCTTAAAGCAAAGATCTGACCATGCTATTTCTCTGCTCTGGTACATCCAGTGGCTCCCTATTGCCTCTAGGAAAAAAATACTGATTTCACTGTTTGGCATTTAAAGTCCCTTATAATCTGACTCATTCTATTTTTTTCTTCTCCAGGCCAATTATATATTACTCCTCCTCACGTACTCTACACTATTGCCAAACTGATCTACTCGCTACTTTAGACAATTGATCTCGGTGTCTTTGTTTGTGTGGACCAATGATCAGTTTCTAACTGGAATGCATTGAATTCTAATCACTGCCTTTTCTAATACCTGAATTTCTTCAAGGCTCAGTTCAAGTTTGACTTTCTACAAGGATTTATCTTGATTCCTCTCAGGTACTAATGCCCTCATCACCACTCTCTAAAATTACTCTATTTTTAAATTTTTTAAATTTTATTTTTACATTTATTTTATTTCTTTTTGTTTTTAAATTTAATTTTATATTTATATTTATTTTATTTATTTTGTATCTATCTTGTATTTGTTTATCTAAATATATGTAGTCTTTCTCTAATTGAATTTAAGCTCCCCAAGAGCAGGGATAGTTTCATTTTTGCCACTGTGTTCTAAATATCTAGTATAATTCTTATTAAATAGGGGCTTAGTAAAATTTAAATTAAATATTACTTGGCCAACAGATTACAATTAATGAATATAATGAATATTTTAGTATTTAAATATTACACATTTTGAAATGGAGTTAATATGATACCTATTTAAAACTATTCCTAATCACAAATTTGCCCTATGGTAATTAGGCATTGTTGGTAAGGGAAATAGAGAGAGGCAAGGGTCTGTGATTGAGAGAACTCCCAGAGGAGGAAATTCTGGCAAGGAAGATGGGTACTTTTTTAATAACTAATAGCCCTTGAGATGTGCCTTGAATCCTAACAGGTTAAGTGACTTGTCTGGAATCTATACCAGTCTGTGTTCTGAATCCGGGTTTTTATTTATCTCGAAAGCCACCTCTCTAACCAGCATACCACACTACCTCTCACAGGAAACTTTACCAACTTTCCATTTCTATCCGGTGCCACCATTACTCAAGACACAAATTGGATCAAAATGCCTGACCTATTCTTGTGAGTCCAGTGAGAATATCACCAGACCTGGGACTTTGCAGAGTTAAACTGGGACTGAAAATAGTTTTCTTATAGTTAGATCTGTCTCCCACCTTTAGCAATAATGTGGAAAATCAGAAGCCAGATTCTAAGATCATCCAGAGTAATCCCCAAAAGAAGAATTAAGTAAAGAAGGGTATAGGACTTGGAAAGGAGAAAGGGGATCCAAAAATATGAGAAATGGAACAACATTTGAAGGGTTTAATGGGGAGAGGAGAGAATGAATAACTGGGTGGTGAAGTGATCTGTCCTAAGACTTTTCTGATGGTCTCTGATCTAAGATGTGAGGAATTTAAATAATAGGACACAGCTAATTCCCTGCTAGGGGTATGTGCCAATGACCTAGCTGGTCTGAATGCCCCTGGTTGACAAGTACAACAATATGCAGGAACTCAGAGACAGAAAAGACCTAGTCTTCAAAGATGTATAAATTCCTAAAATAGGCAAAAGTTTGTGTCAGATTCAGGATGATTATATGGCTTTTATGAGGCAAAATCCAATTTCAATATGATCAGCCCACATCAGGGTGACCAGCGCATAGTCAAACAAAACTATTAACTTCTGGTAAACAGTTTTTGGAGATCAAGTCAACTTAATAGCCAATAGAAAAAAGGTCCCATGAACAGTTTACTTAAAGACCAAATTATTAAGACATAATCTGAAAAAATTAAATGGTTACCAAAAAACTTAAATAATTTTAGATGATAAATTATATAAACTCCAAAACAACAAGAAATGGGCCTTATTTAAATTTTAGACCGTGTTCCAGACTTTATTTAATACAGTACTTAATACTATGGAGAGGCAGGTAGGTAACCTAGGGTTAGGAACGCCCAAATCCAAATCCCGGCTCAGATACTCACTAGCTCTGTGACCCTGGGCCAGTCATTTAACTTGTCTGCCTAAAGATTGCTATGAGGATTAAATGAGATATTTATATAGTGCTTTGCAAATGTTAAAGTGCTTTATAAATATTAGCTATTAATAAATATTTAACAAAACTATTATGAAAATTATAAATCAACAATTTTTTTGAAATTTTTGAGTTAATTTGTTTTTAGTTTTCAACAATTATTTCCACAAGTTTAAAATTGTCTCCCCCTCTTACTTTCCTCCCTCCCTGAGATGGCATTCAATCTTATATGGGTTCTGCACATATATCCTTTTAAACACATTTTCACATTTGTCATGTTTCATAGAGGAATTAAAATGAATGGGATTCTGATTCCATAGTTCTCTCTCTCTCTGGATATGAAATCAATAAATATTTTTTAAGAACTTGCTTTATGGATCAAAGAAAAGGAAAGAACCTGACTTTATTTGAGGTGGTAAATAATTGGAAAATGTGGGGAACAACCAGTGAAAAAGCCCAGAGTCAGGAGATGGGATATCTTCTTTAAAGAACAGTAAAGAAGGAAATGTCACTGGATCACAGAGTACCTAGAGGATCTTAGAGTATAAAAGACTAGAAAGGTAGAAAAGGCCAGGTGATAGGGTCTTTGAACACTAAACAGATGATTTTTTTGTTTGATTCTGGTGATAATAGGGAGTCACTGGAGTTTACTGATTGGGGCTAGGGGCTGGTGACATGCATATCTGTGCTTTAGGAATATCACTTTGATCTCTGATTGGAAGATGACCTTGATTGAGGAAAGCCCTGAGGCAGGGATGACAACCAGAAGGTTACTAATGGAGTCTAGGAGAGAGGTAATGAGGTCTTGTGCTAGGGTAGAGGTAATGTCATAGGAAAAAAGAGGGCATGTAGCAGAGATGTTATGAAGTCCAATTGACAACACTTGGAAATGGATTGAATGAGGAGGAGGGACGAGAGAGACTGAGGAGTCAAGTATGACAACTGGGTTGTGAACTAGGAGGATGGCAGTAATGGTGAAGAAAAGGCAAAGGTTTGTGGGAGAACGGTAATCAGTTCAGCTTTGGATATGTTCAATTTAAGGTGCCCGTGGAAATCAGTTCTAGATGTCAGGCAGTTGAAAATACAAGCCTGGAAAGTCAGGAGAGAAATTAAGATATATATTTCTAAGCTAATGGGTTACTGAGCTAGAGAAGTGATAGTTCTGACTTTGTATGTTGTATCTTGCCTTGGAAACTGTACTCTAGCAAAGTTTCCTATAAAGTAAATTTCTATAAAGTAAATACAATTTTTCAATTGATTTTTATCATAAAATTCCCAGAGGGGGAAAATGTAATAGGATTTCTAGGCTTTGCTTTTCTATTCTAATGTCTGGAAACCTGACCTCTGCTATCAGTTTTTCATAGTGTTATAACTTTAGATCTGGAAGGATCCTTAGAAGTCACAGAAACCAATCTCCTCACGTTAAGAAACTGAGGCCTGCAATGCTTCCTGCTGACTGTTCATTTGAGCCTCTGCCAATTGCTTGCCCAGGATCTGCTAGAAATGACATTGTAAATCTTGTACTCTACTCTGATTTGAGTTTTTCTAATAATTGTTTC
This sequence comes from Bettongia penicillata ogilbyi, assembly GCA_023548195.1. Classification (NCBI taxonomy): domain Eukaryota; kingdom Metazoa; phylum Chordata; class Mammalia; order Diprotodontia; family Potoroidae; genus Bettongia; species Bettongia penicillata. Next base: position 309,491 of record JAJHZJ010000943.1, read on the forward strand.
CATTTGGACTAAAATCTACTGTCTAAATTCTGTCCTCTTAGTTGGAATCCTAATTCCTCACACTTGTCTCCATATTTAGATTTTATGTCTCTACTTAGGCCTTCAGATTTGCGTAGACTTATAGGCCTGGACTTTCCTAGCCATAACTATCCTGTTACCCTTTCCCCAGAACCCTGCTGATGATATGGCAAGACCGAGATACATGGCAAGGATAGAGAATAGGTTTCTGGGAAAGGAAAAAGGACATATCCAGCAGAAGGAGAGTACAATGTTAATGATAACAGCATTAATAAGGTGGTTTTATAGCACATTAAGGCTTATAAAGCTACAAAGCTCACTCTAAATATCTATTTATATTTATTTTATATTATTCATATATTATTTTATATTATATCATAATATCATATTATTTATAATTATATCTTTATCTATATATCTAGGTATAGATATATGTAATGTTTATCATATGATTCTCACAAAAAACCTGTGAAGTAGGTGCTATTATCATCCCCAGGATAACAGATGAGGAAACATGAGGACTTGCCCAGGGTCCCACAGCTAGTCTGTTGTGGATCTTTCATCCTCAAAGAGGACCATGACATCTGGAAGCTAATGTCATGATGTGCAAGTGAATTAGCTTCAAGCAAGAAAAGGCTGTGCAAGGTCACCAGCCTCTCTCTTTCCTTTGGAGTCATCTGGGTTCAATGGTGAGATATAAATCAGGACAACGAAAGATGGCCCTAGATGCACTAGGAGACCTTGGCCTTTTTAAGCTAAGGTCTTACCCATATTTCAGTCTGACTGAAGCAATACCCATTCAGTATATGAGCAGATAAGACATGAGGTCAAAATATAGCCTCTTTTACCTTACCAGTAAGTGTCTGAGGCAGAATTTGAAGATCGTTTAGAATTGTTCTGTTTGATCTCAAAGGGAACAACTAGAAATAAAGAGAAAAAGAGGTTATATTTTTACTACATGGCAAGAAAATCTTCCTAACAGAGCTTTTCAAAGGTGGCAAAGGGCCCTTCAGAATCCTTCAGTAGAAGTCTCTCAGCAAAGACTAAATGGTCACTTCTTGTGGTTGTGGTGGTGGTGATGGGGAATTTCCTAGAGCAGATTCCTATAAAGGTGAGATTAGATGGTCTCTGAAATGCTGTGACTGAATGTAAGGACATAAAAATAAATATTACCTACTTTATAATTTTATTCCAAGCTATACCTGCAAGCAATTGTTTATGCTCCTGCCCACCATCCCCTCAATGTTCCAGTTATATTATTAAATCACAGTAAGAAATCTCTGAAAGCTGCTTGAACTCTTCCAGGTTCAGTGTGCCAAATTTTATTTTATTTATTTATTTATTATTTATCATTTATTTATTTATTATTTACTATTAATTTAATTCTATTTAATACCCTAGCAATCCATAAAGGTTTACCACTTTTGAATTATGCAGCAAGGTAAGACATTGAATGGAGCACTGGGTGAACTCCAGGAAGACCTGAGCTTAAATGCTGCCTCAGATACTTACTTGTTGTGTGACCCTGGGTAAATCACTCAACCTCTCCAAGTTTCAGTTTCTTCATCTGTAAAATGAGGATTATAATATAATAAGAGGACTCATCTTCAAGATTTGTTGTGAGAATTAAATGGGATAATCCATGTAAAGTGTTTTTAAAATGCTAAAGCACTATATAGATGCTAAATGATGATTATGACAATGATGATGACGATGATGATGATGATATATCTGACAACTTATTCGTGGAGAAAGTAGCTGATGATCTAAAGAATTTGACTGTATATGTATTCAATATATTATGAATGAATGAATATATCCTTAAGTGTTTACTATGTGCCAAGTACTGTGCTAAGTTCTGGGGATACAAATACAGAAACGAGGCAGAAACTATCCTTATAGAGTTAATATTCTAATAAAAAGAGATAAAACACATAAAACAATGGTAACCAGGGTGGGATATTTTGGTTTCAGAAGTCATAAAGATGGTGAGTAGAGCCATACAGGATTTGATTCACATGATCTTTTCATTTGTGGTAGCATAATCCTCCCTAAAGCAAGGAGTTGGAAAGTATGAGAAGGTGGGAGACGGAAGATGGGGTGGAACTATACCAATAGTTGGCCAGGATGGAATGTGATGCATGTCTGGGGTCAACTACATATAGTGACTATCTAAATTTTCACTCACCAAATAGTAAAATAAGAACTCCAGAGGGACCTGGAGCTTCAAAGCTAACTGCATTAATTTCCCCAGTGCGTCAACCAGCACTTTTCTAGGATATGGGTCTTTAGTGGTCTGGTGGCCCTGGGAGTGGCCAGGTTAGATAGCCAAGTTGGAATGATACACATATGATTTTGAATGAATGGTGGAGTAATGAAAAAACCACAGGACATCTGGGTCCAAATCCTGGCTTGACTATGACCAAGTCATTTAAAATCTTTTAGCATCATTTATTAGCATCACTGTGGTACTCTAGAAACACGTACATGGAGTGAAATGTTTTACAATCCCAGTACTAGTACTCATTATCTGTGTAACCTTGGACAAGTCCCTTAACTTGTCTGAGCCTGTTTCCTCATCATTAAAATAAGGTCCTTAACCCAAAGTTCTCCTTTTACAGGAAGGAAACTCATGCCCAAGGTCACATGCATGAACTGAGAGGGAGAGGCGGGAGTCAAACCTAGGTCTTCTGACTCCACTTTTCCCACTACTCTAGACTACAGATGTGAAAGGGGAAGGGAGGTGAGAAGAGAAGTTTATATGTGTATGTGTGAACATGTGCATGTGTACATACAGTAGAATAAGGAAGGGAAAGAAAGCAAAAGCTGCAGGAGAAAAACTGTCACTAGTAGCATATTAAAGTCAATTCTAAGCCACCAGGCAAGTTCAATCTACAGTAGACATCTGTACACAAACAAACATTGTGGAAAGCAGTCACAGCTCTTGAACTTAGTAAGAAAAGTAAACAATGAACCACAAGGTTGATTAAAAAAATTGTAAAAATGAAAGGACTGTTCTTTCCCAACTAGAAACATTCATTCTTTACAGTTACTATTTTACAATAATTGGGGGCTCAAAGCCAATTTAAACTGGAATTTGAACTATGAAAGCTATTGGGACCATTCTTTACCTCAAATTACTTTTGATTTTCCAAACATTGTCTATAAATGGCATCTAGACTTGTTCCTTATATGTCTATGTATATAAATACACACATGTATACATACACACATATATAGTATATGTGTATGTGAATATGTATATATATATATATATACCAAATATATCTATATGTTATCTTTAAAAGCTCTTTATCAACCCCAGTAACATCATATTATGCTCAACATTCTTTCCACCAATCCAAAATCAAGTTAACAGAACATGCAAAACATCCCTGACTTCGTTTGGCTTAAGTGCATATTACACATAGCCAATGTTCAAAAGATATTTCTTGACTGGAAATGTAACATAATTTAATGGAAAGAACACTAGATTTAGAGGGAGAAAAACACTCTCCCTATCAGAGACCTATCCTCTTTTTAACTATGGCAAGCAATTACCATCCATTTCCTCATTTGTAAAAATAGGCCTAATAAAATCTGTAGTGCCTACCTCAGTAGGTTCTTGTGAAGTTCCAGTAGGATCATGAATGTACAGTACTTTTTAAATATCAGCTGTTATTATTGAATTAAAAAAACAGATGAATAGACACTTCCTCCCATCATAGCAACAAGATACAATCTTCTTAAGATTGAAACAATTCTCTTAGACTGTTGGTTAAATCCTGCATTTTAATTTAAACAATGATCTCAAGAGATGTTAAGTAGGTAATTTTCTTTAAAGGAAATAAGTGGCATAAACAGCCCACTGAAAGGGCCAAAACTAAGGCTATCATTTTCCATATGCTTATATTTTTAGAACAGGATTTAGTGAAACAGAAGGAAAAGGATCTAGATAAATGCATGAGACATCATTTGTGACAAATAAAAAGCTTTTTTTTTTTTTACCTATTTAACAAGCACGAAGACTCCAATAGACTTTGGCAGGAACTGAACAAGACAAAGCCAAGACCAAGAGACGTGTTATTTATGTTATGATCCAATCCTTTTTCCTGAATGTCTTTACATATAAAAGGCAAAACGTTAACAATGGAATATTATCCAATTTAAATGTAATCGCTTGCACATGTGGGGAAGCTACAGCTGAAATGTATCCCAATAATTATTTATGGGGTCTCGATAGCTTTATATCAAAAAGAGGGAAGTGGTAGCTGAAAGTACTGTGATATTTTTTTTTAATCTGTGATCCATGATGAATGCAAACGAGGAGATGATATGGTGGAGCTATTTAGATCTCTTGAACACCATTATGAACCATTTTCAGAATTCATTTTTTCTTTTTTCTTTCATAGCCATCATCATCATCACTGTCATTCTTGTTGCTCAGGAACCACAAACCTGAGTCTGGGGAGATGCTCACCTTTGAAGTATTAGAAAATCATCGCATTCCAAAAGGTTTATTATAGAGAATTATAGTACATGAGTGCTGGAAGAGACCTTTATAGCCTTCTTTTTCCTATTTGCTTTTCCAGAAAGCCAGGTTTAATCTTGGCTTACAGCCCATAATAACCTTCCAAACAGCTATCAAGAACAAAACAGGTTTTCAAAGTCTGCATAATAGGATAAATAAAAGGTTCTATTATTTATTTTTAATATGTAAATAACAGCTGCAGAAGTTTTGTGATGGTGGTTTTAAAAAGAAAAATAAAAAGACAAAAAAGTCATTATTTGTAGCTAATTTGTGAATAAATAGGTAAATTATATCATTGTATCTGATTCTTTTCAATGTAAACTAGTGCACATATCTTGTAATTTTCTTAAATACTACCTCGTATTTGAGTATGAGCGTAAACTCTAAAGAAAAAGTATGTTTTTTGACTGTGTCTACACAGAGGAGCCAAATTGAATCAGAACCATAAGTTCTAGTACAAGTCAGCCAGCCGCTGCTGTCTACACAGGTGCCAAACAGCACAAATTGGAGCTTGCACCTAGCCAGCCACATTGATCACAGACCAGGACATGCTCAAGCACAGGTTCAAACAATTTGGCAGTCACCAGATACTAGGAAACCAACAGTCACAAATAGACCAATCTGGCATAGACAAGCACCCCACAGAATGGTTCCTTTTGACAAACTCATCAGGTAGCTTAGGAGGAGAAATGCCCAAAGTCCAAAGCTTTGACATCCCTTCCAAATAAGGTTCTAGGACAGCTAACAAGAAGAGATATTACCTGCAGCTCACACAGACCTTGACCTCATATATTGGTATTTCTAGACATAATCATTTGTTCTTATTCAAGAGCTTATAGAGAGGCATAATGAAGGAGCTGGGATAGGTCAAGACTCAGGCACTAGTTCAGGGATGTATGTACACATGATCACCAAAGGTTTGAGACCTGACTGGCATTATGAGATGGGTATTAGGGAGGAGTAAGCATTCTGATTCCTTGCAATGCAGTGAGACTCTGGGCAAGCCACTTAGCCTCTTCTCTCTGCCTCAGTTTCTTCAGCTATAAAATGGAAATAATAATAGCACCTACCTAGCAGGTTTATTGTGAGAATCAAAGGAAATAGTATTTGTAGAGTACTTAGCACAGTGTCCACCATATAGTAGGTGTTATATAAATCACGCTGTTGTTGTATTCCAATCTTTGAGCTGGAGGGCAGAGTTTGGTTGTGCCCAGCTCAAAGATCGAGGGAGTATCATCGTCTTTCAGGGCTACGATGAAATGCTAGCCCTTGTCCATTACAAATCCCAAAATACAGGTCAGGTCTGAAACCACAGTATTGGCTGAATTGAAATTGCCTGAAAGTCGGTTTCTAGTCCCAAGTGTGTGGACCTTGGGAAATCACTGAAAGTCCCTAAGCCTCAGTTATTCATCTTAAAATAGAAGCAATCGTAACTGCCCAGGTTCCTTCATAAGAGTGGTTTAGAACAGCAAATTAGTTCATAGATTTTGAAGTACTGTAAAAGAGTCCAATACATGTGTGCCATTTTCTTCTTCCCCAGGTCAGTATGGGAAACCCTAGCATTCTGAACTTGCAGAGCAATTATCTATATCAAATGTCTATTTATGCTGAGTGGTGGGGGGAATGACATTCTGATTATTCATACTCTGGTGAACCGAGTTAGGTGTTGTAAGGGACGCAAAAAAGTTTTATAAGAGCAATTCAAGGAAATGGGGACATTTAGCTTGCACAAAAAAAAAAAAATTAGAGGGTTTTTTTTTTTTGACATTCAACAATTCAAAAGCATTCTCTTTGGATACAGAAGGCAGAACTTAGACCATTTAGTCTCAGCAGATTTCATAGGGTCTTAGAGTTGCAGATTAGAAGTAATTTTGTTTAATTGTTTCATTTCCTAAATGAAAATACTGAGGGCTCAAAGCAGTTAAGTGAATTATTCAAGGTCAGACAGATAGCAGAGTCAAGATTTGGACCCCAAATTTCTGACTCCAAATCCATAACTCTTAACAGCTCAGTATAATGCAGAACTTTCTAAGAGACCTATCTGAAAAGGAAATGCACTGCTTTGGGAGATTCTCTTCCTTGTAAGAAATATTTAGAAACTGGGTGACTACTTATTGGAGATATTATAGAAAGAATTCATGCTACTCTTGCTAGTCTAGATGACATTAAGACATGGGTTCTTTACTCATGAACTTAACAATCTTCTTAAGGAAATGAAAATAATACACAAGAAATAATCAAAAACATTCTGAGATAGCATATAATTATCTAATAAAATGTTGGACAGAGTGCGATTAGCATAGCAGACAGCTTCAATGCCCATTTTCAATAATAAATTAAATTTCATCAGTGCTTGTCGTTGGCATAAAGAATGTAGTAAGGGTTGGCAAATAGATATTCTACATATAAAAAAACGTTACCAATTGTCTTAAAAGGTTTGCTTATGAAAAAGAGTCACCAGAGCTTAGAAAAATAAACTGGTTCTTTACAGGAAACTCTATACCTTTCAGTCATAATTTAATCAACTCTTTCTAGTCATTTTTTACAATGCTAACTTAAAATCAGTACTGTTTGTAAGTAGGCACTATCTGCCCTGGAGGCGTCTGAGTTCTTGAGGCCACCAATCGCAGCATTTCTCTCCTTCAAGTTTCCAAAGCCCTGGACCTCTTCTTTTTTTGATCCTACCCCTCAATCCACATTTATGAGATCTGTCTCATCTCTAATAATATACCATGCTATCTACTGATTCTATACATGCCTTATTTATTCCTAAAGTCTACCTCAGGTACTCACTTAAAATGAGGTAATTCATATTCCTGAGGTCTCCCATTGCATCCTGGGCCATCTGCAGTCATTCTGATGAATATGTGGTCACTGGATCCAGATGTCTAAGGAGTAGAAAGTGAGGCTGGTGGCCTTGCACAGCCCTTCCTCACTCAAAACAAAATCAAGTACAAGTCATTTCATCATTTTTCTGAGGTCATGGTCCTCTTTGAAAACAAAGGATGAACACACAAAGTCTGTTAATGGAAATAACTAAACAGAACCAGTAAAGTGAAGATGGAAAGGCAGGAAGAGACTAGAAGATTTCAAAATAATAAGAACTTAAAATATTTTCAGTAATGGACAGGTTCAGTTTCCATGATGAATCTGATATTCTTTTCCTCTTTCTATTCTCTCTTTTTGGCTCAAAAGTTAAGAAAGTTTCAATGAGCAAGTTCAGCACCTAGAACAGTGCCTAATCCATAGTAGGTACTCACATAGCAGATACTTAATAAAGGTGTATTGATTGAACGAATGAATGAAATGTAGAGTGTTTTTTTTATTTGCTTGCTTTTTTTTTGTTTTTTTACTGCAAGAGTAGTTAGTCTGTGTACCCCATATAACAGAAAGTCTTGTACAATAGCGATACAATATCTTCCAACCCTTAAAAAGTAGTGTACTATAAGTATCATTTAAGGAATGGACTGTACATAATAAAAAGTATATAATATAATACAAAATAATGCAGTCATGACTCAAAAACCTACTGTATACAAACTTTCATTTTTTTCCTATGAATATATAAAAAATATTTGTGATCAAGACAAAGAACTTAATGTTTGCCACTCTAAAATCATATTGCTTTTATGGTTAATTGCAGTTGAAAGCCTTGGAATTGTATCATGTGTGGAAAAGTTAACTGTGAAAATGTTATAATCTCTTGCCAACATGTCATTAGTAAAGGGTTTAGTAGAAATACTTTTCATCCAATTATCATTCCAGCTGCATGTCAATGTCAGTTGTATTAGCACAGCTGAGTCTTAGGCTAAAGCCTTTGCTATAATCAAATGATTACTATGGTTCCCTTTTACAATCATATAATGGCTTACCCACATACTGTAGGAATGAGATGTGAATCAGGTACATCTATTAATTGCTTAAAAATATCCTGAACAGTACAGGAAGGGCAATATGACATACTGGATAGAGCCTGCTCTGTTATGGAGATAGGATGCTTGTCATGGCTCTGTCACTAATGACAGCATTTGTGCCACCTTAGGCAATTTTTTTAGAATCTCAGTTTCCTCATCTATAATGTGAGACTAGTTTATCCCTGAGATCTCTTCTAGGTCTAAATCTATGATCATTTGTTGTAACTATATCATTTACCTCTAGGGTCCCTTGGAATTCTAATTATCAGTAGTTATATGGATTATTCTTAATATCTAACTGATAGGGTCAAAAATCTCAAATAATCCACAAATAATTATTCTTGGCTCAAGAATGGAATTTGGTATTTCTCTTTGAATATGGGTGTGTCAACATCCTGGGAATTGTCTTCAAACAAAATAATGAAGGTGTAGTAGGAAGACAACTCAGAAAAACAGGAGATCATTCAGTCTCCAGACTGTCCATATTCACTGTCTACATTCTGGGAAGATAAAGCTCTCCTTTAAACTAATTCAAAGATTTCACTCTGTGCCCTTTCCCTAGAGAGAGGGAAGTGCTGAAGTATTTGGCTCTCATAGAGTTTCTACACATGAAAAGCAAATAGAAAGAGGCATTATGTCAGCAAATTCACAGTTAAGCTGAACAATCCTAATTGTTCAAGACATCAAGGATCAAGCACAATATAGTATTAAATATTGAGAATGCAGGGAGGAGAACAAGCAACATTTTCTGTGGATATCTCATTGCTGATATAACTATAGCTAAACAAGAGTTTAGTACACATTCAAATTCTTACACTTGATATCATATATATATATATCATATGTGTATATATATACATATATATACACATGAACTCTCTGTCTGCCTCAGTTTTCTTCTCAGTAAAATGGAGATAATAATAACACCTACTCCATAACATTGCTGTGAGAAGCAAATGAGAAAATATTAGCAAAGAATTTAGTACACAGTAGATGCTTAATAAATGCTTATTTCCTTGTATACATTTATACTCAACATTATGAATGCATTAGTGTTCATGCACACATACTGCCATCATTGGTTATCCCAGAGAGGGAAAATATCTCTTGAATATTACTAAAATAGTTTGAGAAGAAACTACATTTATTTTTTAATATAAAAACAAGAAGATATGCCATTTAAAAAAAAATTAAATTCTTTGTAAGTATTTCACTATATTTTCAGAATGCCACATCCAAGAGTATAGATTTTTATCATTAAAAATACACTTTCAGTTTCCACTTTCAGAAAGATATTGAGTATACTATTTTTCACTAATTATTTTTAATGCATTAGAAAGTGTCCCAATTACATTTCAATGAAAAGTGTTCACTGTAATTTGAATGCTAATAATACATCAATGCAGGGTGCTACATACAGCAACAAGGTCTTTGTTTCTGATAATATTAATTGACTAAAATGTGCAAAACCAACTTACAAAAAAATTAACATTTTGAAGACAGGCACATTATCCAACCCCATAAAATGAAGACAAATTCCACATATAATAATTTACAAAGCAGGCGATTGTTTAATCCTAAAAACAATGAAAATCTTTATAGCAATTTTACATCCAAATATACTTGGCAAAGATGATAGTAAAAATACTATTAGAACATGAAGAAAGAATTTTAAAAAACATGTTGCTCTGTTTTTCAAATGTGTTATGATTTAGCATGTTAATAAACTGTGGATTATGGGTAACTATTCTATAAATGACTGTAATTTTTTTGAATGAACATATTTTGACCTGTTCTTCATTTCAGGAATGCAACTCACTTATCCCCATGGAGAATTTTCTATATACTTATGTAAGTAGTTTTATTTACTCTCAGCTAGTTTCCTCAGGTCCATGATCAGGGGAACTAGCTTGAACCAGTTGGACTGTTAAATTTTCAGTGTCAGCATTTATACCTTAGAAATAAGCAACTTCTAAAAATTGGGGCATGATTATTGTTTTGTTTATGGATAGACTTAAAATGATGAATAAAATGTTAAGGATACAAATTAAACTTAAAAGTGGATCATGTATATATTTTCTCCTAGGCGACTTATTATTAAACACTTGCCAGCCTACTACTAGTGTCCATAATCATTATCTATTGGGGAAAAAAAATGAAACAAAGACCTCATACAGCGGAAAGAGCCAGAGAATGTATGTGTAAATACCAGCTTTGCTGCTTAGGATATGTTCCCTCAGCAAGTCACTTCTATAATGTCACAGTTTCCTCCTTTGTGAAATGATTGGGTGAGATAGCTTTCAATTCTAAATCAAAAATCCAATGATGACATACACAAGTTGTCTGTTTTATGCTTCTTTATGTCCTTAATAACTAAAGCTAGTTTTAGCCAAGATTATTAACAGGAAAAGGTGGAACCTTCCTTGAGTATGTTTCATCAAAATAATCACTTGGGGACCCTATACAACTATAATATCTGACAACTAGACCCAGGGTTGCTGCCTATAAGGGAAGTAGTAATAACTGGTTCTAAGATATTCAAGGTTCAAATATTTGCCTAATCCATTCCTAAGTATCCCCATCATTATCAAAGACAATCAGGTATAACAGCCCCTCTACTTCAAACTGTTTAAGATCCCTTCATGCCATTGTTCCTAATACTATATCACCATAATTATTCATTTGAGATGAAATAATAGAATGAAAACTCATTCAAGACAAGGACCGTTTCATTTTGTCTTTGTAGCACAGCCACCTATCATAGCCTCCAGAATATAGTAATCACTTAAGAAATCTTTACAAGTTGACTGATTAATTTTACCCTTATTTTAACAGCGGAATACACATTGAGGAGACAAATTGTGATTCATTATGGCCCTATGTTTTCTTTTTTTTTATTGTGAAGTAATGATCAAGAGGAAAATCTAGCTCTGTGACCATACCCCAATCCTTGGCAAAGGGGAAAAGGCAAGAGTATTGGTGTTACTGCTCATATAAGAAATAACACCCTGAAGGAGTATTGACAAATCACCAGCTCCAGGGAGTCCAGTGCAATACTGATCACATGGGCATATGTTGGAGATATTGCAGGCTTGGTTCCAGACCATTGAAATAAAGCAAATATCACAATATAGTGAGTTACATGAATTATTTGGTATTCCAGTGTGTATATAAAAACTATCTTAACAATATAATAGTCTATTAAGTGTGCAATAGTAATATTTCTCCAAAAGAAACAAAAACACTGTACATATCCTAATTAAAAATATTGCTAAAAATGCTAACCGTCATCTGAGCCTTTAGCAAGTCATAATCTTTTGCTGGTGGAGTGCCTTGCCTTGATGTTGATAGCTGCTGACTGATCTGGGTGATGGTCTAGCTTTCAGTCTATGTCAGCTTTTGACATTCCTTCCTCACTAAGCTTAATCACTTCTAACTTTCAATTTAAAGTGAGAAAAGTGCAACTCTTCCTTTTATTTGAACATTTAGAGACCATTGCAGGCTTATTAACTGGGCTAATTTCAATATTGTTGTGTCTCCGGGAATAGAGAGGCTGGAGGAAATGGAGGAAAAGCATAAAGCAGTCAGAACATGCACAACATTTATCAGCTAAGTTTTCCCATCAGATATTGACAAGGTTTATGGCTTCTCAAAATAATTACAATAGTACCGTTAAAGATCACTGATCACAGATCATTATAACAGATATAATAATAATGAAAAAGTTTGAAATATTGTAATAATTATCAACATGTGACACAGAGACATGATGTGAACACATGATTTTGCAAAAATGGAGCCAATAGACTTGTTGGATGCAAGGTTGCCACAAACCTTCAATCTGTAGAAAATTCAATATCTGCAAAGCACAATAAAGTGAAGGTCAATAAAATGAGGGAAGCCTGTATGCACGCCTTCATTCCTGGGCAGGAGCAAAAAACAATGGCAAGAGATCAAAGAAGTCTTAGCTTTAAAAAGTTTTACAGTTGTTCTACATGGAATACCAACAAGACTGGTATCCTATGTTATCAAAACTAAGAGCAGTGGTCAGTTCTGGCCAAAGGAAATTAAGTTAAAGATATGAGAACTGATTTATAATACAACTACATTTATATATGACTTTTCAGGTTTGCAAGGCATTATGTGTGTATATACACTGGTGTGTGTGTATAGTTTACATTTGAAGAAATCAACTTGTAGTACTTTTAAAAAAGGGAATTTCTATGAGGATTTTCTTCATTTTAATGTGATAGAGTCATCATAGCTTTTAGAACTGACAGAAATCTTAGAGGCAGTGAGGCAATGCGGCAGCTAGAACAATGAACATAGATTCAGGAAAACAGCTCAAATTCAATTTCAGGCATTCCATTGGATGGTAAGTTCCTTGACTGTCTTTTGCCTCTTTTTTGCAACCTCAGAACTTAGCATAATGTCTGGTACATAGCAGGCACTTAATAAATGTTTAGTGATTGACGATTTTACTGACAGATTGATTACTAGCTATGCAACCCCAGGCAACTCTCTTAATCTTTGTCTGCTTCTGTTTCCTCTTCTGTAAAATAGAGATAATGGTAGCACTTATTTCCCAGCATTTTTGTAAGGATAAAATGAGACAGTATTTGTGAAGTGCTTTGCAAATCTTAAAGTGCTATATAAATACTAGTGAATGCAAAAGTTAACTAGTCTATGCTACCTCCCCTAACATTCTGAAGACCCAAGGCACACAGTTATTCAGTGGCAATGCCAGGGTTATAAGCCACGTGTCTAAATCTTAAGTTTTTGCCCTAATGCTGTACATACCACCTCTTATCTAAGAAAGGGGTGTTATTTTGAGCTTAAGACTAGAAGAATAGAACTTGTAAAAACTGACAGAATAATCAGTTCATCGATCTAAACTCTGCCTCTCATATAATAAGAATATTCCTTAATTGTGAGAAATTGGATTTCTATGAAAAGAGCCCCAATGCTAACATTTCTCCATAATTACCGCATGGAAAAATTTAGCTTCCGCCTCCTTGCAGACAATAGAAACTTTTTACTTTTCTCACAATGGGCTTGCAAAAGAGGAGTCACTGGAGTTACAGTCAGAGCAAAATCCATTAGAGCAAAGATATCAGTAAATGTGAGTGTTGACAGAAATCACAAGCTGATTGGAATACCAGCTTAAGGAAAGCACACTTTTCATGAATGCTTATAGTGTTTCCTATGGTTGATTCCATCGGCTGAAGTTTGTGGGGAGAGAGGAAAACAGGAGAAATGAAGAAATAGAAGAGTACTACTTCAGAGATAAAAGTTTGAAAAACATCCAGTCAGTAAACGAAAATCCAGGAGATTGTAGCCTTTTTTAGCCAAATTTCATCCAGTGACTTGTAGCCTGAAATACTAGGCTTGAAATCTTTCAGGAACTGGGCCCTCCATCATGTTTCCAATAGTTTCTATTGGCAAGAGAGTCCGAAACTTAAATAGACCCCTTTGTTATTTTGGTAGTTTTATGAAAAATGAAAAGACGGTGAAACTAAGCTTCAAAAAATCCTGAGTAATTCTGGCTATTCAAAGCTGTTCCTTTGGAAGGCTGAGATAACACAAGGCATTATGTTGGGAGTCTTTGACTGTGCCAAGTGCTCAAATAAATCTCAGGGGATCCTAAAAGGAAGCATACTTACTGATTTAATGATCTCAGGAAAGCACCAATAGGATATCGGCTACCTACTAAAAGCCAAATAACTTGGATATGATTACTAACCCAGACTCTAATCAGGTAAGTGATAGAGCAATGGCCAGAGTGAAACGGGTCAAAACCCAGACTAGACCATACTATAAAAGGGCATGTGGGAAATTTTCACTTGAAATAAGGTTAATTATAGCATTGAATATAGTATCAGTTCCTTTTAATGAACACTGAGTGATTTCAGTGTTATTTCAAACCTTCTACCACCAAAAAAAAAAAAAAAACCCACAATATAATAAGAGGATGTCTTGGGTACTCACTGAAGTCATCTACCTCAAACTCTCCTCCCTTCTTCCTCAATTTATATTTAAAATAAATTCTTTACAAATGTAGAAATTTGCTTCAGGTTAGCGTTACAAATGGATACCATTTATATCTTCTATCTAGCACTTTTCTTCACTGCATAGAATGAAATATGAATCATGGATATTCATCGTATTACACACTGGAAGGTAAAAAGCTAGGACTAGATTGACGAAATAATTATGTAAATAATAGCAGGCTTCCAAGGAAGAGTAATGGTTTGAAATACTGCATAACATTAAAAAGTTAATATATTTAATGCTAACCTTTGCAGCCTCCAGTAATATTTCAAACATAAGAAAATTGTTGTAGAAAGCTTAGTAATATTGAAGCAAAGGGATGAATGCCCTCTTAATAAATGAACCACCTTGTTTTTCTGGGAAACTGACAGAACACCATTTTGCTCTGATGGTAAAAGCCAGTGATGAACTTTGATAAATATCAGATTGCAAGATTCTCTAATGTACTGGACTTACTCTAAAATGAGGTCCTTTGATTTCCTTCCTTTAAAAGTATACCAATTGTATATTTCAATAGCAAATACACCTCAACCTTGAAGAATTTCTATTATACTAGAACCCTGAAGTAAAGTGGAAATAGATTCAAACCAGCACAATATGACTGATTTAGCTCTAAGATAATAATTAATTTGATAAAATTCTGTCTTTGAATATTTTATACAAATTTTTGTACTCATAAAGGCATTACATTTACTCTGAGAAGAAATTATTAGAAATTTAGTGGAACATGGGTAGAGTCAGAAATAAGAGGCTTTGACTGCTCAAGGGTGGATTCATTTATGATTTAATGGTTAAGTGATGGTTTGAAGCTGTACGAAAATAGCCCAGGAATGCTGATTCAGGGACAATAATGATCCTTTAGAAGACTGGGAGAAAGGCATAGGAAAGAGAAGAAGGAATATATTGAAAGCTGAGATAGAGTTTGACATTTAATAATAGTCTATGTTCATATCATATTCTTTATGGGGAGGAATAAGATCTAATTACTAAAAATAAAACAGCAATGAAAAGTATATGTATTTTGTCTTGGCAAAATACAACAAAACTTGAGGATAATCTACTGTATCTCCCTCTCTTATGACATTTTTCTTCTATATTTCTATTTCCTCCTTAAGACATAATTTTGAGTGTTGTAACAAGCCTTTGATCTTTATAAGTAGCAAGAGATCATAGATACCAGAATCATACACTGTGAAGTTCAATTTCTTCTGGAATTGGAATTCTGAAAATTAAGTCAATAAATATTTAGGGGTCATCCACAAACTCTATAGCAAGTATAATAATTAAAAATCAGAATCATTTCTCTGTTGTGCCACATCCCCACAAAGAGTTGTTAAAAATTAGTCAGAATTGTCCATCCTCCTTTTTCCTCACAACCCTGCCACAGTAGCTTTATCCTCTGGACAAGAATTTTCGTCAATATTTAGAATTAGAAGTGCTTCAAGTTCTCATTTTATAGATGAGGAAGGTAAAGCCTAGAGAGGTGCTGGGTCTTGTTCAAGGTGACACAGGTAGGAAGGGATCCCAATGTGGGAGTCCTTTGACTTCTCACTATACCACTCTCTCTTTTAGGGAGCCCTCAGCTTTACAGTATGAAATGAATGGGAATGTACAGAATGGATAGAATTCTGGTTGGTTGTGAGCATAGCTCATTTGTGCAGGGCAATTGGAACACAGGAAAATAATTAATGCATCACTTAATATGACCACCTAATAAGATAAAAATAATTAATATACTTAATATGATCAAATGAGTTATTTGTGAGGTGCTTTACAAAGCTTAAAGCATTATACCCTTGCAAGGTAGCTATAATTAATAAGGAAAAAAAAGAAAAACCAATAAATTACTTGTTCAAAAAAGAAGACTCTAGTATAAGAAAAAAAAAATGACACATTAATGCTGCACCTTTTTAAGAGGACCAGAAACTGGGGGTGAATAGGACAATTCAACTATTGTGACAGCCCATAAGGCAAATAACAATACCTTAAAGTTCTGTGAAGAATACATTATCAGTTATTATTCTCCAAACCTATTACATTGTGCTGAGGCTATGCTATGCCTGCGTAAATGCATATTGCTCCCTAGAAAGAACTAGCAATTCCCTTTACAATGCATTTATACTTGATTAAAGAATGGATTTGCAATTCAGAGACTATAATTAGAGCAAAGGGTCTCTATAATTTTAGCTACCCTCATCCACTAATGATGATGTTATGGAGATTAGCCTCTATTATAAGGACTCATGGCCACTAAAATGATTACTGGAAACACATGTATTGATGGTTAGGAGCCCATTCTTTTCTTTTTTTTTTCTTTTACCACAGGAAGCCTATTATAAACAGAATGTTGTACATGACTGCTAGACAGGAAAAGTGAGATTAACGATTAACACCTCGCTCAAAGGATTAGGATAACTTGCATGCTGAAATGACTCTGATTCTAATTAAACCTCTCTGAGAGGCATGTGTATCCTCTTCCAGGTAAATCTCACTGTTCAGATGAATTATTGAGACCAATGAGTTGGTCCATATGCAGCACCACCATGATTTCTGGAGACAGAATGGATCTTTAATGAAAAAATATGGTACACTGAAGAAAGCACCAATGAGGTTTTCAAGGGGAATCTTCATTGGCAAAATGCCAAGTATTTTAATTTCCAATTGGGGTGACTTGACTTATACTCTTGGAGGCATGATATTGATTTATTATTTTAATGCATTAGCTTCATTATATGTTCATACATATGAACAAAAATCAACATATCTTTCCAACAAAGCCATCATACACTCTTCTTAACCAACAGGGGTACCTGAATGCAAGAAATCATATGCCGAAAGGCAATGTAATGTAGAAGAATACCTAATTTTTTTTCAGGTTATTATGCATGTATAAAAGTTAGGCAAGAGGAAACTAGGACAGTATAATGAAGAGAACTGGATTTGTAAACATAAAACTTGGTTAAGAATCACAATAATTACTACTTCAACATTATCATAAGGAAAGTATTATATACAACTTGAGATACTATAAAAATATACCAACACCATTTAAGAAAGTCCATACTTCAGGCAAAATGAATCATTTTGATTACATTAAATTGAAAAGTTTTGCACAAATAAACCCAGTGCAACCAAGATTAGGAGGGAAGCATAAAAATGGGAAAGAATTTTTGCAACTAGTGTCTGTGATAAAGGTCTCATTTATAAAATATATGGAGAATAGAATCAAATGTAAAAGAATGCAAGTTATTCACTAATTGATAAATGGTCAAAGGATATGAACAGGCAGCTTTCAGAGGAAGAAATAAAGCTATTTATAGTCATATGAAAAAATATTCTAAATCACCATTGATTACAGAGATGCAAATCAAAACAACTCTGAGGTACCACATCATACCTATCAGATTAGCTAACATGACAAAATAGGAAGATGATCAATGTTGGAGAAGATGTGGGAGAGTTGGAACACTAATTCATTGTTGGTGGAGCTGTGAGCTGATCCAACCACTCTGAAGAGTAATTTGGAACTATGCCCAAAGGGCAATAAAAATGTGTATACCCTTTGACCCAGCAATACTGTTTCTAGGACTATATCCCAAAGAGATCACAAAAATGGGAAAGGGTAGCATATGTACAAAAATATTTATAGCAGCTCTCTTTGTAGTGGCCAAAAACTGGAAATCAAGAGGATGCCCATCAATTGGGGAATGACTGAATAAATTGTGGTATATGAGTGGAATGGAATGCTATTGTGCTATAAGAAATGATGAACAGGAAGACTTCAAAGAGACCTGAAAAGATTTGTATGAGCTGATACTGAGTGAATAGAGCAGAACCAGAACTTTGTACATAGCAACAACCACAGTTTGCAGGAAATTTTTCTGGTAGACTTAGTCCTTCATAGCAATGCAAGAACTTAAAAAATTCCCAGTGCACTCTTGAGGCAAAATATCTTCCACATCCAGAGAAAGAACTATGGAATTTGATCACAGAGTGAAGCAGACTATATTCTTTTGTATTATGTTTTGTTTTATTTTATAATTTCTCCCATTCATTGTAATTCTTCTATGCAACATGACTAAGGTGAAAATGTATTTCATAGAAATGTATGTGTAGAACCTATATAAAATTGTATGCCATCTCAGGGAGGGAATGGGGAGGGAGGGGGAAAAACCTAAGATATATGGAAGTGATTGTAAAACTCTGAAAACAAATAAAATAATTTTATATAATAAAAAGAAAGTCTATACTTCAGATAGTGTTTGACCAAGATAATGTCTAAGGTTCCTTCCAAATCTAAGGTTTCATCACTGTAGAATTCTTTATTTTCCTATAATTTCCATATTTTTCATTTCTTTTCTTTTAGCATTAATTAATGGGAAAATTCAAAAATTCAAATTTATCTTTTCTTTATCTTCCTAGTTATTCTTAGAGTAATTGAATGAGAATTACTTATATAATAGTTCAGCAATTACATTTCTGGGGTGCAAATGGTAATGAGAAAAAAGTTATAAATAGTGTACATTAGATGGTGACTAACTTCATTTTTCAAGGAAGCATAGAAAATTACAGGTGACATAGAGTAATATTTGCATTGCTTCTGTCTCCATTAAAAAGTTATAATAACAAAACATTTAAAGGAATCAGTTAATGAGAGAAGGGAGAGGTCACCAGGCAAAGGGAAGAACATATTTTTAATCCAAGAAATTTAAGATTCAAATCAAAGAAGCATCAATGGATTTCACTTGGAATTTTGAGGAATTATCAGTAGCAGTGTTTGGTGCTGAGAATACAAAAAAAAAAGGCAAGAAGAGTCTCTGATTTCAAGAAGCACACATTCTAAAGAGGGAAGCAACATGCAGTGAGAAAAGGCATTGACACTAAAGGGTAGGGGACTGGAAAAGTTTGCTGTTGTTTTTTTAGGGGAATTGTTGTAAGTAGTATCAGAACTATTCGCTCTTGAATTTGAGAACCTAAGGAAGTACAGAGAGGCAATATGGCATTGTGGACAGAGAACTGAACTTGGAGCACCTGGGTTCAGTTCCTGTTTCTGAAACACTGATTGTGCAATCCTGGGCAACTCCCATAATCACTCAGTTGCCTAGTCAATTCTCTAACAGCAGAAGTTGTCAACTAATAGAGGAATTTTCTGAGTATTCCCTGCACCAATAGGAACTATATTGCTCTGTTGGTGGAAGTGAATTGGTACTGTTATTTTAGAGAGCAAAGTGGTAGTACACCCCAAAAGTTACTAGACCCTTTGACCCAGCAGCATAGTAACTAGACCCACAACATGAAGATATCAGAGAAAGAGAAAAAGACTTATATAAAATATTTATAGTAGCTCTTATTATAACGGCAAAGAACCAGAAGGTAAGGAATTAGGGAATTAGGGAACAAAATATGATATATGAATGTAATGGAATATCACTGAGCTACAAGAAATGATGAAAGAGATGGTTCCAGAGAAAATTGAAAAGATTTTTAGGAAATGATGTCGAGTGAAATGGATAGAAACATGAAAACAATTTATATACCAGAAATAGTGATGTAATGGCAAACAACTTTACAAAATTAAGAATACTGAGACAAAGACCAACTATCAGTGATGATGCCTGCTGCTCTCCTTCTGATAGGGGAGAGATGCAAACTTCAGAATGAAACAAATGTGTTTGGACATGGCTGGTGTGAGAATTTGTTTTGCTTGACTGTGCATATTTATTGCAAAGGTTTTGGGGTTTTGGGGGTGGTTATTAATTTCCAATGTAGGTTGGGAATGGGAGGAAGAGAATATAAATACTTGTTAATGTTTTTTAAATGAAGAAATGCTAAAAAGGATTTTCATACAATGGATATGAAGGACAGAGGAAGGATTTTTAAATTACAAGGAAAAAAGTAAAACTGAATGGTCTTTATGAAATAGAAAAAATAGAATAAGCATCAAAAAAATATAAATTATTCCCATGAGAAATATGTTCAGATGCACAATAACTGGTAGAAAGAATGCGGAAGGTGGGTAAACAGAGAAGTGTTGACAGTAGACAGAACGACAAACCACATTAGTGTACAACACAATTTGCAGTATAAAGAGTTATTGTTACTTTTGATTGCGTTCATGCACATGTTGTGTGTCTTGCAAAAAAGAAGATTCTCTACTATTCCCTGGCCGATTTAAAATAAAGACTCAATTTTTCTATAACATTGCATTAAAACTGGGGATAATAGAAATGAGTTAATGAAAATTTTGAACTGATAGAAAAAATATATGATTTATGAAAAAACATTAGAAAACTGGGCAAGTTCAGTCTGGAAAGCACAGCTTAAGAAGAGACACAGTAACTGTCTGGAAATGCATTAAGAAATATGATGATATATAAATAGGGCAGACTAATTATTCTTGTTAGTCACTAAGGAGAAAACAAGTTATAGGATTAAATTCTAGCAGAGATTGTATAGATTAAGTAGATTAAATATTATTCTCGGTACATTTGGGTGGGAAAATAAGGAACAAGAATGCATTCCAATAACTTTAAGGTATTAGAATAGAGTATGGAGCTTATATGAGCACATCAAAAAGGGATGTATTCATTCTTTTGTCCCAGGATTTTATTCTTGAATTTATACTGCACCAGTCATTTCAAAGAAGTAGAGTAAAACTTATGAGTTAGAGTTTTGTGTTGTAACAACAAAAAGTTCAAAATATGTTTAGGACCAAACTTTTAATTTTAAGGTTTTTTTAGTTGAAACAGGAATATACCTTATTGAATGATGGAGTTTTATAGTTTTAAATATTAAATTGAAATACTAAAAATGAGAAATGTAATAAAACTTGATGAAAAGGTACAATGAAAATCTATTTCTGAACTGAGTCCTTTGTCTTCCTTCAAATCCAGCAGATTCCTTTGCATTTACTCATTACTATAAAGCAATGCCTTTTTCCAAATAGAAGCCCAGAGCATTTCAAATCATTCTACGCTAACCTCTAAAAACACTCATTTACATGAGTTAGTACTTAACATTCACATAGCCCTGCTGCTAACAAAAAATTAGTTCATGTTAATGTCACATTCTCGATAAATGAAAGAACTGCATTCACTTGGCATCTACTTGACAATAAGCAAAAATTTCATCCATTTAATCAAGTCTAAAGTAGCTATTGCTTCATACTGTCTTCCCTCCTTTCAATATTACTGTATGTATAAAACAAATCAAAGCAATACATGTATCTCACTTAAATATAATAAGGCAAAGAGAAGACACGAACTGAATTTTATTCCATATGTTTCTTGTCAATATGCAAAATGGTCAGTTCTCATATGCCCACCATTTCCCCCAAATGAATAAGTGTAATCATACAACTATTTTTCCTCCTCTGAATGACTTGAATGCACTTGAAAATATTCCTAATGGTAAAAATGAAAATGGAATAAGAGAAAAAAGTCTTTTCAAAGAAGGGTTCTATAGTTTTTCTGTGAGGTTCATGCTTGATTTCAGATGGTCTAATCTTTTTGATACACATCAGTCATTCCTAATTCCCCATTCTCAAAACTACTTCATTCTCTGAACTCCCTGGTTCGTTTTGCTGCATGAACTTTGTGAAGTAAAAGGTCTCTTCTCTAGTTACTGTCCACTGTGGTTGCTCTCTCCAATTCAATTCAACAAACACTTCTTAAGTGCTTCTGTGTGCCTGTACTGTGCTAGGCGTAGCTTCTGGTACCATAGCTTCTATAGTCCAAAAGACCTGACACTAGCTCCATACGTCTCCTTCCCACTCCAAAGTATTTTATGGGTTTATATGCACATCGGGGCTTGATGAACGGTAACCCAATCATTGGAACATGCATGTCATGATCTGGTTACTATCAGAAGATTGAGAAAAAGCCAAGGAGCCTGCTTTCTAAAAGACATCGATGGCATGTAATGGAAAGGCTCTACGCCTCAATTCAGAACATGAACAACTGTTCTGACTGCTTCCAGTACCCTCACTATGTGAAGAAAAGCAGCCTTTCTACTGGTTACTGAGCCAGAACTGACAACTCATTCAAAAGGAACTACCTGACCAAGGCACTGTTCCCTTCCAGTATACCTCTGTTCTCTCCTTGTTCTTTGCTTGCTGAAATCTAGTATCTTTACCTCCTAGAATCAGTTCTGAACTGGTCTACTAGAGAAAACTCTAAGTTTTCTCAATCAGTCTGAGCACTTTTCCCACCAATATCACCCTAATTTATCCAAGGATGTTTTGACTTCAATGTAAAATTTTGACTAGTTGGTTGAGACTTGTTCTCACCTCTTTAAGTATTAAAGCACCTTATCATTTGCTTTAAGTGGAGTGAAGTGGGTTGGTTGATTTATTCAATCAACTACACACATATTTACATATATTTATGCATATTTATATATATATGTGTGTATTTGTATATATACATACATAAACATATATGTGTGTGACATCATTCTGGAAAAGCTTGGAATGGCTGCATGGAAAAAAAGTACTAAGTTGCTAAAGACCTTGGGAGTTATATGTCTTCTCAGCTGGAAAAGAGAGAAAGGGAGTGCTGGGTTTCTTCTCCCCATTATAATGGTAGTTTTAAAATCCTTCTGGAGAAGGTCATGGAAAAAGATATGAGAAAGAGACTGAAAGAAAGAGAAAGCCAGAGAGCTGAAGAAATAGGGAAGTAAAGAACTAAGCCAGAAAGAACTGACTAAGGCAACAAGAGAAAGGAGAAAGAAAAAGTAGATCTGAAATGAAGTAGAGAAAGGAAAGACTGAGTGCCCATCAGACCTACTTGGAATAGGGCCAATCGGAAACCACTGGTTATACCCACTTTTTCAAAGACTGAGGGGAGTTCCAAGTAAAGGTCAGCTCTTTCCCATGACTTCCTCTTCTGGTGTCTGTCTATTAACAGATACTATGCTTATATAGTTTCCAGTAACCTGAATTTTATCTTAACCATAAAAAAACCAGCGGTTCACTACAGACAAATTTTAAATTAAGACAGAGAGATAAATCTCTGTCTAAATGTTAGGAACTTTACTAACTTAGTACTCTGAATAACTAAGATGTTTCACTTAATATAAACTCCATAAAATATTAGATAAGGGAAACATGTTTATTTGAGGGGGCATTTTTATTGTTCCTAAGCTATAAATGTCATAATAAGGTGTGACTGATTGAATCTCCAGAGACAAAGTGGGTAAGAGAGGAAAGAGTAGTGATGACTATCTCTGGCCAGGTCTACTCTCCCCAGACACCCACATTCACAGGTGTTACATATGTATTCTCACTTCCACATCTAGCTCCTACTATCTGCAAGGAAAGGCTTTTCTCTTCACTGACTTCACAGATGTTTTGATTTGGAATATGATGCTGAACGCTGTACTTGAGGAGATAAAAAAAAGACAAGGTAATCAGTATTCTGAGAGAGCTTCAAGTCTATTATAACTAATGAAGGAACATTCAACACTACTTTGTTTCAATTCAATGCAAAATTTTATTAAGCACCATTATACTTACAGAATAAACCTAGCATTATTACTGAACTATTTGGGTTGGGAAGGCAAGAATGCCTTGACATAAATGCTAATTAGAAAGAAAGATCTATGAGGGCAGTGGCTAGGCTTGATTTTAATAAATATTTGTACATCCTTCCTCAAATACCTTCTATGAAGCCATGAAACAAAGAACCCTTTTGGTTCATGCATATTAAGTACATTCAAGCACACACACACACACACACACACAAGCTAAACATCTTCAGGTATAACAGAAGAGACTAATATGTACCAGCAACGTTTGCAATGTTAAGTATACAGAAATATTGCCTTTAATGTATAATCGATGCTGCTCTTTGCAAAGTATACCCTTGTTTCCTTATTTCAGAGACTTCCTAATGTCACTGCTTGAGAAGTTACACCGTTTGTGATTGCACAAACCTGGCTGAATTCCCACTGTCATCCATTCGCTGCACAGATTCTTCCCAGAAGAGTTATGTTGCAATAAGTACCTTCAATCAGACTAGAAGGTTATGTTCCAAGACCTCACTAATGTAACTGCTCTAAGAGCCAGATGTGACAGCTCTAGCAGGTCAAAATTCCAGCATGATAGGAAATATTGGTGCCTACCTCCCCTGACCTTCATTTTGTTCTGGATCAGAATGTCATTTCAATAGCAATATCCTTTAATCACCCTAACAATATGATGTCCTTTATGATTTGACTTCCTTTTTTCCCTTGTCCATCCGTGTTTCATTGTTTTGCTTGCTGCTTTTCCTTCCTCAGTCACATTCTAATCCCAAGATGAACCTTCAATATTTTTATCGTTGCCATGTTCCAGATTCTGACCACCCTGATTACCAGTTCTTTTGTATTTCAAGTCTTAATTTTATCTCTCCACCGTTCCTTTTGTTCCCAACTTTCTCATCCTCAAGGCAGATCTACAGACCTGTAATTATATGGGAATAGGGCATTTCCTGAAGACATTCAATTTCTTCTATTATTTAGATCAGAAATCAGTTTATAAATATTTCTGCTTATTACAGTGGTATTATAGTGCACCAATTTGTTTCCATCACCTAGAAAGTTGCCTTACATACAGCAAGCATTTTGTAAATGTCTATTGAATTATTTCTTTCTGTAATCAGTTATTCTCTTACATCTTCAACATTACCACTTCTCAAAATCCTTTGTTAGCTTCAAAATTCAGCCCAAACACTAAAGGAAGCCTTTCCTCATACCCCTCAGCCCTCTCTCGATTACCTTGTATTCATCTGTTACATATGCGATCATAAAGACAAACACATACACACATCTAAGTATCATATGTAAATATAATATATATGAAGATAGACAGATCTACAGACTAACCAACAAAGTCAGAGAGAAGTATAATGAATAGAGAGGAGGCCTCGCAAGTAAGACCTGGTTCAAGTTTTGTTTCTAATATATACTAGCTATATGACCCTTGGAAAGCCACTTAAACTTTCACTGTTCTGGGCAATTCTTTAAGACTATAAGTTCTTAGAGAACTTGAGGGTGAGAAAAATAATTTTTTTGGGGGGAATTGACTTGTCTAAACAAAAAGCAAGGCTTCCTTAGAAGATGTTGAATGAACTAGCTTGACTGGATTGGAGAAGGATGCGTAGATAGAAGATGCGTAGAGATGAGGAGAAAAGTTCTGCTTTAGAGAAGATGATATTTGGGGAGAGAAAAAAAAGCTTATGACTAAGACATCAGAATAGAAAAGTACAGCAAATAGCTTACAATTTATATTTGAGCTCTAGAGAGGTAGCAATGTCAGAAGGCTATCACTCAGATTTAGGGTTATCTTTTTAATAAAAGCAATAGTGAAAATTGAAATTGAATGAGATATCCAAATTAGTAGGAAGTGCATCAGAGTAAAGGACTGATCTTTTGGGAATGCCCTGATTTAAGGAATGGGAAGAAAAGGAATAAGGGCAGGTAGGTGACAAAGTGGATAGAATGCTAGGACTCATCTTCATGAGTTCAAATCTGGCCTCTGAAACTTATTAGATGTGTGTTCCTGGGAAGTCACATAACCCTGTTAACACTACAAAAAAGGAATTTATTTCCATTATCACCAACTTCCCCGATCTGTGTCTCATTCTACTCTACAGAATCCTAATTCTCTCCCTTTGTCAAAACCTGGGTCTTTTTTTTTTTTTTTACAGCAGTTTATATCTCGGTGTGAATTTAGGTCAATGACTTACTGAGATCATGCATAAAGAGCATTTAAAGCATTTTCATAATTGTGAAATCAAAGGCATCTGTCTCCATTCAAAAAAAATTAGGTATTAAGAGCAGTTTCCTGGTATCTCTGAAATCACCTCACTTACCCACAGCATACTTTTCATCTTTCAAGTGGGCTGTAGGACAGAAAAGTGACTGAGAGAAGGAAATGTATTTCCCTCTAATTTCTGTTTTTCCAGTTACTGCTGCCATTGCCTTTCCTTCTTGGTCTCATTGAAGGAAGGACTCTTCAACCTTATCTACATCCAAACCCCTCTGCTTAGAATTTCAGACTCTTTGAGATGCTTTAACTTGTCTTTCTAAAAATGTGGAGAGAATTGAGCACAACATTCCAGATTTGGTTCAATTGTTATGCAATGTAGTGAAGTTTTCACCTCCTTTGTTGCTGCTTCTTTTAAAGTAAATGATGATCATGAAGCTAAGTCTGCTGAATTTGCAGTCAACCCAAATGCCTAGTTCTTTTTCATATGAACTCCTGTCTAGTGACAACTACCCTACCTATTACCTCTGCAGCTGGTTTTGTCCACCTAAGTGGGGAGCAGCTAGGTGGTGTACCAGTGCAGGAGTCAGGAGGACCTGAGTTCAAATCCCTCCTCAGACACTTCACACTCACTATCTGTTTGACCTTGGGCAAGTCACTTAACTCCAATTGCCTCATCCTGGGTCATCTCCAGTCATCCTGATGAATATCTGGTCACTGGATTCAGATGACTCTGGAGAAGTGAGGCTGATGTCCCGCACAGCCCTCCCTCACTCAAAGCAAAGTCAAGTGCAAGTCATGTCATCATTTCTCTGATGACATGGTCTTCTTCAGCAACGATGGATGAACACACACACATGCTGTGCATCTAAGTGTAGGACTTTACATTTAAATAATAAACTTAATAATAAGAGATGATAGGAATGATAGCATTTGAAGAAGAAAAAATGACATCTCTAAGGGACAATTATTGAATAAAGACATTTCTAAATCAATTTCAGGTAGAAAATCAATTTAGTTTAAAAATAATTTTTTTAAAAACAATTTACTCAAGGTTTCTTCTTAAGACTTTTTCAAATAATTAACTAAAAAAAGTATGTCTGTCTCAATTGGTTTTTACTATATATGGATTTGATGCAGTAAGTAATGTCCACATTTTTGAGAATGATTCTGTGCAATGCAATTATGTAGTAGCTATCTGGAAACCAATGTAAACATTCGCTATTGCATGAATCCCAAAACAATACTGCACACATAAAAAAAAATAAAAATCATATGCACTAGAGTTTTAAAATCCAACACTATCTTATTTTAAAAGTTTATTTTTTCAAGTATTACATATAAAATATATTTCCCCAGTATTTGACATGAAATATGCTCCTCCACAGTTCAGAAATAATAATGCTCTACCCTAGCATGGCACTTTTCCTCTAAAGAAAGTAGGGCAATTGATAAATCTAGTACCAGTTACTGTGCACACACGTATGAAACGCAAACAGATTTAAGACTGGCAGGAAGCATGTCCACATCTTGCACCATCATTAGACTACGAATGGTGTGATTTTTGGACATTTTTCACCTGTATACTTGGGAAATCTCAATATTAAATGTAAGTTAAAACAAAACTTTCTCTATAACAGTCCAAAAGCATGTATATTCAAGGTGTAATTCAAGGTGTTGACATCATCCTTTACACCACTTCATGCAGTCTGGATCCTGGTTTCCTCAGGGATTACTTCAGTAATTACCAGTAAGAATCAGTACACTGCCTCCAGTCTAAGCAATTATCTGGATAGTTTGGGCCAGGCACTCTAAACTTGGCTCCATTCTAAGGACTTCCAAATCTTGGGCAAATTATGAGTTTTCTTCTCTTTTTTTTCTTCTATAAAAAAGGCAATTTTTAAATGGAATTACACGCAATACAGGGTCAGTTACCATCCAATATCAGTCAATGTCAAAGTCAGGACAAATGTGTATTTTTATAAGGAATTATTCATAATCTTTACCTAAAATTTTTTTTGAAAGGAGAATGTGAATACCATGCCCCTAAAGTTCCTCAACACCTTCAGGATTATTTTTAATTTCCATATCAGTAGTCATATATGCAAAATGAGATCTATCAAGCTGGCTAAATGACTTTAAAGCTATAGGGAAGACAAAGTCATTCTGCCCCAACTTGTAATTTTTTTTTATCACTGTAACCTGTGACTCAAAGGCAAAACTCAATGTTTACATCGAAAGGGTTTAGTGTTGGAAACTTCTCAAACATATCTCTCTTTGAATCATGCCCCCACCCTCAAAGCTCTGGAATTTGGCTGATCTAGAGCCTCATAACAAAAGGCAAATGGTCCTTCCAACTTATGGGAGCATTCAGCCTAATTAGGCAAATGGAATAAGACAGCTTTTATTTCACACAATAAAAATGCAATGGATTCACACCCAAACCCACAAACTGTCAAGCCTACACTTCTCCCTCTCTGGTAGACTACCACTTTCCCCCAAGCACTTAATCATTTTTCTAGACCTATTGCAGCATATACTGTGTTGTAAATCCGTGTGCAAGGAGAAACATTCAAAAAGCAATAGAGAAAAGAGAATCAAAGTTTCTATATTTAGTGAATCCCAATTTCCAAGGACTTATGCAGTCCTTCAGATTTAGAGCTTGCTAAAGCTACCAAAAAAAGAAAAAAAAGAAAAAAACACAATATACAAAAAGTTGGGAGCTGACAAAGAATATATTCCTCTCTCCCAGAACTGCAAAGCCAAATAATTTCCATAGTACTAGAAAGGGCAAAGATGGGGTTTGTTCCTCTACACTGTGATTCTACCTTCCATTGCTCCTTTACAAATGTGACCCTGTGCCTTCACAAGTTCACAATATTACCAACCCCCTTCACTCATTCAACCAACTAACATTTGTTTATTAAATATCTTCTACGTGATAAGCACTATACTAGGTGCTGGAGAGTGTTGTGTTCATCCTTTGTTGCCAAAAAAGACCATGCCATCAGAGAAATAATGACATGACTTTCACTTGACTTTGTTTTGAGTGAGGGAGGGCTGTGCAGGTCACCAGCCTCACTTCTCCTTCAGAACCATCTGAGTCCAGTGACCAGATATTCATCAGGATGACTGGAGATAAATAAAAATGAAACAGTTTCTATTCTTAAGAAGCACACATTTTACCAAACAGATACATGGTCATAAATAATTAATTATGGAATATAGGGTGGTAGATTCAGAGACAGAAGAGACTTCAGAGACCATCTCTATTGTGAGTCATCTTTAAGGCTGATCCTGCGTTAGCTTAGATTTAGTACAAACCAACATAAAATACTCACTCAACAGTTACCAAAGAATGTTTCCTGAGGTATGGCAGAGAAATAATTATCAACAAAGACACTAAGCATTTATCTTTGATAGATAAGGGCCCCCTTACTTCCATACAGACTTCCATCTTGTCAACAGGGCTGTGTGTGAGGACTCTCATGGCCTCTGGACATCTGTCAAGTATGAAGGGCCCCAATTCCATAAGAATAGATCTTTTTATGCCCTGAGATGACCAGGGAGTCATATGCTTAAGGCCTGAGGCCACCAATAATTTACATCAGTGGAGGTACAGTTTGAGCTTTAGCCCAGTGGCCCTAACAAGTTATGATGGTTTCGTCACCTTTCAGGGAAAAACTCAGCTAACTCACATTCTGGGGGCTGGGGAGAGACAAAATCCACTACATCATGATTCTATTACCATCAATCTAACTTTATTTTTCAGAAAGGGAGAATGAAAATCAAATAAAATAAGTGACTTATCCATGATCATGTAGCTAATAATTGATTTCTGGGAAACAAACAAAAGTAACAAGGAGGATGGGCTAGGAGGAGATCATAAATGAATTAAGGGGCACCTAAGTCAAGTCTATATAAGAAATTAAATTTTCAACAGGTGGAGGTGAGGAGGGAGAATATTTTAAACATAAAGAATCACCTATGCAAAAGTGCAGAAATAAAAAATGGAACATCTTATAGCAGAGAACAGTAAGTAGGCCAATTTTGCCTGCAACAAAGGAGACAAGTAATGTGGGTCTAAGGTGAATGAAAAGTGCTAGATATCCCTTTATATAAATTATCCATTCCACTTAGAGCACAGATCCACTGAAATCTGTTTAAATTAAATCAAATACATTGTTGTAAGTGTGATAAATGAGAGTTGGGAGTACTGTTTTTAATATCAAGGTATTGAAAAATGTCCCGTTCTTCCTTTGTGTTTGGGCAGACGTTCTGCTAGAATGGTTAAGCAAGAAGAACATTGAGTATGTACTGAAAAGTGTCATCTTTGGGTTACATAGACAAATAGCGACAACATGGTTATGTTCAACACTGAAGAGACCAATTTGATTTTTTAACTTTTCAATTATACTTGTGGCCAGTGATCACACAATTGAGTGGATGTATATAGGATGAGGCCATCTGAATCAGCAAAAGTAAACTGACTGACCATGTGCATGCTCTGTACTTAAATGAGAAATAAATCCTCCATAGGACTAATTGTCCGTAAATTGCCTTCTCACCAAAGAACCAATTATTGGGGTTTTGGTGACACTCGCAACAGGGAAGCCCAATGCCATCAATGTATCAAAAGAAATGGTAGATCTTCTTCTAATCAAAAAAGCTATTTACTTTAAAGGATACTTTAAAGAAAAGGCATTCTTTAGATCTTTTAAATCAGAACTGAAAATGACTAGAAATGGATCTACAGTCTTAGCAAAGGGATTCCCTGCTGGTAATAGGATGTCATATTTCAACAGGCAAAATCAAAAAAAATTATAATGAAAGCATATACCATCAAACCATATGACACAATGTTTCTTCTTTCATTCACTTTTGTTACATGCTAGGATATGGTGACCAATCTTCGGATTTCTTTTCCTTATTTTTTTACACACTGTGAATTTCCTCTTTCATTATTTTTATGCAACTAAGAGAAAACAATGCAAAGCATATCATATTCGCTGTTTTTACTCATTTGTGGGTCCTTCTGAGATCAAATGCATAGGCTTGATTTCAATCCAAAGGTAAATCATCTTGGAGAATTTGAGAAAAATACAAACAGCTGTATCTGATTTACATGATGGTTTCTTTTTAATGCACTCTTTTCTATTTCTATTTACAAAACCATTTAAGGTGTACAATTTTCTGGCACACTGATAGGTCACTAAGAGGGTCTGTATTTTTATCAACCTTTTTAAGGAACCAAAAACTTGTGCAGGATCAAAAGAGGGAAAATTTTAACCAAAAGCTATGATTCAAGGGAACTAAGAGACATAACAAAAGAAAGATTGTAATAGAAGAGTCAGTTGTCATTCTAGTAATTCCTGAGAAGGAAAAGGAAATTATGTAAGGAAACTAACAGAAGAAGGAAATGCATAAAATAGATTCTCCACATATGAACAGAACATATATGAATATTTGAAAGGAAATATATTCCAATGGTAATAATTTAAGAGGTATACATTTTTCTTTGTTTCAAGGATTATCATGGTCAGAAAACACACCAACTCACAGCTAGTCACTGTATTTAGCTGAGCTAGTCTTCAGAAAGCAGCTACAATCTATGCATCAGGTTTCACTCAAAGGGTTTCCAACTTGGTAGAAATTTCCAAAACCTGTGTTTTGCTAACCATCTCTCCATTATAATGGCTCATAGAGTAGGACTTCAGTGGAAGATTTGGGGAAAGGCATGAACAGGTTACAATCTTCATTATTGAAAATCAAGTGAAATCACAGACAGATCCATCCAAGTGCCAAAGTATTTGAAGAGAAACCCTAGATAAATGGAAACGTTTAAAATATATGTGTGTGTGTGTGTGTGTGTGTTTGTGTGTGTGGGAGTGTGTGTACAAACAGAGAAAAAGAGAGAGATTGCTGAATATTTCAAATAAATACACCTTTGAGCAAAGGGGATTAGGCCTTAATTACCCAGATTGACCATATAAAATAGCCAAAATTATAGAATAATTACTAAAATCTCTACTTCATTTTAAATTATGGACAGTCATTATGCACTTAACCAAACCATATAATATAATGGTTAATTGAGCCCTTCTGAAGCAGAAATATTTTTATCCATTTTAAAAATAGTATCCTAAACTATGTAATCTTTAAGGTATGTTTCTTTGGCACTGAAAATTCTATATTTCCTAATAGCTGTCATTTATATAGTTTTTTTTTTAATGTTTTCAAAGCGCTTTACCAACATCATCTCTTTACAACTCGGTGAAGTAGGTGCTAGCCTAAATTCTGATGTGGAAAGCTGAGAAAAAGTCAGTGAGTTATTTTTCTATCCCAGGAAAGCTTGGGAAAAGAGATAAAGTAGTCTGAAGACACTGGGGTTGGAGCTGGCCAGGAGAGCAGCTCAGTGGAATGGTCTTCAATGGCAGGACCAGAAGCATTTCAACTCCCAAGGACAAAGAATGAACTAGAACACTACGGCAGGAGGCATTGTGTCCAAAAGGAATCCCAAGGGATTTTTAAAACTCCTTTTGGGAGTAGTAATAGGTGCCATCTAGCATCTCTGACTTCAGGTCATAGATCTAGTGTGGAGAGCCAAATGCAGGGCACTAGGTGAGTAATGAGAAAGAAAAACAAATTCCAGAAGCTTAGCTTTGCATCTGAGTCCAGGAGCAGAAAGGTGGCCCAGTCCTACTCTTTAGAACCAAACATAAGCTTGGCAAGGACAGAGATTAAGATCAAGGGGAGCCAGTAGTTCAGTCACTGAACCTTCAGAACCTCCTAGCACACTAACCATGACAGACTTAGGCTAACCATAACCATAACTCATGCAACGCTCTACTCAATCATACTGAGACCCAAATCTGAGTCAGGAATTTGCACGGCCCAGACTAGGAGGGTGATGAAACAGTGTCTCTCCAGACCACAAGCAGAAGAACTGAAAACTTGCAGGCCCCCATACTGAGCTGTGAAAGTAGACAAAACTTACACCAGAGATCCTCTCCAGAAATGAGCAGAACCCCAAACTAATACAAAATCCAAAGTCAAGAAATAGGATGGAAGGATGAAGAAACAAAATAAATCAATCCAACCATAAAGATAGTCAACATTATCTGAAGGCTTCATAACTCTAATAAATATAATAACCAACCACAATTCCAAAGGACTCATGATGATACATGTTATCTACCTCCAGATAGAGAACTGATGGGCTCAGAGTACAGATTGAAGAATATTTTCTTCTATTTCTTTCTTTTCTTTTTTTTTTGTTGTTTCGTTTTGCCACATGGCTAATGTGGAAATTTGTTATGTTATACATATTTATACTGAGTTTCATTCTTTCTTGTCTTCTCAATGAATGACTAAGCGAGGGAGAGAATTTGGAAATGAAAATAAAATTAAATTAAATTTAAAAAAGACAATGAGGATAATATAAAAACAAAAGATACCAACAAAAGTGGTTTTACATTCTACCATTTCAACATAGGTGTATTTGCAAATCCAATAAATGTAACTTCCCAAAATTTTCAATAGCATTGATATCATTTTGAGGGAAATAACTTCGTGGCTCATCCATCTGAAAATTGTTTTTACTTAAATTGATCTTCATATTAATTCTTATTAGAGGAATAAAACTATTTTAACAATAGAAATAAATTCAAATAATATCTGCTTTAATATTTATTTTGATATTGAAGCATTAAAAATAAATATGCCAAATTAAAATATATTGCTATGTTTCTTATAAGAATTCAACATAGCTCCCACCTATCCTATGCTATCCATTACTTAGTCAATTTTTCTACCTTTCTTAAAAAAAACCAAACCTTTCATCAACTACTGCTAAAAGGATTGTATTTGTAACTTAGCATTGAAAGGATCCAAACCTGAGGTTTCATTACATATATAAGTTTTGATCTGACCTCCCCCCAAAAAAAAGCTAACAGAGCTTAAATCAGATGACCAAGGTGTCCAAGCAAGAGGAACTCCTCTACCAAGTCACCTCTCAAAAAATATTACTTGTTAACTGTTGTACTCACAATGTATAAATGACAGTGAACATGGAACATATTACCTATCTTGTTAAAATTAAATATTTATTGGCCCAAATTAAGAAACTAAATAAGGGCAAATGAAATTTAAACAGCTAAATTTTAAAATTATCTTTTTGTAAAGTTTTGGCATTTATATTTCTGAAGTTATTAAATCTTAAAAGTATACTAAAACCTCTGAGATTCTCTATCATACATTGAAATATAGATAACAAAACAAATGTAAAATTACTTAGAACTAAATAGAAATAAATGAAGAAATGAATGAATGAAAACCATCTATTAAGTGCTTACAATGTATCATATAGCTGCAAAAAATGAACCCCAAGTATATTCTTAAATATTAAAATTTAAGCAAATTATATTAACTATTAAATCCACAGTATTATACAATGAAAAGGATACAATGAGTTGTAAAATCTCTGACTTGAAGGAGTTTACAATCTCATTAGATACATGAGCCAGATACATGAAAAGACAACCAAAAATACAAGTAAATTATATCTCAAAATGAGTATTATAGGAATTCATGGTAGAAACAAAAAATAAATACATCAGTTCCATCTGAGATGAACAAAATACTTTCCTGAAGAGGTTGGATTTGAACTGCACCTTGAAGGACTGACTAGATTTGAATAGAATTAGAAGTAGGGGCAGGTTACTCTGAGAAAGCAAAACCATTAAAGAAAAAGTACCAAAATCATATGAATGAGTTCTTCCTTCAGAAAAAGAATACTTATTGTATTTTATTCTTGTATAACTAGTAGATTTGAATGAATTTAGAATCCTTGCCTGTCCAAAATTTTTCTAGAACTTCTAATCAATAATAAATTGAACTCTTGCTCCTTCCCTTGCTTATTTCCTGATAAAGTAATATTAAGTTCACCAAATAATATATTTGAAGAGAAAAGAGGAAAAGGAGCAAAGAATCTGAAGAACTGCAAACTAGAAGTCATTTCAGAATATTCAAGAAATGGATAAAAAGAAAATAAGCCCAAGATTCCTAAGGGGATTTTTCAGATACTTTAAAAAAAGGAGAGAGATGAAGGCTATCTGCTTTAACAGAACAGTAGTAAGAGTCAATAAAACAGAAGTTCCCTGGTCTGGAAATAAGAAACTTCTCAGACAGGAGTCTTCTCAAGATGTAAACTCATGATTAAATAATGTCATCATTCTCATCATCCGACTATTCGCAAAGGAGCCTCCTATCGTCTGTGTCCTTCTCCATTCCTTTTCCCATTACAGTTAGTAAACCTTGTTCAGAACAAGGTCACTCCTCTTGTCCAGCATTATTCCCTGTATATTTTTTAAGGAATGAATTTTGAAAACTTTACAAGGTTAGTACAATTCCCTGAAACTCAAGTAACAACTTATAATTTAGTAACAAACAAATTTCTATTCTTTTTCTACCTGTCAAGTTCATGGGGAGGAGAAGTTTCATAAGACAAATCTGCAACAAAGAGAAACTGAGGCACAAAGTCTGAGCATAATCATTTATTAGTAAGGCTAGCAGTTGTCAATAAATGAGATCCAGAAGCCTGTCAGTGACCAGGGATCCATTAGAGCAGACAGAGCAGTCTTTTATACAGTAAAGTATAAGTAAAGTTGAGTGGGCATTTATTTAGCCTGATTTATAGGAGGGGATTTCAAGACTTATGACAACAGAGTTAATTAACATTCTCTGGAAAATCCAGTGTTAAGCAATCCATTACTTATGACTGGTCAAGCAGAACATCTTATGACTACAGGGATTCATCTGCCTCCTCACTCCATCTGGGCCAAAAGTCCAAGCAGTAGCCCAGAAAAATGGGGAAGTTAGCTTTTATAAAAAGTCAAACCATCTTACAAACTGTGATGTCAAGTAGTCAAACTGTATTTGACTAATTTATTAAGTATTGATTCCAGTAATTAGATAAAATTAATCAATAATACAAAATAAAGTGGGGTATGAATTTTAAATTTCACAGAGGGATGGTTAAAACAAAATTCAGAAGAGATCATATAGGAACACTTCTTCTAGTATTCCCCACAGATCTTTATTTAAGTCTTACTTTTAGTGTCCGAGTGAGAAGTAAATCCAGGGACTTACTCTGTTTGCTTGGATTTAAAGCATCTGAATACAAGCTGACTGCTATCATAGATATTTGTTATTCACAGTGGTCTTGACACATAATAGGTTTCCAAGCATAAAATAGCATCTTGCAACCATGCAGAATAAAAATGGTTTCACTGCATTACTGAGAAATTGAACACTGTGACAGAGAGCAATGAATGGGCTTGAGATGGAGGATACTGAAAATTGACTGTAGTTGTCCATAACACTGAGACAGAGGAAAAAGCTGTTTAATGCCTTCTAACTATGGCAAAGGTCAGTGCTTCTGTGAAGTGGGAGAAGGTGTAGTTCAAACATTTTATCACTAAGAGTTGAATCTATTATTAAATAAGCTATTGAAGCTAGTGGTGGGTATTACTTGAAATTGAATTTTCTGGTGCAAGTAACATCTATAACCACCAATACTGACATCAGAGGCTACAGTGTATTAATTTTAAGGAGAAATAATTTAGTGTCAGGTATACCTTTTTTAACTTTGTTTTTTCATATCTCATTAATATTGCTTAACCATCTCTGTACTTTCTCCTCTGGTAAGATTTTCTCATTGTTGTAGTATCTTCATGAGTCCTAACAGAAATTTCTTTTACTTGGAAATCACCTATTACTTCTAAAGTACAAGGGTGTTTTGTTTCGTATCTAATTTAGAAATTAATAGCATGAGCTAGTACCCACTGTGGTACTATGGGAAAAGCACTAGATTTTAGAATAGACCTTGGGTTCAAATCTCAGGTTTTCCTGCTTTCTATCTGAGTCATCATCATACTTCATTTTCTAATTAGTAAAATAAGAGGAATGGAAACTTTAAAAAAAGCCCTTAAATCTACATGAGCCTACAAGTTAGAAGTTGGTCTGTCGTAACTCCTCATATGGAGAAGCTTTGGAAAGTTGTCTAAGATAATGGAAACAGAGATGGGAAAGGGTGGTTCAAGTCAAGTTAACATTTAAGTGCCTACTTTGAGCCAGGAACTTTGATAAGTGCTAAGGTTACAAAGTAAGGCAAAACACAAACTGATTACCATCATCACTACCCCAAAAAAAGTCTCCACTCAAGGAGCTCATAGTCTAATGGAGATGACAACATGCAAACAACTAAGAACACACATATACAGGATATTTTGGCGATAATCAAGAGTGGGAAAGCCCTAGCAATATTTTTGTTGTACTTCTCGGTTTTTGAAGAGGAATCATGACATCACAGGTGATGCTGTGACTTGCAGGTGAATTTAAGTGAAAAGTGAGGCAGAGTTGCACAACGTTGTCAGTTTCATTCTCTCTTCCGGAGGTAGTAGAGTCCGTTGACAAGACAAAAGTCAAGACAACTGGCAACGACCTGGGAAGCAGTGGATAACTTTGGCTTCTTTGCTGTCTGATCAAATTCTAAGTGCTCCACAGAGCCTGCTTCAGCCACCTTCATGGCTGTTGGATAAATAGTTCTCATCCTCCCATTTCACTGGGAGAAAGTCTTCACGTGCTTGGGATAGACACCCCTCTAACTCACTGATGGCTTTGAGGCGCATCTGCGCCCCTCAACCTGGTTTTAGCCTGTCTGCCAAGATGGTTTACCAAGGTGTGGCTGCTATATGTGCTACAACTTCTTGGAGCCACAGGTTGTTGACATTTGGGTGACACATGGACACCAAAGGTGAATGAGCAGCCCTGAAAAAGTCTCAGCAAGCCCTCACAAGAGAGGTACTAGTGCTCCTTGTATACTCCCCCATTCCAACGCACCAGCATAGAGAGGATCAAGAAAGACTTTTGTTCAGAAGGCAGGGATTTTAGCTGACTCTTGAAGGAAGTCAGGGAAACCAAGAGTAGAGAAAAAAAAGAGAGAGAATTCTATACACATACTAGGGGTACCCATTGAATATGCATAGAGGTTGGAGATAGTGTCACGTGGTAGAAACAGCAAGGAGGCTAGTGAATCACAGAGTATATGAAAGGTGTAAAATAATGAAAAAGGTAGGAAATAGCAGGTTGTAAAGGACTTTTAAAGCCAGAGGATTCTACATTTGATACTAGGGTAATAGGGAACCACTGGAGTTTAATGATGAAGGGGATAAGATGGTCAGAGCTGAGGTTGCAGAAGATGAACAGGAATAAGGAAATGCTTGAATACAGGATTTAGGCTCTTGTTAAAAAGTGGGGGAATCTCACAGAATATCATAGTATCTACTTTATTGCATTATTCTCTTATACATTAAAAATGCTGTGTTATGTTCATTGTTATCTACATTTGTGTCATCTTCCTACTATAGTGTAAGCTCCATAAGGGCAGACGAGGCACTGAAACTTTGTATCTCCTCCCAACCTCCAACCTTCAATTTCTTGCTTTATGTCCTAAAGATAACTGGTACTTAATAAATATTAAGTGAATTAAATTTAATTATTGAATTTCATATTTTGAAATAATTTTATACATGTGAAATAAAGCCAAAATAATTATCTTGATTATTATATAATAATATAATCAATAATCAATCTTGCCTGCTTGACGGGCAAGAGAAATAAAAGAAGGATATTTTGACTGGAGTACATGAAAAGACCAAAATAACGCCACCTCCCTTGCTTTAGTAAAACCCAGGGCATTTATGGGATAAATGGATTTCTAAAAACTTAGGACTTTTTTATGTAAATCATCAGCTGGCAAATACATTTCCTTTTATTCTATTGGCTGCTCCCTTAACCAATTCCTAGCCACAGTACTGAACACCTTAAAGTGTGGAGCCCCTTAATCACTGAAATTCACCATAATTGAGTGTCAAAATCATGCAAGCAAATATCTCTCCCATTTAAAATAAAATTTAAAAATCCAAGCATCAGGAAAAACACATCTATTCCCCTTTTCCACATATCACCTATGGAAATTAGTTTTCAAGGAAATTAAGGAAGGGATGAAAATAAGTATTTACATAGCCCTACCATGTGCCAGGCACTTTGCTAAGCTCTTTACAAATATTATCTCATTTGTTCTCCCTGGCTGTTGTTGTTTGTCCTACATTTTTGAAGAAGACCATGACATCAGAAAGATGATGCCATGACTTGCAAATGAAATGAAATTAGAGGGAGGGACAGCTGTACAAGGTCACTAGCGTCACTTTCTCCACCAGAGCCACCTGAGTCCTTATTCAAGGGAGGAGGAAGCTTTTCTCTTTGGGAAAGTGGGAATTATCTGGAAACCAGGAAGACATAATTCATATTGGAACTGCAATAGCCTATAGATGCAATAGCAATTTAAAGTTATTTAATTTAATGACTTAATACATATATACATGTATATTTAAAACCTGAGGCAGAACAAGACTATGTTATACATTATTCATAAAACAGGCTATAGATAATTTGAAAGCGGTAGGTACCAAATCTATCTTTTAGACCTTATTGTCATGTCTAGACATATTAAGTCAATGGATTCCAAGGTGTTCATTTTTTTCCATTCCTTAAAATGAATGTAAATTACTACATGATTTGTCTGACAAAATGATTGTTACAGATCATGACTTTGGAGAGAATAATCCGATTTTCCCATTCCCATACTTATACACATACACACACGTCAATATGTATGTATTTACACACAAATATATGATATGAACATATAAAATCACCATTGTGATTCCCTATATTTAAAATTAAAATTAGCATGCTACATCATTCAAAAATAACCAAAATTTTAGGTTAGAAATTTCAGGAGGCACTAAGGCACTAGCATGAAATATGTTTGTCTTAGGTTATTTTATCATTCAATAAACATTAAGCAGCTATTATATTTAAGATGCTATGTTAAGTACTAGAGACTAAAAAAGATTGATTTAACATACACTTGCCCTCAAGGAACTTGATTATTAAGTATACAAGCAAAAAGAATATACAATTAACAATGATACAAAGGAGAGTACATTAAGTATAAGGGAGAGTATAGGCAAAGAACTCTGAGGAGTCTGACAAGAAGAAAATTGTTTTTCTTCAGGTTTAGGGGTCAAGAAAGCCTTCATTATGGAGATGGCACCCTAGGTGATGCCTGAAGGAACGTGGTGGGACATATCAATGGATTTATTAGGGTAGGGTGGAATAGGATAGGAAAATGTGAACATAAGCACAAAGATATGAGAAGGCAAAACAGGAAAGGCAAACAGTACGATTTGACCAGCATATAGAATATGTGATGAGGGAGCAGAAAGTAGCAGATACAGAACTGGTCTTCAAATTCAGTCAGATTTATGGAGAATGGAGAAATTTATGACCAAGCAAAAGACAGAGAACATTATGAAGTGCAAAATGAATAATTTTGGTTTCATTAAATTGAAAAGTTTTTGCACAAACAAACCCAACGCAACCAAGATTAGAAGGGAAGCAAAAAGCTGGGAAAGAATTTTTACAACTAGTGTCTATGATAAAGGCCTCATTTCTAAAATATAGAGAGGACTGAGTCAAATTTACAAGATTACAAGTCATTCCCTAATTAATAAATGGTCAAAGAACATCAACAAGTAGTTTTCAGGGGAAGAAATTAACACTACCTATAGTCATATGAAAAAATACTCTAAATCACTACTGATTAGAGAGATGAAAATCAAAACAACTCTTAGGTACAGCATCACACCTATCAGATTGGCTAACATGATAAAACAAGAAGATGATAAATGTTGGAGAAGATATGGGAGAGTTGGAACACTAATTCGTTGCTGGTGAAGTTGTGAGCTGATCCAACCATTCTGGAGAGCAATTTGGAACTATGCCCAAAGGGTTACAAAAATGTGCATACCCTTTGACCCAGCAATACCACTTCCAGGACCGTATCCCCAAGAGATCATAAAAATGGGAAAAGATCCCACATGTACAAAAATATTTATAGCAGCACTCTTTGTGGTGGTCAGGAACTGGACATTGAGGGGATGCCCTTCAATTGGGGAATGACTGAACAAGTTGTGGTGTATGAATGTAACGAAATAGTATTGTGCTATAAGAAATGATGAACAGAGGGGACTGGAAGGACCTATATGAACTGAAACTGAGTGAAATGAGCAGAACCAGGAGAACATTGTACACAGTAACAGCCACAGTGTATAAGGATTGTTTCTGGTAGACCTAGTCCTTCACAGCAATGCCAGGATCTAAAACATTCCAAAAGGACTCGAGGCAAAATGCAATCCACATTCAGAAAAAGAACTATGGAACTGGAATACAGAATGAAGCAGAACATTTTCTCTTGTGTTATGTTGTTTTGTTTTTTCTCATAACTTCTCCCATTCA
Source organism: Bettongia penicillata ogilbyi (assembly GCA_023548195.1). Lineage (NCBI taxonomy): Eukaryota > Metazoa > Chordata > Mammalia > Diprotodontia > Potoroidae > Bettongia > Bettongia penicillata. The sequence continues at coordinate 351,174 of JAJHZJ010000943.1, forward strand.
TTTTAATTCTTCTATGCAACATGCCTAATGTGAAAAATATGTTTAATAGGAATATGTAAGTAGAACCCATATAAGATTGTATGCTATCTTGGGGAGGGAGGGAAGAGTGAGTGGGAGAAAATCTAAGACTTATGGAAGTGACTGTAGAGAACTGAAAACAAATAAATTAATTAAAAAAAAGATTCATTAAGACAAAGGTTAACTCTATGACCCTGGGCAAGTCATTTAATGTCCTAGGGACATAGACAACTCCTTAAGATTTTAAGTTACAGAAAAGGTTCAGAACTAGATTAAGAGGGAGAGTTTGCTTACTTGAGGTTCTATTTTACTAAGGAAATCACAGGCCTACTTCCTATTCCCATCCTTAATCCAACAGAATATATGAGAAGTAGCATGAGGTAAATTTGAAAATATATTCATTAGAACCAGAATATTGGTCCTTATATTTTTGTGGCTAAACGGTTTATAGCATTTCACCAGGAGATCCTATTACAAAAGTATATAAATACCCCAAGGAAATCAAAGATAGAAACAAGTTAACCACAAAGCATTTATTAAACACTTACAATGTGTCAGTTGCCATGAAAATACAAGCAGAAAGACAGTTATTGCCCTCAAGAAGCTTGTATTCTAATAGTTTAAGATGGCACAAAATAGAAGCTGAAAAGTTGAAGGAGAAAGGAAAGAAAGAAGCAATATCCCCCTGCTGGCATGCTCGAAAAAGTCTAGTGATTCTGGGAATAGAGTCCGGAGATCAGTGAAGATATGGTGAACCAAGGGGCTTTCCTTAAAAATGGAAGCTCCAGGAGGAACCAACTGAATCAGAGACAGGCACCCCAGAGTCAGAAAGGACTTCCAGTATGAGGCCAAGGGTGGAGCGAACTTGTTCTTGGGTGAGGAGACCTTGGCAAGATGAACTTCCAGGATGAGAAGGCTGATGGGACACAGCAAAGAAAATACAGATACCTGGGAACAAAAGATACACACACACGTGTGTGTCTGTATGTACATATGTGTATATATCACATACATGTGTATGTATTCATATATATACATACATAATGTCTGGCAACAAACTGGGGAATTGAGGAATGGATGAAAAGCTGTTATATAAATTGTATGTGTGTGTGCATGTGTGTGTGTATATATAATATAAAATACATATAAATATAAATGTAAAGGAAGATGAAGTAGGAAATGACAAATTTGAGGAAATAAAGGAGGCATGAAAAGATGCATATGAGGTAATGCCAAGTAAAATAAACAAAACTCTTCAGCTCTCTTAGTAACTTTAAAAACTAAGAGTTTTGAGACACACTGTATGTACAATGACTTGTTGTTCAGGCATTCAGCTTTGTATAACTCTTCCTAACCCCATGGACCACACTGTCCATGGGGTGCTCTTGGCAAACATAATGGAGTGGTTTGCCATTTCCTTATCCAGTTGATTAAAACAAATAGAGGTTAAGTGACTTGCCCAAGGTCACACAGATAGTAAAGACTACAACAACGTAAATTATAAGTTCATTAAAATGAAGACAGAGAGAAACTGAAGCATGAAAAATTGCCATAGAGAATAGATAAGAAAGCATAGAGACAGTGCACTAATATGTCAGAATATTGTGTATATTGTGTTGGGTGGTTTCGCTTAATTGTTTTTCTTTATTCTGAAAGAGACTTCAATGTGGAAAGCTGGCGGGAGGGGAGGCAGTATAAGAAATACCTTATTTAAAAAGGAAGGAAGGAAAGAAGGAAAGAAGGAAGGAAGGAAGGAAGGAAGGAAGGAAGGAAGGAAGGAAGGAAGGAAGGAAGGAAGGAAGGAAGGAAGGAAGGAAGGGAGGGAGGGAGGAAGGAAGGAAGGGAGGGAGGGAAGAAGGAAGGAAAGCATAAATGAAACCTTCTAAAAAAGTAAGATCCACTTCTATCCCTGTGAACTGCGTTAAAATTCCCTCAATCTGCCCATTAAGTCATGTTTTACTCCCCCACAATAAGCAGAAATCTCTGTATTCAGTTTAAAAGGCATTGACTTGGAGCTGAATATTGTCAGAATGTTCCTGTTAAAGAACCCAATCCTAGGCATTCGGTTGTTAAAACAAGTCTACCTATGCTTAACCACATACTTGTACTTGCATTAGTGTATGTACAACTCATTTGACAGTTAATCATACACTGCCTTTTGACCTCTTGTGCATTGTCTTAGCAAGTTCACTACTTCATCAAGCAGACCAAATTTGTTTTATCGACTCCATGTCTCTCTCTTCGTTCTCCCTCGACAATAACATCCACTCCCATTGCTTCATCTATCACTTCTACACAGATGGGAAGTAATATGAACATCTCTGTCCCTTGCACAATCAGGAGCAAGGTTCACCCCTGACATAATCCTCTTGGATATTTCAAACACCTGTGGGACCAAAGTCTGCCAGCACTCGATAGGGGTAGAAAATCATTCAGAAAACATACAGACTCTATCTAAGGAACGCAGATCCCCATAGTGTCCCTAGTTTGCTAGAACATTTATCACTGCCTCTGCAAGCCCCTGGATTCTGGACTCTGACCGTAGGGCTTTAACTCACATTTTGTAATCAGTATTTTGCAATAAATTCCTTATTCCCATTAAAAGGGAACTTCTTTCCCACTATGACCGCCATCTCTGTACTTCAGTTTAGTGTTCTCTACCAATGTCGCCATGTGATGCAAAAACCTTTTGTCTGCCATAAACAGAGTCGCGTTACTGTGTACCTGGCTTTCATTCCTGGTTCTCATTCAATTTCGTAGAACAAAACTCAGTTTTAAAGGCTCTTTTACAACAGGGTGTCTCCCATCCATACATCAGAATCATTTAAGATTTCTTAGCATCTTAACAACAAAAAATAACCCCATTCAATGACTTTTTTAAAAAAATCAGACAAGACAAAAAGAGAGATCTTTTTACCTATTCACCAAAGACACACTGATGGAGAGCTAATGGAGTTCTGATCAAAAAGGAATTTGCTTTTGGTGGTGGGGTCCTCCAGATACTCCTGCAAATGATATTGTAATATTTGTATCACATGCCACATTCCAAGACATTGCAGAGATTCCAAGCAGAAATCTGTAATCACTCAAAGGAGTTTAACCTTTCCATCAACAAAAGAAAGATCACATAAATAAAGGATATCTATTCTCCAGATTTAAACATGCATTTGGATGGACACACTATAGAGATTAGCCATCATATCTGGAGTAGACAGTATAGATAAAGGATGAACTAGACCCAGAAACAAATAATAGGAGAAGAGTAGGCTGAATTACTTTTAAGAAACTGCAGAGCTTTCATACTCACCCCAAGCTTTCCATGAAAGCAAAGTCCCATAGTTTCAGTATTAATGATCAACCAATGTTACTACTATATGGCAGTGAGACATAAAATCTGCCTCCAAAAAATTAAAAATGAATCTTACAAGAGGATATTGGAGAGTTGCTTAGTGACTATGAACAGTTTAACATAAAAACCAGGAAAAGTTATAAAGAAAAATTAAAGGCTTCAAAAAAAGTATGATAGAAAGAGCTTGTCATGGAAAGAATGACAATAACGGCCAGAGCAAAGGAGGTCTTTGGCAGGCTGAGCAAGCTCTGTGTGGCCAACTCATGAGAGGACACATGGATCTCCTAGATCTTGTATTCAGCTGGCATGACTTTAGCAAACTTAGGTCATACGATATTACAACCATAAAAAAGGAAGGGAATTTATTGATTATATAGCCCATTAACTCATTTTACGAAAAAATGAAACACAATCAGAGAGGAAAAGAGATTGTCCAGCATCACACAGCCAGGTAGTACCAAGGGCAAGATATGAACTCAAGTTTTTCTGACTCCAGCTTCAGCCCTCCAATAATCTTACCTCCAGTTCATTCTGAAATCTCCAAAACACTTGTAATCTTACACAAAGTTATAATGTTACCCTTTCCTGACAATCATAGTGGACCTGGGATCCTCTCTCCTGAGATCCAGTATGATGCCTAACTTTCTTTCCAAGCATTAAGAGAGAAGGAATTACTTTTTTCTTTTTAATTGTCTAGTACGTTGTTGGAAAATTATGGAGTACTTAAACTATTGACTTGTATACACTGAATCCAGTAATTTCATGAAATGATGATTATTTTATTTCCTTGATGTGCAAAGCCATATAGGACATGAGTTCAGACCTAGAGAACATGCTACAATTTTTTTAACAACTTAAGGTGTTTCCTGCATAAAGTAAAATGAGGTTCAAAAATAATTTATTATCCTTCCTATTTATGTTACTTTATCATTACAATGATTTTATGTTTAAATTACCTGATTTCTGAATACATACTTACTTTTCCTCAAAACACGCATATGTGTATATTTATATACACAGATATACGACATATACAGTCAATCCTCAACATTCACACCATTTGACTCTTGTGACTTCAAGAATTAATGTGATTTTATTAGGACCTCATTTTCACGTTTCTGTTGGCAATCATGCACATTTGCAGCTATGTACAGTAGAGAAAAAAATAAACACATTTGTGGAGGAGTTGCTATCCTACCAGGCACTTCATTAGGCTTGTGAACCCTACCTTTGTAAGGAGAGCTTTCTATGCATTCATTGATATTTTCTTTGTCTTTAAAATTCAAATTTTGTGTTACCATTGTGCCCCCAAACTGTAGCATAAATCCTTTGGGCTCTAAGTCCAAATTTGAAAAGTCAGTGATAGGGTTTAGTGAGAAAATAAAAGTTTGAGATAAATTTTGTAATACGTCTACAGCCACTGTTGCCAAGTTTAGTGTTTATGAATGATACATTACAGAGTGCAGTGCCTTCACACCATCATTTTAAACAGAGGAAGGTAAGATTCATGTTAAAAAATGTTTTAGTGTTAAGAATTTTATTTGCTGGGGGAGAAGACGATGATGGAGTTACAGTACAGATGTTGGAGAGTGCTCCCACCAAGCCCAGTCAAATACCTCTAAAACATGGCTCTAAACAAATTCTGGAGCTGCAGAACATACAGAATGACAGAGTGAAACAAATCTCCAGCCCAAGAGAGCCGGGAAGGTCACCAGAAAGTGTCGATCATTCCACAGAGGGAGCAGAGTAAAGTCCAAGATGGGCCACAAATGCACAGAGGGGACCTTGAGGAGACTAAACCTGGTGGTTTCCAAACTTAATGACCCCAAAATGCTGAGGAAAAATTGGAAGGTCAGTGGAAAAAGCCTGTGGGACCAGTATGGGAGAGCAGAGTGGTTCAGCCCCAGCCCAAGGGCAGCAGAGCGGGGAGAGAGAGGGAGGAACGCACAGCAGTCAGAGCATCAGTGGGGCAACTGCAGTCACTGTTTCTGGAGCTCTAGGCCCACAAATTGTGGGGAATTGAGCAGCTGACAGTACATCCCCCACTCCTACTGGAAGCAGAGAGCTACCTTGACAAGGAGCTCAAAAGTCAAGTAAATGACTGGGTAAATGAGCAAAAACTGAAAAAAAAGAATCGTACTATAGAATCTTATTTTGGTGACAAGGAAGACCAAAGCATGCAAACAGAAGAAAGCAAAGTCAAAGCTCCTCCATCCAAAGTCTTCAAGAAAAATATGAATTGGTCTCAGGCCATGGAAGAGCTAAAAAAGAATTTTGAAAATCAAGTAAGAGAAGTAGAGGAAAAATTGGGAAGAAAAATAAGAGTGATGCAAGAAAATAATGAAAAAGGAGTCTACTACTTGCTAAAGGAGACTCAAAAAAATGCTGAAGAAAATAATACTTTAAAAAATAGACTAACGCAAATGACAAAAGATCCAAAAAGCCAACAAGAAGAAGAATGTCCTAAAAAAGCAGAACTGGCCCAATGAAAAAGGAGATCCAAAAGCTCACTGAAGAAAATAATTCCTTAAAGATTAGAATGGAGCAGATGAAAGCTAATGCCTTTATGAAAAATGAAGAAATTATAAAATATAATCAAAGGAATGAAAAAATAGTAGACAATGTGAAATACCTGACTAGATGAACAATTGACCTGGAAAATAGGTCCAGGAGAGACAATTTTAAAATTATGGGACTACCTGAAAGCCAAGATCAAAAAAAGAACCTAAACATCATCTTTCAAGACATTATCAAGGGAGCAGAGAGATGGGGAGAAAATTTGGAACTCAAAATCTTGTGGTGAAGAATGTTGAAAACTAAAACTAAATAAATATATTATAAAAATTCAAAAAAAGAATTTTATTTGATGCATTGTATTTATGGTGCTGTAGATTTCATGTGCTATGAAAAGTGAAAACTGAGATCAATGTTCTGTCTTTCAATTGAGACATTATCACAAAAGGTCACCAAATTTTAGGCAATTACTAGTGAGAAAAAATGTTTTGCATGTTACCAATTTTATTTTGTGTACTGCATTTTATGGACTATTTCATAATTACTGTGTTTGGAAAAGTACACATTATTAGAATTAATGTTTTGTTATAAAGAACTGTATGCAGGAAAGTGTAATTTTCATATTATTAGTGAAAGATACAGGTTTGTGGTGGTCATGGGAACCTAACCCCCAACTTTCCCATAGATTAATTACTAGTAATTAATTATTAAAGACTATGGGTCATCATTTTACCTCAGTCTACCTCAATTTCCTTTTTTATAAAATGAGACTAATATTAGCACCTAGCTCCTATATCTATGGTGAAGATAAGATAATATTTTTAAAGCATTTTGGTTAAAGTGCTAGCGATTATTAATGAATATGGTCCTCCCTGGAAAAGTTACCTGACTTTTTAGAAAAGCTAAATGCTTTTGTAAAAGCAGAGAACCTCTAATTATACATAAGTATGAATGCCTGAATTATTTTCTGGGAGAAAAAATGGCTTACCAGCAAAGAAAGTGTGGAGAATAAAATAATTTTAAGAGATAAAATTTGGGAGTAATATATAATCAAATTTATCAATCAAGGTCAGCAAATGATAAATCAAAAGGGCTCATTATCTTCTCAATGGTCAAAGAGGAAACATAACCACTTCTTGAGGTATATAAGCCTTTGGACAAGAGGGGTTCCAATCAACTCTGATTGGTTAACAATTAATGACAGGTAGACTTTTCAGTAAAAAGTGAAATCAGTCCAATGAAAGGCTAAGAGTTACATCATGTCATTCTTGGACAGAGAAACTATCCCCATACCCAGACCACTCCCAGCCTTGGGAAATCTAGGGAAAAGGATCTGCATCCACCAAAGCTTAACTAAGTGAAATTCACCTCAGACTAGAGATTCCTTGTAAACGGTTGGATAGGATCAGACAGAAGAGAAGATTAGCTCAACCTTCAGAGACTGAGGTTTTGAAATGAAGATAATAGAAAAAGGAAGAATTCTGGATCTCCTCAGATCATTGGTTATTAATAAGCATTTCTCTCAAAAGGATCATTTTACTGATCATTTATTGGGTAAAGTATAAGCTCTTTTTTCTAGGTTTTGACAGAATAAATAAAATATCCTATATTCTATGTCCTGTTTCTCTCCATGCTTTTCTTGAAAAAATGTTATCACTTTTGTGGAGTTCCAATATAAGCCAAATTATAATATTCCTAAGGGAGAATCTGGGAGGGAGAAGAAGATGAATAAAATTCTGGTATGCCTAGGGTAAAACCTAGGTAGAAGTATTACAAAGCCCCAATGTAGAAAACAGTCTATTCAAATCCAGCTTTTCAGTTCTAGGCCACAGGTTACACTGTCAATGAAGGTTTACTAACTTCAAAGTACCATTATCTGTAGTCTTAAATGATCACATTAAGGCAAACATAACTTGGTTTTATTTTTTGTTCTTAATCAAACTCTTATTTTGTGAACCTTAGCTCTCCTGTGGGTTAAGATAGTCTTTATATGTTCAGATTTATTTCAGCTTATGTCCCTCATGTCAAGCATACCTACTTTGAACTAGCTAAACTCAATGAACGCTGAATTAAAGAAAAGAATTTAGCTCTTTAGCAACTGGAATGAACTAACTTCTCATGTATTTAACTGCTTTGATTAGGATCATTATCATCATCCCAGATATTGATTTGTGACCCCAGAGATCCAAATTCAGCTACTACGATGTATTCTCCCATCTGAGAAGTTCAATCAACTAAGTTACCTTTCCAGAATTATTTTCCACTTTCTTTCACATAAAAAAATGGAGTCAGTGAAACAGCGGAAAGCTTTTGCCAATGCAAAAACAAACCGTTGTCATGAGGCCAATAAACTACTAAATGAATTAAACTTTAATTTTAAAATCATCTGGTTTTAAAAATGTCTTTTTTTTAGAATTGGCACTCCATTTTCTTAATTATATGTGCATGTGTATCCTTGACAGGAAAGGTGCTTGTGTTATCACTTCATCTTGTGCTCATCCCTAGGTGGCCTCCAGGGGATTTGGGTTTACCTTGCTGAGATTTATTATTACAAGCTTGTAAGGTTGTTTTTTTGTATGCTGGGATTTTTTGTTGTTTTTTTAAAGTTCTAGCAGCCACACTGCACTGCCTGAAGCTCAGCACACAGGAGACTTTGGCAGGTCTTTTAATGATGTCAGTTTAAAATAAGTAAACATTCACTGGAACAGACCACTACTGGTATACTTGATTTTTACTGCTGAGGAAAAAAAATAATGGCTGTTTCTGATGTTTTGATGGCCATACTTTTTGATTTGCTTTTCCCACCTGCCTTTTTTCCCCTTCCTGTTTTAGGTTTCGAGTCCTTTCTCTTCACTACATCGATTTTTAGCTTTCCTTTTAAGGTAAAGCCCCACTTATCCAACCATGAGACTTCTAATAAATTCAGCTATCTGGAATTCAATACTCACAACATCATGGGCACTCCCCTCCACAGGGACAAGTGGAGTCCACCTCAGGCCTTGAGACTATAGGCTATTGACTTCATATTATGTGTATAATTAAAGTTGCTGATTTAGTAGAGTTGAGTATCTGGTTTCCTTAAGCAAGCTTTGGTTCTGCCCTAAATTACTTCAGACAGGAGATTAGAAGCAGTAAAGGGCCTCCTTAAGGCAGACCAAGGGACCACAATGAGATGGGAATAGTTTATATGATAAGAAGGAGAAGAAGAAAAATAAATATTAAATCACAGAAATCTATGAACATTTCTTAAGGAGACAACAGTCCTCAGTCAACTCAGGAGCTCCTGAGGACAACATGACAGCATATTTCATAATCATGTTCCACATACTGTCTTCATGAAGGCAAAGGTGCGTACAATACATTCTAGAATATTCCCATCAAAGTACTGCTTTGAAAAATGAATAAATGCACTCACTACTCAAATGCCTTCATTGGGGTTTTGGTGTGTATAGATCTAGAAAGACAGAGAGATGGATAAATGGAGAGAGAGAGAGAGAGAGAGAGAGAGAGAGAGAAAGATAACCTAGATAGATGATAGATAGATAGATAGATAGTTGGTAGATAGATAGATAGATAGATAGATAGATAGATAGATAGATAGATAGATAGATAGATAGATGATGGAGATATAACACACATATATATGCAAGTGTGTTTGTTGATACATGTATATATATTTTTTTAAATTTATTACTCAAATACACAATTAAGACTGATATTCAAGACCCCCAACAATCTATGCCCAAATAACTTTTCTAACTTTATCTCTCTACGCTGCTCTTCATGGGTGCTATTATTCAGTTTCCAAACAAGTTCTACAATGAAGTAGGGTACTACTTCTTTATCAGTTTCCTTGTATCTACCCCTCTCTTCTCTTTCCCTCTCTCCCCCCTTTCTCTCTCCCCCCTCCCTCCCTCCCTCTCTCTCTCTCCCCCCCTTTCTCTCCCCCTCTCTCTCTCTCCCTCTTTTCCCCCTGCCCCCAGATTCCTTGCCTTATAGCTACAAAAACATGCATTTCTTCTCTTTCCTTATTTTGATTCTGGCATTCCCCCAACATCTACCTCATTTCTCTCTCTTTTTTTTTACATTCAAACTTTTAAAAAATGGTAGTTTACAGTAACAATCTCCACTTCATCATCCCTCATTCCTCTATCTCTTACTTGTGTCTTCCCTTCTTAGATCATATGTGTATGTGTCTCTGTATCTATGCATGTATGTATGTGTATATTTTTCTTTTTCTAATGCTTCTATAAAGCCAAATATACAATAAGTGGAAATATATATTTTTCAACTATCAAGCATTCATCTTTAAATTTTTAATTGGCTATTTGTTTTCATATTTAAAGCATTCATTTTTAGTTTTCAATTATATATACCTATTTTTCAAAGACTAAAGAAAGGAAGAGAGGAAAAAAGGAAAAAAGAAAGAAAAAGAAATGAAGAAAAGAGAGGAAAAGACAGACGTAAGCCAAATCAAACAAAACATAATCACATATTAGTCATGTCTAAAAATGAATTGCTTTTTTCTTCATTTTAGTCTACTCCTTTTCTGTCATGAGGTAAATAACATTCTTCACATTTCTCTTAGAAATCTTTCAATAAGGAAAAAAATTAATGACTTTTTAAATTGCCAGATCCAGGTCCTTTTCCCAGTTGACCCCCTTTTGGACCTTTCTGAAGCATTTGGCATTGTTAAGTAACTTCTCTCCTTCCTTCACTCTTGTCCCTATCCCTGCTTTTTGTTATTCTCTCTCTCTTAACATCTCACCAAATACAAAGGCTTCAGGTAGGACACAGATAAAGATACCTTCCAAAGCTATCAAGACAGAACTAATTGTTCATTTCAATTTAAACCTCACTTCGGGACCTCTACAACTAAAGATCCCATCAGAACTTGAAATTTAATTTGAATTCATCAATTTCCCTCCATTCAAACTTCCCTTTCTCCTTACATTTCAGGAATTGATGCCACCATCCTTCCAGTCACCCAGGATTGAAACTTGAAATCATTGTTTCCTCTTCCCTTTCCTCATCTCCCACATGATCAGTTGCAGTCAATTTAATGTCTACACAAGATCTTTCCCATTCATCTCCGCCTCTGTACTCATCCTGCCACCACTCTGGTTCAGAATTTTATCACTTTTCTACTACTCTACTACAATAGCTTCCTATTTGTTCCTACTACCTCAAGTCTCCACTATAATCCATCCTGTACACTGCTACCAAAATAATCTATCTGAAACCATAGACCTATCACACTATCACTCCACTGTCCAAAGATCTGTGGGTAAAAATATATACACTTATCCTTGTATCTAAGACCCTCCTAAGTTTGGCTCCAGCCTTATTTTACAACACCTCTTTTCACGCACTCCAAGTTTCACCTAAATTGGATTATTCTTTGTGCCCCAATGTTGCATTACCTTATCCTACCTCCATGCTTTCAGGAAGCCCTTTTTCTCCATTCCTAGAATGAGCTCATTCCACATGCCCACCAATAGAAATACTTCTCTTCCTTTAAGACCCAGCTCAGGTGACGTTTAAGATCTCTTCTCAGACTCCTCATCACCAGACAGCAGACACCTCATCACTCCCAGCTGAAAGTGCTCGAGTTCTCATCAGACTTTCTTACAACATTTCTTCTTGTCTTTTGTTTGCCCTTATCAAACTCTACCTTATATCAGACTCATCTGTAAATATGCCATTAGATTGTAAGCCCTAGAAGGTCAAGGATGGTGCTTTTTATTTCACTCAATGAAAAAACTCCAAGACCTAGAACAGAGCCTTGAACATAGTAGGCACTTCAATGTTCATTAAATAGTACTGAAATTGAATTAAAGTGCTAAGTTTCATTTGTAATTTTTCGTAATCACTCATTCAAAATGTTTTATTCCCTGGAGATGCTAGATAAATAAAATATCCCAGCACTTTATTCTGTTCTGCTTAATTTTCCTTTCTTTAGTATAATTACAGAAGTGATATTTTTGTAGCAAATACAGTTCTTCACAATTAATATTTTTGCCATTCTATTATATACTTAAAAGTAAAAAGTAATGTGGAATATTCATATTTTACCACTCATTATCTTCCCAACTAGTGTGGTTTATATTATCATTGAAAAGCTTAAAACTTCAAAACAGAACTTCTGAACCTAGTAATCAAAACTTTACCACAAAGATTTATCAGTATTGTTACCATATTATAAGCCTTCTTGTAAAGTTATAAAAACTCTTTCTCTCTGTTTCTTTGGTTTTAAGCCTTCTGATAAAGTTATAAAAATTTTCTCTCTGTTTCTTTGGTTTCAAAATGCAAAAATTGTGATATACTCATAGATATTGGCATACTTGAGGTTGTACCCCTAAGTGAGGGAGATCAAAGGGAAATGGATCCAAAAAATAATGACTTTTGTCAGAGAATTTGTGTCTAAAACATTACAAACACAAATATCCTTTGCTTAACAGAAATTAACAATAAGATTCCAAATCTGTGTCTAGCAAATATCTGCTACTAGACTCCAAAAGCAGTGTTTCATTGTATGAAGATCTCCTAATAAATTTCATCAGTTCTTTACTGAACTACTAATCATTAGAGTAGGAAGGGAATGGTCAATAGGAGCACACTTTATTAGCTTGCTAATAAACCATAGCTCCTTGAATGTTAGCTTTGGAATCAGGAGACCTGACTTTGAGACTATCTAGACATTCAACTTCAGGCAAATCACAATCTCTTCAAGCTTCAGTTACCTCATATATAAAAGAAGGCAATTTCTAAAGTCCCTTCTCAATCTGTGATTGGAATGTATTTGTTATGGGATGTATGTAATAATTAATAATTATAACAATAAATATTTACATAGCAAGTTTTCAAAGTGCTTTGCAAATATTGTCTCATTTTATTTTCTCAACAATCTTAGGATGTAAGTCCTATTTTATATAAGAGGAAACAGGTTAAGTGACTTGGCCTGGGTCATAAAGTTAGAAAGTATCTAAGGCCAGATTTGAATTCATTCTTTCTTACTTCCATATCTCATGCTCTGCCACTGCATCATCTAGCTAAATATTCATGTGTCAGTTCCTTAAGAATTCCTGATTTCATCTGCATGGATATTCCATTAACAAAGGTCACAACTCCTTTATACCTCAGTAGATGGCAGTAGCCCTTGTACAACAGTGATAGATTTGAAATCAGGAGATTGGGTTAAGATATTGACTGCTTTCATTTGAATGAAATAATGAATGATTGAGTGAAAAATCATTTAGTAAGTTTTTACTGTGTACCAAGTACTATTCTAAGCACTAAGCTTACAAATAGGTAATATAGGTCACTGTGTTACCTTGAACAAGTTGCTTTAACCCTCTGGCCTTAAGTTTCAGATGTGCAAAATGAGAAGACTGAACTAGATAGCCTCTTAAACCCTTTCTTACTCTAACCAGAGGTGGGGAACCTGCAGCCTTGAGGCCACATGTGGCCCTCTGGGACACAAAACACTTCTGTGAAGTTTGGATTCAGTTACAGGGTCACACTTGAGCCCCTAGTTAGCCACATGTGGTGTTGAGGCCACAAGTTCCCCATGCCTGCCCACATGATTTTATATTTTAATCAGTTGCTTTGTCAAGAAGGAAAAGAAGAAGAAAAGCATGAGGAAAAAGAAGAAAAAGAGGAGGAAGAAGAGGGAAGGGGGAAGAAGGAGAACAATCACCTGGTAAGCAACTCTTCTAGTGAAAAGCCTCTGTGAAATTACCAAAGGTGGTCCCAAGATGGTAACTCTCCTGCTCATTCCCCAGGCCTTACTTCCGGCCTTTCCAAATTAGTAGGACCTCATTACATTCTGGTGGCATGCCATTTGCAAACTCAGGGACATGTAAGATCCATAAGGTCAAGAACATGTCTTGTCTAAACACCTAAACTTTCTATCTCCCCAATATTTAGGACTCATATTGCCTACACAAGCTGGGCACTCAACAAAGGTTTGTTGGGTGAAACTAAAGTGAATTGAAGGAAGTAAGCACATTCAAATGATTAGAACAGCACACACACACACACACACACACACACACAGGGATTACCTCAAGTCTAAAGTTGAAAGTGGTTTGAAGTTGCTGAAAGTACAAGTTTTAAAAGGTTTTTTACATTCTTATAGGATTTTATTACTTCAGGGAACAATTTTTTTCCTAAACACATTTCAAATAAAATAATGGAAATCAATGGGAAAATAGGATTCACTTGACAGAAGTTTACTTTGCAGAGTTATTCTATAAAGTGACAGATACCTGTAACATGAGACTGGTCTCTAAGCTCTGGATTAGAGAATTAGATCCACTAATTTATAACCTTAGTGCTGGTTGTCATTTCCTAGTACATCACTTACAATACTAGTAGAAAAAGAAAATACTGATTTTCATTCCTAATTTTAAAAGTAGCCTTTCTCTCTCCCCTTCCCCACCTCCAACTGTATTAGGACAGTTCTACACATACAAAAGTGAAGGGATGCTATAGTAATTACATTGTGAATTTAAGTAAATACTGAAAGCAATAGAATAAATCAGGACGGATTTAAGTTAAAGAAACTTAAATACTTAAAAGGTCCAATTATAGCATGAGAACAGGTTAAAAAAATCAATTTCATAAACTTAAGATAGGAAGTTGTGACTAGACCAGGCCTACACAATCTGTGGTCCCAGAGGCCATTCAGGTCACTTATAGCAACTTAAAATATTTTGGGTGGCCTGAGAAAAATGTGGAGGAAAACATCTTTTGTATTTAGAGGAAATCCTTTGGGGTGTCACAAGTGGCCTACAGGGTGTAAACAGTCCATGTGCCACAGGTTGTGCAGGCTTGGACTAGAATATAGTTCTAAAAAAATTTTTAAAAAAGATTTGGGAATTTTAGTGGACAAATTCAGAATGTCAATAGTGAAATACAGCTGTCAAGAAAACTAATATTTGGGGAGTCATAGCCTCTGGTAATAATAAAGGATTAGGGGGCAGAGTCAAGATGGCAGAGTAGAAAGATGCAAGTTTGCAAGCTCTGAACCCACAGCCCATAGAATTAATGTAAGAAGAGATCCCCATAAGTTCTGGATCACTGTAGGGTGTGCATAAACATAGTGGAAGAGATTTCCGTTCCAGAGAGCCCTGGAGACCCGTCCCCAGGGTCCGTGGCGCCCCAGAAAGCAGACCCCACCCCAGTGCTGCCCTGGTCGAGGCCCCAGAGAAGCTGATCCGAGCAGGCTTCAGGGATGGAAGCTCCAGTGGCCGGGAAAGTCCCTCTGCCCACAGAAGCTACAGGTCAGTGAGAGAGACAGTTGGCTGGCTGAGGGGAGCGGAGTGTCTCCGTGACTCGGGGCCCCCTCGGGAGGAAGCGGGGGAGGCAGAGGTGGGGGCAGGAAGCAGCGGAGGCAGTGACGGCGGAGGCAGCTGTGTGCAGCGGAGGCCCAGGACTCCCCCAGCAGCAGGCAGGATCTTCATTACTGAAAATCTCTGTGTAAACAACCTGAGGGAGCTGAGCCTGGGCGATAACACTGCCCCACCCCGCTCCATTACTGAAGGTCTCTGCATAAAGCCCCTGAGGGAACTGAGCCTGGGAGGCGGCCCTGCCCCCACCCCAGCACCAGAACTTAAGCTCACATTGATTAGCAGTTGCTTGCCATGGAAAGCCATTTGAATCTCAAACCCTAAGCACTAGCTGGGCGGATCTAGGTGGGGGTGGACAGGAATCTCAGAAGTCAAGTAACTGGCTGGGAAAATGCCTAGAAAAGGGAAGAAAAATAAGACTATAGAGAGTTTTTTCGAACAGATGCAAATGATCCCGACATTCGGATCTGATGACGAGGACATATTCTTGCCATCAGGGGAAGACGTGGAGGGCGGGGCCTCGGTACCCCAGGCATCCTAGGGGGATGTCGGGTGGTTTCAGGCCTTGGAAGAGCTCAAAAAGGATTTTGAAAAGCAAGTTAGACAGGTGGAGGAAAAACTGGGAAGAGAAATGAAAGAGATGCAAGAAAAGTATGAAAAACAGGTCAATACCCTGCTAAAGGAGACCCAAAAAAATGCTGAAGAAAATATCACCTTGAAAAATAGGCTCACTCAATTGGCAAAAGAGGTTCAAAAAGCCAATGAGGAGAAGAATGCTTTCAAAAGCAGAATTAGCCAAATGGAAAAAGAGGTTCAAAAGCTCACTGAAGATAATAGTTCTCTCAAATTTAGAATGGAACAGATGGAGTCTAATGACTACGAGAAACCAAGAAATCACCAAACAAAACCAAAAGAATGAAAAAATGGAAGAGAACATGAAATATCTCATGGGAAAAACAACTGACCTGGAAAATAGATCCAGGAGAGACAATTTAAAAATCATGGGACTACCTGAAAGTCATGATCAAAAAAAGAGCCTAGATATCATCTTCCATGAAATTATCGAGGAAAACTGCCCTGACATTCTACAACCAGAGGGCGAAATAAGTATTGAAAGAATCCATCAATCACCACCTGAAAGAGATCCAAAAAGAGAAACTCCTAGGAACATTGTGGCCAAATTCCAGAATTCCCAGCTCAAGGAGAAAAATCTTGCAAGCAGCTAGAAAGAAACAATTCCAGTACTGTGGAAATGCAATCAGGATAACTCAAGATCTAGCAGCTTCTACATTAAGGGATTGAAGGGCGTGTAATAAGATATTTCAGAAGTCAAAGGAACAAGGACTGAAACCAAGAATCACCTACCCAGAAAAACTGAGTATAATACTTCAGGGCAAAATATGGTCTTTCAATGAAATAGAGGACTTTCAATCATTCTTGATGAAAAGACCAGAGCTGAAAAGAAAATTTGACTTTCAAACACAAGAATGAGAAGAAGCATGAAAAAGTAAACAGCAAAGAGAAGTCTTAAGGGACTTACCAGAAGTGAACTGTTTACATTCATACAGGGAAAGACAATATTTGTAACACTTAAAACTTTTCAGTATCTGGGTAGTTGGTGGGACCACACACACACACACATGTACACGCATGAACGAACACACACATACACACATGCACACACATACAGAGACAGAGAGCACAGATTGAATTGGATAGGATGGGACCATATCTTAAAAGAAATTAAGGTAAATGGTGAGAGAAAAATGTAGTGGGAGGAAAGAGGGTGAAATGGAATGGGGTAATTATATGTCATTTAAGAGGCAAGTAGGAGACTTTTTTAGTGGAGGGATAAAGAGGAGAGCTGAGAAAAAAAAAAACCAAGAAGTTTACCCTCATCACATTTGACTAAAGGAAGGAAAAAAATGCACACTCATTTTGGTATGAAAACCTATCTTACAGTATAGGAAAGTGGGGGAGAAGGAGATAAGCAAGGGGGGGGGATGATGGAAGGGAGGGCAAAGGGAGGAGGGAGCAATTTGAAGTCAACACTTGGGGAGGGACAGGATCAAAAGACAGAAGAGAAACAATAAGGGGTAGGTTAGGATGGAGGGTAATTCAGTTAGTCTTACACAACACGACTATCAGGGAAGTCATTTGCAAAACTACACAGATATGGTCTATATTGAATTGCCTGCCATCCCAAAGGGAATGGGTGGGGAGGGAGGGATGGGGAGAATTTGGAACTCAAAGTTTTAGGAACAACTGTTTAGTATTGTTCTTGCTACTAGGAAAGAAGACATACAGTTAATGAGGAATAGAAAGTCATCTGGCCCTACAGGAGAAAAGAGAAGATGGAGACAAGAGAAGGGAGGGATGACAGAAGAGAGGGCAGATTGGAGATAGGGAAAATTAGATTTCTTGGGGTACTGGGGTGGGGGGAGGGGATAAAAGGGGAGAAAATTTGGAACCCAAAATTTTGTGAAAATGAATGTAAAAAGTTAAATAAATAAATTTTTAAAAAAATAATAATAAAGGATTAGTCTCACTGTACTTAGAACACATATTATTTTTAAAACTTAACAGTACATTTTCAGAAGGATATGGATAAGAGGGAGAGTGTTGAGAGAAAGACAAGATAAAGATAAAGACCTGAGCCCATCTGAAGGCCAGTGGAAGGCACTTCAGGGTTTTACCTAGGAGAAGAGATGATGTTGGAAATGACAGCAGCCTTCAAGTATTTAAAAGGCTACTGCTACAAGAAAGAGAATTAAGACTTGGTTATTCTTGTTTCCAAAAGGCAGAACTAGAAACCAATGCCTTGAAGTCACAAAGAAACAAATTCGGACCCTACCAGGAACGTCCTAATAATTAGAATTACCTAGAAGTTAAATAGATTGCCTTGGAAGATTTCCCCTTGCTTTAAAGTCCTTCAGCTAAGACAGATAATGATTTTAGTAGATATTTGAATTGCTAGTTATCGAGATTTTTTCACTTGCCTTTTTTAGATTAAGAAAAAGTCCATGGAATTTGGTTTTGACTATACACATACTCGAATGACTAATCTACATGTGACCAGTTATATCCTGCTATTCTGATTTGTTTCGTTTTTGTAACTGGGTCTCTTTTCACCCAAGGTGCAAGTGCAATAACCACACATGGTCTTATTTCCACTATTGACTAGCACAGTAGTTTTGACCTGCTCTATTTCTGACTTGAACTGATTTTTCCCTCCATAATTAGCCTAGTTACTCCCAATTTAAGGAATATCACCATGTTAGTGGCAAACTTACTTTGGATAAATGATGAAATTTATCTCTAAAGCTCTAGCAACCCACCAAGCTCAGACTCCCTGGCAACAGATATTACAGGCCTGCATCAACATGCCGAGCATATCTGTTAAGCCATAGCAAATTAGATTCTTTTATAAATTTGTTAGGTTTTTGCCATGATCAGAGCATTGTTTCCCTTTTTTGGAAACACATTCATGTGTAGTTTGCAAATATATGACCTCTTTAATTTCTTGACCCTGAACCAGATCTTCCAACAGGGTTTTCACTATTCTTTGCTGTATCCAGCTTCACTTTGAAACAACGAGATATATATTGACTTGATTTGGAGCATCTAGTCATATTTTCTTTTATGGAATTTATTTATCTCTTTATCCTTGTCAACAGGTTTTTGTGCAGGTACCATTTTCCCCTTTGTTTTTTATATTGTAAGAATCTAGGAGAGTGCCTTGTAATATAGCAGGTTCTTAAGAACTGCTTGTTCTTTTTGGTGTGGATTATGTTGAATTGTGAATTTAAGAAAGTTGTTTAATTTCTATAGGCTTTCAGTTTCCTCATGGTTAATATGAAGAATCAGTTAGGCTAAATGATTTTATGATTCCTTTCATCTCTAAAGTATGATGATAAATACAAGTATGTGCGCTTTCTTTCTATTTTCTTATAATCCATGTAATAAATCAAAAAACAGAGAAAGACATGTTGGCATGAATGATACAACATATTTAGTCCAATTTGGCTCATCTGGTTCATTGAATTCTGAGCTGATTAATTCATTGAAAAGCAAGGGGATGAATTGACAGATCCCATTCACTCCTGTGACTGGAAAATGAAATTTTCTGAATTAGTCTAACTAAGAGTGGAATCCTACAGAAGGGCTATACCTATGAGCAAGTGACCTCCAACTGCTCTCCTTTCTCATTGATTTTTAAATTAGAATAAAGAGCGGCATTTATAAGTTGAATTTGAAATCAGGGGCTGCATCATGAGTAAATGGGAAGCCAAAAGCAAACTCAAATTTTAGTATGTTATATTAACAATTGGCATGAGGAAACCATTCATTCAATAAACATATATTGGAATGTCTATGTGAAAAGGGCTAATCATGACACTAGGAAGAATATTAAAAATAATAATAAATAGTTCTGCCTCCCAGGAACTACCCTAGCAGGGAGGAAAAAAATATACAATAACTACTCTGTAAGGCAAAAGATGGTGAGCACTGTGCACTGTAGCTATTTCAGTTCTTATCTGAGTAACAGCTGCACTGATTCACATGAAATCTCCCAATTCTGTGCACAATCTGTCCTCTTTACCTGGAGTTTTCCCTCTCTTTACCTCTATTTCTTTAACTCCCTAGATGGCTTCAAGTCCTATCAAGTGCTGCTAACTTTATAAAGCTTTTCAAGATCCTCCATTTTTCAGTGTCCCTCCCTATAAAAAAAACCCTTTTAAAAAAATTATACTGCATATAGTTTGTATTTATTTATCTATGTATGTATCTATTCACTTATCTATCTATATTCATATCATCTATGTATCTATCTATGTACGTGTTCTCTCCCCTGGCCTCCCAGGTTAAACAGGTCGGATGTGCATATGTCCTACTTCAAACACTTGATAATCAGCTAACTCAACATTTCAGTTCTGTATACAACTGTTTAGATGACTAATCAATAGAATGTTGATTACATACCTCCAAATTTTGCTACTTCAACAGAACACTAGCTCCTTAAGTGAAGGAACTGTTCTGCTTTTGCATTTGTGTCTCTAGTACCTAACAGTGCATAACATAGAAATTAATATAAAAAATATACAAAGGGTACTCTGGAACTATGGAGGAACAGAGATCAATTTCCTCTATTCAGATGACCAAGGGAATTATGGGTAGGATGCAACCATATAATTCTGATTTGTTTTTAAAACCAATATATTTAAGTATATTTTGACATTTTAAGTGTTGAGACAGGGAGATCACCTAGGGGTAAGATCTTATCATTTCTTGCCTGAGTTACTGCAATAACTTCCTAATTGGTGTTCCTACCCTAACTCTCTGCCAACTGCAATAGATTCTTCACACTGCCACCAAAGTCATTTTCCTTATTCCTTAAGTGCAGGACATGTTGGTCAGAATCACAGAATAATGGAATTTTAGAGCTGGAAGAGACTTTAGAGAACGTCAACGCTTCTTATCTTAAATGGAAGGAAAAGTCTCAGAAGATGACATGACTTGCTATGGGTCATACATCTGACAGATCAGAGAAGCAAAAACTGGAACCCAAGTCTCCTGATTACCAGTCCAATATTCTTTCCATTGCATCATGTGCCGGTTTTGTTTTTTTTTTTTTTCGTTTTGATAGGGAAACGTTAAGCAACACTAAACCATGCAGAGTATAAGGAGATGAGTTAGAAAATCGGAAATGTGGGAAAGGGGGTAGATTATGAAGTTCTTTGAACACCAAGAAGAAGACCTTATGGTTGATCCTGTTTAATAAGAAAACCTTAAGCAACATGCAATCACCAATTATCTACATCTGGGAAAACCCTGGTCAATAGACCAAAGTAACCAATTCAATCAACATAAAGACTCCACCATTCACTCAATGGCAGTTATTCAAGTTGAAGGCAAAGTGCTGGGCAGAAAATAATCAGTCCCTGTAGTAGGGCTGACCCAGCAGACTCAAATCAATAAAAGTAAAACATCTATCACAATTAATGATGCCATTTTTTTCTTAATCCTGAACAAATTATAGTGCATATTTATGGAAAACCAACAGATCTGTGACTCATATGTCATCATTTTAGGAAAGTCAATTCCTTCCCACAATTCCCTGGCCAACTTGACAGGTTAGGTTTGGGAAAATATTTTTTCTGCTTTTACTTGAAGAATACCCAAAGAGTTGTAATGTCCACTTACCTAATTCACTCTCTGAGTGTATATTTCTATTAGTAGATCATTCGTTTCAAATTACTAAGCTCATAAAACTTTCATTTTTAATAGGTACTTCATATCCACATACTAATACTCAAAGAATAAAACATGTATTAAGAAGCTGCTATGTGCCACAACCTTTGTTAAGCACCCATGAATACAAAGAAATGGCAAAAGAAAGTTCTCACTCTTGGACTCACAGTCTAATGGGAGATACAACATGCAAGCCCCCATGTACAAGGGAGACATATACAGGATTGATGGATTATATTCAACAGAGGAAAGGCACAAAGATTAAAGGCTATTAGAAAAGGCTTTTTCTAGAAGTTAGGTGAGATTTTATATGGGACTTAAAGGAATCCAAGGAAATCTGGTGGTAAAAAGCAGCAGGGGAGGGGAAGGGGGAAATTTCTGTAATTAAGGACAGATAAAGTATCCAGTGTCTGGAGATGGAATTTCGTGTGTGAGGACAGCAAGGAGGTCAGTGCCATTGAATCATGCAGAGTATGAGGAGATGAGATGGTCCAAGAAAACAGGAAATAAGGGGGAGGGGCAGATTATGAAATACTTTGAACACCAAGCAGAGGACCTTATATTTGATCCTGGAAATAATAGGGAGCCACTGAAGTTTATTGATAGGAGGAGTGAATGATTTGATCAAATCTTAGGGCCAGTTAAAAAAAAAGAAATTCATTTTGTACATTGCTAAAAGACATATACCTCAGAAGGGAAGGGGAGCCCCATAAAATTATAACACTATAATTGTTTTAAAAATATTTTCATTTTGCTTTAAAAACTATAGCAGTTCCTCCCAACATTTTAGGAAAATGACTGATAGTATATTGGAAGATAATCTATAGTGGGGTAAAACTTCTAGGAAGACCAACTAGTCAATTATCTAAGGATGATATAATAATGCTTTGTTTATTATTTCCAAATTCCCTTGGCACCATTGTGTTTGTTTGTTTTTTCTGGCACCCACTTACATTGCCACATAGAAAGAATATCAGAATATGGACCTCTTTTAAAACCCCTCTCTCTCCCAAAAAGTCATATTAAGTTTTATTCAATTATTTCCAATGTTTGTAGGAAATGTCATAAAAGTTATTTACTGTCCTGCAAAAGATATTCTCCATCTTTTCCTCAGATCAGGAAAAATTAGATGTTCTAAGGGGATGACATTTCTCTCTAATGCAGAAAACCTTTTGAAGTAAAATCTTTGCACACTGGCTAGCAGATGCAAGGAGTACAAGCTATTTTTAGAATAATTTTAGGCTCACTACAGAAAACAGTTGAGTGCATTTTCATAAAGTCCTCCAGTTTCCATGGCAAATGGTCCCATTATTTCTGCAGAGGCTGATGGCTTTTACTTACACTTTCCAAATGCTTTTCATATTGTGCCAAAAACTCAAGTCAATCCCCAAACAAGTACACCAGTGGCCTATTGTTAAAAGCAGTTTTTAAGTAGAAATGTACAGCAGGTCAGATTGACCTGCCATTCAGTGCTGTGGTGAGTACTACATAACACACCATAGTTAAGTGACACACATGCATCTTCCATTCAAGCAGTGAGTACTTCAAATAATCACAAGTCACTTGAAAAAGGCGAGGAGGTAAAACAATTATTTTAAATATTCTTCATGTAAAAGAAAAGCTACTTAAAGGATAAATGTACAGATTCCTGGAAATGAGTTGCACTCCAGTTCATTCTTCTATAACATCACATATATGATCCATATTACCATGTTTAAAAAATCTTTGCAATTTTGCAAGCTCTATTTTGTTCTATGATGAGTTGGTGATATTTCTTCTTTGGAGGCTCGTAGAATTCTTAATATTGAACATTAAATATAAGTCTCTGAAATAATTAGACTAATAAAACTTCTGCATTAGATTCCTACGATATTGCTTCACTTTAAAAACCCCTTTGGATACATGTAGTCTGGAAATAGATGAAAAACTATATCTTACAGATAAGTACAATTTTTAATTCCTTTCTGCTTTCTGTTTGTCATTTGCTCTGGGATATGAGACTAAAAAATGTGTTTAATGTATAGTTAAATAATACACAATGTATTCACCAAAAATAAAGGTAACTCAATTTAGCAATACATGAATTAAAATTAATTCTAAATTAGCTAAATATATCAATTGCCTGCTCAGTAAGTATCTGTATGTATAGTCTAAGAACTTTTCAGTTAAAGTCAATAAACATAAAGTATGTCATTTGCTCAAAGCATTGTGCTTTACTGTTGACGCTGGTTAGCATGCTTTTAACTAATTAACAAGATTGAAAGATCAGGCCTCTGTTCAGGCTTTGAAGCTGTCTTCTTATGAAGGTGTGGACATCTTCAATGTCACCATATTTGGGATGTTGATCATGTCTCCCAGATGGAGTATTAAAAAGTCTTTTGCCTTAGGTGTTTGTCAGTCCATTGACATAACGTTGAGTATTGTTTGAATCATTTGGAAATGAATCCAATGAATCCATGATGTAAGATTAATATGCAGCTTAGCTACACCCTTGGATTTGATCTTTAAATGAGAACAAAAAGGAAAAAGAACAGCTGAGTGGCAGAAGGTAGAACCGAGAAAGAAATTACATTAAGGGTCCTTGGGAGGGGAAGTTCCTTTGCTACTTACTATCTACCTAACCAGCCCCTCCCACTACTCCTAGATCCTTTTAACCCCAGAATTGAAAGACATGGAAAAGTAAGGTTAGAATATCAAATTCTGAAGTAGAGATCACCCAGAAAAGAAGTTCTTGGATCAGCCTCTTGGAGAAAAGGAAAGGTTTCTGGACAATGTAGGGGGAAGAGGAAGGAAGGAAAGGGGGTCATAACAAACCAAACTGATATTCTGTTGTTGGTCAGTTGTGTCCAAAGATAAGTAGGAATGATACAATATGTATCTCTAGAAGTATGAGGAAGAAATGCTCATTTTCATATGAGGAAATTAAGAAAGCTTTCATGGATTCAGACCTGAATCAGATCTGCTAAGACAAGAAGAACAATGAGTAGATGTTGGCGGAAGGTTTAAACACTCTACCCAGCATCAGCACCAACCACAATGTCTTGAGCAATGTCCATAGGATGAGCATAAGCTAAGAGATGACCATGAAGATAATTGCACCTTAACTGTTAAGGAGGATAAAAAGAAAGTACATGAAAAACTTGACAAGATGCACAAAATTTATTCAATATATACTTTTAGACATGATGACTTCAAGTTAAAAGTGGACTAGATTTTTTTTAATGTTGGAAAATATGGCTCAGGTTTGAGCAACAAAGGAGTAAAAATGCTAAATCAATAAGCATTTATTAAGGACCTACTATGTTCCAGACACTGTGATGAACACTGGGCATGCAAGAAAAGGGCAAATAATGCCCGCCTTGTCTCACAGGCTGACAAGGGATACAATATGCAAATAATTACATATAACCAAGATACATTCCTTAACTCTTAGGACACTTCATTGCTATATATCATAAATATTGTCTTCCAGAAAAGGATGAGAAGATACTGGAGGTGGCAGGCATTGAATGACATCATAAAATAAAAAATGATATTGACTATATATTTTTGTTTTTCAGTCATTTCAGTCATGTCCAACTCTTTATGACCCCATTTGAGGTTTTCTCAGCAAAAATACTGGAGTGGTTTGCCATTTCCTTCATCAACTGACTACATAGTAATGGAGAGAAATGGCTGGTTACTGATATGGGATTTAATCTGGCAGCCAACAAACATTTAAACTCTTATGCACAAAGGACTGTGCTAAATGCAAAGAAGTCTCTCTCTCTCTCTCTCTCTCTCTCTCTCTCTCTCTCTCTCTCTCTCTCTCTCTCTCTCTCTCTCTCACACACACACACACACACACACACACACACACACACCACAAACATTCCCTGCCTTAAAGGAGCACAATTTTAATAGTGGAGGTACCCTGTAAATGACTAGGACTATATACTAAGTAGAAGAAGGTAATCTGAAAGGGATCAGCACTTGGTGACACCAAGAAAGGCTTCCTGCAGAAGATGAGATTTGAAGTGAGTCATGAAAGAAGCCATAGAAATTAAAGGTAGAAGTGAAGGAACAGAGCATTCATTTCAGTGGAAACTGCTACTGTAAAGGCATGGAGATGTTAGGTGGACTCTTGTTTAAGGAACTTCAAGTTAGGCCAGTGTAGTTGTATCTCTGTCACCCGGCAGAGAATGAGATAAGGCAGTAGATGTAGGATAGGGTCATAGAGTCATATCAGAGACAGAATCAGCTATTTGTGCCATCTGAGAAGGGATGAATTAGAGTGAATGCCAAAATCAAATTAGATAAAAAGCTGAAAATTGCAGAAATGTGACTTGATCAATTCAAAAGAGATTTTGACACCAAAAAGAGAGCAATGGAAATGGACAAACACTAATCTTGATTAGCATCATTTTCTGCCAAATTTTAAAGAGGAAACTAAAATAACCCAGATCCTTCCTTAGCCAGAAAAGAGCTGATCAATTTTCCAAACAGAAATAAATAGCTGTAAGGACAGCAGGAGTCTAGAAAATAATTCATTTGTGAAACTCTATGAAGAAGAATGCTTGAAGATTATGAGCATTATTGTCTTGGAAAACAGCAAAAGGCAATAGAAGCAAAAACAATTCTAAAGAAAGCTTGGCTGGAAACCCAAGTCATCCCAAGAGCACTCACAGATGAGGCTCACAGAACAAATAGAAAATGGAATGAATTTGTTAACATTTCTAAGACAGTCCATTTTCATTATCAGTGATGGAAGAGTGACCATATTGACAGTCAGGCTCTGGGTATAAATAATATCTCAACCTCTAAAGTACCATATGAAGGACTATGTTAACCTATATACATACCATGGAAATCTATGGAGAAGGAGACATTCTGAAAACACCAAAGCATCACTTTACCAGATATCTTAGAGAAGCAATGATGTAGAAACAAATTACCAAAATCACAGATGATCTTAATATACCATAATGGGAAACTGAAAGAATATCAATAGCTACAGATTCATATGCCTATATTTTCATATTTAGAAAATCTTTGTGAATCACAGTATTTCGGCGTTATCAGGAACACATCAGTCACCTATGCCAACAACATTTCAGAAAAGGAGTCTCCACACAATAGTCTTTGATGAAAATATGAGAGAATAGACAATCTCTAGAACAATTTTCTATAAAAGATAACACCTTTATAGGACTCACACAATTACCTTAAAATAGAGAAAACAGAAAACCCTGTTGTTTGTTGACTATTAATCATATACAATGCCATAATTATGCATTGTACATGACATTAGAGGAGATTTGATTTGTAGGAATGCCCATACCTTTTGTTAATATGTAATGAGGCACTGGTTCTTAAGGGTTGTGATGCCTTCTGACTCTGAAAAGTGCATATATATATACTCTGAGGTGAGGTTTTGTTTTGAGATTTACTCATTGGAAGTGTTTGTTTGGCCAACTGAAACTCTGGGTAGTCTAGCCACTAAGAAGCCCCCTCCCCCTTTGAAAACCCAGATGTTGGTGCTTCCCTCTCTGGTAACTATGTATTACTTATGATCAGACAGTGGGAAGCCCTGTCTGTTTGTCTTTATTTCTCTGTTTATATTTTCTCTGAAGTTCAGGGTGCTGACTTTTTCCCCTGAACTAAGTGAATGATATATGCGCTTGACTAACATGATTGTTGATCCCTCAAAAGTTGCTTTCCTTTTAGAAAAACAGATCTAAGAACCTGGAGAGTAGGCCCTCCTGTGTATGTCAGGGTCCTTGCTGTTACAATGACTAAAATGGAAGCTATCTTGCAAAAGGTCTACTTGAAAAAGCATATCTCTACAAAGGCTCTCCATATCTCCAGGAGATATGGCCCAAACTACGTTACGCCCCTAAACATACATGACCGCCTGAGAGCCATTTTCATGACAAAGATAGGACTAACAATTAATAAAGAAAAGCTAAATTGATAGACTATGGCATAAAGTTGTGGGACCTGTCCAATGATTAATTGCATCAGTTTGGAACAGCTATTACAGCTGGAAAATGCTGACGCTTATAATTGTCACTAATAAGACTAATTTTTATAGATTTCATTAGATTGTGAACTACCGATAACTGAAATTATCTTTTGCCACTTTTAGTATTCCCAGTGCTTCACAAAGTGCCTCGTTCATAGTAGTTGCTGAGCTACCAACAGCCATTGCACTGATACCGGAGAGGATGAATTGGTGTGAAATAGGAAATATGTATGTCCTACCAGCCCACAGTACAATTTGTCTTGGGAAATACTGCTCAAGTCCATTCTTCTGGACAAAACTAAGACCATAGTCAAGACTGATACCATTGGATATCCTTTAGGAATCCATCCCAGTGACCAAGAACATTTCAGAAATTTTTTTTTCTTTATATTCAATTTAAATGGCTAAGAGGTGTAAAAAGAAGTTTATAGATGTGGGACAGAAAGCTGAGGTCTGGATATTTAGATCTAGGGATCAACCACAGAAAAGGATAAAGGCAGTTAGGTATACAGTGGATAGAGTGCTGAACGTGGATTCAGAAAGATCTGAATTCAAATTCTACCTCAAACACTCATTAGGTATGTGATTGGGGTAAATTACTTAGCCTCTCTCTCTCTGTCTCAGTCCCTCATCTGTAAAATAGGCACAGTGATAGCCCCTACTTCCCAGTGTTGTCTTGAGGATAAAATAAAATAAAATGAAAGGTATGCTTCACAAACCTTAATTGAATGCTAGCTATTGTTGTTGCGAATCGATGAAGTCACCAAGTGAAAGTATCAGAAAATGAGAAGAATAATCAGGAAAACTCTATAGTACATCCACATTTAGGATAAGGGGCATATGTTATGATCCTGGCAAGAAAACTGAGAAGAAATATCCAAATAAGTAGGAAGAAAATTAAGAGAGAGAGGTATCAAGAAAACCAGACCAAAGAGAATATTGAGGAGGTAGTGACCAAATCCTACATGGAAACTAATAACTATAAACCAATTAGCAATTCCTTGACAGTTCCTTTAGGACACTTTAGGACAATCCTAAGCTTGGGAATGGTTCAAGATTGAAAAAAAATTAAAAGACTGATTTTCAAAAGGTCCACAAATTCTGAACCTTTAAGGTCATTGCTTTTAAAAGGATGCCAGTAAATGTATTTCATCCATATTTTTGTAGATAAAACCATAAGATTATCAGTCGAATAAGGATAGGAGTAATGCCTGCTACAGAATATATTCAGCTTAATACATGTTAAACTTAATAAATATACTTATATTTAGATAAATCGATATTTTATGAGACAAAAGAATAGTATGCTAATGTAGTTCTTTAAGATAAATCATATCTCATATTGATTTTCTCTGATTATAAGCTACTGAATTCATAAAATGTACAAAATCATACCTGGATTTCTCTACTTCATAGAAATAGTTTAAGGATCAGTAGATTATTGATGGCTACATTCCCCAAACAGCATCCTAGTAGAAGAGTGAAATTGACTTTCAAAATTTGCTATTTTTACCTTCAGGAGGTAGTTTGGACACTAGGAAAATTTGGCAGAACATATGAAGTACTTTGAGTTCCTCGAAAAGAAAGATGTTATTATAGAAAGATATCTTGGGAAAACTGATTGACAGGCTAGTACTATATACATCAGGGTTTTTTTTCAAGTATGTTTAATGATTCTACCTTACTTGAAGAGCTGCATTAAAATCAACGGAACAATTTGTAATGGTTTTAAGGAGATGCTGTTAAAAGAGATGACAAGCAAATTACAAACTTAACACAGATTCCTTAAGCTTACAACTGCTTTTTAATTTTGGTCATGCATTGGGTCTGAGTTGCTAATCTAAGAAGCCAGTTAATGCATATGCCATGTAAAAATAAAACCATGTTCAAGATATATACATAGTTAACTCAACTTCTGATAGTTTATCAATATATCCTCCTAATAGAGCTAGTGCCAAATCTTACCTTAAAATCATTTGATTTCTGTTATCTGCCAAAGCAGCCTTACTCAAAGTTTCCGCTTTCCAGTTTTCCTAACAGTGGGAGGGAATTTCCTCTAAAAGCCTTTATCTGCTTGAACCATAACCTCTGCACCAATTTCTGGTTCACTGACAAATCACACTCCTGTAATCTCTGTCCATAAAAATTTTAATAAGCATGCATTTTTAACCCTTAAAATTTGAAGCAATAGTTCTACCTATCAATTACTTTTTTTTCATTCATTCAAAACGTGGCAAAACTTTTCCCTGAAGACTAAACTGCAAATTCTTAAGGCGCATTTATAGCTATGTTCCTCACTCACCATCAAAAACCTTTGGCATATTTAAGGAATAGTCAGTCTGTTATGTTATATTTGGCTACCTCTGAACATGTTTAACAGAATCACATCCAGCAATGATCAAGATCCTTGACATGACTATGGAAGGATAGCTGAAAACTTTATCTTAACAAGGATTTTAAATATATATATAAAGTATATTACAATTTTCTTTTTAAACCAGTACAGTGATGCTAGAAAGGCTCTTACGAATAAGGCACACGTTTTTGTTAAGTTATGTCTGATATTTATATTCTCTTAAAATTCTCTAAACTAAGGCATATATACAAAGTCGTATATGTTTAATTTTTTAAAGGCAAAATGGAACTCAAGTTTTAAAATGCATGTGTACACAGAGATAAATGTTTTATATTTTTCAAGGACCACACAGAGTTTAGATATTAAAACTGTATTTTGATAATAATAGAATGACACTTAAAGTCTCTATTCAAGAAAAACTAGGACAATCCAAGATGTGAAATAACTAAAAAAATGTTAGTCTTAAAAATAATCTTGGAGATAATGGAAAGCAGTGAGTTCCTTATCTGATGGCCACAATAAAATCATAAAAAGACTGAGTTTAATGACTATAAACAAACTTCAGGAGGTTACAACATGAAACTATGGTGAAAGAAAAGATAAAAAGACTCAAAAACTCTTTGGTTTCACAGTTGTTGAGTACAGTAACAGCTGATGTTGTTGTGTGATCAACAGAAAAATTCCAGTGCAATGCAAGGAAATAATACCATTATCTGGGTCAAATTTTCTTCCAAAAAAGAAATAAACAATATAAAGAATGCAATTTTTTTCAAAATATAGTGGACGACTAGGGTTAAACTGTGATACATTCGATTAAAATAAATAGAATAAGGAGGCAATATAACATAATGAAAAAAAATAACAACCTTAGAATAAGGAATACCTAAGTTGAAGTCCTGCCAATGACAATTTTTCATCATGTGACCATGGACAAGTCATTTAACTCCTTAGTACCTTCAGTCAACTCTCTAATTCTATAAATTGCAAGGGCATTTTCTAATGTTTATTCACTAGTGGAGAAAATTCTCTCAATGCACATTGCCTTCACAAGGGAAATCTCAATGTAGGGACAAAAGTGCAATTTCAATACACTACATTATAAAGTTTAATGAAATTTATTTTTAAAGTAATTTTATTTAACATCTCAGTCTCATAAATCAAGTATCATAAATTAAGCATCTCAGTATCATATATCAAGGCAAAAAAATAACTCTAGTCTCATTTAATTTTTTTTATTTAAAAATAAAAGTTATACGGAACTGTGACTTAGTTGGTACAGGGAATACCCAGAAAGAAAACCCTAACCTCCAATGCAGGTGAGTAATTCCTTTGTACCACATAGCCTTAGAAAGTTGCTTAGGTCTAAAGAGATTGTGGCTTTTCTAGCTTAATACAGATAGTATTTCAGAAGTCAAATTTAAAACTAGATCTTAGGATATTAAGAACCTCATATCTAGAGCTGAAAGGATTGAAGAGACCATCTAATAACACCCTTTCATTTTATTAATGAGGAAACTGAGAGAGGGTAAGTAACTTGGCTGATGCAGAAGCCAGTTCTCTTGTATCCATGGTACCACTCTCTTGCTGCTCCATTAGAAGGGGAAATGGATTTTTAACATGCTTTCTTGGAATTATTATTGTGTCCTTTAAAATATCACATATGTGAAAATTAATTTTTCAGCATGGATTTCTACATTACATAGAATGAGATAAAAAAATGATATTTTCCCGTAATTTTACAAACGTTTTTTGCTTTGCTCTTTTGTTTTCTGTTATTTTAATGAGCAAAAAATTAATGCATTAGCTATAGTTCTCATAAGCAATCAAAATTGCAAATGACAGAATTTCTTTCACACACACACACACATACACACACTACTCTTGCATATCTAAAATTAGAGAAACCAAAACTAAATTCATAACAGCTTCCCTACATCTATACTAGCTGACCACAGCTGGTTAGTAAGGGGGAGAGGGAAGGAAGGGAAAAGCACCACTGGGGTTGACTACAGAACAGACCCAGAACAGTCTCAGTCAGAGCCCTCCCAGCATGGAGAGTCTTAGTATAATCTGTATGCCTGTCACCAACTACTGATATCCTTTCAGTTTCATTATTCATTGCCCTATGAGCACACAGGAACCACCTGGCTTGTACCCTCCCAGTCTGCTCCTTTTTTCATTCCCTGAAACAAAATAAAGACTGCAAATGCATTATTTTACAGGGATATTTCTTGCCATTATCTTAAGGTAGGCTCTCTTCCCCATTTGTGTCAAGATATTGAGAGGCCAGTATTATTTAACACAGCTTGTCTTCTGCAGTACTGATGGCCAAATTTACATCCTGTGTGAATGAGTTCTCACACAGGGTTACATAGGATGTGAACCAAGCCCTGAAAACACAAGCCAAGTGCATCCATTGTCCCACATGTCTAAACAGGGGTAGGTTCTGGATGGTTTTCATGCCTGGCATCCATTTGGCAATGCTGTTTTGAGACAAGGGATTCAGAAAAAACTTTCCAAATATCAACCTCAAAAAATTAGGCTGTGGTTCTGAATGCTTTATGGCTATTATGTCTTTTTAGAAGCTCTAGGAATATAAACACAGACTATATTTCAAAAGAAGGTAGAATCTCAGTACTGACCCTTTTCCAGCATAAATTGTCACAGACTAAGCAAAAGGTGTTAATGGAGATAATAAGATACATATGTCTCTGAATCCATCCAGCACTGTTGGAAGACAGGGTGATTGCTGTCCAATATTTGCCTCTACTTTAGAATGATGGTGAGCCTACACTGCCAAAGCAAAAAGGATCATGGCTCATCAGTATCTTGCCATGTTTCTGGATTATGAAGGATGAATAACACATAATTTACTACAAACTCACTAGTATAAATGGTTAGAGAGTAGAAGCTGGATGCAGGGGAAAAGGGAGACTTCAGATAGGTCCAGAATGCCTGTTTTCACCCCTACTCCACCAAAAACTAACTGTATGATATTAGTCAAATTAATTTCTCTGTATCTCAGTTTTCCCAGGTTTTCCTACTCCTGCTCCCCCTACCATTACTTTTCAATTTCTCCCACTTTTCTCTTCTAAATTCTAAGTATGAGTGACTCAGTGAAGGATTGTTGAATGAATAAATATGACAACTCTAACATTATTTCCAAATTGCATTTGAGTAGCAGTGATAAAACAGCAGCAGGACAGTTTTGGATGGCAGGATAGTACAAAAAGAAATAGAGTGAATCAGATTGACAGATATTGCCCACTCAGATCATATTGTCGTAGGTCAGTCAATTCAGTTGTATCCAACATTTTGTGACCCCATTTGGGGTTTTCTTGGCAAAGATACTGGAGTGTTTTGCCATTCCCTTCTCCAGTTCATTTTACAGATAAGGAAATTGAGACAAACAGGGCTAAGTGACTTGTCCAGGGTCACAAAGCAAGTGTCTGAAGACTGATTTGAATACAAGTCTTCTCCAGGCCAAGTTATAACAAGGTACCTTATTTCCCAGGGAGTATCAGACCTTGCTTCACTCTCTACCCCTCATAGTTAAGGAGGCAAAGGTGGCCTGAAATAGGGACACTAAGGCAACAGGATCTTGATGTGGTATCTACATATGGATTTGACCCAGACTTCCAAAGACTGGAAGGTGAGATGTGAGGACAGAAATAAATGTGGGAAGACAGTTTTCCACCCAGGAAGGAAATTACTCACTTTCTTCTCCCAAGGAGTCAGTGCCCTGGGGGAAAAATACATCCCATAGCAGTTACATCTCTGGTCTTATATTAAGGGCTGGGTTAGGAAATTAAAAATAGATGTGTGTAACTGACTAAAAAATATAAAAGATATTGAGTAATTAACTCAGGCTAAGTCTTATGGGAAGAAAAGTTCAGTTGCACTGTGACTTGAATTGACACATCATTCGTCTGATTTCCTGTGGAACTTCACTACTGAAAATACTTCTATAGTGAAAAGAATGAAAAAACAGAATTCCAAAATCAATCCTCCTAAACTCTTTACAACCTGCCTAAGACAATCTATGACAAAATCACGTGATAGATATGCTTGATGTGTCCTTCCAATATCTCCCTTATTGAAAGAGAGAGAGGTGGAACTCAAAGTTTTAGGAACAACTGTCAGGTATTGTTCTTGCTCCTAGGAAACAAGAAATACAGGTAATGGGGAATAGAAAGTCGTCTGGCCCTACAGGACAAAAGAGAAGATGGGGACAAGGGAAGGGAGGGATGATAGAAGAGAGGGCAGATTAATGATAGGGGAAATTAGAATGCTTGGTGTATTTGGGTGGGGAGAGGGGACAAATGGGAACCCAAAATTTTGTGAAAATGAATGTAAAAAGTTAAATAAATAAATTTATTTTTAAAAAGAGAGAGGAAAAAAATGTAATATATAGAGTATGTCAGTGAAAATGTGAAAATTCCACATAGAATTGTTCCATTCTACCAGTTAACCATTACACTAAGCAGATCTAAATGGCTTCTCAGCTCTATGACTCATTTCTGACTCAGCTCTACTTCTAGTTATACAGGATGGAATAAAAAAGAGGGAGATATAGATTGTCTAGCCTACATCCTGGGGAGTAATCTGAATAAGATCCTTAATAAAAGTGAAAAATGGAAAGAAGGAAGGAAGGAGAGAAAAGGGGAGAGAGGGATGAAGAGAAAGCAGTATAAGAATGGAAGGTAATTTCCCTTGATCATTGAAATGCCCTTAAATTTTGAATGTTTCCACGATCATATTCTTACTACCATTAGACACATAGTTCCTCAGTATTTCTTCCCAACCCCTACACCAATCTGGCTGAAATTATGTTGGTCTAGTCCAGCATATCCAAATCTATTCAGAAGATATGCTAGTCTTAGGTTGATATTCAAACATATTTCATTAATCACATGAGGCCAAAATTCTCAGCCATTCAGGAAATATCCTGTTTGACTTGCACATCCGCACATCACTTAACAGGTCACACAGGCAAAGCCTAACACATCGAGCAACTGGCCTTGCATGTCACCCACTATCTGTGCCTACCTTGTTGAAAGAAACAAGAAATTCAGAAAAGTGCCAAGGATTTGTTCTCGATTTACAGAGCCATCATCAGGGAAAGAAAACAACAGCATTAATCTGCATTCTCTTTTTAACAAAAAGGAGGGCAGATCAAGCCTGTTAGGAATTCTAATTATTATTCTAATGACTTGAAACAAAGAATCATTTGAAAAATCCTTTAAAAAAGTAAACTTCCTTAAAACTGTGACTATAGGTTTCCTCCTGCTAAGTATTAAAATTGATCCACTCTAAAAACCAGGAAAAATGCAATCACCATGAGCAAGAAGCAAATCAGAAAAACAAAGACTATAGAATCTTACTATGGGGATAGGGAAGATAAAAATATGAATTCAGAAGAGGACAGCATTGACACTGTACTCACATCTGAAACCTCAAAAGGGTATATGAACTGTTCTCAAGTGCAAAAAGCATTCTTAGAAGAACTCAAGAAGAATTTTAAAAGCCAAATTAGAGAGGTGGAAGAAAAATTGACCAACAATTTTAAAAATACAATTGACTGACAAAAGAAAGAAAAAGAATTCACTGAAGACAACTACTTAAAAAAAAGAAAATTGGCCAAAGTGAATAAAGAGATACAAACCTAACTGGGAAAATTGGACAAATGGAAAAGGAGGTACAAAAACTAACAAAAGAAAACAATTAGTTAAAAATTAGAATTGGGCAAGTAGAAGCTAATGAATCTATGACACATTAAGAATCAGTCAAATAAAATCTAAAAAATGAAAAAATAGAAGAAAATGTAAAATATCTCATTGGAAAAGCAACTGACCTAGAAAATAGATCCAGGAGAGGAAATATAAGAATTATTGGTCTATCAGAAAGCTATGATTAAAAAAAAAAAAAGCCTGGACAATGTCTTCCAGGAAATCATCAAGGAAAACTGCCCTAAGGTCCTAGATTCAGAGGGCAAAATAGTGATCAAAAGAATCTACTGATCACTTCCTTAAAGAGATCACAGATTGAAAACACCAAGAAATATTGTTGCCAAATTCCAGAACTATCAGGAAATGTTTTAGGTCCTTGCATTGCTGAAAATGTCTAAGTCCATCAGAAACAGTTCTGGTTCTGGTTCTGCTCATTTCACTCAGAATCAGATGAGCAGAACCAGAATATTACACACAGTAAGAGCCACCGTGTGCAACATACAAAGGACTCGATGCAAAATGCCTTCCACATTCAGAGAAAGAACTATAGAGTCAGAATGCACGATGAAGCAGACTTATTTTCTCTTTTCTTATGTTTTGTTTTGATTTGTTTTTTCTCATGGTTTCTATCATTCATTTTAATTCTTCTACATTGCTCACTAATGTGAAAATATGTTTAATAAGAATATATGTGCAGAATTCGTATAAGGTTGCACATCATCTTGGAGAGGGAAGCGGTGGAAAGGGAAGGGGAGAGAATTTGAAAGTTATGGTAGTGATGACTGAAAGCTGAAAAATTAATTTTAAATTCTTTTTAAAAGCAAAAAAAAATAAATAGTCAAGTTGCAAAAGTATAAAAAGGCATAAAATTCTTACTTTGGTCAATCATTAGTCTAGAGAAGTGCACTCTCAGTGACCACCCCCAGGTTGTCTGGGTCCTCTAAATCATTTTTTCCTGGAAGTACTACTGCTTGAGTCAGTAGTAGTGATCCATTGACACTGTCAGCATTTTCTCCCGGACATAACTGATTCACTTCTGACTCATGGTCAAAGTAGGGTGTCTTTTATTTTAAATCATGTCTTAAACAGTAAGTGTCACAATCTATCGACAAACCAGCTATAATGAATCCTTTGTAGGCTGCTGTTTGGTAGTACTGGGCTACATATTTATAAAACAACACAAGGTTGCTTATATTAGTATATTATGAGGAAAGGTTCTGATCAGATAAATAATCTTGGATTTGTTTTCTATTTCAGTTATGGGAGGAATATTATTTTGTTATAAATATGTAAATCTTTGGACTGCTTTACTATTGACTTTTCTGTACCTCTGTTTCTTCATCTATAAAATAAGGATGATGACAATATTTGCTTTATTAAACTCAAAATGATATCAGAAGGGGTCAGATCAAATAGGAGAATTAGACACTTAGTACAGGCACATGTAAAATATAGTTAATCTGGAGAAAACAGTGGGCAGACATAACAGGCTTCACTTATTTGAAGCCTTATCATGTTGAAGAGAAATAAAATTTATTTTGTTTTGTCCCAGAGGGGAGAATTAGGTAGCACTAATGGTTGTTAGGCATTAGAAGGCAGATTTTAACAGTTTCTTTTTACATTAACAAAAATAAATCTTTTTAGCAATTAAAATCCTCAAAAAGTAAAATGGGGTGCTTTAGGAGATAGTAAGTTCCCCATTATTGGAGGGCTATTTAGTCTCTACTTAAGGATATTGTAAAGAGTATTTATGCTTTAAGTAAAGACTAAATGTTCATTGAAGTATCTTCTAAAATTCTGTATATATAATAAATTCCTGTGTTGAAAGCAGCAGTGGGACAATGGCAGCCAGAGTCCCCCTGGATGAACATCATTTGGTTTTGGTTTGGTTTTAGTTTGTTTTTCTTCTGGTTCTATTTCTTGAAAGTAAGACCTGGGGGTTTTGTTTTGTTGCCATGTGTGTGTGCATGCATGCATGTGTGTGTGTGTGTGTGTGTGTGTGTCCTCAACACTTAACATAATGCCTGACACACAGTAACCATTAAATAAATGTTTGTTGGATGACTGACTTTTTGGTATAGAAAGTTGGAGGGACTGGAGGACTAGCAATGAACTTTTAAAAATTCTTAGAAAAAGTGAGACTGAGGGATGAGAGGATAAGGAGTGATCAAGGGCAGCTTGATCATAATGGCATAATGATAGAGTATGGGACCTGGAGTCAAGAAGACTCATCTTTATCAATTCAACTCTAGTCTCAAATGCTTACTACCCATGTGACCCTAGGCAAGGCCACCCTGTTGGCCTCAGTTTCCTCATCTGTAAAATGAGCTAGAAAAGGAAAAGGCAAACCACTCCAGTATCTTTGCCAAGAAAACCCAAATGGAATCATGAAGAGTCAGATATGACTAAAAAGGACTGAAGAACAAGAAGTTGTAAACAAAGGAAGGAATTTAAGAGTTCAGAATTGAGGGAGCAGCATGTCTGTGTGTGAGGGCAAGATCCTGTGTCATGACCATTTTTCTGAGTGGCTAAGGTTGATTAGGTTAGAGGGGTTGAGAAGGTTGATGAACTGAGAATACAGAGTGTTACACAATGTATCGGTGCAATCTATCAGCGAAATTCCTGATTCTAAAGGCAGAGGTTGGAATGTAAAGAAAGACTGTAAACCAGGCACTGAGATCCTTAAGAAAAAACAAAAGCAAACAGCTACAACCTGGCAGATGATGCCAGCAGAGTATTTGATGGGGCAAAACAGACTTAAGGAATGAATTTCAAAGAAGGATAGGTTTCCAAGTAATGGTAACAAAGGGAGAGACTTCTAGTTCAAGTAAGAAATAGAGTATTCCTACCCTTCCTACGCCATTGTGTCAAGTTCTCTAACACTAGAGAAAATAGCCAGGGGTACAGAGGAGAGAGAAGAGAGCTTGCTAGCTGTTAGATTAAGAAAATGCCCATTTACTAGACTCCTTGCTAACCAGGGTCCAGTGATAATACAGGGTAGCACAAAACTGTATTTTCTCATACCCAAAGAAGGGATTGAGCCAACTAGCAGATGAAGCCAGGCATCTGGTTCACAGAGGCCTGACTGAACTCACTCTAGGTGCCAGATTCATTGCTTCATACCCTGTAGGTATAATGTGCACTTGGTTTATGCTTGGATTTGGACATGATATCTAAGTCTCTGGTATTGGAAATAAAAGACACCTGGAACTCAATCTCTTACTGGTTAAAATGATCTGCTTATCTCAGATGTTTTGGTCAAACAGGGCACAGTAAATTGTGCCTCCATATTTAGCAACATTTTTAGTGGTGGGGAGGCTTCCAAATTCTGCCAAGGATTTTCCTCACATCTCTTCTATCTATTGCCAGAGAAGATACAAGGAAGTGCTGAGTCAAGGACTTTCAGGTCAACATTTCTGCCTGGACCTTTAGCAGTAATGGAAGTCTAGAGTTGCTTTAGTGATACATAGCAAAGTCCATACAACTTCTGGGTAGAAACAGGCTTCTGGGTCAGGAGGACTTCAAGCCCAATCCCTTAGAAAGGCACATGTTGGTCTCCTACTTTTACCAGTCCAATGATGGTAACTGTTTTTCCTTCCCAGCAGGGAAGGAACTAGGAATGAGGTAGGGGACAGGGAATGGGGTGAGAAGGTAGGGTCTCTTTTGTAAGAAGCAGGACACCTTAAAGGGATGAATTTGAAGAATAAGAACTGGAGAAAATGATTAGGGCTTTTGGAATATTGTGATAGTCAAAAATAATATGGCAGCTGAGAGTACACTGAAACTGACACGGTGAGCGCCTTAGACAAAGATACCACAGGCTCTATGTATCACAGGTTTTACATACCCCCATGTGATTGAATCCACTCAGAATTATAGCTTCTCCACTGTTTACTATTTTCTAATCATTTGGGTTACAATTAACACAAAGTGAAGGCTTTAAATAAGGGAGGAATGTAGTAATATAAACGTCTCCCCATAAACTTAAGACACACTTTCTCATAAATTTGGAAAACACTTGTGTGAACACACAAAAAGGACTTTTTTTGGAAGGGCAATTAATATCTCTCCAATGTGCAGGCTATTGAAGTAAGGGGGTGATGTTATCACCATATTCTAGCTGGGTCTGCTACTTGCTGTTCTCATGTAGCATGAATTATCTTCTAGCCATGGATTCTTTGTTAGACATGACTCTCTGATCATCTCCTTTGGCTATTACTTTGACATTGTTTAACTGGTCATTTCCAGGCCTGGCTCCACTGGGCTCAAAATTATGAAACTATTTACTCTCTGCTTAAAGCTCCTATCTTCAACCGGAGCCCTTGGCTAAGATGCTATCTTATCTATGTAATAGCCTCTGACATTAAATCCCAATGGGTTTGTTTTTTTCCTAGAGTTCTTTTAGAAAAAGAAGAACATTTCTATGACCACAAAGAAGGATCTATTTTCCCAGATTTTTGGCTTGAATGGGCATTTCCTCTCCAGAGTTTCCTTGCCTCAAGAGTCAAACTCTGTAGAATACAGAGTATCCCCACATTTAAATTAATCCTACTTTTCTGAATCATATTTCCTAGTCAGTAAGGGAAGTTTTTCTATCAGGGGATTCTTTTTAAGCTATCTTTGGAAAGTTCATTTAACTACTTGTTTAATTTCCAATTACCAAACCACTCCAAGTTAGCATCTTTATAGAGGACTCTAGTCTAGCAATATTTCTGTGTTCAAGGCCTTTAATTTTCTTAGCTCCAAAACCCTTATGATATCGAGTATAAATAACTGAGAAAAGGAATGATAGAAAGACAAATGTAAAATCCAGAGGCCATGGTCATTTCTTCCCTGGCCCTAATAATTTCCCTGGACATTAATGTGTATATATGGCCAGCTGTCATAGAAGCAATGGATGGATTTTTTTCTTCATTGCTTTGATTTCTTTTTTTCCATTTACTTCCTTGCTCTAGGCCTCAGTTTCCACCCCCGTAAAATGAGAAGGGTGTACTAAATCAGCTTTAATATCCTTTCTAGATCTAAATCTATGATTTTTTAATCCTTTTCACTCCCTGGAATATTCTCCTAATCCTTTCCCTCACCAAAGTAAATCCCACCATGGCCAACCCTATCCTTAAGAGGAGGAGAGAATGGGTGACTGACTGGAAGCAGATAGGATAAGGGTCTGGTTATCAGTAGGATCTGAAGAGTTGAGGAAAAAAGGCAAGGGAGGAAAGTAGGGAAACTTGCAGCAGAGAAGGACAGAAATTTCTGGGACAGTCAGCCTAGAGCAACAGGGATATGGCATGTATATCAATTGAGCATATGCAAATTAGAGACTTTGTACTGCCTTCTAAGCACCAGTCACTTGATCTTTTCCGAGCAGACAAGCAAAATGCAAAAAAGTGGAACTCTAGTAGATTTTCTAGTTTGTTGTTTTTTGGTTTTTTTTTAAATGCATTTTATTTATTTATTGAAGCACTGGGAGAATTGTAGGGGAAAGGAACTTTCCCTGGAGTGGTAGCTTGATTTTCGAATGATCTGCAGGGGATGTTGGCATGTCTATTGCAGCATGAACCAACAGTTCCCTTGGATATTATCTAAAGATTACATTGATTAGATTACCAATTATTTAATCTCTCACAATAAATTCATTTTCCAAAGGTGCTCCTTTATTCCATTTTTTAAATGCCAAATCAAGATTCCTTAAAATCAAATTTCCATCTGAAAAAAATTCATTCTTAAATTTGAAATTAAGAAGAAATATTTTCTATTTGTCAATCCCTTGTCACTTATTTCTTACAACTCTCTTATATATCACTGATCTTTCCCAATTTTAAAGAGGCAGGATATATGATAAAGAAGTGCTTTTTTCCCAAGGTCATAAAACATAAGTTTATGACTTTCATTAATTGCTCAGTCCTGTAAGCCTTACTGATATAAACAGAGTGAGAGAGACAGAGACAGAGACAGAGACAGACAGAGACAGAGTTCTTAGCTCAATGAAAGTGGAGTAGAATCAGCCAAAAAAGGAGAGAAAAATTTAAATACACACACATCATTTTTCCCTTAAAAAATAATTGCTACATCTCGAACTATAATAACAGAAGTAGCCATAGGTGCAACTCTATCCCAGCTTTATTTGGACTTGGGAAAACCTGCAGGACTCATTCTTCAGTCTAATGGAGGCTGTAGCTCATGTTATATTCAGTATTATGTCTGGGAGGGAAAGCATTGTCTGGATGGCTTGGAATTCCCTCCCTCTGGCTTTTTTTCAACACTGTATTTATATAGCTAGAGGTAGGGTAATTATTTCTCCTGGCAAACAAAAGAAGTCTATGGTTATTTTGTTCTTTCCATCTCATTTAGATAGAAAACTACAATGGCTACTGGATAGGGAAATTAGCACACCCTCTTTCCTTCTCCTTTCTTGTTCCAAATGTTCAGTCTTTTCATATTTTGTTGGACCCACCTAGAACTTAATGCTAGAGATTTGATATCCTCTCTCATGTTCCCCTTGGTACATGAATACATCAGTTAGGATAGTCCAATTTTCTGTTCAGTCTTTCTGAGCTAGCTGCCAAAGCATGATTCAAGTCATTGTGGGGAATCATATTGTCTTTACTAGGTGGCTGTAGATGTACTTAAGCAGTTTCTCTCTACTCTTGGCATTGTAAAAGAAGGTGTAATCTCATTTTCTACTTCTGGGTGCTTTTGCAGTGAAATGCATATTACCCAGTTAAGAGGATTGATATGACATGTACCATGGATGAGTGATTAGTGTTTGGAAGGATAAGATTTTTTTTACATAGCTTTCTTGTTCTATCATGCAGTGCAGAACTCTGCAATACCTTTTTCAAGCAATGCTGACAGATCATTTGGGATCTTCCACAGCTATTCTCCATGCTCCTTTAGGCCCTCTATTAATCTCTTTACATAGACAGTCTTGTTCCTTGCAGATCATTTTTCATCAGGGAGATGTTCTTTATTTTGTAGTCTCAATGGTCCTCTCATGTAGCAAACACTCTTGTTCCTACACTTTTCTTTTCTTCTTTTTAATTTAAAAAGGCACCTGAGTTTCTTTGTTGAGCATAAGTTATATTCTAAGAAACTTTGTCAAGCACCATTCTTAGAAATTCTCAGGGGAGTATACGATAACTTACTTTCTTGTATTCAGTTCACCTGCACTTGTAAGGTGAACGGAATTTTCACATGAAGAGATGATTGTATTATCTCAATGTTTTTTAATGGGATATCCCTGGACTGATATTTTCTTTCTTACTCTGCCAAGTTTTCTTGAATGCATTCTTGCTTCTGAATAATCTAGGGCATTGTTTTCTCATCAGCATTAAAGCTAGACCAAATAAGTTCCTAGAAGTGAGGGAGGGGAGCAGAGAGAGAGGGCAAGGAGAGAGGCAGACAGAGACAAAGCAAAGGACAGAGACAGAGACTGGGGAACAGAGAGAGGAGAGAGACACAGAAAATGACAGAGATTGAAAAGGAGAGACAGAGATTATTGTCTGTATGAAACATACCTCATCTTCAAAAAAAAAATAAAAATCTTTGAAATGTACATCACTTTATATGAGGATACAAATTACAAATATTCTTCTGAACCCCATGCTAGCTTCACTGGAAAACAAAGAGATTTAACACAGAACCCCCTAAGGTGGTCAAGATGTCAATTCTTAAATTATGACAATCTTGACTACATTTTGATATTGGTAAGCCCTTTTGGAGGATAACTTTTGGTAGAAAAATGACACAATAGTATGTTGCTGGCTACATCTCAGGTATGTAACACATAGGAAAACACACACACACACACACACACACACACACACACCAAATAAATGTCTATAGGCTATATAATGGTGTAAGAAAAAATTCAGAGTAAATTGTTACAGCGAATTTTGTATCTGAAAACAACTTTTAAATTTAGACAGCTAAAGAATTAATAAAGTCTGGGACAACAAGTTGTGACTATATCCATATAGTTTATATCTTGACAGTTATTTAAAGCTGACAGTAGAAAGCTTTGGGCCAGGGTGGGGAACTTTCAACAGATACAACTAAATCATAGGTGGTAAATGAGTTTATAAATCACTATGCTTTTGGCCCATGTGATCTAAAAAGTTTCACGTAGGCTCTAGCCTTTTGTTTTCATCTTGGGATTGGAGGTTGAAGGTAGAAAGAATGGTTACTTCAATTGAAAGAACTCTGCCATTTATCACTTTTAACAACAGAAATGAACATATACCATTTTTGTCGCAGAAATATTAAAGCATCAATGAATAACTAAAAACATCTGAGAGGATTCCATTTGGATTTTTTGAGCAATACGATGGGTTCACAGTTGCTCAGCCAATCCTTGTTTGAGTCAGTCAGGAAGATGGGGGAGGGGGAAGGAATATGCAGTTTGTTTGATGGAGTGAGTAATGACTATATAGAGGAGATATTTTCATCCATCAAATTTAAAAGAAGGCTAATTGGGGTCTGCTACTTTATTGATTTTTAAATAACTTCAGTGCTAATTACTATCAAAATATAATACCATGAATAGTTGGAACTATTTTCTTTCTTTCAAATAAGCTGACAAATCAATTATTCATTCTGGACCAGTAACACATAATGCACAAAATGAGAAAAAGCACCTACTATTCAAAGTTTGTATTTCTGAATTCATTTTTTGAAAAGACTGTGAAAATCAGAATATAGAAGCCCAATGTATTCCTCATAGAAAACTTGAAAATATGACTTGAGGCAACGAAAGACTTTGAATTCTAAGTTACAGAAAGTTTTCATATTTAAGAATACATTCTTATCTCAATAATCAGGGGCTAACATAAATCTTTACATGGCGATGAAAATGTATATGCCCATTTTAATTACTGAAAACCTCTAAATTAGCTTGGTGCCGACTATAGTTTTCATGTCCTTAGCTATTCAATGTGTATAAACAATGGTGGGCATTGAAAGTTCCAAATTATACTGTATCTAGTTTCAGAGAGAGAAATATTACATGTTAGAAAAGTCATTG
Source organism: Bettongia penicillata ogilbyi (assembly GCA_023548195.1). Classification (NCBI taxonomy): domain Eukaryota; kingdom Metazoa; phylum Chordata; class Mammalia; order Diprotodontia; family Potoroidae; genus Bettongia; species Bettongia penicillata. The sequence continues at coordinate 395,771 of JAJHZJ010000943.1, forward strand.
TGTTTCTTTACAAAGCATCTACAAAATAATGCCTTTCTAACCACAGTAGTCCACTCAAAAACATTTTAAATTCTTGTGATTTCAATAAACTCTGTATGAGGTATAAAAAGGAAATGAGAGACCTCTTTGTAAGTATACTTCCTTTTGATTATTTTGCTTAGAGTGTCCAGTGTTTGCAAAGCTTTCACATATTTATAAAAGTTTATTGTAGATTAGCATTCATGAATATTCCCTTAATGCTACTTCCTGTTAAAAATTATTTCATAAGCTGACATCTATGTTATTCAGAGAGCCACAGGAAATAATACTACAATTTTTTTATAACTAGACTTTATGCATACTAGAGATCATGAGAAGCAAATAAGCATTTCTTAAACTAATTTCTTTTTAAAAAAATCATTGTATTTTTTTGTTATAGAATAATAGAATTTTTTACTGTGGGGGGAGGTAGCTTTAATCATCCTTATAAAAAGTAAATTGATTCTGCTGTCTTTTTCTTTCTTTTTCCTTTTTAGGCCACCATTCTCCCTCTTTTACATCAATATTTAAAGACAGCTATCATGTCCCCTCATACCTTCTCTTCTCCTGGCTAAATATTCCTAAGTTCTTCATACAGCACATTAAATCCTTTATCACCCTGACTGTCCTGTACTCACAGGCTTTCTGATGTCTTTCTTAAAATGGAGCATCCAGAATCAAACACAATACTCTAAAAGTTGTCTGAAGAGATCTTACTATATTATAAAACTCCATCAAGATAGCCTTGTGAGTAGTAGCACCCCCAGACCACTGTCCTGTTTTCAAATAAGTCCTCCGAATCATCAGCTAAAGAGATGTCTATTGTAGAGAAAAGACTAGCCATTTCTGCCAACTGCCACTCAAAGGACCTCTAAACCAGTCTAGCTGAAGCAGCTTAAGGAGGAGACAATAGGCAGTATATTCCAGCCTTATCAGAATACTACCTCCATTTTGACTACCATCTCCCCTCAGGCCCTGATGGAAACAGTCCAGAGTCCCCAAAACAAAAGCCTTTTGAACTGCAATGCTTCTAGTCCATTGTCCTCATCCATCATCTTGGGAAGCAAACCTTATGAAGTTGCAGCCTGGAATTTGCTCCTACAAGGGTATGGACTCATCAAATCAAAAAGGAAAGTTCTTGTCACCAAAGTCCTTTGCATTGTCAAATGGTTCAACATCAGAAATTTATATCATTTATCAGTGGAAGGTCATTAAAGAAAAAGTATTACCATCAGCTTTGCTGCTGCACTCCGAAAACCATGGGACCTTTCCATCTCACAGCTAAAACTATCCATATATATCCTTTTCCTCACATGATCTTCAGAGTAGAGTATCATGCTTTTATGTTTATATATCCAGAATTTAGCACAATGATTTGCATACAACAAACACTTTATAAATATTTTCTTTATTTATTCACTTATTTATTTGCTTTTTGTGTGTTTGGGGGGCGGGGGAGTCACAGGAAGTTATACTTAGCCAAAATCAGTTTCTCTAAAATTTCCACTCTTTGATCCTAGATCTGTCAGCTGCAGTCAAGCAGAAAAATGCTATTTCCCTTCAGGTCCTCAGCTTTTCTCCAAGCTAAATATTTTTTCAGGTCCTTTAATTAATTTTCATATAGCATAGTTTTCAGTCCTGTTATCAAACTTATGGTCTCCCTTAGAGTTTATCCAGCTTATTAGTATCACTCTTAAAATATCATGTTCCAAATCAAATACAATATTTCTTATCAGGAGAAAATGGAATGGGATTTATCATATTCTTTGTACAGAAAGGTATGCTTATATACATTAAACAGAAAGTTTTTGTTCTTATTTTCATAAATACAATTCCATCATAAATCAGGTAAATAAGTTGAAAGATTTACCCAGGAAGTATCAGAAATCTATTAAAGGCATTTTGCATATAGCAGCATATTAATATAATATATTTTCTGGAAGATTGTCATTTTTCATATGTCCAGTTAATCAATTCAGTACTAAACCATCCATGGTTCTTTCATTTGCCTCCATGTGGAAATTTTTATAGAAGTGTGAGTCAAATTTGGAAAGGAAAAAAAAAGATTAAGGCATGGTTGTGGGGGTTTATTCTCCAGTTTTTTTTTTTATTCAACTCATAAAACTCATACTTTTACTTTTGTAATAGGGTGCAGGACCCCTAGCATGTTATTTCCATTGGGCAATATGAGAAGCCTAGCATTCAAATGTTCTCATGCGATTGTCATAGTAATATCAAACAGGATAAAGATAAAAAAGAACGAGGCCAAAACACTGAGTAGCTTGGAGGAGCAGGGAAAATGGGGAAGCAAAAACTAGTCAATTTCATGATCTCTTCTGAAATTTCTAATTCAGAATTCACGCAAGCCCCTCCAGATTCAAAGAACAAAATAGAAGACGAAAACATTCAATGGAATCTCAGCCAATATGACTATATATTTCAAAACAGGAAAATTTTCATCTAGGAATGGAAACCAGTAAAGGAATCTACGTTCCTAAAGTTAGTTAGGACAGACTTCAAGCTAGGGGTAAATAGTGTATATCCAGAGAGGTGACTCAGAAACAGTATTAAACAAGATGCTGTATTAGAAGGCCATAGGGATTACACTTCAACTGGGTAAAGAGAAGGTGGAATTTTATAAATTAGGTCAAGTGGAGCCTGTTACCAGAGCCAAATGAAGCTAATTATATTATGTAACAGGGCTAGTGCTCCCATTAAGGTGAAAAAAGGTGGCCAGCCTTGAGCAAGGTGATGTTCTGGGAAGAACTCCTACCCCTAAAATAGCTCCTTCTTCTGCTTCCTGATCATTTAAATTCCTCTAACAGGAAACAAAGTCTTTAATTCCACAGCTTTAAATACCATTGAGAGAGGTTTAAGGATAAGACCTGGGCAAGAGAGTTCATTGGTTCAGAGAAGTCCTGATGGGGAAACTACCCCTACATCTTCGGCAGTCAGCACTTTCACTGACATATAGAGTTTTAGAGAGTTGTTTAGAAAACTAGGAGAGATTAAATGGGACAGGGTCCCCCCAGGGTCACATAGCCATGGATGATTCAGAGGCTAAACTTGAAATGCTTTTCTGGACTCAAAGATGATTCTCTATCTTCTATGACATACCACTTCCTTATTCACAATGCCCCCTCAATGCCTAGGTAATAGGCCTAGGTAAACATGCACTAAACTTGTTCATTTTATTTCTACAACCTTCCACCTTTCTGTGCTTTCATCTTCATTTCCAATCCTTCCTTCACCAAAGGAAAAAGAAAAATCTTCCAAAATTCCAAATGCCCTGCTCCTGGTCAACCCTTAGAAGGTCAACACTCTATCACCTACATGAGTGTGCTCTCTTGGGCAATACTTCAATACTCCAGAATTGATTTTTGATCAGCCTCCTATTCAAATAAGATAATGCATGAAAAGAACTAAATTCATGTAGTGATCATGATGATGATGAAGATGATGAGTTTCCTTGAGAACATAGATTGCTTTACTTTCATGGGTTTTTTATCCTCATCACCTAAAACAGTGCCTAAAATTTTCATAAAGAACAGGTAATTCCCTCAGTATGCAGAGCTCCTGGTGCAAGAGGTTTCTCCCTCAATTTATGATGTATTCTAGCACCAAGAATTACCTGAAATTGAGAGAAGTTAAGTGAACTTAAGAACATCATAAAGTTCATTCAGATTTCAAACCCAGCTTTCCCTGTTCCCAAATCTAGCACTTCTTGTCTGATGAAGCCTATGGACCCCTTTTCAGAATAATGTTTTTAAGTGCATAAAACAAAATACATAGGATACCAAAGGAAACAAATTATATTGAAATAAAAATGTAATTTTTTCCTAATCCAGTTTCATAGGCATTCTCAGATCTATTCTTGTACCCCTTGAGAGGTAGCTAGAGTCTATGGTTCTCAGGTTAGGAACCCTATCCTAAGGGACCTTGCCTTTAATAGGTGCTTAATAAATATGTCAAACTAAATGGAGTACTTACTTGTCCTATGTATGCCCCAATTCCTCAAGACTTCCAATAACAACTCTAATTAATTAGAAGTGAAGTGTTAATGGCGAATAATGCTTTAATGTATCTCACCTCTTCATAATTCCAGTAAGAAATTCAGGAATTACAATAGAACCAGTTAAGGAGATGGTCTCATTTCAATTCAGTAAGTTCTTATTGAGCCAACTATCTGCAAACCATAAAGGAGAAATAAGAGCACTATAATTCATGTATCTGATCCCATCCCCCAAGGAGTTTATAATCTATTTTAGAAGATAAAAGAGAGCAATACTTGAAAGTTTAAATAATAAGAAGAAGGAATATATGGGGACTGTTAGTCCCTATGGGATAGGGACTAATTCTGTGATTTTGTTGTTACAGGGAATTCTTGGATGAGGAATCTCTTTCTACCAATATTGATTGGCACCTTTTCAGTAATTAAGAAACTTAGAGAATTGCTGAGAGCACTGAGATGAGATTTGCCTAGGGTCTTCAAAAAGCAACTAGGTGTCAAGGGGCAGGAGTACATGAAAAGGTCAATATTAGTGTAGCAGGGAATTCAGGTTCTAGAAACTCTGAGAATGACAGGAAGAAAGAAGGAAAAAAAAACTTTGGGGATCCTTCGCTCAAATAACAGATAAAGAAGATGAGGTCCAAAGGCTTTTAGAGACAGAGATGGTACTTGAACCAAGAGCTGCTGAATTTTAATCAGCATCTATACTAGGGGTCAGTGCACTAGGGCTTAAAAGGCAAATCCTGTCCATGGCCCTCATTTTTGTGGAGGGGAATTTGATTTAATACCAGAAAGCTTTACATAAAAATATTGTCTGTGGCCATAGTTGCCATCTCCTGCTACCATGCCCTTAGAGATCTGAATATGAGCTTGGATTTTAAGGTGGGGGGGACTGGGGAGGGGAGATAGGGTGCTCAGGATCAGAAGTTGCAGCTAAAAGGCCTAATCTAATCTATTTATTTTTAAAGCTATCATATAAATAAAACAGACACTTTCTACCTTCTCCAGTGGTTCTACTGGAGATTCATTTCTTAATGAATACTTCCAGTGGTTGTGAATTCCATTTGGGGAACTGGCAAATTCTACACAGGAATATATGAGGGGCTGACTCACATAGCTATACCTGTTTGACCTTTAAAAAAGAGTACAGTATTGAAACACAGTAATTAATAATGCTGACTATTATTGAGCAACGACTGTGTCCTATTTTCTATTACTAGGATAAGCAAGGTATCATCCTTGCCTAATGGAATGGCATTAATTAAACAAATTTAATTAAACAAATAAGATGCAAGAAGCTGCCAAAAATGAGTAAACAAAGCCAAATCCCCAACACATCCTAAACACCTCAGCAGTTCCTTGTAACCTCATTGTTTCTGCGTGTGGCATCTCCACTCAGTCACCATTCTCAGAATAAGGGTATTATCTTTAACTTTTCCTTCTCCCTCTCTTGTCTTATCAATCTTACCCAATCCTATTGATGAGATTTTGGGAGCATCTCTCACATGAGCTTCGTCTTTCTGTTGCAAAGGAATGCTAAGGACAAATAAATAAATAAAGAGAACACCAGCCCTATTACCTGGTGCAATTACCTTTATCTGGCTCTGACTAAAGGCTAGACTTGACCTAGTCTGTAAAACTCCACCTTTTCTTTTTCCAGTTTAGATATAATCCCTTTGACTTCCTAATACTGATGAAAAAAAGTGGCCGATCTTATGAAAATTTAACAATTGGTTCTCTCAAGAAGGTTTGCACTGATTATAATTCTGAAATATTCATACTATAACATCAATATTATAAAAATGAAAAATTTTGAAGACTTTATAAATTATGAGAAAGAAAATGAGTAGAAGGAGAACAGTTTATACAATAACAATAGGATAAATATAAATGCCTTTGGAAGTTGTAAGACTAGAAGTAGGATCACCCGTGATGCCAGAGAACCAATGATGAGACAAGATATTAACCTCCTGACAGAAAGGCGATAGATTCAGAGGAAAGAATAAGTTATATATATATTTTGGTATAAAGACAGGGAAGGAATTTGTTTGCTTGAGTGTGTATATTTTTACGAGTAATTTTTTCCCCAATAAGGAGGGGACAGTTAAGTAGAAAGAAAATAGATTTCTGTTTGGGGAAAAAAAATTCAAAAAGGAGAGAATGGGGTGCTACAGATAGGGAATATTGCAAACATTTTCAGATAAGAATATTGTATTCTTAGTTTTGCTTAAATGTGTTACTGTTACAAGAGCTCCTGTGGAGTGAGGGTAATCTAGAAATGTTTGTAAAGTAAAAACAAAACATGGCAATAAAACTATTTTTATAAGACCAAATTGCCCCTAGAATAAAATATAAAATCCTCTTATTGGTATTAAAAATTCTTCTTAATCAGACCCCTACCTACCCTTCAAGTCATATTTTATATTGATTCCCCTATGACACTCTCTGTTCTAGTTAAGCTGACCTACTTGCTGCTCTCCCTTGAAAAACATTCCATCTTTTTCCGTTGCTCCAGGTGCTCCTCAACATCTGGAATGCACTCCTTGCTCATGTTCACCTCTTAGAAACCTTAGCATCCATCAAATCAATTCTTGAGATCTGTCTTCTACAGGAGGCCTTGGCATTCTTCCTCTTGCAGGGATGTCTTATTATTTTGTATATAGGAGATGTTCTTGGGTAATGCAGGGGTTGTCAAACTACAGTCTGTGTGTCAGATTCAGCTCACTATTCGTTTTTGCACATCTGGCAAACTGAAACTGTTTTTTACACTTTTAAGTGCTTTGTATAAATATTTATTGAATAATATTTATTTAAATACTTTATTTGAAACTATAAAAACCATTCTTAAAAGGCAACAGACTGGATTTAGCCCACAGGCCATATTTTGCTGATCCTCGTTTAGTGGATAGAGAGGTTGACTTGTAGTCAGGTAGTCCTGACATACTAGCTGTGTGATCCTGGACATATAACTTAAATTCACAGTATTCTTGGCAACTCTCTAAAATTACAAGTTTCAGAGCAGGTGCTGATCTGCACTATTAGAGAACTTTTTTTTCACCATGTGTTCCCTAAAAAAATGCAATAATAGAGACAAATCTAGTGTAGTCTTTATTTACTTACATGAATGTATGTTATATTCTACACACACACACACACACATACACATCACTAGAATATAAACTCTTTGAGGAAAAGAAATTTTTATTTTTTTCTATTTCTTAATAGCATATTCTGTTGCACAATTCATATACTTCTAGACTTGTAGTCAAGATGACCTAAATTTGAATGCTGCCTCAGATACTTACTAGACGATAATTGTTTTCAAGTGTTTGAAGGACTACTTTGAGGGAAAGGGATCTGATTTCTTCTGTTTGAACTCGACAAAATGAACAAGGAACAATGTGTCAAAGTTGCAAAAAGGCAAATTTGAGCTTAATATTAAGAATAAATTTCTAGCAATTTGTGATCTACAAAAGTAGATCAGACCACCTTAATATGTAGGGGATTCCTTGTCCTTAGAGACCATCAAGCAGAGGCTTACTGATCACCTGTTTGGTATAATGCAATGGAAATTCTTTTACTATTTCCTTTACTAGAAGTCTTGGAATAGGCAACTCTTCTAACTCTCAAATCCTGTGATTTCATGATACATGGGATGAGTTAAAGAGAGAGAGATGGAGAGAGAAAGGGGGAGAGAGAGAAAGACACACAGAGAGAGAGAGAGATGTAAGTATCCTATGGGGTTCTGTTCTGGGCTCTCTTTTCTTCTCCTTTATACTACTTGATGTGATCCATCAGTTTCCAACAATTTAATTACCATCTCTACACTCACAATTCTCAAATGTACCTAACCTGCCCCAATCTCTTTGCTGACCTCCAGTCTCACATATGCAATTGCCATGTCGATACGGCAAATGGTTTAGTAGACATTTTCAACTCAACATGTCCAAAATGAAACTCATTATTTTCCTTCTAACCTGTCCCCTCCTCCTACCTTCTCTATTACAGTAGAGGGCAACACTGTTTTCCCAATCCTTACTCTCAAAACCTAGGTCATCCTTGACTCATAACTCTCTCACTCCCTATATCCAATCTGTTGCCAAATTCTGTCAATGCTACCTTTGTAACATCTCTCAAATGTGTCCTCTTCTCTCCGATACTACTTTGATTTTGCTGAAGGCCCTCCTCACTCTTCCAATGGCTTGCCAGTGAGTCTGCCTGCTTTGTCACATCTCTCCCCATTCCAATCCATCCTTCATTCAGCCACCAGAGAAATTTCCCTACAGATCTGATCTTATCACCCTGCCCCACCCCACATTCTACTCAATAAACTCCAGTCAAACCTTATTGCTGTAGTACAAAATCCTCTGTCCAAAGTTCGAAACCTTTCATGATCTTGCCCCATCTTACCCTTTTCAGCATTCTTACCATCTTTCTTCCTGAAACGTACTCTTCAATTCAGTGATCTCCTTGCTGTTCCCTAAATAAGACAGTTTATCTCACTCTGAGCATTTTCTATGGCTATTCCTCATGCCTAGCATGTTCTCCCTCCTCATTTCCATCTACTGACTCCCTTGGCTTCCATTAACTCCTAACTAATATCCCATCTTCTATAGGAAGTTTTCCCCCAACGCCTCTTAAATCTAGTGCCTTCCTTCCCTTATTTATTCTGTGTATAGTATATTTGTATATGTTTATTTGCTTGTTGACTCACTCATTAGATTGTGAACTCCTTGAGGGCAGAGGCTGTCTTTTGACTTTTTTGGTGTGACCTTAACATTTAGGGTCTGGCACATAGTAGGTACTTAATAAATGTCTATTTACTGACATAGTGATTTGACCCACATTGTAGCTATCTCAACAGAGACAAGACGACTGTATGTTGGGAATTTTGTAGAGAGGGTCTATGCTTCATGTAGAAAATTGTACCAGATGACCTCTAAGTTCTTTCTCAACTCTACAATTCTTTGGGAATTTTTTCTATTCTTTTTAAAAAATATATTGATAAATCAACATTTTATCTACAAGAAAATATTTATTTATTTGATGATTGTCATTGTAACTTTATAATTACTATATTATCTGAAGATAGTTATTTATCATTATAATATAATAGTTGAAATATGTTGTGTTTAAATAAGTTACCAGGAAAATGAAAGTTGCTTGGATATAAATATCAAAATATGTCATTTGGTAAGCAGGAGTATAATTATTTTCACAAAAGAGAAAAAATACAATTATGTCTATGCACAAACAATACATGGTGATCTTGAAACAAAATATCCTTTGATATCCAATTCACATTATATTTGAATATAATCGGCATGCTACCAATGAACATGTTTCTGTGGTGATGGTGGTGGCTCTTTTAAAATGCCAGAATTATTCTATATTTTGTCTAGTTCGTAAATTCTATCTGATCATTTAGCAATTGAGAAGTGACTGGATCACTGTTCTTATTAATTTAGATTCTTCCCTAACAATGGAATATTCATCCAAAATGTGTAGAGGAATTAAATTTCTCCAACTTTTCTCCATCTCTTTCATCATCTTCTTCACTTAGGAGAAGTGGGCTCATTGATTACTTTTCATGTCAGTAAATCTGTGATTTTATAAGATGTGAGCATTTTCTTCTATAATATAGACTGGCAACTATTCATGAACTCTTGTCTCCTGTGATTCTTGTCAATATTGTACCAAAATTCTCTTACAGGAGGTCTGACTAATATGCTTGTGACAATCTTCAAGTTCTCACAACATTTCATGTAACCAATGGAACATGATGACTTCATCAGTTATCCTTTTCTGTCACCACCTCACTGACAGGTTTACCTTCTTTTCTGTCCATACATCTCTCTGATAACATTTTCCATTCCACTTCTCTTGCACAATTTTTGTTTCCTAATATATTGCAATTTACTCATACCTACCAAAATTCTCTCCATATCTTTTGTTTGAAAACTTTAGTTATTTAAAGACTGTCATTTTACACTATTTTTTGGATTGGAATAATTTTTTTTCTATGACATAGTGTCATAAAGAGCAAATAAATTTTCTGGGTCATCCCTCTTAAAAGCAGTTTGTGTTATGTAAGTCATGACATAGTTGAACTATATTGCTAATCCTCCATTAAAGACAAACTTCATTGTCTTATTGTGAAGAAAAAATAGTGCAAGAACAAATAGCATCATAAAGAAAAACAACTTTGGGTGGATCAGAGCCAAGATGGTGGAATAGAAAGATGTACATACTCCAGCTCTTCCCCCACAGCCCATAAAATACCTGCAAAAATGACTCTCACCAAATTCTAGAGCAGAAGAAACCACAAAATGACAGAGTGAAAGAGATTTCCAGGTCAAGGTAGCCTGGAAGGCCAACAAGAAAGGTCTATTGCAAGGGGCATGGAGCAGAGCTCAGTCCAGCCTTGGACATGCAACACTGGAAGGAACATGACCAGGACAGGACTCAGGGGCAGAATCCCAGCAGCAGCAATTCTCAGATCCCTCAATCCACAAATGTCAAAGACAGCTTCAAAGATCAGTGAGAAAGCTTTTTCACCTAGATGACAAGGGAGAGGGTCTTCACCCAGCTCCAACTCCAGGCAGCAGCAAGGGCTGCAGCAGCAGCAGTGTCCATATATGGAGCCCTACTCCTAAAGTCTTGGGGGAATTGAGCAGGTGATCTGAATCCCAGACCTGAGAGGTGAAATCTCAACCAGGAGCCTGGCCCAGGAGTGAGGAAGAGCTCTGGCCTGTCAGAGTTGGAGGCAGTTGTGGAGAGGGAATTCTACTATTCACAGATTCTGGGCACAAAAGTTTTTAGTTGCTCCCAGACCAGTGTGCAGACCAGGAGAGGAGTAAACTCCTCTCCCTTGATTGTGCCACCTTGGAGGAACTGAGAAATGACAGGTCCTCAGAATATACCTTCCCCTTGACAAAGGATTCAAAAGTCAATAACTGGCTGGGAAAATGCTTAAAAAAGGGAAAAAATAAGACTATAGAAGGGTACTTTCTTGGTGAACAGGTATTTTCTCTCATCTTTCAGATGAGGAAGAACAATGCATACCCATACCATCAGAGAAAGCCAAGGCTTCCAAAACCTCAAAAGTAAATATGCAATGGTCTCAGTCCATGGGAGAGATCAAAAAAGAATTTTGAAAATCAAGTAAGAGAGGTGGAGGAAAAATTGGGAAGAGAAATGAGAGTGATGCAAGAAAATTATGAAAACTGAGTCACCAGCTTGCTAAAGGAGAACCAAAAAAATGCTTTAAAAAAAAGCACACAGCTTTAAAAATAGGCTAAGTCAATTGACAAAAGAGGTCCAAAAAGCCAATGAGGAGAAAAATGCTTTAAAAAGCAGAACTAGTCAAATGGAAAAAGAGGTTCAAAAGCTCACTGAAGAAAATAGTTCTTCAAAAATTAGAAGGGAGCAGATGGAAACTAATGACTTTATGAGAAACCAAGAAATTACAAAATAAAGCCAAAGGAATGAAAAAACAGCAGACAATGTGAAATACCTCATTAGAAAAACAACTGACCTGGAAAATAGATCCAGGAGAGACAATTTAAAAAGCCATGATCAAAAAAAATAAAGCCTAAGCATCATCTTTCATGAAATTATCAAGGAAAACTGCCCTGATATTCTAGAAACTGAGGGCAAAATAAATATTGAAAGAATTCGCCAATCACCTCCTGAAAGAAAAAATCCTAGGAATATTGTAACCTTATCCCAGAGTTCCCATGTCAAGGAGAAAATATTGCAAGCAGCTAGAAAGAAACAATTTGAGTATTGTGGAAATACAACAAGGATAACACAAGATCTAGATTCTACATTAAGGGATCAAAGGGTATGGAATATGATAATCCAGAAGTCAAAAGAACTAGGATTAAAACCAAGAATCATCTACACAGCAAAACTGAGCATAATACTTCAGGGAAAACATGGTCATTCAATGAAGTAGAGGACTTTCAAGCATTCTTGATGAAAAGACCAGAGCTGAAAAGAAAATTTGCCTTTCAAGTACAAGAATTAAGAGAAGTATGAAAAGGTAAACATGAAAGAGAACTCATAAGGTACTTACTAAAGTTGAACTGTTTACATTCCTACATGGAAAGATAATATTTGTAATTCTTGAAACTTTTCTCAGTATTTAGATAGTTGGAGGGATTACACACACACACACACGCACACACACACACATACACACGTATATACGTATGTGTGTGTACAGACAGAGAGCAAAGGGTGTGTTGAATATCTAAAACAATAAAATTAAGGAGTGAGGGAGAAGTATATTGGGAGGAGAAAGGAAGAAATGAAATGGGGCAAATTATCTCTCATAAAAGAGGCAAGAAAAAGCTTTTTCAATGGAGGGGGAAAGTGGGGAAATGAGAGGGAAAAAGTGAAGCTTACTGTCTTCATATTTGGCTCAAGGAAGGAATAACGTGCACACTCAATTTGGTATGAAAACTTATCTTACACTATAGGAAAGTAGGGGAGAAGGGGATAAACAGGGTTGGGGAGATGATGGAAGGGAGGGCAAATGGGAGGAAGGAACAATTAGAGGTCAACACTCTTGCGGGGGGACAAGGTCAAAAGAAAAATAGAAGAAATGGGGGGCATGATAGGATGGAGGGAAATATAGTTAGTCTTACACAACATGACTATTATGGAAGTCATTTTCAAAATTACACATATATAGCCTATATTGAATTGCATGCCTTCTCAATGGGGATAGGTGGGGAAGAATGAAGGGAGAGAAGTTGGAACTCAAAGTTTTAAGAACAAATATTGAGAACTGTTTTTGCATACAACTGGGAAATAAGAAATACATGTAACAGGATATAGAAATTTGTCTTACCCTACAAGACAAGAGAGGAAATGGGGATAAGAGAAGAGAGGGATGTTAGAAGGGAGGGCAGATTGGGGGAAGGAGTAATCAGAATGCTTGGCATTTTGAGATGGGGGAGGGGAGAGATGAGAAAAAAATTTGGAACTCAAAATTTTGTGGAAATGAATGTTGAAAACTAAAAATAAATAAATGAACATTAAAAAAAGAAAAACAACTTTGAAAGACTTAAAACTCTGATCCATGTAATGACCAGTCATATCCCCAGAGGATTTATGATAAAGCATGTGGTCATCTCCTAACACATGACGAATTCAAGATACAGAAAGTGACAGTTTTGGACATGACCATTGTGTGCATTTGCTTTGCCTGACTATATTTACTTTTTACACTTTTTATCTCAGTTCTTACTGAAATTGGGGGTGGAAGCACAAGAGAAGAGGAGGAGGAGGAGGAATAGTAATGTGTCTCTCCTCCCAACCCAGGCAAAAACAAAAAGACCATTGAAATATTTTTAAAGATTCACAGAAGAGAACAGAAGGAAGTTCAGAAGGAAGCAGACTAGGGCAACAATTTTGTATGTTACACATAGACTTTATTACACACACATATACACACACACACACATACTGTGGAATTCACATTGTACATATGTATATTTATATACTTTATTCCACAGTGCCTGCTTCAAAGGTGTTGGAATAAAATTCTTCTCATCACCCATTCCACTGGAAGTGTTCATATACTTGGGGAAGACACCCCCTCCCCATCTTACCAACTCATTTGAGACCTATCAGTTACCCCCAACCTGATTTAGCCTGTCTACCTGGGCATGGCCACTTTGAATACTATAGCTTCTTGGAACCACTGAGAAGTAATTTGGAGGAAGAGAGCTGATGAGATCATTTTTAGATATTTGAATTTGAGGCTCTGGCATTGCATCAAGTGATAAATGTCCAGAAGGCAGTTAGAGATATGGGTTTGTAATTCAGAAGAAAATTCAAAGTTCTTCCTTCCCTCATTATTATCAATACAACTTTTAATATCAGTTTTACATAGTTGACTCTGAAATGTATTCATTTAACTAACTGTTACTAAGCAATTAACGCTAGGCACTAGAAATAGAAAGACAAAAATAAAACAGTCCCTCAGGTAGCTAATGTTTTATTGCTAGACATGTCCAGAAGATAGTTGGATATACCAGTCTGTCATGAAATGGTCAGATTGGAGGTATAGCCTTAAGAAGTATCTTGAAAAAAAAAGATAGATAAGTTGTAGAAATGAATGAAACTACCAACAGAAAAAGAATAAGGAGAGAAGGGTCTGGACAAAACCCTAGAAAACACTAACAACTAGGAGATTGGTGGAAGAAGGAAAACCAAAGAAGGAAACAAAGGAAATAGAATTATTCTATGGAAAAATGAGTTTGATGTTCCTTGTAGGGAATGTCAAATAGATGTTAGTGTGTTTTTATATACACGCATTTTCTGTGTATGTTTACATATTCTGTATATATGTCTTATAAATATTTGCTGATTGATCTTTCTTAATTACAATAACTATGAAAATAGCATCACTGCCACATAGGATCATAGATTAATAGATTTAGAACTGGAAGGGAACTTAGGATCAATCCCATAATTTTACGGATAAAGAAACTCATCAAGCAAATTTCCAGGCAAAGGAGAAAGAGAGTGTTCTATTAAGTATCGTAAAGCATGGAGTCTTGTGAGAGAGAAGTGTTTCAGTGATCGCTCTCATTGTATCTCATAGGGATTGGGGGAAAGCTAGCAATTGTAGTGTGGGATAGAAATTCCCTGGAGAAGAGAAGTGAGGAACACAAGACATCCACTCCCCCAGCTAATTGTAGCAGTAGCATCGGCATTCAGCCTTTAGTCAAAAGTGTATCTTTAAAATGAGGTGGGAGGTGCAGGCTGCTCACTGCTATTCATCATTCATGAGTCAAAGTAAAGGATCATTTGTAATGTTACTAAATGTTCAGTGATGAAGTGCCGGAGTGGTAAACTCTAGGATATGGAGGCCTCTGCAATAAGGAAAAAAAAAAGTCAGAGAACTTTATTTTAATCTATATTTCAAAAAAAAATGAGCCCTCTGAGTAATACATTTTTTATGAGCATTTTCAGAATCCATAGTTTTCCATGATTAGCAGCCATACAATAACCTCAATGGGATAATAGTGCAATAATAAGCTCTATATAGTTTTTTAAAGTATTTTATTGCTTCGATGTTGTTAGTCAGTGGTGTCCTACTCTCCTTGATCCCGTTTAGGGTTTTCTTGGCACAGTTCCCAGAGCAGTTTGCCATTCCTTCTCCAGCTAATTTTATAGATGAGGAAACTGAGTCAAACAGGGGTAAATGACTTGCCCAGGGTCACATAGCTGAAGTCAGATTTGAATTCAGGAAGCTTCATATCCAATAATCTTTTTTGATTTTTATATATGCAAATTAAAGTATTTGCAATACTAATAACAATGATAGTAGCATTTTATATAGCACTTTAAGGTTTGCAAATTACCTTGCAGATATAATTGCATTTTTGTTATCACAACAACCCTCAGAGGTAGGTGCTATTTTAATTCCCATTTTATAGATGAAGAAACTGAGGGAGATCAAAGTTAAATGAATTGTCCAGACTTGCACAGCTACTATCTGAGATGAATTCAAGTCTTCCTAACTCCAGGTCCAGTGTTTTATCCACTGAGTCACCTAGCTACCTATTGATGTTTGTCACAAGGAAAAAAAAATAAAAGGAATGAAAAGCTACTATACATTATGTTCAGAGAGGGAAAGGGGTCAGGAAATAGGGGAGGATGCAGACAGATCATCGTTCCTAGAGAAAATTTAAAGAAATAGGGAAACTTTGTAATTTCTAGAAGGTAGTCCAAGCTTACCTCTCCCTGTTTAATTCTGGACTCAACTTCCAAGAACAATTCTTTTGTCTTGCACATGACAAATAAGGAACTACATATAAGAACTAGTATGAAGAATGGCATTAAATAAGTATGCGGTCCCCCCGCCAAAAAAACAACAAAAAAAGACAAGCTGATGACAAGAAGAAAGTCAGGGTAACTAGTAGGAAGATGAAGTGTTCTATTAATATCCTCCCAGTATCAAGGGAAAGACTAGAAGGACAGAAACACTTTAAGTAGAAGCTCTATTATAATTCATAGTAGGACCTAGGCAATAGTCTCACAAGATGAACAGGCATGGATGGGTTGTGAACTGCATCTTTTCCAGGAAAATCTGCATAAGTGCATAGATCCCTTTGAGTATTTTTAAAAAGAATGGGGAAGGAGGGCAAAGCCAATCTAGAAATAAACCTGAAAAAACCAGTTTAAATAAGAACCTTAGAAATATGAAAATATTCCATCTATGCTCCATGTGCTCTTTTGTTTTCTTCTTGGTCATTAAAGGAACAATCAGATTCATGACTAGCATACATAAAGAGTAAAGCATTATTCATTATCATGGAAATATTTTCTGGGTGATGTGTCCTTTAACACATGATTTTTGCTAATCTATAATGTTATACAATAATAGACTCAAGGAAAAGAAAAGGGATTTTTCATTTTAACTAACCCAATATGGAGAATTAGAGATTTTTTGAAAATGAATTGCCTGCTTACAAATAAGAATATTGAGGAAGAGAGGACCTGATCTCTTACTCACCCCTACCTCTTTAACACCTACACCATCAAAAGAATTTTATGCTAAAAGGATATGATCAAATGTTTTTGAATTTTATAATCATAATTTAATAAAGTGACTCATTGAGGGTGAGAGTAAAAATTCTGAAAGAAGAAAGCACAGTCCAGAGGATGAAAGATAATGACAGGAAATTCCCTACTAAAATCCATAAATAAGAGGGTGAATAGAATCCTAGTTCTGAGTCATGTGCTTTCTTACCTGTGATAACTATCCAAAGTGACAGTCTTATCAGGAGTTCAGGGGTTAAGAATAATCTAGCACAGTGGTGAAAAGTGAGAAATTATGTCAATTTACTAGATTCAAAACACTAAAGAGAAGAGGAGAACCCAAAGACAATATATCTGGCCTAAGATCACTGTTATCTTTTTTGGAGCATTCCTGCCTATTACTCATAAAGATAATCCAAAATTGTTAAAATTAATATTAGGGAGCCTTCAAATCAACAATTGTTCTAAACACTTATAAACGGTCAGCAACGCAATGGAATGGAGTATAGTGCCAAAAGACTCATGATGCTATTTATCTCTTGACAGAGAGGCTATGGACTCAGATTATAGATTGAAATTTTGAATCTTTTTGATATGGATAATAAAGGTATTTATTTTGCCCACTTTATACATATTTGTAAAAGATTTTGTTTTCTTGCTTAATTAGCGTATAGAGTAAGGAGACAATTTGGAATTGAAAATAATGATGGTTCTAAGATTGGTAGACAGATGACTCTGTGATTAAAATGTCCATAACATTTGGCCCAAATATTCTAATTGTGAATCATATTCCAAAGAGTTCGAAAGCATAGAGAAAATCCTAAATCTATCCAAATATAGCAAAGAACTAGAAACAAATTAGGAATCCATTGAGTGGGTAAAAAGTTGTGGAGCATGAATTCAAAGAAATAATACTGTGCCGTAGAAACAACAAACATGAAAAATTGATCAGTGCAGGGTAAAGCAAGCCAAGCCAAGAAAACAATATATACCATTGCTATTTCAATGCAGACCCTCAAAAAACTTAGGGAAATATTAAGAAAGCACCCTGACATGTGTCCAGATTAATTATAGGAAACTGAAAGAACTGACAGATCAGTCAATTTCTCAATAAGTAGGACACCTCATAGGTACCAGGTACTATGCTAGGCATTGGAGATACAAAGAAAGGCAATATGTATATGAAGAACAGGAGGAGTACCTCTGAATTGGAAAAGGGTAAATGTTATCCTGAATGTGAAGGAGGGGAGAAAGAAAAATATGGAGTCTAAGCATTATTTCCAATGAGCTTGAATTCAATTCCTGACCAAATTTTTGAATACATTGGTAACAAAATGAATAAGGAATGACAAACATCCAAAAAAGAAAGAAATGATATTTGATAAACAGAACTAAAACAATAACCAAAATATGTAAGATCAACAACCATTTCCCAATAGATAAATATTCAAACACTATGGACAAACCAAAAACAAAACCCCAAACCCTACTTTCTTCAAAGAAGAATTTCAAATTAGTAACAGCCATATGAAAAAGTGCCAAATCACTAATAATAAGAAAAATGAAAATCAAAGCAATTCTAAAGTCTCACCGCACACCAAGCAAATTGGCAAACACACAAAAGTTGTAAATAGTTAAATGGTAGAGATACTGTGGAAAGCCAGACACATTAATGTATGGGAGATGTAGCTATGAATTGGTCTAACCATTCCAGAAAGCAATTTGGAATTAGTCACAAAACTGACTAAAGTGTCTATATCCTATGACTCAGAGATTCCACAGTGAAGCATATATCCCATGGAAATCAATGAGAAAAGGAAAAGTTTCATATAAACCCAAACTGTTTATTGGTAGCAAAGAGACAGAAACAAACTAGATGCCAGTCAACTGGAGAATGTATAAGCAAGTTGTCATATGTGAACACAATGGACTATTACCGGGCTGTCAGAAATGATCGATATAATGGATGTAGACTTAGGTGAATTGATGCAAAATATAGTAAGCAGAACCAAGAAAAAAATGTACACAATGGGTGTAACAAAGTACATGCAAAGACAAGTGATCATAACACAATCCAATTAGTTCATATTATAATCAGAGAAAACAATATGTAAAAAAGAACCGGGAAAGGGGGAAGACCGGTTTCTAACTTTACTGAGGTAATGACATCTCTGAACAGAGTGACTCCTATAAAATAAAGCACGGTGGCATGGCATGGAAATATGCTAGAAATCCTAGAACTGATCTGGGAGAAAATGAAGTGTGAGTTCAAGGACTGGAATCTAGAATCTCAGGAATGGAATTCAAAGTTCTAATGGGAGATGGAGAAGATAGATGGCATGAGTACAAGATGCTTGGTGTGGAGATGGAAACTGGCTACCTACCAAAAGTAATTTTTCTTCCAATAATATTTGTTCAAAATGAAGAATAGGAATTTTACATGAGTAACTCTGTTCAGAGAATTAATTACCTAGGTTAAGATACCTGAGGACATACTTTTTTAGTGAGATCTGAATTCATTTTCTCAAACTAGATGGAAGATTTTAACACATTTCAATGACCATAAAACAAGCATATTCTAATTGAGGGGAATAGTGCTTTTTTGTGAGTTATGTGTGCTCCTTCACAAAGGAGAGCTCCTTCTGACCATCACTCTCCTTTGACTGAAAAATAGGAATTGCTAAAAAGAAAAACAAATTCAGAATTTGGGGGAGAAAAAGGAAAGCACATTTAGTACAATAAAGTTCCATCCTCTACTGTAAAATACAGTAAGATTGTTTTATGGCACTTTCATGAGCTCAAGTTTTTGGGACATTACATGTGAGCAAAAACTATATAGGAGGAACATTGCTGACTGAGGCGTTGGGCCAGGTTAGTAAAGTCTGCATGCCAAGTGTAGGAAAACTTTACCTGTGGGAACATTTATAAAGAGCTTTCACTCCCTAGGATTTTAATGGTCTAAGCTTGTGATGAATACCTCTCTGACTGTCTCTATAAAGACAGAGTGAAAGGAGAGTTGAGGTAACTATTTGGATAATTTGGGCCTCTAAAGAGCTTTGGAGGAATAAAGAGATGTATTTGCCTAATTGCAGCTGGCCTAGAGCAAAATTTGGAAGAAGGCAAAATGGCATATTTTTGTCTTCAGATCTCTTCTCTCCCACTTTCATTGCCATATTTTTCCCTGTTGAAAGCACAGTTTTCTCTAAATTGCCTAGTTACCCCATGCTACCTGGAGTTCCCCTGATGAAGCACACCATCTAAATCTGCTCTCCTGAAGATATCCCATTCCTGAGTCCACCCATTGTCTGTCATCATAACTTACCTCCTTTCCCTCTGGAGTCATTTTCATTATCCAAAGTTTCTATGATGAGCTAACACACTTTGAGGTGATAGCGACTGGTACTGACTTTATGGTTTTCCTTCTGCAGAGATATAGACAAAAGAAATCCATTTCTAATGAAAAAATCTCAAGTACTTAGTAGGTATCAGTGATGGATATTTTCAAGCATTGGACATAAAACTATCACAGGTCTGAATTGTCAGTTTGTTTTGCTTTGCATTTCCTCTTTGACCAGAATCACTTGACAACTGATGGGTTTTCTATTTTACTTGCAAGATCATGTAGTCAAATTCTCACATTTTAAGATGTGAGAGAACCTTATTGGAACATCTTGGCCAAGGTCACACAACTAGGTTTCATCAGAGCAGGGTCTTGAATTCATGCCTCTGGTTTCCAAGTGCAGTATGCTTTCCTCTATACCATGAGTCCTGAGTCAAAGAGCTTATTCCCAGCCTCTGTCACCATCACAAAAAATCCAACCTGAGTAATATACTAGAGTAGTGCTATCAAACTTAAATGGAAACAGACTGCACATAAGGATCCCTTCAGGCTGCACAATGACTTAGAAAATCCCACATTAACACTATCCATGTTGTATTTTTATTTGTTTTGTTAAATGCCTCCCAATTGCATTTTAATCTGATTTGGGCTGCACTTAGAGGTACTTCACACCTCTTCACTAGAATATACTATTATGTATCATCCTGACCTCATAGCAAAACCAGTCTGGTCCAACAAAACAATGAGATTATAATGAATACTTCTAGATTTATAGTGTTTTTCAGTTACAAAACATGTTATTGCTATTAGCTGTATTACATACATGATCTTCTTTGACTTTTACATTAAGCATGCTTTTTGTTACTGTTGAGTTATAAATCCTCTTCTTCCCTTCAGCCCCAGCACCACCCATTGAGAACACAAGCAACAGATTGCACTGAGTCATTTCAGTCATGTCCAAATCTCTGTGACCTTATTTGGGATTTTCTTGAGAAAGATACTGGCGTGGTTTCTTTCTCCTACTGTTTTACACATAAGGAAACTGAGGCAAATAGGATTAAGTGACTTACCCAGGGTCACACAGCTAGTAAAATATCTGAGGCTGGGATTTGAAATCAGGAAGATGAGTTTTCCTGAGTCCAAGTCTAGTGCTGTATCTGCTGCACCATTTAGCTGATCAGTAAGCAATGTATTATCCCCAATTTAAAGATGGTGAAATTGAACTGAGTTCCCAAGATGTTTAATGATTTGTCCAAAGTGACACAGTTTCAGCCCTAAAACCTAGGTCTTCTGTCACCAAGTTCACTCTCACCATTATGCCAAGTTAAGCTCTCATGTTTACTACTGAGGAAAATATATTCAGCTACAGGTAAAGTTTGAGGAAAAGGATCTAGGTTTAGAGTGCAATTAAGAACACATGGCTACCCTAACTCCTTAGTAACACAACCTTTTCGCTGAGAGGATAATCGGCTTTGCTCGCCCAACTGCAGGTTTTAATCCTTTAGCCAAGGAAGGAAAACAAAACCTAAAGGCCATGTGCTCAGAGGAGGGAAGTTTAAGGTAGGAGAAAAAAAAAAAAGAAACTACACTGGAAATTGGAAGGCCTGGATTCTAGCCCTAGGTTTTTCTACTAGCTAGCTATATGGCTTCATCTCCCTGGGCTTCCATTTCCTTATCTATAAAATGAAGGAAAATGGATTAGATGATCTCCTCTAAGATCATTTTCAACTTGAAAATTCAATCATGTTATGAAGCAATGAGAGCCATAGGGCTCAGGGTAAGGAATTAACCTGACAAATTCAGTAGGGAAAAGAGAAAAGGAAAAATGGAAAATTTACATTATGAATCAGTCTCCCTGGATCTCCTAGTCTTTCTAAGGTAAATCCTTATGAGGAAATAGATACCTTAGTCTATAAATGTCTATCCTTGTTGTGCTTCTCTTCGTTGATTTCTTATACCCCCAGAGGAATTTTTCATTTGTTGCCAGTGTAGGGATTTTTGTCCATACCAGGGGTGGCAAACCTGCAGCGTTAAGGCTGAACTAGTCACCCAGAAGAAAGGTAGAGATTATCTAGGTCAATTCATTTTGCTGAAGAAGAAATTTTGGGCTAGAGAGGTAAACAATTTGTCTAAAATCACACAAGAAATGAGTGGTAGAGCCAGGATCCAAACCTAGATTCTCCAACTGCAAATCCAATGTTCTTTGCACTTAATTTAAACACAACTCTGAGTGAGTTTATGAACCCTTAGAACTCTTAAGGCTATACGTTTTATCTGAAACCTTTATTTCTCAGAAGTTATATATCATTGTCAGTCTGAAAATCTATCCTTTCATAAAGTCAGTTTAGACAAGGGTCACTCAAAAGAATTTCTTTCCACCCTCTGTCTACTGCCCTTGACCTGGCCTGACCCCAACACTACCACCTGCATTAAAACACATCTGCCTTTTAAGAATATATTGCCACACAGGTCATTCTAGATCTAAAGCTCTCTTCCATAGCTCTCAGGTTCTGCCATTTATTCACATCACCTCCACTGCCTGACGTTGCCAACCCCACCCTCTTGGCCCCTTTCTCCCATAGCTGGAGGCTCAGGAGCAAAGCCAAGCGTGCTGTCTGGACTGCTCTGGCCCACTGTCTCCTAACGACATTACCTAGTCTCAGATTTCTGCCCCTTTTGCATGAAGTCACTCAATGCCTCCTGCTTTCCCCCATTGTTACTCCCTGTTTCCTGCCTGAGGCTGTTTTATTTTTTTCTCAAAAGGTAGGAGAGGCTGGTACTTACACATGAGAAGGAGGTAGTAGGATGAGTCAGAAGGAGAAATGATGCATCTGAAGGAAAAGAAGACATAGGAGGGAAGGAGAAAAGCAGCCACAAAATGTTCATCTAAATGTATTCAGGGACATCCCTAAGACCAACTGAAGCTAAACAGTTAGTAAGGTGGGTGGTTTTTTTTTTAACTGTTTCTCTGGAACCTTCATTTAATAAATTCTTAGAAACTTGAAGCAGACTTGTCCTGAATGGCACACCTGCTGGTTGATATAAGGTAGGGATTTATGTGGGGGGAAAATAGTTTCTGAAAAGCTTGACTTAAAAAAAAAAATGCACTGATCTTGCATGAAAGATATTTACTTTGCTTTTTTTCCTTTCTTCCTTTTCTTCCCTCCTTTCCTCCTTTCATTCCTTTTTTTCTCTTTTTTCTTCCTTCCTGCCTTCCTTTTTTCATTCATTCATTCTCTCTTTCTTTCTTATATTACACTACTTTGAAAAAATAAAAAAGCAAGAGACTAATGGTTCTATAAAGATCCACTCCTTGTGTATCGATCACCACCGGGCCAATGGTTTTTAGACGTGTGTTCTGATAGACACTGGGGCTGCCAAAAGCCAGACCATGCATAATACATGGACCCAAAAATGCTATAAAATTAAAGCAGTAATAAGTTTAGAATCAGTAAAACTAAAGTGCTTCTTTGTACAGTACACTTTGTACCTTCTATTGAGACAGGGAGGAGGGGTTCCATGGTGGCAAGGGTAGTTAGAGAAATGTTGAAGAAATTTAAAAAAAGAAAAAGCATAATCTCCTAGCAATGAATCAGCTGACTAGAAGCAAGAAAAAAGAGGAAGTAATTTTTTCTCTCTGAAAACCCCCTCAATAAAGGTATGACTTAATCAGATGCAGAGAATAGGAATATATGTCGCCAGTGAAGGTAAAGTATTTTCACAAAATGAGGTATGTTCTCTAACTGGAATGCTAAGCGCTTTCCCATGAAGAATAAATATACATTAAATGCAACAGAAATTGATGGGAGTATGAAATTGTCTTCCTTTGGGCTCATCACTCCACAAAATAAGAGCCAATATTGGGACCCCATCTTCTCTGAAGTGGATGAAGGGATGGGAGATCAGGCAGGAAAGGGGTGTAGGAGACAGGATGCTGAGACAGCTGGGGACCAGCTGAAATCAAAGACCATCGTAAAAGTCCAGTAGGGGGTAGACAAGAGGACCTGGTCATTCTTGAGCAGACCCATTTCCCAAGTTGAAGAAAGCAGCTGTGCTTCAAGACTGGGATGCTGCTAAAACCCCAGGATTGGCCATAGCTCATTTGGACCTTAATGAAAGCCAGAGTGGACAATTTTATATTACAAACTTCTCTCTAACCTCCAGTCCTACAAATAGAAGTCCATTTCAACATCTGGTCCTTCAGTGAAGCTCAATACATCATTTGCAAAAAGAGAAAGAGAGAGAGAGAGAGAGAGAGGGATAATGTGAAGATTGATTCAGTTAGTAAGTGCATGCTTTAAAATCTCTCTGAGGTTTTAAAGTGCAGCTTTATTTAGAATAATTCTAAGAACCAGAGGAAGAGTCCCTTTGTGACTAATCCAAATTCTGCTTGTCAGACATCTGGCCTCTGCTATGAAGAGGGGACAAAACTGACAAGTCTTCAATTTACACACAAAAAGCAGTATTTCTCCAATGTTTTCAACTGTCTACTCTATATATAACTTCTTTTTTTTTTTTTTTTAAGAGCACCCATCTGCCATGCTGGTGAGCACCTTCTGTTTGATCAAGGGGCAATGAATATATGCCCTCATTTGAGGTCTAGAAATGACTGAATAAATGAATGAATGAATGTAAAAGCATTTGTTAAGCAGTTTTTACCTCCTGCTATTCTTGTCGATATTTGTCTATACGTCTTCCCACGACATCTTTTCAATGTGCTAAAGATTTTTCTCCGGTTTGGAGATTCTTAACTTGGGACCTGTGATTTTTTAAATTGTTTGCCTTAAATTGTTTAAATTATTTTGTATTTTCAACAATATATTCCAATATAATTGACTTCCTTTGTAATCCTATGAATTCTAGGCATAGAAAAACATTACTTTGAGAAGGGGCCCATAGTCTTAACCAAAATGTCAACAGCATCCATGACACGCATACCTACTCAAAAAAGCATATGAGTTTATGTTCTAGATCTCAGTCTTGGTGGATGCCAGTGGAATACTGAGGCTGTCAAACTATGATTCACTCCCATTTCATCATATGATCAGCCTAGTCATCTGTTTCCTCAATTAAATCCTTCATGCCACTTCTTAAAAACCATAGTCTCCAAGGAATCAAAGTCCATAGAGTCATTGATTTATAGCAGGAAAGACTTCAGAGGCAATCTTGTCCAATTCTCTTTTCCCATTGTACAGATGAGGTTGAAAATCATTCATTACCAGCACCTGCATATTACAAACCTACACCAAAATTTTGGGGAGAAATCACCCTGTATTATTATAATGATTAGAAATTATAAGTGAGAAGGGATATAAGTAGAGTTACCAGGAGAATTGCTGACCTTTTGGCAATTCCCCCAAAGCCATCAGGTACAACCCGATTGAACAGATAGGCCTGCCAGCTCCAAAAACTCAAAAACAACTTACATGTAAACATACACACACACAATTTTCTGGCTTGATTGAGTCAGGAGTGGAAGTGAATTCCAGGGTGTGGTTACTTCTCAGTAAATGTCCTGCCTCCAACTGTCAGATTCTTACAAAGATAAGGAGAAGCTTATCTCAACTCCTGGAGAGGCAATCTAGGAAGGAGCCAGTCTCCTAGCTAACCCCAATATGAAGTACATAAGCACCACCCTCAAAGTCTTTTATGACTTTGATATATGATCTTGCTTTTTTCACTTTAAAAATCATTTTACAAAACTTTATGATAATGAATTAGTACATTTTCACCCTGGCAGTGTGAGAGATCAGTTTTGAAGGCTGTATTTTTATAGAGGGGCCTAAATGTTGTGAGCAACTAGGTTAAAATCAGAACTATTGTTATCTAATATTGAGTTTATTGTACATCATCTGATTGATTCCAATAGTGATCAAAGGGGTATAATGAAAATTCTCTAACACAGAAATATGAAACTAGTGTTTTATAATTTTCAATGTGACTTTTTTCATATGAATAAATTCATCTCAATTCACCTCCACATTCATTAAGTATTTACTATGTTCAAGGAATTATGTTAGCTACTAGGGATAAAAAGCAAAAAAAAAAAAAAGACAAAACTGTCCTCTCTCTGAGGGGCTTAAATGCAACTGAGAGATTATACTGTAATGCACACACAGATAAATAATATAATGTAACTTGAAGACAGAGAGGCAGACAGTGATTACTAAGCAGGAAAGCAAGCAAGGCTTCCCAGAGTACCAAACCTGAGACATTTTTTCAGAAGAGTGTTCATGAGAAGACAGTGAATTTTAGAGATGGGGTTTGGTTTGTGGAAAATCATAGACAAGAGATAGGATTTTGAATATGAAAAATAACTCATAATCTAGTTTGACTGAAATACAGAATTATGAAAGATTTCAAAATGTGAAATAAGGTTAGAAAGATGGGAGTTAAATTGTAGAGGAATTTCAATGACAGGTGAAGAATTTGTATTTTATCCTAGAACAAGGATACTTAATTTTTTTATGTGTGCAGTGGATTCCAGTATCAGTCTGGTGAAACCTGTGGATCCTTTCTCAGAATAATTATTTTAAATAATTAAATGAAGATCTAAATTTCAGTTACAAGTTAATACAGAGATACTTTTTTTTTCCCATTCTCTCCCCCTTAGGAGTGTGTAGATTCCAAGTTAAAAAAAAAAATCCTGTCCTAAACAATGATGATTTTTACATTAAAAGAAAAAAAAGCTTTGGCAGACCTACAAAGTCAAATCAATAAGTATTTATTAAGGTCTTGCTATGTGTCAGATATTGTGCTCAGCACAGAAAATACAAATATAAGCAGAAAGACAGTTTCTGTCCTCAAAGAGCTTATATTCTATTGTGGAAAGACTACACATAAAAGGAAGATGAGGGGCTTGGGGAGGCATCAACACGATGACACGGTAGAGAAAACGGTGAAGAAAGTCAAGAAAATCCAGAGTGGCTTCCTAACTTGTGAGCTACAAAGATTTTTTTGACAGCAATGTGGAGAATGAATTAGAGAAGGGAGAGGCTGGACACAAGAAGAACAATTAGAATTCTATTACATTAATCCCATAAGTGATGAGAATCTAAACTAGATTGGTGGTTGTATGATTTATGTGAGAAGGGGAGAAATTCAGAAAAATTCTGCAGATATAAAATTGATAAAACATGGAAACTAATTGGATATGAGATGTCAAGAGGAAAGAGTCAAGGATGACTTTGAAGTTACAAATCTGGGTGACAAGAAGATGTGATCCTCAACAGACGTAGAACAGTTTTGAGGAGGGGAGGTCATGCGGCTGGAAGGGATGTGGAATGATGAGTTACATTTTAGACATACTGGGTTTGAGCTGCCAGCAGCTCATTCTATTGAAAATGGCTAGCAGACAATTATAAATGGTACAGCACTGGCATTCAGGAGACAGAGTAGGACTAGATATATAGTTATGGGAATAATCTACATAAGGATGATTAAACCCATGGAAGCAAATTCAATTTAGCAAACATTATTTAGTATCTGCTATGTGCAAAGCACTGTCCTAAGTACTGAAGATACAAATATATTACTTTTCTGGGTTATAGCTTCAACTCATACATGTAGGTTGAGTCCTCAGATGGCAGCTGCCCCCAGACTCCATGGCTCCTCACTCTCATCTATGTGTTCCATTTAATACTGAGTGAAGGACAGGCGTAGTGCACTGAGATGGAATCACAAGAATAACAGCAAAACATTCTCCCCAAAATCTGAGCCACATTCTCCCATAACTACATACCGAGTTGGGTGGAAGAGTGGATAGACGCCAATGAAGAGGCACATATTTAGGAAACACATATGGTCAAGACAGCTCACACTTCTGGCTCTTCAGTTTTATAGTATTTTTTCCTAAATTGATCTTATTGTCAAGCTGCTACTCCAAGCACAGTTTCTCTCTTTAGTAAGTCATTCAAGTGAGTTCCTTGGACCTGTTCCTTTCCTCAGCTCAGATCCTATAGTCAAGACGGGCTGTGTTCTCTAATCTCAGACTTCCCATACTCCTCAAATATGTTTCTGACTTAAACTTTCTTCTTGCTTCCTTTCAAGCTGTGAGGACTTCTACTGGCCAAGTAACTCTGATATAGGTTAGGGTAGTAAGTGGAGTAGCGAGAAGAGAGCGAAATCTTGCCAGAGATATGTATACCCTGAGATTAGAGGAACTATTCCCCTTAGTAAGACCATATTCTGCAACAGATCAGCTAAAAGACATCTACTAATTCCATCAAGTTTAGTTGATAAACTACTGTCCATTCTTCATTTTCAAAGAGGACCAGTGGAATCAAGGGGTGATAGCTTAACTAGTTCATGATTTGGATTTAAGTGAGGCAGTTGCACAAAGTCATAAGCCTCAGTCTCTTTTCCAGAGTCTTCAGAGTCCAGTAGCAAGATAAAAGTCAAGATGCCTGGTGTTGGCTGAGAATGCAGTGGATGACCTTGGTGTCTTCAATGTATGATCAATCTCTAAGTGCTCCACAGAGTCTGCTCCAGCCACTTTCCTGGCTCTTGGAACAAATAACTTTGCTAGCCCACTCCTGCAGGGAATGTCTTCACATGCTTGGGGAAGACCTCTCCCTATCAGGGGTTTGAAAAACTGTTATACCCTTTAAGATACCATCTAGGTTATCTGCCCACATTCTGTGATCTCTATGACAGAGCTTCACGGAAGTTCATTGATTAGCAGTCTCCTCCCCCACCCTTCATGCTACCCCATTACATGAAGATCAAAACAAATGAGTCTCTACTCTCAAGGAACATATTTCCTACTGGGGAAATATATCATGCACACAAATCAGTCTAGTACAAGGAAAATTAAAAGTGAAAGGAGCAGGAAGAGGACACAGGAAGGCTTCTTGGAAAAGGTGGTCATAAAGAAAAACCAACTTTCTAAGAAACAAAATTGACAGAATCCATTCCAATCATGGGAAATGATATACAAATGTACAGTGGCAGTAAATGGAATATCAGGTTAGAAGAATAAGTAGTACAGTTTTCCTGGAATTAAGATAAATAACATGAAGCATCTGGAAAAGTAGTTAAGAGCAAGATGGTGGAGGGTCTTAAATGTCATTCTAGGGAGTTTGCATTTTATCCTAAAGGCAACATGGAACTACTTCCCAATCCAATAATTATTTACTAAGTGCCTAGTATGTGCCCGGCACTGTGCTAAGCTCTGGGATACAATGAATAAAAACTACCTACCCTTAATGAGTTTATAATCTAAAGGGGAAGACAAAGCATGAAAGGAAGCAGGAAAAAGGAGAGGGTGGAGAGAGAGGCCAGTACACCAGGAGGTATCTTTTTCGACAGAGTGGAAAACAGGCAAAGTAGCAGATGTAAAGTGGAAGGAACTGACTGCCCCGTTTTTGCCTTTTATAAAGGAAGGCATGGAGAGGAGCTCAGTGCTGGAGCCTCCAGCTCTCTAGTAGGAGGAGAGAGGAGGCTGAGGTAGGTGATGTCCATCAAGGCTTGGGTTGGTAGCATAGTGGTGAGTTTAGGACACTTATCCAGGAAAGGGAAGCCTGTTCCACAGAGTGGAAACCAGGCAGAGCAGGAGATACAAAGTGGAGGGAGAAAGATTTTAGGGGAAGGGAAAAATAATGATATTACCTAAAGCACTGTGCTACTGTACTTTGAAAAAATTTAGATTGAAAAAAATAATTGTTTTCTCTGCAGTTTTAAACAAAATGAAGTTATATATATATATAATCTCTGTCCCCCTCACCACAATCTTCACATAAGTAGGGCAAAAACTAGCTCTGTGTCTCTGGGCAAGTCAAGTCAGTTAACCTCTATTTGTCTCAGTTTCCTTGTCTGTAAAACAGGCAGAATAATAGCACCTACTTCCTGTGGTTTTTGTGAGAATCAAATGAGGTAACAATTCTAAAAACACTTAGCACAGTTCAAAGTGGTACATTCATTTTGAGAAAATATTGAACCCCCTGAGGTTATCAATTTTTGTTTCTTTTAAAATACTTCAAAAACAGATTAAAAGTTGCTACTATGTAATATTAATGTTACCTATGTAATATTAATGTTACCTATATCATTATGCTGTTATCCCAAATATGTTTAAATATGTTGTGCTAAAGTTTATGGGAGACCAGCTAAGGGAAGCAAGTATTGGGGGAAATGAATGCATGTCATATATAAGAATTAAGGAAGCAATAAATATTTCTTTGGGTAAGTGAATGAAAATCCAAAGAGCACAGGCACTGGAGATAATTAGGGGAAAGGATCCAGTCCATGAAAACAACAAGCTAGCAGGATATCAGCAAGAACTGAAATGTCGGAGCTATCCAGCTAAAAGCACCAGCAGTCAGAAGATGTAAACAAATGAAGGGCCTAGTTAACAGAAGGAGAAACAAGGGCAGGGATCAATCTTCATACTAAGGCAACTTGCTGTCCCTATTTATCATTTTCCTCTCATTCTCATTAAATCTATTTCAGCGTGAACCAGGACTGAGATTTGCAAACTGGTTGCTACTAGCATATTATGGGATCAGGCCATAGGCGCTGTTCTTCAACAATGACATTTGTCTAACACTATGGCTCTCTGTATGTGACAGTATCGATACATTTGAAGGTTGGAATAGAGAAAGCATATTGTATTTACTAGCATATTCCATCAACCAATAAAGATTTATTAAGTGCTTCTTGTATGCCAGGCACTGGGTTAAGTGCTAGAGAAAACAAAAAGAAATAAAGGACAGTCCTTACTCTTAGGGAGCTCACAATCTAATGGGTGAGTTTACATGCAAATAACTATGTAGAAAAAAGATATATGCAGGATAAATAGGGAAGACACTAGCAGTGAGGAAAATCCAGGTTATCTTCAATGAAGTAGACAAAGAAAAAGCAAAAATCACTCCATATCCTAAGGAATATACTTATTAAAGTTATGAGAAGTTAAGGAGATTGTAAAGACAGAGAAAGAAGATCAGGAGAGTGTGTTGTCACTGAAAACACAAGTTAAAAAATCCAATAAGAAGTAATGGAAACGTTTTCTAAAATTCAATTCTATTCAACAAGTGTTTATTCTTTAAGTGACTCGTTGTTGACAGTCTACCAGCACCATGCCAGGAAACTGAATCGCTTCCATTTGAATCGTCTTAGGAAGATTTTGAAGATCACCTGGCAGGATAAGGTAACAGATACTGAAGTACTTACTCAAACTAAACTGCCAAGCATTCAAACTTTGCTTCAGAGAGTGCAACTCTGATGACCTGGCCATTGTTGGAATGTAAAATGCACACTTGCCAAAAAGACTACTTTATGGAGAACTCACATGATGGTCAGAAGGTGTTATTTAGAAGGACACTCCCAAGGTCTCTCTCAAAAATTGATGGTGTGACATGGGAGACACTGGCACAAGACCACTCAACATAGCAAGCCCACATCATAGTAGGTGCTGTGCTCTATGAGCAAGGCAGAATTGAAACAGCTCAAAGGAAATGCAGGATGCACAGATTTAGAGTATCCACCCCAAATGTTCATATGAACTATTTGTGCCTGATGTGTGGTAGAGCATTCTGAGCTCATATTGGTCTGATCAGTCACAGTCAGACACATTGAAACTTGACTTTATCATAGACCTATCAAACTACATAACCAAATCCACTCTTAATGATTCATATAAGGCTAAATTTATTACCAAAAGAGCACAGAAACATTTAAAGAGAATCTGGCAAACTTAGCAAGAAACTGAATACCTTAGAGGCACTAGGAGATTTTCATCTGCATTTCCAGTTGGAGGTAGTAGAGTCTTCTAAAGGGAATAGCAGGTTTGGGATATAAACAACTATTTGGAAAGATGGCATTTATAGTCACCTTGTGAGTTTTGCTTTGTCAGAAAAAAAATTTAATGGTTATAGGATGTGTGTATAAATATTGAGGAATGACTACTTACGGAAACAAAAGATATCAATAAAACTCATTTTTGTAAGCAAGAGAGAGGAGAGAAGAATAATTCTTATTTATCAACATGGAAATCTGCTTCAAATTTGAAGGCAGTGAGAGAAGAAACATGATAGAATAGAAGGCTAGTCAGACATTTTCAGCCATGTACATTCTTTTATTAATGGAAAGACTGGTGAAGACTCAAGAGACAGAAAATGTCGCATATGCTGTTCAGTCTCCTGAATAGAGCCTTTTAATCTGATTTGGCCTCACCATTTATAACAATGGCAAATACAATATCTTTGCTATCTTTTCTCAAAAAGCTCTTAAGATTTAAAAAAAAAAAGCAGTAACAAACATTCCTCTTTAAATAAAATTATGGTGTCTGAAAGCAAAATTGGAGTTTCTTAAAAAAAAAAAAGTAACAAGAATGGTAGGTTCTTAGCCAGCAATAGAGTGTAGCTAACAAGAGCCAATTAAAATATGCATTCCCAGAAACTTGTAGATCTGAATAAAATGACTTGAAATTTCTTAAAGGGAAGGAAAAATATATACACCTAAACTAAGCTAGTTACTTCAGAAATTAGCAAATAAAGTATATACAAAAAGGTATCTGTAGAAAGGTCCAGGAATTCACAATAGACAACAGTAAGTCTAATGGTCTTTGATATCTACACAGAATTGTAACAGATAGTTTAAAAACAGTAGATGTTATCAAAGTAAATGAAGTATTCAAAGGAAAATTTTGAAATTATAAATAACCAAATAAAATCCTTGTGCAGAAATGGCAAGGAGGTTGAGTAGAAAAACATGTCTTTATATAGTTTTGGGTACAGAAGTCTATTTGGAAAATGGGCACTCTAGGATCACCATTCAATTCAACTCCACAAAAATTACTTAAGCACCTGTCTTGTACAAATATTTGTCCCTTGTACTGAGGATACTAGCACAAAAACAAATAGTTCCATCCTTAGGAAACATACCTATTAGGGGCTTAAGTTAAGACTACCTAACACATATGTACATATTAGTAAATACTAAATAACTTGAGGAGGGAGAGTATACTAATAACTGAAAAGATCAGGGAAAGCTTCAGAAAGCATGTGGTAATTGGGTTGAACCTTGGAGGCAGATTCTGAAAGGGAGATATAAATAGAAATGACAATCCAGGCATGGAAGACAATTTGGATGAATTCAAGGATGCAGAAGTAGGGTGGCATGAGGAGAGGTGAAGAGTAAATTCAGAGACTAGAGAACTGCAAGAGACTTTAATCTAGCGTGACTAAAACACAAGGGGCATAAAGGGGAGTATTACAAAACAGAGGTGGAAAGCATTCTGCGGACAAGTAATGGAAGTCTTTAAATGTTAGACTGAGGAATTTGTCTTTCATTCTAGAGACAAGAGGAAGTCACTAAAGGTTTCTGAGCAGAAGCATGGCCATGATCTCCAGGTCTTCAACCTCTCTCTCTCCTGTACTTTACTTACTAAAACTTTTTTGACAATTATGTGGAAAATAGACTAGAGATGACAGAGGCAATAGCGAGAGAGATAAATTGGGAAGTTGGGGCAATAGTAGAGGTAGCTAGGTGATTTGGTGGATAGAGCGCTGGACCTGGAGTCAGGAAGACCTCAATTCAAATTCAGCCTCAGACACTTACTAGCTATGTGACCCTGGGCAAGTCACTTAATCTCTGTTTGCCTCAGTTGACTAGAGAAGGAGATGGTAAACCACTCTAGTAGGTTTGCCATGGTACTGGAATATTACAGTCCCAGGGGACATGAAGAGTTGGGCATGACTGAATAAACACAATAAATTGCAAGTACAGACAAAGGAATTAGAAACTGAACTAGTGTCCTCCCAATGTGAAATGGGAAACAGATATGAGGAAGACACGAGAACTGTTGTGGATAGAAAACAGGCAGGAAATGACAATTAATTAGATAGGAGTGAGGGAAAGGGAAGAATAAACAGGGATTCTCCTGTTACAAGCCTGGGTGATTAGTAGAATAGTAGAACCCTAAATGAAAATGGATAACTGTAGAGGCAGAATGCTTGGCATGGTAGGACTAGGGGAAGTTGGCTAGAGTTTGGTTTGGAACATGTTAAGTTTGAGATGCCAAAGAGGCACTGATTACAGAGAGGTAGTTGGGGATTTAGACTAGAATTCAGGAGAGGTATTAGGAGTTTTTATATCTAGAGTAACTGAATAATAATTCCCAACCAATGGGAATGAATGAGATCATTAAGGAAAATAGAGGAGAGAAAAAAAGAGGATCCAGGACAAGGAACTTTTGTGAGTATATATTCTCAAGGGGTGGGACATAGAGGATGATCCAGCAAAGAAAATAGAAGGAAAAACTGTGTATTTGTCCTTCATTGCCAAAGAAGACCATGCCATCAGAGAAATAATGACATGACTTGCACTCGACTTTGAGTGAGGGAGGGCTGTGCAGGTCACCAGCCTCACTTCTCCTTCAGAACCATCTGAACCCAGTGACCAGATATTCATCAGGATGACTGGAGATGACCCAGGATGAGGCAATTGGGGTTAAGTGACTTGTCCAAGGTCACACAGCTAGTGAGTGTCAAGTGTCTGAGGTGAGATTTGAACTCAGGTCCTCCTGACTCCTGCACTGGTGCTCTATCCACTGTACCAACTAGCTGCCCCGGAGAAGAAAAACTAGAGAAAGCAGGAAAGGAGTCACTGAAGTCAAGTAAGGGGAGGAAAATATTAAATAGAACAAGATGGTCAACATTGCCAAAAATTATTGAGATGACAAAAAAACATGTCCAGAGAAGAAACTATTGGATTTGTAAATTAAGGGATCATTAATAACTTTACTAATGTATGAGATATTTGGTCTCATCTTTGCATTCTATAAAGTAATCCCCTTCCACACAGTCACATAATCCTTCCCACTTTCCAATTTTTCCAATATCAAGTTTGTGCTGTTTAATTTCAAGTCAGGCTCATTTTTTTATGTTGAATAGAAGCAATGATGTAATTTTATTAAAAATATAATTATTCAACAACAGTTTCAAAGTCTATCTCTACTTATTGTTGGTAGATTTGGAAAGATTTTTATCTCACATGCAGAAAATATGAGCATGACCCAGAATGACAGTTTTCATAATTTTATGTTGCATTGTATATATATTATTCAAACATGAGTTCCATATCAGCTTTAAAATGAATTTGCACTTGAAGCCCTTTAAAAAATTAATACAGAAAGATACTGATCAAAAATCAAAGGTTTTCTTAAGAAATGAAATGTCAAAAAACACCCAATATCATTAAGCATTTTATATATGCAAATGTAACATAATCCTGTCATATTGTAGTAAAATCTTCACCATATGGTGTAATGTTCAAAAGAAAAATTGCATTCAAATTTTCAACTTTTCCAATAATATCTCAAAATCTTTTATCACTTCTAACCAGTAACAACATTTATCATTGCGTGAAGTTACAATTGCCAAATAGCTAACTTTAGAAAGAAAAAATGAAGCTGGAAAAAGTATTTCAACATTAGTGCCACAAATTCAGCTCTATAATGTTGACAGATAAACACATGAGAAAACAGAGACAAAAAAAGAAAGGAAAAAAGAGATGGAGATAGAGACAACGAGAGAGAAACCTTAAGCAATGCAAAATATATACCAATTTCAAACAGCATATTAATCTTCGTCTCATTGACTTTTTCACAATTTAATCAACTACTTCAAGCAAATACATAAAATGAAAATCATTACTAGAGTTACATTTAGTGGAATGATGATAATGATCAGCTTTTCCCATTAAGTTCCAGGGGTTCAATGAATATATTAGCTTGCTGTCACAACCACCAAGGATCAGCATGAAGCATTACCAACCAAAATGAAGTTGTTTTCCAATCCTACCCAGGCTTGTTCCTAATTGGCCCCCTTAGGCCACTGCCAACAGAACTGGCATTCTGAGTCCAATGAATAATGAAGGGCTTCTGTATCTCATTCTAGTGAATAGGGCTCCAGTCAAGCCCTTGCCAAGTTAAATGGAGTTGCTATTGCTATTCTCAAATATTTATTGGACTCCCACATACCAAAGACCAGTATATAGATAATATTATTCTGAAATTAACTTTGAAATTTCATCAGTGGGAATTGGTATGTTTTGATAACTACTATAGAATATTTTTAAAGTATATTAGAATATAATAAAATATTATTTTCAAGTGCTTCAAAACTTTATATCAAACATTTTATCTTGTGAGAGTAATTAAGAAGTGTGGGTGCTTAACCTTTAGACTCCAGTAAAAATAAATTAGCTTATGTGTGGTACAAAATGATAATGCATAGGATGAGTTTTAAAATGGAATCAATTTATTTTCAAAAGTATGTAGAAAATGAAAAGATATAATGATTATTTGTTCATTAACACACACACATACACACACACACACACACACACACACACACACACGCCACACCACACCACTAGCCTAACTGTGCTGCTTACCACCAGTATAACCTTGGGTAAATCTTATGAAGTTCTGGGCTTTAGTTTCCTTATATTTGAAAAGCGACTATTTGTCTATGTGTTCTCTAAGGTAACTTCATGCTTGAACTTCTATGAAACAAGTAGACTGTAAATGAGGTCAGTGTAATTGTACTGAAGAATATAGGGTGAGAATTATTGTATAGAAATATTGTAAAGATAGGAGATAGATGGGAAGACTGGACAGATAGGAGGAAACTAGGTTATAGGTTATAAAAGATTTTGTATTTGCTCCTGAACATAATAGGGATGCACTGGAGTTTATTAAATATGGGAGTAATATGGTCAGACTGGTGCTTTAGGTAGATCACTTTGGCAGCTGAAAGGAAAATGGATGGGGATGGAAAGGTTATTAGCAGGTGGGTGATGAGGGTCTGTACCACAGTATTGGCAATATCAGAAGAGAGAAGGAAGCATGTGTAAAAGCAAGCCCCCAACATAGCCAAGAGGCCCTGCTGTACAGGTTCTTAGATCTGCCATTCTAAAGGGAAAGGCAACTTTTAAGGGGTCAGCAATCATTTTAATCAAGCACATGTATCATTCACTTAGTTCAGGGGAAACAGCACTCTGACCTTCAGAGAAAATACAAAGAAATAATAATCAACAGATGGGACTTACAACTGTCTGACCACAAGCAATACATACATCACAGATCAACAGACAGATCTAACTGTCTGACCATTACATACATACATAGTTATCAGAGATAAAACAACCAATATCTGGATTTTCAAAGTCAGGGGACTCAGCAGCTGCCCAGAGTCTCATCCGGCCAAACAAACAATTCCAATGAGTAAGCCCCAAAGTAAAACCTCACCTCAGAGTATTTATGCATTTTTCAGAGCCAGAGGGCATCACAACCCTTGAGAATCAGTGCATGAGAAGTTAATAACATGTGTGGGCCTCCCTTAATCAAGCATCTCTTATTGGGCAGGCCCATTAATGGGTGAGGAAGATTTTTAACTCTCTGATTAACATTACTGCATATTTGAGAGATGTTGCAAAGGTGAAATTGACAGGCTTCAGAATAGATTGAAAATGGGGCATGAGAGATAGTGAGGAGGCACCTAGTGGACTACTGTGAGCCTAGTAGACTGAAAGGATAGTGGTAGTCTCAAAAATAATAGAGAAGTCTGTAAGGAGGGAGTGATTAGAGGAAAAAATGCAAAGTTCAGTTTTGGACATGTTGAGTTCAAGATGTTCACCAGACAGGTCAAGATTTCTGAAAGGCTATTGGAGTTTGGGGTCTAGGGGTCAGTGAAGAGGTTAAAAGTGGATGTAGAGATTTGAAAACCATCAGCATGGGTGACACAAATAGGTAAAGCAGGAACAGGGATGGATTTGGTGGAGAAGATAAGCTGGAAATCCTGACTTAGTTAGCTAAGTATGTAAGTTTAAGCAAACATATTACCCCGGTTAGCAGTTGGTAATGTGTTGCTGGAGGTAAAGAGTTAAAAGGTGGATGATGTGGCTTGCAGAGTCTTGTGAATGGAGATAATATTTAAATCCACTGGCACTCATGAGATTCCTAAGAGGGATCCTGGAGTGCTTCCATGCTAAAAATTAGGAATATAGACAAACAATCCATGAGAAAGAGCTGTCGTAGAGGGGAAAAAAAGAGCTAGGAGAGAATAATATCCTGAAAATCAAGAAAGGAAAAAGTATGTAGAAGAGGGGGTCCTTAACAGGGTCAAATATTGCAGAGTTCAAGACCATTGAGGAGAGGAAATACCATTAGATTTAGCAATTAAGTGATCCTTGACAGCCTTGGTAAGAGTAGTTCCAGATGAGTAGTAGTGTCCAAAGCCAGATTGAATGAGGTTATGAAGTATATATTTGTATGATGGGAGTGGATGGAGGGAGGTGGGCAACGGCATACACATAAATAGAGAAGTAGGAAAGGCATAGACCTGGTCTGAGGAAAACAAGGTCTGACACAAAGGTAGAAAATCCAGGTATGGAGAATAGAGTTTAACAAAAGGTTAAAAGGATAATTTGGAGTTGTGAAACTTGCTGAAAGTCCATGATCTTCAGCATTTATGGAATAAAATATAATCTGAGATGTGTGTGTATGTATATGTATTTTGTATGTGTGTGTATATATATGTATATGTGTTCATATGCATGTATATAAGTGTGTATATGAGTATAGGTATTTATATAGCCATATGTGTATGC
Source organism: Bettongia penicillata ogilbyi (assembly GCA_023548195.1). Classification (NCBI taxonomy): domain Eukaryota; kingdom Metazoa; phylum Chordata; class Mammalia; order Diprotodontia; family Potoroidae; genus Bettongia; species Bettongia penicillata. The sequence goes on from JAJHZJ010000943.1 coordinate 434,314, forward strand.
ATCTATGTTGTTTGTGACATATGTATATAGTCTGTGTACATATAGTTTTAATATCTACAGAGAAGTTTTCTTCCAAACGACCAAAGTAGAAAATGCAAGTATTTTGTACATTTTGCAAACAAGAATATTTAAGCTAAGAGCAGTTTAATGATTTGCTTTGCATGATATTATGGAAAAAGTACTGCTTCTGGGTAGAAATATTGCCTCTGTGTTAACACTGCTCAAACCTTCACGAACCTCACCTTTCTCAATAGTGAAATAAGGGTTAGATTAGATGATTCTTGAAGTCCTTTTCCAGCTCTTGACCTATGATCCTAATATCCTATGATCCACACTCTTAAGTAAATATAGGAGATAGCAATCAAATCCAGGCTTCCCTGGCTATGAGATAAATGCTCTTTGCACTATATCATGTTGTCTGGAAGTCATCAAAAGGAATTTTAGCACCTAGGTGAAATTCAGTTGAACTGTGTGGGTAGTCAGTGAGAAAATCCACTGTCCTGTGGATAGCAAACTTTGCTGTTATTCTGATAAACCGCCTATTATTAAGAGTTGCAGGTCACCTGGACCTGAGACCACTCCCTGATTCTTTTCACGCAGCCCCTATTCTATCAGTATCAAATTTGCCTCTTGCCATAGACTTCTTTCTCTTAGGCTGTTCTTTCCATCTTCTTTTACTCCAGGTGGTTCATGAGTCATCTTTACTCTATGAGGAATAATTCAAGAAATCCACCTTTCTGTCAGGCATGGACCCAACAGTTCTTATTTAATTTTGCTAGAGTCCCCTGTGATATGAGTTAGTTATAAACTTCAAAATTCTTAAAAAGAGTCATGTGCAAATGAGCTGATAGGCCCCACAGCCATCATTAACTCAATCATTTGTATACCTTTAAAGAGGTCTTCTCTGTGCACTTGCTCTACTTAGAGATTGTTTCATTCTTTGTACTTGTGTCTCTGGCACCAAGCACAGTGCTACAGAGTAGGCACTTTAAAAACACTTGCTAATTGATTCATTGACCTTAAGGGCAGTTCTCAGAACAGTATTTTTTTATCCTCAACATTGCATCTGAAATACTATGTTTCTTCACAAGGTGATTTTATGAATTTTCCTTAAATATTCTTTCAGCAACCAAACTTCATATCTTAAAGGTAGAATAACTTTCACATGGATGAATTTAACCTCCTCCAAGTTTTGGCCATTTTCCTTTAATTTTTTTTTTCCTGAACTAAAGATAGAAAGATTTGAATTCTTTCATCAGCACAGACAGTCATCGTATCTGCCACTGGGTCTCTAGATATCATTAATCGCTAGATTTGAATGAGCTTGGGGAATTTCTCTGTTCAGGCTTACAGTATTGGGAACAAAATCAGAGGTTTCTTGTTCCAATCATACCTGGCCCAAGACTTAGACTTTTGGGTAAATTTGTGAGACTTATGTAAATGTCTGTAGCAGTTATTCCTACTTTCTCAATGAAAAAACATTCCTTGTTAGGCAAAATTAGTTGGAATTTTCTTTGACAATCTAAACATTTTCTATGGCCTCAATTTTAGTACTTAATATTTATTTAGGACTGCAATCTACTGTGGTAAGTAGGATAACATTGACTTTCTGCAGGATGAGAGTAAATTTGCATGTCACACTAGTGACTTTTGAAAGTAAGAATAGATTAACGTTGCAAAGTCCGCAAGATCATGTTCTGTTGATCCTCACAATGTAGGATCATTCTTTGGATCCAACTGACCCCAGGTCTTTAAACATAATTTTCAACAGAGAAAATTCCTTGGATATCAGATTCAGGCTGTTTGCTAATGAAAATCATTATATTATTACAAATATTATATTATATATTATCGGAGAGGATTCATGAAATAATGACTGTAAACCATAAACATACACTTAGTCATCGAAGAAAGATTCAATGCTTATTAAACTATAATTTTAGGATGGAAAAATAAAAGGATGTATATGTATATATGTATGTATACACATAAACATATGCATAGATGTGTGCACATTTATATGTGTGTATATATGTACATATAGATGCTAACTATAAGAGTGAGGGAAAGGATTTATCAATCAATGAAAAAACACTGATTAAGCACTTACTGTGAAAAAGTCTATGCTGAGTATACAAAGAAAGGTAAAACCTCTTCCCTGAAAGATCTTGTATTCTAATGGGGGAAACAAATGTAAAGAACCAGGTACATACTATATAAATGCTTCATGGTAATTTCAGAGGATAAGGACTAGTAGCTGGAAAGACCCTACGAGGCAGATACTATTACTGTCCCCATTTATAGGAAAAGATGCAATTCATAAGCTAGATTTAAAGCTAAAAAAGGAACGTAGAGGTCATCAGTCCACAACCCTTCATTTTATTGGTGTGGAAACTAATATAGAAAGGTTAAATGACTTACCTAATATCACACACACAGTTAATATGACAATAACATAGCTAATATAATGAAAACTACAGCTAAAAGTTCTGAGATAGAATGTGTATCCTCTTCTTCTGGTCCCCCAATCTCTATAACTTTTATCTCAAGGGTTAACTATCCAGAGAATAAAGCATAGTAAATATAATTGAATCTTATTTTTATGATTCAGAGCCTTGCAGTGCCTCAGGGTCTTGTACATATTATACTTTGTAATCTCATTGCATTCTATAAATGTCAGATATTATCATATCCTAGACACATACATCCCTCCATTCAAGACTTAACCTGGTGCATCACAATGCTATAGAGGTGATTCTGGATGAAAGATATTTTCAGCAGAGTGTCAGTTCTGACAGACCCTGCCAAGCTTGAAACACTTTAGATATGGTCCCAGTAAGGGACCATATGCCTGCCGTTCAATTACCAACCTATCTTGGTGCTGTGTTCATCTTTGCTTTTTCAAAGAGGACCATGACATTGGAGAAATGATGACATGACTTGCACTGGACTTTGTTTTGAGTGAGAAAGGACTGTACAAGACCACCAGTCTCACTTTCTCCTCCTGAGCCATCTGGATCCAGTGACCAACTTATCTACTCTTAGAAAGGTTATACAACTCATGATGATCATCAGCTATAGTGTAGAAGGGTTGCAATCTACACTTAAGGAAAGAATATGCTCCCCATTTAAAGCATAACTTCTTCGAGTATTAAATTAATCCCATCACCTTGGCAAATTTAGAGCCTTGGGGAATTTCTCTGTTCAGGCTTACAGTATTGGGAATAAAATCAGAGGTTTCTTGTTCCAATCATACCTGGCCCAAGACTTAGACTTTTGGGTAAATTTGTAAGACTTATGTAAATGTCTGTAGCAGTTATTCCTACTTTCTCAATGAAAAAAGATGTAGGATTACAATTCATTGCCTTTCACATATGTGTGATGGGAGTGAGTAGAGTGAGAGAGAAGAGAGAAGTCCTCCTCCCACTTCCTGCACTCTGCCAGACCCATCAACAATCCACTCTAGCCTCACAAGCTGAGTCATTGCTTACTCATTAATTGCTCATTGATTATTATTTGCAGCCTCTAGTTATAGCTGTAGACTATGGAAGACATCTTACTGACTCTCTACCAATTGACAGATATTTATTAAAGGTTTTTTTGTTTTATTTGCTTGTTTGTTTTCGTTTTTTCTTACGGCAGGATAGTGCTATATTTCAAGGTTTTTGGAACAAGTTTGAGGTCCATTATCTATTCAGAATCGCCATTCACAAGTACAAAGGTGGTGGTCCGGGAAAGAACTGGGGAACTGGGAAGTCAGACTGGGACAAATATTGAGGATTGTGGTTGTCAGGGAGAAGAAGAGGAGAAAACGACAGCAGATCAGTTAAGGGAACTTCAGAGTTCATGAATGTGAAAATGGTGCATTTGTGGGTGATGGGAGGATCAAGGGAATGACCATCCCCGTGTGTAGTGGGCTGAGGTGGAGGAATAGGTCATGGGAAATTAGTAAATTGAAGAGCCATCAGGGTAAGTTGCTTGAACCAAACACTGAACTCATAGAAAGAAAAGGGCTGGAGGTGGATGAACACCACTTAGCAGAATTTTGAATGGGTGGTAGATCTGAACTGAGTGAACTTCAAAGGAGGAAAAGGTACTGAGTGTAGGTGGCAAAGGCAGAGCTTGGAGGTGGCAATGGGGAACCAAGAAGTATTTCACCTCCCCATTATCAACAGTGAGTGGAGGAGAGGGAGGACATGATGAAAAATGCAAGCATTGCTGGAAGAATGGGCCAGAGAGGCTATGCCATCAGCAAGAAGTCGGGTCTCAAGTAGCAAAGGAAAAGATTTAAGATGCAAACAGATTTATTACCTAAGGAGCAGACATTCCAGAGAGCACAGTGAAAGGGTTGGGTACCTCTCAGACACAAGTTTAAGAAAACTGGAAAAGTAAAAAGGGGATAGGATGTAATAGATCCTTAATGCCAAACAGAAGTATTAATATTGAGCAGAGAGGAGAGCTGACATAATCAGAACTGTGCTTCAGGAAAACCCCTTTGACAGATGAACGAAACTGAAGTGAGGAGAGCTGTGAGGCAGGAAGAGCAATTAAAGGCTGTTCAGTCAAGCCCATTTTTAGATGAGCAAACTGAGATCCAGGGAGATAAAGTATATAAAGTAAGTATGTATGTAAGTATGTAAAATTTTTCTGAGAATACAAAATTAGAAATTATCAGAGGTGGGATTTCTGATATCTGATTCTTTGTCTACTATATCATCATTTAAAATATAATAACAATTAACATTAAAACTCTTTATTATTATTATCTCTATTGCCTAAATTCCATTATTGTGGGAATTCCCTCTACTGAAGACAAAAAATCTGTCTGAACTTGCAGTTCAGAATTTTTTATGCAACTTGTCCAGGTCATATAGAAAATGTTACTGATACTATTTATTATATGATAAAGCTTCTCAAGAAATATTTTCCTATTTTCATTATTTTTGGAGTAGAAATAAGAGCTTTATATGACTGTATTTGGTGCCACATGAAGCAATATAACACTTCACAGGGTCACAGGCATATAACTGAAAGGAACCTCAAAGGAAATCTAGCTCAACCCCCTTATTTTATAATTGGGCAACTGAAGTCGGAGAAGGTCCAACATGAACAGAACCTTTAAATGATGTGTGCAAGGTCATACAAGTAGTGAGCAGCAGGAGCACCATTGAAGCCTGAGCTCTTTGAGTTTAGAGTCAGAGAGGCAGAGCCAGGGTTCTTTCCACCATGCCACACTATCTTGTTTCACTTTGAATGGTGTGCATAACATCCATAGATATAACGATTACACTAAGCCATCATTAGTTAGACCTAAATTGTGAGCTGATAAACTGATTCCTAGACATTCTTAATTTCATTTAAAAACCTCTGAAATTCATTCAGACTCACACCATTATTTAACTTAAAGTTAGTATGTGATTTTTTAATGATGCACGAGAATTTTAATGAATATCCCTATTAATAGATATATTTTCACCTTGTAATTTTAAACACATAGAAAATCTCTCCTCTTGCTTTTAGTACTACAGAATCCAAACTCTTAAGTTCCTCAAATATGAAATGTATTTTCTAAAACCTTCCAGGAGAACTTTAGTCAGCCAGGCAGAGAATGATTATTGTTGTTTAGAACCTGGAAATATTCAGTTTTACCTAATATTTATTTAATCCACTCTGTTGGAGAGCCTGAAATTGGGCTATGAACTGTGCCATATGTGTAATAAATTAGCCATCTCATGCGTGGATTACATCTCTATTAGCATTCTTAATTCATTGCCGTATGCCCCGTTGGTAATCATTTCAGTATAAGCTCAAGTTTGATTTGAGCTGTCAATCAAAAGGACAAAAAGGTTTCCAAAATTAAAAATTAGACTCCAATTAATCTTCAGTATAACGTCAACAAGGTTCATATTTCTTTTATTGAGCCAAGAAATTTGGGGAGGTGACATCATGTCTGAGAAAATGTCACACCAGGAAGGAAAGATTCTCTGGCCAATTGGAGCAGCTCTTTGAGTGAGGAAAGGTGTCAAAAAAGTACAGTTGTCCAAACATGGACAGAGCCCTTAATTTCTCTTCCAAGGAACACTGTTTCTGAGATAAATTGTCCAGACGCTCACTGTACCATGCAATGTAATGAAATCATCCTGGTTTTGGATATGTCTACCTTGGTAGATTAAAGAAATAGCTGTTAAGCTGTGTTCCACCACCCTCCCCTTCTTCCCACCCAGTATCCTACATCACTGGGAACAGAGGAGGGAAAAAGGAGGCAACCTTAGCCTCTAGGAAAGTGAAAATCAAACGCAGCAAATGGCCATTGTTATTGAAAGAAAAGAAAAACTGGTTCTCAATCTACCCCAGTTCAAGAGAACTCAGCACAAAGAGGGATTTCTTTTCATGTTAATTACTGCTATGATCAGACTGAAGAGATAACAGCTGGTTAAATGCAGTCAGCCAAAGAAGCCAGGCTTCTCATACACTTGTAAAAGGCTACTCTGCAGTGGATAGTATTTTGCTGGAAAATTTGTCAGTGTTTTGTCTGTTTTTTAAAAATAGTAAAATTATCAACTATATAAGGCAGCTTAAACACCTTGTTAAAGAAATTGTTTAATGCTTACTTTGTTGCTAAAATAGGCATAAAATAAAGAGAAGGGTTAATGTGAGAAACCTCCTTCTTAGAAACTGCTATCTTTTGTGGGAATTCTGCCAACAAGCACTATTTCCCAATCATCAAACCCATCGAATTTATAAAGGAAAATGATGCTTAAACAGCAAATATTTATATAATTAACAGGAGTATGGTTTATTCATATATTAAAGTTGTTTGCTATCTTTTCACTTTTTTTCATACCTTTCATATTTTAATACCTTTTCTACCTTGCATTATACTTATCTCTGTACATGCCATGTCTTTCCTAGCAGAGATCTTGGTGAGGGCAGGAATTACATTGTTTTTCTACTTTTATATCCTCATCACATTCCATAGTGCCCTACATACAATAAGCACTCAATAAACATTTGGTGAATGTAATACTGCGTTGTTATGATTTTTTTTCAATTATACAAAATGAAGCTATAATTGAGTTAAAACATTCTTAAAAATGTTATTACAAAATAGCTACTGGAAAAAAAAAAAAACATCAATACCTACCTGATCACATACTTAGCTTCTCATTTTCCTAAAGTCTTAATGACCTCCACAAAGTCATCCTTCACTACTTCATTAAGACAGGGAGGTGACTCTAGTTTCCCTAGGAATATAACAGAGGACCCCAACATCCGGCAGGTCCTTCTTTCCTGGCAAGGTTTTAAGTACAATCCAAATGATGGATTGATCCTATTGCCTGAGAACTAGCCTACCTAAAGATGAAGAGGCTGATCAGTGGTGGGCAGGCCATGAGGTAATACATTTTTTGGCCGTGGCAACCCATAATTATTTTAATGACCCTCAGTTCCATGTGCCCTAACTTTTCTTCTTTTGTACCGATGGTTATTAAGTGGCTGGAAAGGAGACAAAGCCTGCTAGGAATTACAGTATTTAGACCCTCTATAAATGTTAACTTAATTGTGGGTATTCTAGATTTGAGATCTTTGTCAAATGGCCAGTGAATCAAAATAACTAGGGGCACAATTGAACCACAGAAATATTGATATTCTCATAATAAATGAAATCACAATACAAAAAAAAAAGTTACTGGCAAGCGAAAGGAGGCTTCTTCTTAAACTCTTTAAAAAGCAAAAATTTGCAATGCTGGCAAAACTGGTTTCATTATGAACCCAAAATAGTTCATTATGGGATATATGTTCATTTGATCTGATGGTGCTAAGGATGAACAGAAGCAAAGAAAACACAAATTGTTAGATAAATGACACAAAAGACCCGTCCAATATAGTCAGCATGTCTTTTCATAAATAATGAGAAATCAAAAAATAGCACATTGGACAGCGCAGAAAAAGATAACCTGAAAATGGGATTCAGGCTTAAGAAATTCAAGAAACCAAAGGTTTATAGACTGCTCAGGAAATTCATGCCTTTACATCATGAAAACTTTCTTCAATAGACAGACATGGCAAATACTAAATAATATCACACACAAAAAAGGAAGTAGATTTTATCTTAAGAGACAGGAAATAACTCATTATTGATGTAGGAGTCATATCATAATCAGCTATGTGAAGTCAGACAATTGGCTAAAGGTCGAAATCAGCATCAGATTAGAAAAAAAAGTATGAAGATAAAAACAATATCAGAGAATCTTGGAACTGTATGAGACCAAGAGGTCATCTAGTTCAACCCCTACTTGAACTACTTCTATGACCTATTTTCCTTTTCCTCTACTTTCATTACCCTATTCTTTCTTTCCCATTCTTCCTGCCTAGTACTGAAAACAACTGTAACAACTCAAACCTGACCTTTTCAAAAGAAGGTCAATGCTAAAAAATGGAAAATAGAAAAAGCAAAGCTATTGATTTGAATAATTATCACTTCCTGCAAAATCTTAACGGAAATAAAGAAACTGACACAACAAAGAAATCTCAAAAGCCCAATAGTCACCTTTGTGAGCATACGCTTGATCTACTTGACAATAAAAATGGGGCATAGTGGCCAAAGGCAGCTTTGATTTAGCACATAAACACATTTCTAAGACATTGAGAAAGAGGATAGAAATATTGCCTATTGTCTCACAAAACAGGAAAAAATACTGTGGATGTTAAGTTCTAGGACTCTTAGTATAGTTCTAGGACTCTTAGTATGAGATCTAACTGAATCACATCATTCTGAAAGCATTCATAGATAGATCTGAAAGGTCAGAAAAAGGCACAAACGTGTTAATATTTCTAAAGTAATCTGTTTTCACTGTTAGTGGAAAATGAAGTCTCCTGTAGGAACTAGCAAGTTCATCTGGCAATTAAAAGATGAAGTTGAAAAGAGTGTTTCAACTAAATTAATTACGCACTGAGGAAATCCATGCTAAATTTAACCCAATATTAAAACCATCAAAGGATTGTTTTAAAAATAACTCAAGGAAGGGAAGATACTTTAAAAATGAAAATAATTATAGAAAATACTACTACTTAAAAAGGAGATATAAAGAACAACAGTAATAACTAGCCCATAAGCCTACTCCTTCATTCCTATAGCATCTTTATTCAAAGACTTTTCACCTCATTATTCAATTGAAACTATTATCTCCAAAGTTACCAATAAGGCCTAACTCATTCAACTTTTCTTTATTTCTCATACTAATTGAATACTCTGCTGCATTTAACATTGTTAACCACCCCTCCTTCAGGATACTCTGGCTTCTCCAGCCTTTCCTGATACCTCCTGGTTTTCCTCCTACCTGTCTCATGTCTCCTCAGTCTCTTTTCTTTTGGTGGCTCTTCTATCAAAGCAGTTTTCTGTAAGTGATGATCTAATCGTCTTTCCCTTACTCAATTAATTCCAGTGACTATTGCCTATAAAATCAAACATGTTTAGCTTATAAAACCCTTCACAACCTGGCCCCAGATGATATTTACATTCTCTTTGAATATCATGCCCACCTTAAGCTCTGAGGTCCACCAGCCAAAGTGCTGTGTTTTTTTTTCTTTTTCTTTTTTCCACCCAGCATTCAATCTCAGGTTCTGTGTCTTTCCACTATCTGTATATTCTGGCCTGAATACATTGCTCCCTACTCTCCATCTCACAGAATCCCTCTCTTGCTTCAAGAGATCTTTGAATTGGCTCTTTCTTATTGAAACCCAACTGACAGTTCCCTTCTCCCTAATTACCTTCTATTTTATTGGTATTTATTTTCTTTATAGTTGTTCTGTCCACATCTATGTACTTATTGCCACATTAGAACATAAATTCCTTGGGAAAATGGATTATTATATTCTTTTATTTTTATCCCCAGCACCTCGCACAGTGCCTGCTACAAAGCACATCCTTGCTTATTTATTAATTATAAGTGTACTTGATGCAAAGTATGAAGAGAATAGGCATTCTTTCACAAATGGTACTCAATAACAGAACGCATCTTCACATTTTCCATCTTGACAGAAAGACGCAGAAAATACAAGATCCATCTGTGCTTACTGTTTGTTGATTACAATAAAGCATTTTTTTCACTTTGAGACCAAAATATAGCTGTCAAGACTCTCCACCAATAGTTTCTTATGCATATAATATGTTAAGATAATAACATTTACATAGTCCCTGGAAGTTGGAAAACATTTTACATATATTATTATCTTTGATCTTTACAGCACTTCTATGAAGTTACTATAGTCCTCATTTTTACAGATGAAGGAAGTCAGGGTGAAAGTGACTTGTCAACTGAGGGAGGATTTGAATTCAAGTCTTCTAGGTGGCACAGCGGATAGTGTGTCAGCCTGAAGTCAGTAAAATTTATCTTCATGAGTTCAAATCTGATCTCAAATACTAGCTATGTGACTCTGGACAATTCACTTAACCCTGTTTTCTTCAGTTTCCTCATCTGTAAAATATATTGGAAAAAGAAAAGACAAACTATGCCAGTATCTTTGCCAAGAAAACCCCAAATGAGATCACGAAGAGTCAGATATGACCAAAAAAAGATGTCTGAACATTACAAGTGCATAACTTCATCTACTCTAACACCTAGTTTGCTAGGATCATACTAGATTCCTTGGTAAACTCAACCACAGACATAACTGTTTAAAGACTATGATTGGCTACGTCAAGCATTCCACAAAAGGGAAAGGAAAGTACCCCCCAAAAGTATTTTGTCACTGTCCTGAAAGATATCTAGTATCAATTTCAAACAGAAGAATTGGTAAATTACTCCACATGCTATTCATTAATGCCATTGTGTTTTTTGTATCCAGTCTCAGAATACAATCAAGCAGCTACAGTGAAATCCATGACCACTCAAAGAAAACTCACTCTAATTGTATAGATCCAACACTTTCTACCTGTGTGATCTGTAATAAATCACTTAGGTTTTCAATTCCTCATCTATAAAATGAGGAGGCTGAATTCTCTGAATTCCCTTTTAGCTCTAGAAGAACCAAATGAATTTTTTTTTAAAGTCCATCCCCAGAATGTGGTTGTATGGTCAGTGCATTGAATTAGTAAGGGGCAGTGTAGCATAGCAGAGTCCTGGACATGGAGTCAAGAAGACCTGGAAATGAATGGTTTCCTAGCCATATGATCAATAATTCATTATTATAAAAATCGATTGACCATTTTAACACAAATGATCTCGTGCTAACGTAGCATCCATTTACTAAATATTTAATATGAGTAGAACACTTCCTTAAGCACTGAGAAAAATCTAAAGTTTAGAGAAATATCCAAACTCAAACTTGAACTCAGGTCTTCTGAGCACTTTATCCAGCACTTTATCTACAATTCCACCTAGCTAATTCCATGGAGGAATTTAGGTGGTCCAATGGATACCGAGTTCAAATTCAGCCTCAGACACTTACTAGTTGTGTGACCTTGGGAAAGTCATTTAACTTCTGTTTGCCTCAATTTCCTCAACTAGAAAATGAGGAAAATACCAGTACTTACTCCACAAGGCTGATGAGAGAATCAAATCAGACTAACAAAAAGCACTTCGAACAGTGTCTGGTACATTGTAGGTGCTATGTAAGTGCTTATTCCCTTTCCTTACCCTCTACCAAGAAGATAACGCACATCCTCCCTCACATGCTTACTAGCTGTTTTGCCCTGGGTGAGTCATTTAACTTCACTTGCCCTCAGTTTCCTTGTCTCCAAAATGAGCAGTTTTGTACTTGATAACTTCTAAGTTCCCTTTCAGGTCTAAATCTCCAATCCTTAGCATCATCTTCACCTACTGCTAAATGCTTTATAGATCATACATCTCAATCATCTTTCATTATTCCCCACAATTAGACTTCTAAGACGTTGGAGCTGGAAGGGACCTTTGTATTACACATAAGGAAACTGTGGCAATTAAAAATTCTGAGAAACATATTTTCTGAGTAATTTAATCATTTTATTGGTAATGCCAGTATATTTATTGATAAAAGAATAATCATTTGGCCAGCTCTCTCTTAGACTAAAGGCAATTATGATTGTGTGGCTCAGAACTTATATACCCAGTGGAAGAGAGGGTATTCCCAAGAGTGGCAATCAGTTCTGATTGGTTAAAAATTACTGGACGAATGAATATCACAATGAAAGGTTGACCCTTTTCAAATGAACTTTGATTAAGTCATTTACTTGTAAGTTACTCCCAGCCTTGGGCAATCTATTCAAAGAATTTATCCCCACCCAAACCTGTAAAAAGCATAATGGGGTCCCCCTGGGTGCCTTCTGAACAAGAAAGAAAAATCACATTGTTAGTAACCTCCTTCAAGATACTGAACTTTTGAAATCAGAGCTTTAGAAAAAGGGCGGAAGTCAGGATCTCCCAAAATCATTGGTTATTAGCAATCATTTCTCTCAAAACCTACAGCCCTGAAATGAAAATTACCCTGCCTTGCTAATACCTGAAAATTAATTTTTATTTGAACTATTGTTGCGCCATGCAGATTTGAATTAAATGTGTGGTTCTAAGCACTCCTCTAAAAAGTGTTCTAAAAACACATTCCAAGCAAAAGTAATATCTGAGTACTATAAAAACAGTATCTCAATAAGGAAACTTGTTTTAGTTACATCCCAGGTAGTTACACAAACTATATTTTCCTATGTATGCGCAAGGGATATATTTATAAAGGGCTAATCCATCAAGCCTCCCTTTTAGCATTTGTGATACCTATGATGAGGAAAAAACAATTCTCCTCTCCATATGTTCATTCCTGATTTTGATTTGACCACCTGTATTGTGAGAGTGAGTCCAAAAGCTGGCAGAAGGAGTGGGTAGGAGTCAGCATAAGAAAACATGCAAGTGTGGCTGAATTTTGCCGAGAAAGGGAGGTGTTCCAAGGATCACATAATATGATATGTGTACACACTCCTGGGGATAGAAAATGGCTATATATTCTGACTTATACTGTTTTTGAAGCCAAATCATAGATGTGATGAGTCCAGCTCATAAAAATTCAAGAGGATTTTTTTTTAAGCCAATGAAGTGGCTGACCATTGCAGACAGCTGTGCTCAAGCTACTTGGAATGGTAAATATGACACCCTGATATTATACAATGAGCTCTGAAGATGATTGTAAAAGTGATTTTAATTCCTTTCCCATAAACAGAAGTCAGAGTTTGGCATTATAATGCTATTTGAATGACTGTCACCAAATTCTCCTGTGTTGAATATAAGCAGTAAATGTGGGAGCTCAGCAATGTTATGGGCCCGATTCACAGGGATGTTCCAAGGCAAAATTATGGCCAAAGCAAAATGTGATTTCAATGTCTCTTTCTCTTCTCAGTGTCCTAATCCATAGGAAATCAAAGTTCTCTCTGCTTTCTACCTATTAAAATCTCTGGAAAGAATATATATTGTCATAAAAAAGTGTGAATTAATGTGCTAGATTTCCCAAGAATAACAAATAGCCTTTTATTTGTGACCAAGATTTTAGTCAAACACATAGGTGCCTCATGATGGAATTTCAGGCATCAAACGATGAGACAGCAGTAAGAATAGATTCAATTCAGCCCAACCTGAATTTGTTAGACTTCCATCCACATGAAGCAAGTACCATGCTAGATGCTGGAGTCAGGCAAAAGTAAAATGACCATCTTCCCAGTGCCAATACAGTCTACATTCTTTGGAGGAGGGGGGCAAGGGATAAGCAACACAATTAAATATTAAATACATACAAGGCAAATACAAATTAAAAATAGAGATTACTAATAGCTCAAACCCTCAGGAAGGGCTTCCTGCAGGAGTTAGTACTTGACTTGAGCTTTGAAGAGAAATAGAAATTCCAATCGGGCAAGTGGTTAAAGAGAAAGCATTGGGGGCAAACAGTTCTTTCAAAGTCACAAAAGAAGAGGATGAAGTTCTGGTATGGGAAGTAACAAGTAGGTATAGAACTTAGAGTAAGACTATATAATTCACAAGAAGTCTAGAAAATACAGGTAGAGAAGACTGTAAAACTAACTCTTAAGCAAGAAAACTTTGTATTTTATCCTAGAGATAATAGGGAGTCACTGAAACTCCTTGGGTCCAAGAGTGGCATGGTCAGAGGAATAGTTTCCTTCTGTGTGAAGAAACTATTGCAATAATCGGGGCAAAAGGTGATAAAGGCTTAGATTAGGATGATGGCTTTGGGAAAAGAGAAGGGAACCTTTGCAAGAGATGTACTGGAGGCAAATTTTACAACATTTTCTCACTAATTAGATTATGGATGGACGGAGAGATGAGGGTCAAGGATAACTGGAAAGTTGCCAATTTGGATGATTAAAAGGGTCGTGGTATCCTTGATTCCAGGGGAAATGAGAGGAAGGGGTGGGAAGGGCATAAGAACAAGTAAGAAGTTTTCTGTGGCCCCTTGAATTCTCAATATTTTATTAATGGCTTTTTCTGTTCCAGGGGTGGGGAGACCTATGGCCTCTAGGTCCTTCACAGGACAAATTACATTAGTAAAGGGATTTGTTCTGTGAAACTTGGACTCAGTCAAAAGGCTGCACCCAAGGACTTAGAAGCACCAAACTTAAGAATGGCTTAGTGAATTACCATCAGACTTAAACAACAACAGCAAAAAATGTCTATGTGTATGTGTGTGTATATATGCCCCATCCTGGACCATCTCCAGTCATCCTGATGAATATCTGGTCACTGATTCAGATGCCTCTGGAGGAGAAGTGAGGCTGGTGACCTGCACAGCCTTCCCTCATTTGAAACAAAGTCAAGTGCAAGTCATGTCATCATTTCTCTGATGGCATGGTCTTCTTCAGCAACAAAAGACAAACACACACACGTAGTTTGCCTAGCATAGAGCCTGCTGCATTCTTTCCCATGTGGGTAGGGTTGCCTGCCTCATTAGGGGTGATTGGCTGCCTGCATCATTTCTCCCGTTCTTTTTTGGCCACTCCTATCTTCTGTATCCAGAGGAAGGAGATTTCAGTTCCATCACAGCACTGAAGATGGTTGAACAGTTGAACTGGTGAAAGAAGAAGGACTTTCTTGCCCATGTTCCTATGTCTTTTATCCTTACTCCAAGAAATGGGCCTGGAGGTATCATGTTTTGTTCTGTGGCATTTGTTCTTCTCGGGTTCAGGTGGCAGAAGTGATCCCCTTTCGACACAGAAGTTTAATCCTTAGCAACCTTGGAACCCTCATTGCAGGCCGGATAGTGCGGATAGTAAGGCCAGCATTGGAGCTCTGAGAAGCCAGTATGTCTGAGACTCAAGCCAAGGTAGGTTTTGTACTTGAAACTGATTCTGTGCTCTATAGGAATCAAGCTAAGTTATGAATCCAATCCCATTCCCCTTCCCAGAGACTGAGATGGGGCAGAGCTGGGAAGAGGTTAACTAAACCCCACATGTTGGGCATAAGTTTGTAAGTTTGTGATTATATCTTCTGAAGTAAATACTACTTTGTGAAAGCTAATGTGATTATCAAGGGTTCAATGTTACTGGGGAGGGGACCTTACCCCCTATACTTGGGGAACCACCATAAATGACATTTGAATCCAACTCCAGATTGTCAAAACATGACTGCAATCCTCTTAAGTGATCCAAAGGAACATGCAGAACGAGTGAAATCACCACTTCTGGGCAATGAGAGGCACACATATATTTTAGAGATATGACTTAAATAGGCATGCCACTATGCATCAAGACTTGAACTCAGGTCTTTCTGATTCCTAGACCAGTTTTATAGCCATTATGTCATGAAGTCACTTATTTAATCATAAAGATAAATGTACACACACACACACACAAACATATACATATGTATGTAACCATAAGCTCATATTCACTTATTTGTACATTAATCCAACACACATTTAGCACCTACTATGTTCAAAATATTATTCTAGGTGTTGAAATATAAAGAGAAATGTCATGTCAATCTTGTTCTCAAGATTCTGTTATACAGTAGGAGGTAAAGACAGATAATTGTTATAAGAGAATGTAACACAAATTCAAGGAGAGGTTAAGTAAAAGACTAGGAAAATTTGATGTGGGGTGGATATCTTTCCTCAAGACAAGTCTGATGTGAAAGTAAAGCCAAGAGAGACTTTATAGAACAATTAACATCTCAGTTGGACTTAAAGAGCAAAGCTTCTCTGGGTGAGTCTGAGGAAGGAGGGACCTATTATACACATCAGAAATAAATAGAGCAAAGGTGCAGAAGGGAGAGAAACCAAAACAAGAAAAGTAGATTGAGTAGTCCCATCTGTCTGGAACAGTAAATATATAAGAAATATATTGGATCCAGACTATGGGGGATGTTTCATTTAAGCTCCTGAAGTTGAATGATAGGATCAAAATATTTCATTAGAAATATTTTTCACTATCCACATCCAGAGAAAGAACCTTTGGAGTCTGGATAGAGCTTATTATTTACTCTCCTTTTTGTTGTAATTTTGTTTTGTTTTGTTTTTTTCCTCATGGTTCTAATTCTTCTTTACATCATGACTAATGTGAAAATATGAATATATATGTAAAACCTATATCAGATTGCATGCTGCCTTGGGGCAGGGTGAGGGGAGAAGAGGGAGGGAAAATTTAAAGTGCGAAACCATGTGGAAGTCAATATTGAAAACTAAAATTAAATAAATTAATTTTAAGAAGACAGATTCTTCAGAAAGCATTGTAAAGTGATCAGTTAGAAAGAGAATACACTGGTGAAGGGAAATTAAGATATTATTAAAGCAATCTAGGTGAGATACGGGAACCGTAGCAATAGGGATTGCAGTAGATGCTGAGAAGTGGGGCAGATGTGAGAGATATTGAGGAAATAGAATCAGCAGGACTTGGCAATTTGACCAAATGAAGGTGTGAGAAAAGAAAGAAAAGACTAAATGGGACATAGTCATTATGAACAGACACAGAGAAGTTAGTGGGAGGTTCCAGGTGCTAGTAAGATATTCAGGCAGAAGTATCTAACAGACAGTTGGAAGTGTAGGACTGAAATTCTGGGAGAGTCTAGAGGTAGAGATAAGATTTGAGAGTCATTTGGATAGAAGTGATGCCAAAGTCAAGGGAGGATATGAGATCACCAAGAGAAGGAGTATAAGGAGGAAAGAGGAAAAAGGGCCAGTGACAGAATATTTGATAATATCCATGTCATGGGTGGATGGAAAATGAGAAGCCCTGTCACAGAGCTAGGAAAACTATTCAATTATCATAAAAATTCAATGTCACAAAAGCAAAAGAAAAGTTTGTCAAGAAGTAAGGTGTTTTGGAAGCAAAGTAAGTCAATGCATTGTTGGTGGAATTGTGAAGAGATCGGGGTGAGGAACCTGTGACCGTGAGACTACATGTGGCCTTCCAAGAAATCAAGTGTGGCCCTTTGACCAAATCCAAACTTCCCTATCCATTCACAACTCCACCAACAATGCATTGATGTACTTCCCCTCCCGCACACCTTACTTCTTGATAAACTTAATTTGTTGTGTGAAGTTTGGATTCACTCAAAGGGCTACACTTGAAGACCTAGAAGGTCACATGTGGCCTTGAGGCCCCAGGTTCCCCCACCCCTGATAGGCATTCTAAAAAGCAACTTCAACTTCTTGTCCTCTTCCTACAGAGATGATCAGATGTCCTACATCACACTTTCATACTTTGTATTTTTTGAGAGTAATCCATATTGCTGTCTTCACTCCCTCTTGTACCCTTTCCATTTTCATCCCTTATAATCTGGTTTCCATCATCCTCACTCTGCTAAAATGGCTCCCTAATTTTCCCACTGGCTTCCTAATTATCAAATTCAATGGCCTTTTTCCAGTCTCATTCTCCCTGATCTCTTAGAAACATTTGGCATCATGATGCAACCATCTATTACTGAAATTATCGCTTATGTCATGTTGATAGTATAGCAAACAGAGGATGAATTTCTCTCTCCCCTACATCAGGAACCACAGAATAGGACTACATAGAAGCTACATGTTTTCACTCCCAGTTTTTTGAGCACAGTTCAAATTGAAATTATTGATTTGACTCTCCAACATCAAGGCATGGATACAGCTAGAATTTGACACTGTTCCTGAAGAAGGACATAAAAGAAGCAGATATGTGTGTATTCATCTCACCTGAGAAAGGAATATCAACTTTCAGAGCTTCCCTATGAGTGATTCCAAATCTGAGAATTTGGGGATCAGGCCATCTAGAAAGAGAAAATAATCCCCTGATTTTGGGGGCCACATAGACAAGGAAAAAGATCAACATGTAGTTCCTAAGCAGCACCCTATTTGGAGAGTGAATTACTTCAGAAAGCACTCCAATGAGTGTTCATTCAATAGTGCCAATAGGTCAGGTTGGGGGTATATGGAGTGGAAGAGAGGAGAAATTCAAACCACAGGCTGGTACTACAAGTCTGGAAAAGACTTTAGATTCAGTCCTACCATTCCCACATTCTCACCAGACTCTGAGCTGACAGACATAAACCTACATAGAGAACTGATGCCAAGGACATTTCTGTCTTAGGCTCACTCTCCTCATCAAAAATTTCTCAGGAAGATTTTCAAATATGCCCAAAGTAGAAAGACTACAAAGAATAGTGGATCAAGAGCTGACTTCAGAGCCAAGAAAAACTGAATTCAAGTCTTACCTCTGATACTTACTGACTCCATGATTGAAAGTAAGTCACTTTACCTCTTTGTGCCCCAAGATATGCTCTAAGAATATAGATTTCAGTAGTCAAAGTATTTGAACAAATGCTTCTCAAAAGATTTGTGAATTATTATCACCTGTGTGAAATAATACACCAAATAAATAGCAAGAAATATGAAAGCAAAACCACATCTCAGGTTTTACCTCACACCCAGCAAGTTGGCAAAAAAGCAAAAAAAAAAAAAATAGAAATAATGTCAAACTGTTAGTTGAAGAGGTTGTAGAAAAAAAGATAACTGGTAATTCTGTAAAGGATGAAACTATACCACCTTGTAAAAGTTGTAACACAACATATTATACTTTTCGACATGTTGCCAAATTTTGCTGATCTGTTTTCCCCGATTTTTATCCTCTCTTATAAAGGATAGTTCACTGAGAAGAGAATGAGGAGAGATATGTTTAGTAATGTAGACAATGTAAGACAGGGAGCAAGAGAGAGAGGTTGTTTTTTTGTTTTTCCAAAATAAATGGGCATATTTCTACACACGTGCATTGATTGTAGACATTTTCTTTCTGGGAATTCTCCATTACAATGAGATCACAAGACCAGAGCAGAAATAGAAATATTGAAAAATGCTTTTAGAATAGACAATTCTAGGCAATTCTAGAACAGACAATTCTTTATTCTGTGAATAAAGTAAGGAGTTGGAGTCAGTAGTTCACATACAAATAAACAAGATAGAAGATGCAAATCGAGAAAAGTAAAGCCTTTGTTTTACCCTACGGAAAATTCTGTCACAAAGGAGCAACCCATAAAGAGACACAGAAACATAAAACACTCAGCCTCTCAGAACTCTCTCTCTCTCTCTCTCTTTCTCTCTCTGTCTGTCACACACACACACACACACAAACACACACACACACACACACACACACACTGAAGGAAACTAAACTTGGGACCACTACTGAGGCAACCCTTGATATTCTGGTAAATCTTCTTTTGTAGTACCATGCCATAGTTTCAATTTCCCTCTGAAAGTTCAACATACCTTGGGAGTTGTTGAGCTAGCAATTCCTTTCCTATATTTTTGCACTGACATTGGTTTCCAAGTGATATGAAGCTGAGAGGATCTTAGAATCACCTTGTCATCTACTTTAACCCCCTTTGTGGAGGGGATCCGGAAAATGATGTCCAAGGTCTCTGAGCAAATGCATACACATACGTGTGTGTGTGTGTTTGTGTATCCAATTCTGATCTGTTCCCTTAAGTTTCAGTTCTGCATTTCCATCCATCTGCTAGACATATTCAATAAAATTTCCTGCTAACATTAAAAACTCAACCTGTCTAAATTAAACTTATTATCTTTCCCTCAAAACCAGCTTCTTTTCCTGATTGCCTAATTTCTATTTATGGCACCCCATTTCTCAAACTCATTCAGTCTCATAACCTCTTTACACACTAACTTTATGCTTTACCACCCCCTCCAATGAGTTGGCAATTCTTATTAATTCTCCCTTTCTAGTAACCACTTTAAATCAGAACTGGCTTTGGAGTGAGAGATTCGGATCCTATCATGTCCTTTACTACCCATGTATCACAGAGAACATTATTTTACTGCTTTTCGTATCAGTTTTCTTTTCTGTAAAGGAAAAAAATGACTAAGTAGCCTCAAAGCTGTTTAATCTATGATCTTTTTAGAAACACGGATATAGTTGCAAAGAATTTCAGAGATCATCAGATTCAACACCACTCCCATTTTATACACAAGTAGACTAAGTCCTTGAGAGATTAGATGACTTCTTCAAGATGACACAACCTATTGACTGTAGAGCTAGAATTAGAACCTAGATTCCTTGTTTGTTCATCAAGTGCTTATTTCCAACGTACCAGACTACATCAACACAAAATCACACACATGTACTCACTCACGTACATGTACACACATGTACACACATGCACACACGCAAAAATTTGAAAAGTATCTCAAACATATCTTATTCCAACCTTTGACTGAGAATAAATCCCCTCTATAGTATCATTGACCATTGAACATCTAGCCTCCATTTGAAGGCTTGAGCTTATAATGAACTCTGTCCTTCCCAAGAGAGCTCATTCTAATTTCAGACAGCACCAAATATTATGCAACTTTTTCAACCTAACAATTTTACCTGGGCGACTCCAGTAGTTTGCTAACACAATTCCGATTATGGTTCCCCATTGTCTATCTAAGTAAGACACAGAGTTACAGTATTTTAAAATTGGAAAGGACCTTGGAGGCAAATGAGTGTTGCCCGTACATAAACGAAGTCTCTTTGCTCTGTACCTGATAAGTGATGATCTATCCCTTGCTTGGAGACTTTTTTGTAAGGAAGAATTCTCTCTTGGGTCATCCCATTCTTCTTTTGGAATTGTCTAATTGCTAGGCTTTTCTTTATATTGAGCCAAGACAAATTTCTCTATAACTACTCACAGCATCTATTTCTATCCTCAGTTGCCAAGAAGAACAAGTCTGATATGTCTCCCACACGATAGTCATCAAGGGAAGGGGGGCAGGAAATAAATATTTATGTGGTGTCTACTACATGCCAGGCATTGTGCTAGTGCTAAGCTCTTTACAAATATCATCTCATTTGGTGATGTGGGGGGGGGGGAGTTGCTGTCACCATTCCCCTTTTACAGTTAGGGAAACTGAGGCAAGCAGAGGCTAAATGATTTCCACAGAGTCATTCAGCTAGTAAATGTCTGAGGCTGCATTTAAACTCAGATCTTCCTGACTCCAGGTCCAGCACTCTTTCCACTATACCACCTAGCTGTTTCAAAACACTTAAAGACATTTATCATGTCCATCACCACCACCCTCATCCCCAAGTGCTACCTTCTGCAAATTAAACTTTCCCAGTTTTTTCAAATTGCTCCTGTTTGGGTATGATAGCAATACCTTTAACCAAACTGGTTGCCTCCCTTTGATCACATTTTTTTTTAATTTTTTTAAATATCATTTTTAATTTATGGAAGAAAACAAACATTTCCATAATATAGTATAGTAAAAAAAGATAATTGCACATGAAACTGCAAATATATTGTGTATAACTTGGTATTCTTTTTAAATACATAATAAAGTTATGCAAATGTTTCTTTTTTCTTCTTCCCTCCCCCTCCTGTCCTAGAGATAGTTACCATTAGACACAAATGTATATGCATATACGTGTATATATGTAAAATTATTATATGCCAACTTCTTTTTATCAGTTCTTTCTCTGAATTCTGGTAGTCCCAGATAATTTTGATGATTGACACTTTATAATATAGTTTAAGATCTGGTACTGCTAAACCTTCTTTACATTTTTTCATTAGTTCCTTTTATATTCATGACTTTTTTGCTTTTCCAAATGAAGTTTGTCTTTTTTTCCTAATGCAATAAAATATTTTGGGTAATTTAATTGGATTGGCATTGAATATACAAAGTAGTTTAAGTAGAATTGTCATTTTTATCATACAGACCCTGCCTATCCATGAACAATTAATATTCTTCCAATTATTTAAATCTGATTTTACTGGTATAAAAAGTTGGGTTTTTAAAATAATTTTTATGTAGTTTCTGTGTGGTTTTTGTTTTTTGGCAAGTGTACTCCCAGGTATTTTATACTGTTCACAGTTCTCTTAAAATTGGTCTCCTTTACTATCTCTTCTTGCAGGTTTCTTGTGTGTGTGTGTGTGTGTGTGTGTGTGTGTGTGTGTGTGTGGTATGCAGGAATGCTGATGATTTATGTGGATTTACTTTATGTCCTGCTAGTTTGCTAATATATTTATTGTTTCAACTTGTAGCTGAGTCTTTGAGATTTTTGAAATATGTCATCATATCATCTGCAAAAAGAGCTTGTTAATATCCTTCCGAAAATATGTTACCCAGGTATGAATGTAATATACTACACGTGGCCTGAACAGGGAACAACACAATGAGAACGGTACTTTCTCTTTTTTCAGCTCTTCACCACTCAATGTAGCCTAGACATTACCTTTCTTGACTTCCACATCAACTGCTGACTCTTAATTAGCTTAGCTATAAGACTCTAACTGCCTCTTATCTTTTTCAGATAAAATATTCTCTATTTCATGCCTTTCAATCGAGTCATACCTCTTCACCTTGTAAAAATTGATAGTTTAAACTTGAGCTGAAGATTTTTATACCACTTAATTACATATAATTCATCTTTTTATATGTAGCCCAGTATACTAGCTTATTGAGATGTTTTTGAACCTTAATACTGTAATTCAATATATTTACTGCCTCACCTGGCTTTTTGTTATATAAAACTTGACAATTATGGTAACTACACCTTCATTTAAGACATAGATTAAAAAATGTTAAATAATCCAGAACCAAAGATAGATCCATGGGGCACTCTATTAGAGACCTTTTTTCTCAGTATGACGTCAAATCAAGCTACATAGACAGAAATTCAACATAGACCACGTCGTACCCTCAGCGTACTTTGCCAGTCATTTCTTACTATATCTCAATGTATAGCCTATGATCTTGTAAAATGAAACTACTAACCATTACCTTAACATATTTTTTCTACCAGATATCCTTCTCATTCTTCTATCTGTTGAAATATTGCCCATTAAGTCCCAATTTAAATATCAACATTTTCTTCATGAAGCCATCCTTTCTCTTCTAGACTACATATGATCTCTTTTTCCTTGGAAATCCCATAGCAATTTTCTTTTGCTTTTTTTATGACATACCTCATATTCTGCCTTGTATTATTAAAATTTCCCTTCTCTAATTCTCCTTTCTTCCACTGGATTAAGATTCATGACAATGGAATATATCTTCATTTTTGTCTCCCACCCACCAACTCTCAGTGAATTAAACTAAATGCATCCTGTGACTATCTGACTATCCAAGTTATTGACTGAAAAACCATTGAAACAATAAACTTTTCTGTACCTTTTCATTCATTCACCATATACTTAGAGAATATTCTCTATGTGCAGGGCAAAGAGAAAGGAATTATAAGAGATACAAAGAACAGATTCTTGATCCTTTAAAAGATTCAAATGAAGTAAGTGAGGATAAGAAACATAACTAAATGACAAGGCAGCACTATATTTTAGAATAAAGTTATAAAGTATTCTTAGTAGTAGAAAGTGTGTGATATATTAGAAGAAATACTGAGCAATTTGGAAGATCTGGGAATCTAGCCCTGGCTCCATCAAAGTCATACTAGTCAAAATAGCTTGGTGAAGTCACATAATAAGGTTGGGTCTCAGTTTCTTTTTCCATAAATGAAAATAATGATACTTGTATAGCTTCTATCATCAAGCTGTTATGAGAATCAAATGAGATTATGTATGTATGTATGTATATATATATATATGAATATAGCTTATATATATATGTATGAATATAATTTGCAAATGGGAAGGTTAAAGCATTAAACCAATATGAGACATTATTATTTTGAGTTTCAGAGGAGGGAGCAGCAACATGTTTATTTTATTCAAAGACAAAAGACGCTTTATACTGAGCCTTTGTGTTTGTATACATTAGGAACACAGGTCTTTAATAGGAGACTGGAAACAATTTGTGTAACTGTTAGGCTTCTTTTTCTGAATCATCTAAAATTATCTTGGCCCTAGCACAGTTTAATTTAAAAAATAATAATAATTTCCAAGCAAAAGAAACAGCGATTGATTGAAATAAGGAGAAGAAGAAGAAGAAAGAAAAAGGAGAAGGAGGAGAAGGAGAAAAAGGAGAAGGAGGAGGAGGAGAATGAGAGTGAGGCCCAGGAGGACCAGAAGAACCAAGGGGACAAGGAGAAGAAGAAGAGGACAAGGAGAAAAGAAAACAAGAGAAAAGAAAGAAGAAAAGGGAGGATAAAGAAAAAGAATGAAAGAGAGGGGGAGTAAGGAGAGGAGGAGAGGGAAAAAAAAACAATTGATAATATGAGAGAGAGACAGAGAGAGAGACAGAAAGTCCCCCTGCCAGATGCACTGGAACAGAACTGTCAAATACAGCAAAAATCTTGTAAAATGTTCCTCCGCTGTAGGCCATAGAATACAACGGTAATAAACTCTGACCCATAAAAAGTCATGTAAACATTATAACCTGTTTTTACTAGCCCTTTAAGCACTGGGAGCAATTGATCTAAACCAGCTTGACTCTTTTCAGTTTCCAAGTCTCCACGAGAATCCAGGCTCCGACATGGGTGTTCAGATGCCTCTGGCACTAAAGGCCAAAAATAGGAACTAGATAGAAAATAGCAGCTATTTAGTTATTTGCCTGGGGCAGATGTTTGATATTTCCAAAAGCGAAACTCCCAAGGAGATGTGACTTTGCAATACCTACTGTCACTGAAACGGTTGCCGTACACACTGTTTGCAACTAAAGATGTTTTCCTGAGCCCCTCCTGTATGTGTGTGTGTGTGTAAAAGTTTGTAGTATAACAAGGTTAGTCAGAACCATGCCTCAGGACCTTTTGGTTATAACTATTTCCCTAAGGCAAGAAAGCTTTACTGTATGAAATATATATATATGTGGAAAAACTCAAGTATGATTTTTACAGGTGTCAGCACTGACACACACTCCATTACATTTTTGTGGAGTATCAGATAAGCCAAGCATGAAAACGTCCACATCTCCATATGCCTAGAACCAAAAAGAAATCAGGGTGGGCCTAAGGGAAATTAGGCATTATGCCCAAAAGAAAGTTAACACTCTCTACCCCCACCCCTTTATTTTTCTAGTCTCTTTTGATTGGCATTACGGGAAATTGGTTCCCATGAGCTTGCCTCACATAAAAAGGATGTAGCAAGGGTGTGTCAGGGGCAGGGCTAGCAGCTGTGAAATCGGGAAATTGGTTAATTGAGGGAAATGCTGAGGTTGAGTCTACACCCTTGGCAGCAGAACTGTTCTTGCGCCATTTTAAACATACCCCTTAGTGATTGGTTGAATGGAAATGGATTGATTGGATTGGAGTAAACCTACTTAGCGACACAGTTGGCAGAGTCTCAGAGGGATAGGTCACTTCAACATAGCAATGTGTAGAGACACCATAGTTGATTGTCTTAAATGATAACTAAGGTCAGAACCAGTAGTAATGGCTTGGACGTTGAGTCTGATGAGTTCATCTAATGAAGGCAACTGATGTTATTGTCTTGGTTTAATAATATGAGGAACAACAACTTAAAAAATAAGAGATGACTGTGAGAAGGAAGGTACACTGAAAAAGGGCAAGGAAGAGATGCTAATTGGAATGATGAAAAGACTGTTTTAAATATTATTTTTGCAAGCTATTTGAAAAGTATAACAGATAGCAAAGTTCTGTTTCCATCAGTAATCAATCAGCAGCAGCAGCTGCTAGGTGTAATAGACATTGGGGATGCAAAGGCAAAAAATTCCGACAGTTCCTGTCCTCAAGGAGCTTATATTTTATCAGGGGAGATAGGATGTAAAAGTCTTAAGTATACACAAAACATATACAAGATAAATGAAAGGTACTTTTGGAGTGGAGTTAGACACTAGGAGCTGGAGGTCCTCAAGTAGGATGTGGAAGTTGGCATAGTGGATATAAGGTCAGATCTGGAATCAAGAAAACCTGAGTTAGAATCTTGCCTCAAATCTCTATTAACTGTGTGATGCCAGGCAAGTCAATTAACCTCTCCCAGCCCAGTTTCCTCATTTATTAAATAGGAATAATAGTAGCCCTTGTGGTACTTGTGAGAATCAGATGAAACCCTTGGCAAACTTGAAAGTATGACATAACTTGTAGCTATTTATTATTTATTATTGTCATTAGCATTATTAGAGCTGTCCTAGGGATCCAAGAGGCATAGGGAGCACATTTCTGACATTCAGGACAGTATGCAAAGCCACGGAGATGGAAGATGAAATGTGTGAAGAACCAGGAAACCAGTTTAGTCACATGATGGAGAGCCAGGAAAGGGGGTTTAGACTCAGGTTGTAAAGGGCTTTAAAGTTTTAAATGACAAACACAAGTTTACATTTGATTCCAGAGGTAATAGGCAGCCACTGGACTTCACTGAGAAGGGAGCTGACATGGCCATGCCCTTATGTGTGCATGTGTAAATATAAATATATGTATGTATGGCATATATACACATAATGTGTATGTCTTCATTGGGATAGTAATTATTTTTCTTCTTAAATAAAGATGTATTGTGTACATATGAGTAAAGAAAAGAAACATTCGCCATTAAAATTGTACTCTGATATCTCATTCTGATTTTTTAAAAAGATATAGCAGTAGAACACAAGTCTTGAGATGCTGGAGAAAGAAGTTGAATTTATGAAAGATTGAATGTATTCCATCAGAGGGCTGCTCTAGCTAAGCGAATTGTCACCAGAATATCAGCTACCAAGGGAAGCCTTCTCCCCATCATACTTCAAACATAGCAATGAATAAACACCAATAACAGGAAAAGATGATCTGTGATCTGTATTAATAAAGAAAATACCCATGAATATGTATATACATACATGAATACACATGAACACACACACACACACTTTTCCCTTTAAATTCAAGAGGATGACACAAACTTTGCTCAATCAAATGAGAGAAGGCTTCACTCCATCTCCTTCCTAGCTTCTCTCAACCATTTCCCTAATGCTGAACCAAGCACAAGCAGAGGTACGAAGAGTGCCTCACATCAGAATAGCATTTCATAATTTTCTCAGTACTTTTAATCTACATTTTCTCCCTTAAACCTTACAGCCATCCCCTTCTCCACCCCATAGGACAAAGATTAATCTCGTTTATTTATGACTCTGATACACCCAGACCACATGATAAGTGTTTTTTTTTAATTAAATGTGCACCAAATGAGTTAGTAAATTAACTCCATCCTTTGACAAAAATAAGTTGACTCTCAGCAGAGAAAAACAGCTCCAGTTCTCATTCCTAGCAGGAAGAAGTCACCTAATCTGGGCAGACTCTACAGACATATAAATACATAGACTCCTTAGCTGTTCCTTTTGTCCTTCTCCTTAAAATAACCAGGAGGCCACAGTGCACATGCTAATTTATCTTGATTTTGATAAATACTAAAAGCACAAGGAATTTTTGAGGAAAACAAAAGTATCTCAAACATAGCATGCTTAGCAAAGAATTTATGAAATTCTTCTGTTATGCATATAAACAGGCACAGATTTAGATCTTTTGTAAAGATTAGAAGCTAATAAAATTGTGTGCTCTTTCTTTATCACCTTAGAAGAATTCACCCTCATCTTGTCATGTTAGTACTGGCACTTGGACGGGTACAAAGTAGGTTCTTTCCAAAATTGGAAAAAATTCTAAATCTACTAGCTACTATGTCCAACTGTCCTTAGAACAGTTGATTAACTTCCCTGGGACTTCCTTAGGTTCCTCCACCATAAAATAATGGCCTCTCAGGACATTTCTTCCTTAAAATCTATGTTCCTCTAAGGAGAAAATGCTTAAGGCCCTACCTTGTCCACATGTTGGGCAGTATTTCAATGGGAAATAGCTGTGAAAGAATGGTTGCAAGGGATCAGGGTCATCTTTCTAAACTCCACCAGATATAAACTTTGATTAAGGAAACATGTTAAAACGAGAGACTTCTCCCCTCTAGAACAAGCTATCTGTATTCTCCCAACAGAGAAAAGAATAGTTTAATATATTCATTAATTCAATTCTATTTCAATAAATATTTATTAACAGTTAGAGATCAGTCACATAGTACAGTGAATACAAAAGTAGACTTAGAATCAGGAAGACCTAAGTTCAAATCCTGCCTCATATACTGTGTGACCCTAGATAAGTCAACTAATCTCTCTCAAATTCACAAGGATATAATAATAGCATGTACATCAGAGTTGCTGTGGGGACCAAATAAGATAACATATGTAAATCACTTTACAACTTTAAAGCACTACTTAAATGCTGACTGCTATTATTGTTAGGTGCCTACTATGGATTTCCTTTCAAAGATGCTACATTCATGGATTTCAGACAGGGAGCTCTAGGTGGTACTTCAGAAATCATCTAGTCCCAGAATCACAGAATATCAGAATTAGAAGGGGTTTCCTCCAACAGATATCCACTTGAGAATCTCCTACATATCCACAAATATAAGCCTTTGCCTGAAGATCTCCACAGGGTAATGACAATCTCCTCAGGCAACTCATTCTACTTTGGAGGAATTCTAATGATTAGGAAATATTTTCCTTACATCAAGCCTAAATTTGTCTCTCATTAGAACATCTACATGTTTCCTCCATTTCTGCCCTCAGGGGCTGGCTATAAGAACTAAGTCCTTGTCCCATAAAATAATCCCAGTAATGTGCTGCAGCCTACTCCATTGTCTTGTGAGAGTTGAATGTTAAAATTTCAGGGTGAGCATTGCACCTCAGAAATCAACAAAAAAAGCACCAAATAAGAGCTTGATTTAATGTTTTGTTTAATGTTCATAATGCAGATTGATGTTAAAAATGTGTGCCATGCACTTTATTTCTAGAGAGTCAGTTGCTAAACATTTACTAGCACACCTCTAGAGAACCCTTCAAATAATTGGAGAGGACTAGCATCCCCCAAACTTCCCTTGCCCAAGTCATTTCTTTACTGCCATGTCATATCAAAATATTGCTTGACTAGAGAAAAGCAAAATTAGAAAGAAGGTGAAGACTGAAAAATAGTTACTTCATACTTCAAAAATTTTATTTCATTGAGGTGAATTCTCCATTTTCTGATGCAACCTATGGCTCCTCCATGTCAAAATTGTGATTTGTGAATTGCTTGGATTTAGAATGGGAAGGACCTTGGATAGTACCTAAACTTTCTTATTAAAATAATTTTATTGACCTTTTTTTTAATACTACCTTCTTCTTCTCCCACTCCTGCTACTTCCAGTGAGATCTCTTATAAGGAAGAAAAAGAGGTGGGAGGAATAGTTCAAGAAAACTAGCAAAAAATGTCTACCTTAAAATGCAAGTTTCCATATTCTGAGACAACCATCTCTGAGAAGTAGAGAGTACTTCAAAAGTGTCTTCTTTGACAATATGACTAATATAGAGATATATTTTGCATGACTGCACATACATAGCCTGTATCATATTGCTTGCCTTCTAGATGAAGGGGAGGGGAGGAAGGGAATTTAGAACTCAAATTTTTAGAAAACCAATGTTAAAAGTTGTTTTTACATGGAATTGAAAGAGGAAAATGTTACATAATTTTTTTTAAACCTCTTCTTTGGGACTTAGCTTGTTTCCTATAATTTTACACCATTCACTTTGAATTGTTTTGTAAGTCTTGTGTTATTTATGTGGTTATGGTCATTGTATACGCTGTTTCCTGGTTCTGTTTACTTCATTTAAAAAAAAAGTTTTTATCGGTTCTTTCTCTTTCTTATGACACCATAGTAACCCATGTGTCCCTCATCTTTCCCCTTTCCAAGTCATCGCATATGAGAGCATGTTGTTAGAGAGGAGGAAAAAGTCAGTACAACCAATTGATACATCGAAGCAGTCCCAAACCATGTGCAATTTGTAACAGCTGTGGACATCCCACCTCCTCTTCCTCAAAACTGTCCTTCATTTCTATACATCTGATCTGCCTTCCCAATCTCTTGTACTTTTTTTGATGAGACCTACCATTGCAGATTCAAGCTTTCCTATTTTGTTCATTGTTGTTGCTGTGTAGAATGTAAATCCTGCTTTCATAATTCTCATTTCTCTTTAAACCCCTCAGGACCAGCATGTTGTGGTTCCATGTTCTTTTCAAATTACACAGGTTTCTCATTTTCAGGTGTTGGATCATCTTCCTTCATTATGCAGTATTTATGCATAGATGCTCAAGGTCATTTCCTAGATTTGGAGGCCTTATTTTCTTCTGGTACTTCTTTTCCTGTTAATTTATCTGTTTCTGTTCAAGTTCTTTAAGAATTCCTTTTCCTGAAATCTTTGGTCCTTTAGTCTTTTTTTTCCTGCCACTTTATTTTCTTATAACTTATTTCTTGACTCCCTTCCCTATGATTGTACTTTCTTTGGAGGCTTGATCTCAAAGCTTTTTGTGTGCTCTCACACTGGGTAATTCATGGTTCACCAGTTAGGTCTCTGCCTGCCCCAACTAATTTTGGGGCAATCAGAAACGGTCCCAGCTGGATGCTGAGCTCTTTCCCTCAAGCTTGTGAAATGCTCTGTGACTCCCCACATGGAGAGGGTACTGGCCTGGTGACCTGTCCCATTAGCTCTGTTCCTTAGTTTTCTGGCTCAGCACCAGCATTTCAGAGCCTGCTGGCACTGGCTGTTTGCTCCTCCTTTCACCAGCGCTAACATTTCAGAGTTCTATAGTGCTGGTGCTTCTGAGCTGCAACCCCAGCAAGCTTTTGCTACAGAAGAGTTATAGCGAAGCTATCTGTTGAAACCAAGAAAATTTCCCAAGCCTCTTGGAGCCTGAGTCTCTACAATGAGAAGAGGAAGGAAGCATAGGATGAAGGGGTAGGTTTTGATGTAATTCTGTGTTATGTTCTTGCATCTGCTAGTGAGACCTCATTGGAAGTAGCATGAGAGGATGGGGACGGGTGCTGAGTGAGTCATGAAATGTTCAGTGAAAGGCTGGTGCTGAGCCAGAGAACTGAGAAAGAGAAAGTCAGTGAATGACTGTCCCTGGGTTTGAAGTTTGTTTTTGTTTTGCACCATTCTCTTGAATGCTCTCTAGATGTCCTAGACCATGGAAACAGCTGGAGTTGCCTCATCTTTGACATGTGATTTCTGTTTAGGAGAGTTTGAAGAGGTCATGAAGATTAGAGAAAATGTCTGGTCCACCATCTTGATGTTCATGTGACTGACAAATCTCTGTTTACTTCATTTTATATCAATTCATGTAAGTCTTAAAGTGTTTTACTGTGTGTATCCCATTAATCATTTCTTACAGTACCAACAATCATGTACAGTTATCCTTTCCACATCACAACTTTTCCTATTGCCATTTCAATATATAATAGGTTGGCATAAGAAATTACATGGGAATTTGGGGTGAGTTTTGCAGAAGCCATAGACAAGTGGCATCCAGCAGAAAACAAAGGCCAGCAGACAACACATAAACATACTTACCCCAAATTTTACAATGGGACTGTAAACATCCCATAAAAGAAAAAGGAAAACATTCTGACTTTTCCTCTGATATGCAAGGGTGACCAAAACATTTTACATGGATTTTTTAGATCACCCCTAATCCTCATAATATGGAAGAGGTAACCATACTCATTTGGCCATCCTTCCATTGATGGGCATCTAATTTGTTTCAACTCTTTGCTACTAAATAAAGTATTATTATAAATATTTTGCTGTTTGTGGAACTTTTTTTTTGTCATTTACTTATCTGTGGTTCTAGCATGGCAATGGAAAAGGATAGACAACTTTAAAAACTCTCTTTACATTATTCTGAAAATTCTTGAAAAAGGTTGTTCCAGGGGATGGAGCCAAGATGGTGGAGTAACAGCACACACTTTCTAGAGTGCTGGCCCCAAGCCCAGTCAAATACTTGTGAAAAAAAATGGTTCTCAACAAATTCTGGAACTGCAGAACCCACAGAAAAATGGAATAAAAAAATCCCCAGCCCAAGCCAGCCTGGAAGGTTGCCAGAAAGCATCTATCACACCATGCAGGGGGCAGGGCGCAGTCCAGCATGAGCCACTCCAGCACAAGCAAGACCTGAGCGGGCCTTGGGGAGACTGAATCTCTTGCACCTGTGAGAGTTTCCAGACTTCAGGATCCCAAAACACCAAGAACAAATTGAAAGGTCAGAGGAAAAAGCCTGTGGGACCAGTGTGGGAGAGTGGAGTGGCCCAGCCCCAACCCCAGGGAAACAGAAGGGGAAGGGGGCAGAGGAACCCTCAGCAGCCATAGCAGCAGCAGGGGCAGAAACAACCACTGTTTCTGGAGCTCTAGGCCTACAGATTGTGGGGGAATCAGGCAGCTGAAAGTATACCCCCCACCCCCACTGGAAGTAAAAATCTACCTTGACAAAGAGCTCAAAAGTCAAGTAAATGGATGGGGAAATGAGCAAAAACCAAAAAAAGAATCAAACTATAGAACCTTACTTTGGTGACAAAGAAGGCCAAAGCATGCAAACAGAAGACAACAGTCAAAACTCCTCCATCCAAAGCCTCCCAGAAAAGTATGAATTCGTCTCAGGCCATGGAAGAGCTCAAAAAGGATTTAGAAATCAGGTAAGAGAAGTAGAGCAAAAATTGGAAAGAAAAATGATAGCGATACAAAAAAATTATGAAAAATGAGTCAACTGCTTGCTAAAGAAGACCCAAAAAAATGCTGAAGAAAATAATGCTATAAAAAGTAGACTAACTCAAATTACAAAAGAGATCCATAAAGTCAATGAGGAGAAGAATGCCTTAAAAAGCAGAATTGGCCAGATGGAAAAGGAGGTCCAAAAACTCACTGAAGAAAATAATTCCTTAAAGATTAGAATGAAGCAGATGCTACAAAATGACTTTGTGACTTTGACTTTGTGAAAAATCAAGGAATTATAAAACAAAACAAAAGGAATGAAAAAATGGCAGACAATGTGAAATATCTCATTGGAAAAACAACTAACCTGGAACATAGATCCAGGAGAAACAATTTAAAAAATTATGGGACTATCTGAAAGCCATGATCAAAAAAAGAGCCTAGACATCATATTTCAAGAAATTATCAAGGAAAAACTGGCCTGATATTCTAGAACCAAAGGGTAAAATAAATATTGAAAGAATCCACAGATAGCCTCCTCAAAGAGATCCCAAAAGGAAAACTCCTAGGGATATTGTAGCCAAAGTACAGAGCTCCCAGATCAAGGAGAAAATATTGCAAGCAGCCAGAAAGAAATAATTCGAGTATTGTGAAAATATAATCCAGGATAGCACAAGATCTAGCAGCTTCTACTTTAAGGGATCAGAGGGCTTGCAATATAATATTCCAGAAGTAAAAGGAGCTAGGATTAAAACCAAGAATCACCTACCCAGCAAAATTGAGTACAATACTTCAGGGGGAAAATGGTCATTCAATAAAATAGAAGACTTTCAGGCATTCTTGATGAAGAGATCAGAACTGAATAGAAAATTTGATTTTCGAACACAAGAATCAAGAAGAGCATGAAAAGGAAAACAAGAAAGAGAAATCATAAGGGACCTACTAAAGTTGAACTGTTTACAATCCTGTATGGAAAGATAATATTTTATTGATAATAACTTTTGAGACTTTCTCAATACTAGGGTAGTTGGAGGGATTGTATACCTATAGACAGAGATCACAGGGTGAGTTGAATAGGAAGGCATGATATCTAAAAGAAATAAAATTAAGGGGTGAGAAAGAAGTATGTTGGGAAGAGAAAGAGAAAAATAGTATGGGAAAAATTATCTCACATGAAAGAAACAAGAAAAAGCTTTTTCAATGGAAGGGAAGAGAGGGGAGGTGAGAGGGGAAAAAGTGAACCTTATTCTCATCACATTTGGCTTAAGGAGGGAATAATATGCACACTCAATTTGCTATAAAAACCTATCTTACACCTCAGGAAAGTAAGGGAGGACGGGAGAAGCAGAGGAATGGGGGGATGATAGAAGGGAGGGCAAATGGAAGCAGGGTGTAATTAGAAGTAAACACTTTTGAGAAGGGATAGGATCAAAAGAGATAATAGAATAAATGCGGCAAAGGATAGAATAGAGGGAAATGTAGTTAGTCTTCCACAACATGACTTTTATGGAAGTCTTTTGCATAATCTCACATATATAATGTATTGAATTGCTTGCCTTCTCAGTGGGGATGGGTCAGGAGGGAGGAAGGGAGAGAAGTTGGAACTCAAAGTTTTAAAAACAAATGTTAAAAATTGTTTTTACATGCAACTGGGAAATAAAATATACAGACAATGGAATACAGAAATCTATCTTGTCCTCCAAGAAAATAGAGGGGATGAGGATAAGAGAAGCGAGGGGTGTGATAGAAAGGAAAGTAGATTAGGGGAAGGAGTAATCAGAATACCCACTGTCTTGGGGTGGGTGGAGGGGAGAGATGGGGAAAAAATTTGGAACTCAAAATCTTGTGTAAATGAATGTTGAATATGAAAAATAAATAAATAAATTAGAATTTAAAAAATGAAAATCAAATCCCACTTTCTACAGGAAAAAGAAAGAAAAATGTTGTTCCAATTCACAACTTTCCTAGCAGCACCTATGCATTATTGCACCTATGTTTACACAACCTCTCTAACAATGACTATACTTATATTTTGTCATCCTTACCAATTTTCTAAGAATGAGATAAAACCTCAGAGCTGTTTTGATTTGTTTCTCTTTTTAATGATTTGGGGAATTCTTGTGCTTGACTATTGATTGCTATTAATTATTCTTCTTTTGAGAATCTTGTTCATATTCTTTGGTTAAAGAATGATTTGAGGATCATATATATTTCTTAGATATCTACATATCTTAGACAACTGATACAAATATTTTTTCCCAGTTAGCTTCTTCCCTTCTTTTCCCAGTTGCATTAATTTGCTCACACAAAAGTTTTTATATGTCATATAGTCAGTTATCCACTTTATCGTTTGTAATCTTCCCTATGACTTGTTTAAGGCTTAAAAACCAACCCTTGATGTAGTTGTAAAATCTATCAAATATGATTTTCTTCTAATCTATCACTTTTATATTTTGTATTTAGTTTATGTATCTATTTTGAGTTTATCATAATATATGGTATCAGAAGAAAACCCCACTTAGGCTTGCTCTACTCTCAGATGGATTCAGTCCTTGCATTTCTTCTCCACCTCCATGTCAGCCCTCGTCCCCCCAGCAGGTACCTTTAATCTCATCTCTAATTTTCCAGCTTCCTTTATGTATTGTTTCCCCACATTAGGCTATAAAGGACTTTGAGAATAAGGATCATCTTGTTTGCTTATAGTTATCTCCAGGATTTAATATATTAAATAGTAAATTTTGAGTGTTTAACAAGGCTTCATCTGTACTGCTCTCACGCTCTCTCACATTTTCACACTCTCAATCTCTCTCCCTCTCTTTTCACTTTCTCTCTCTGTCTCTCTGTCTCTCTTTGTCTCTATCTTTCTCTGTCTCTATCTCTCTCTATCACTGCATTTATTTATCTGTATATATATTTTATGCAATGCAACATCACCATCCCTTCAAATACAATGTCCCTAAATGTAGAGAGGATGATGATGATGTTTTTTTCTAACCTTAGTGCCTCATATGTTATGTGATACAAAGTGGGTACTTAATACACTTGTGAATTTGACCTGCAATAAAGTATTTAACAAAGTATTTATAGCCCAAAAGGCATTGGAAATCTTCCACTGATGAAATCCTTCTAGAGTCAGAGATAAATAACAGCTCATTAACATGTCACACTCAAGATATGTTTACATTTTTCAAAAATAAAAAGTAGTACAAGCACTGAGTTCAGAGCCAGTGACTCTTGTCTAAGTCCATGCTCTGCTACATACTAACTGGGGTCTCACTGCCTCAACTGTTGGTTGCCTCGGTCACTCCCTTTATCTAGAGCTAGCCCCAGCCATGATACAGTTCACTCCAAACAGTCTCCTAATCTGCTTCCTTCCTCTGCATTCATGCCCTCTGTTTTTCAATTCTTTAGTACTAGTTAAAATGGTTATCATTGCTTTTGGAAAGGGTGCCGATTCCCTTATAGCTGTCCATTCACCATTCCTGTATCTTTCCAAACCAAAATATCCTAACTCTAGCTACTCAATATATTTGTATCTATAGGCTTAGCTGGGGTTCGGCACATTCCAAACCCTTAAAAAATGCTTTTTCTCTTTCATTTATTCAAGTCACTTAATCTTCATGGACTTTAATTTCCTTGCTTTATAAATTGAAGGTGATGTTTGTGGACTTGATGAGTTCTAACAATGCATCTAGGTCTAAATCTATTAGCCCTTTGGTTATCAACCTATCAAAATGAAACACAGTCTGACCAAATAAAATGAATAAGTATATCCCCCAAAATTAACCTTGTCTATGTGTCTAGGGTCTAATAGAAACTCATAGATCTAAGCACCTTGAGGCAGCTAGATGACTCAGTGGATAGAGTGCTGGGCCTGCAGGTAGAAGATCTGAGTTTAAATATGACTTCAGACACTTAATAACTATGCAACTATGGGCAATATTTGCCTCAGTCTACTGGTAAAGGAAATGACAAACCACTCTAGTATCCTTGCCAAGAAAACCCCATAGAAAGTATTAGCATGCTATAGTCCATGGGGTCAAAATTAGTCTGACACAACCAAACAACTGAACAACAGGAAGAAAGACCTTGAAAGAACCAACCCCCTGTGAATTATAGCTATCTCATTTAGTTTTGAGGAAATTCTTCTTTTTTGATGGAACTCTGAATGGATTTACTTACTGTAGATTCCAACTGTTTTGCCACATGATATAAGATGATAGCAGTATAGGATACAGGATCATAGATTTAAAACTGGAAAGAATGTTAGGGGCCATCCAATCTAATTATCTCATTTTGCAGATAAGGACCTTGGAGCCCAGAGAAGTGGTAAGAGGAAAAAAAAAGTGACAATAGTCAAATATAGGTAGATTCAACATTTGAGGGTCTTGACCTTTCTTTTTCCTACCAGCTTACATTTGGGCTGGTCCTTTAATTTTCAAAAATGATTTGTAACACTACATATACTACTTTTTAAAAATTTTCAGTAAATCACCTACTTCTTATACTTCAGACATTCAAAATATATGAACACTTCTCATTTTAAAAGTTTCTACATCCTTGTGTATAAATTTCTTTCACAGTCACTATGGCTCAGGGGTTCTGACTCAGCTAGATAATAGGGACATACTAAATCTTTTCTCTCTCTGAAAGTCTGTCTTGGGAATTAGGATTTCCTCTTGCTCTTTAGAGCAGAGACTCTCTCCTGCATACTTTGTGAATCTCAAAACAAACAGAATAACAAAACCCTTAGCCTGGATGGCTCCACTTCTCTCAGTTCAAAATAGTGAGTAGTCCCAAGGGGCCAGAGAATGGAAAGAGGTCCACTTAGCTAGTCTTCCTTGGAATGTATGCATTAACAGATTGAGGAGGCAAGTTTGATGACATTACTGAAAGTGAAGTGGAGATGTCCATCCACGAGAGTCTGTGCCTCCACTCTCACATTAGTTCATTGGTAAGGATCAAGGAATGTCTAGAGCAGTCCTCTCCAATGACATGTAAAGATTCTAGCAATCAAAGCATGTAGCTGACATTCAGAGGAATTCAGAGTAAAATTCAAATCTCTCAGCCTGTCAGTGGTCCTATTTCAGTTATAAAGACAAGCAAATCATGAATCTTTCCAAGTTGTTCAGATAAACACTCATGAATGCATCTTTAAAGAAGGACTCTGAACTTTTTGAAGTCTACTTATGTTTAAAATCAGCTTATCACTATTCCTGCTTTTTATTCCCAGCTTGCTAATTATGCAAACCAACCTCCAGACAGACTAGTGTGGTATAGTGGAAAGAGTAAGTCAAGTGAGACCTGAGTTGAAATCCTGCCTTTGAAACTTATTGGGTATATAGTCATGGGCAGATCACTTAACCTTCTTAGTTGTAAAGTGCTGTAATAATAAGAACAATAGTAATATTCCTAGCACCTACTTCATTCATGTGATTAATATGAGGCTCTAATTGGATAGTGTCTAGCAGAGGTGGGGAGGAGGGGAGAAGAATCATCCTAGACAATTAACTCACCTTACTTAAAAGTGATAAGCTGCTACCCCAATGCCTTAACAAGGTGAGAATACATCTCAGTCTTTCAATCAAAGACATTACACTAAGTAAAAGTCCTTGAAAACCATTGAATGAACTGGAGTGACATTGGTGGAAAGCTCGTTTCGATTGATAGTGGGGGGAAGGAGGATGCTTTTATAAAACCAAGAACTAGTTCATATCCCAGATGCTTGAAATGTCTGATGGCAGAAAAGGGCAAGAGATACCCTTGAGAAGGAATCAAATTGGGGGAGGAGGAGAGTACTTCAGCCTTGGCCTAAGTCTCCTACTCCTTCATTGACCAAAGGAAGATGAAGTGAATTTCAGAGGGCCAATAAATGTAGACTTTGCACCTTCATCCAAACAGAATCCTTAGGACCGTGATGACTGATGACAGGTTTGGATTGATAGCTGAAGAAAAAAATGGAATATAGTGATAAAAGGTAGATTCAAGGCACCGAAGAGAAAATCAGCATCTCAGCTAAGGGAAAAATCTTAAAGACTCTAGCAATCAGAGGCTAGAAGTTATCCCTTTTCCATATGTGTTCTGTAAACTTGACTTTCCCTTAGATCTCTATATGTACTTGTGAGGAAGTGAGTTAAACTTTTGAGAAGAATCTTTTCTACCAATTGTAACAACTGCAAAGTCATAGAAAACACTCATCTAAAAAGTAATTGCCAGGCTAACTAATTGGTATCGATCAGCAATCAATGGGAAAAAATATGGAAAGAAAGGTTTGTGAAGTATATAGCACTAAAGGAGAAAATAAAAAACAGACCCTCCTGACTAATCCTGGAGTAACAAGTGGATGATGAATTAAAATGGGAGAATCTAGATTCAAAACCAGCTCTTCCATTTGCTATCAGTTCAACAACTCTCAGGGCCTCAGTTTCCTTATTTGTAAAATGAGAGGTTCAATTCCAGACTCTATATCTTTAATACTCTATCTGATTTTTGTTGCTAGGAACAATAATTCTTACATATAAAGGTAAACACTGTGTAACAGCATACCTTCTCTCATACTTTTAGAGCACTGAAGCAGAAATTAATTATATGGTATAGCCATGACCTGAAGGAGCTGCCACATACCTTAAAAAAAAAAAAAAAAAAAAAAAAAAAAGCAGTACTGAGGTTCCCGGAATAGTTTACTCATCTGCATAATCAAGTCCATAAATTGGAATCTCAGTATGACCCATTTGAATAGGGGACAAGTTCAAGCTTTCTGGGACTCCCAAGATCCCCACCCTAACTTCCAATTTATTTCTTTTCTTGTCAGGCATCACTCCGTTAGCTTACCAAACTATGCACATTCAGCACAAGGAAGGGAAAAAGTAACTTCCTCAGTTGGGGGAAAAATTAAAAAAAAAAAAAAAACAGGAAGCAAAGAGAGAAAAAGAGATTCAAAGAATGTTCTCCAGGCTTGTTGGTTTCCTCCCTGGATTTGCCCAAATCTATTTATTCCATGAGTCCCAGGGCCCATGGTTGTCTAGACTTGTCAAGGGATTTCTTTCTTCCATCAGGAGGTGCTGCCACCCAGATGCTAAATCAGAAGACTGCGGGAGGGCAGGGTGAGGAGCGAGGAAGAGAAAAAACTTCCCAGTAAGTAAATCTCCTAACAAAAGCATGATTAGGAAAACATTTTAGTATTATGTTCTCAAATTTCATTTTGCCCTTTTTTAGAGGAAGGAGGATAAAAATGGATGTAGAATAAGAAAATTAAACTAAATCGTTACTGGGCTCCCCACCCACTAATCTCTGCCTTCTTCTTTTTTTTCTTATTTTTCTTTCACTAAAGTTTTTTTTTTTTTTAAATCAGGTTTTGGTGTATGAATTCTAGCATTTAGGATAGTGATCCCTTTTTGCTGTCACATTCTTATAAACCACAAAATGTATACATGATTTTGCAATATGTCATCAAGCCTAGACCTCAGAAAAAATTATGATATAGTAAAGGTCATCTTCTGTCTTCTAATTTTCTGTCTGTACCCCTTTCCCATCACATGGGTCTCCCTCACCCCCTGCTCTTTATTTCCTCCAATGTTTTCATCATGATCTCTGGTTGTTCTGTGTAGCATTCAATCCATGCAGGATGATAATGGGTTCGATGTAAATATTTCCCACGGGTATATATGAGAACATAGATTTAGAGCTAAAAGGAACCATTCAGTTCTAGAGGTCATCTACGTAGAACAACTCAATCCCTACCCTCTTTTTACAGATGAGTATACTGAAGCTTGTCCTGGGTCACAAAGCTAAGAGGTGTCCAAGGCAGGATTTGAAATCTGGTCTTCCTGTCCCTGAATCTAGGACAATATGGAACACTACCTGCCAAAGTCTTCTAGAACAACCTCCACATTTTACAGTTGAGGTACCTGAGGTCCAAGGAGATTAATCAAACGTTAGATAGACTGCGTCAGGTAAGAGATTGCAACTTTATTTTGTTTGGTTTTGTTTGGGGTCCTTTCATTTACCATAGTGTTGCCTACTTGCATTTTCAAAGAAGAACCTGTTTGCCCAAAGGAATTAATTACTATCTAAAAGTGAATATCAAGCAGAAATATTTTAGGGCAGGGGAAATTTCCCATTACTTTCAAATTATACCATGCAGATGAGTGCCCATTCCACATACAAAATAAGTTCCACAAACAACTACCTCTGAGCCCAAATACTTCAGGCTCTATGGATTTAAAGGTATTATTGGCCATTTTGTCTTTATAGTAACTTGTTAATACCAAATAAAGAGCAATTCTGCTATAAAAGTAGGGTCCAAATAATAAAGCCAGAAATACTAATATTCATACCTGTTCCACATTTTTCGTATTCAATTCCCAACTATTTTCATCCGAACTATATAATATAGCAGGGAAAATGTATTAGGTCCTTGGAATAAGCAATTTCTCCACTGATAGGACACACACAAAAAGGGCACCAAAATGCTCATAAAATAGAAGACTTTTTTATTTTTATTAATAACTTTCACCAAGTTATATTTAATGTTCTTAAGAATATTTTAAACATTAGCTGAAATCCATACTCTATTTTAGATACAGTTACATAAAAACATTTTAAAATGTCATATTTTATTGCACCAATCAATTCTGCTGAATTGCATTTGGTGATATTGACATAGAATCTAATTTTTTTTAAAGATAATATAGCATTTCATTACCAGTAGCATATATCAGAGAATCAATCTGTGTACTAACTTTGTGGATGGGCTGGAAGGAAACATAAATTATAATTCTTAAACCTAAAAGGGTTGAATAAAATTCTGAATGAATAATAGATATTAAATTCTAGTTTTCAAGTGTTATTCATATGTTGGA
The DNA here is from genome assembly GCA_023548195.1 of Bettongia penicillata ogilbyi. NCBI lineage: Eukaryota > Metazoa > Chordata > Mammalia > Diprotodontia > Potoroidae > Bettongia > Bettongia penicillata. The sequence continues at coordinate 476,064 of JAJHZJ010000943.1, forward strand.
CAGAAACATATATATATATATATATATACATATATATATAAATTAAATCTCCTATTTGTTTAATGCTCTAAGGCACATATGTATATGTTGAAAGGATGAGACAGAGACCACAGACTAATGACCACAAAATCTGGTCACTTAGGTTCACTGAAATTCATAATCAAGGCAGAACTAAGTAGCTAGGATCCAGAATCACAAGTGGCGCCAACTTTAATTTTTATGGCTCGTGAAAACCTGGCTAACTGAATTTTAATTCTGAATCTAGTAAATCACTTAAAGTTATTTTGGAACTCTATAGGCGCATTTATAGTTAATGGTTTTGGTCTTATGGACCTTACTGTGACATTGGAAACCTTTCACCACCTAGATCCAATTTATCTTTTCTTCCTTATCTCATACTATGCTCTTTCTTATGTCATGTTGAAGACAAACCAAACTACTTACCATCCCATTCTTAGCCTTTTCATTTCCTTTTTTCAGCCTTTACTCAAGCTCTTCTCCATACTTAGATTAAACTTTGCCTATCCTTCCACCAATTTTTTTGTTAAAATCTCTCCTTCTAAAGCCCACCTCACAGAACCGTAGGCAAAACAAGATCTCTAAATCACGTTAACTTCATTGACTGCCATGACTAATGAAAAATATTGAGTTTATAATTTACTAAAGCCTTCAATTCTCTTCTGATTAACTACTGAGTAACCACACATCTTCCATCTTGCACTTATGAAATTGATTTTTTGTGAACTCATATAAAAGGTTTTACATTTGTCCCTATTTAATTTTATTTTGTTAAGATATGACCCAAATATCTAGTCTCTTAAGATCTTTTGGAATCCTTCTATTTTCCAATATATTATTTATCCCTCCCAGTTCCAAATTTTCTACAAATATGAGAAGCAAGCACACATGTCCCATTCTCCCATTGATATCATAGCAATCTGGATGGAGTCACTAGAATCCAAAGATAGACTGGAAGAAGCTTCATCAGGCTTAAGGAATTTCTTGATCCCCTACAAATATGAGGGAAAGACTTAGCAACTAAGACTTAGGAGTTACCCTTTTTGTCACATGTGATCTAGAATCTTAAAACTACTTTCCCTGGACCCTGTGTGTACTTGTGAGAGAATGTGCTATAGGTTTCCAGGTGAGTGGTGGTCAGAAAGGAGATGTTTTATACCAACTGTCATTATTGCGCTACATTGATAAATAGCTCTTTCTAAAAGCTACTTAAAACTACTGACTGATTAAATGAATTCTAAACTGATAATCTTGGGGGGAAGCAAACAAGTGGGAGCTTGATCCAGTCAATGGCAAGAGTAAATCATCCTAATTTCTCAGGGGTACCATTAGAGACCACAAGGAGAGATGTAGCCAAGTTCAAAGAACCCAACTTAAGAGTGAGCTGGGATGAATATCCTCAGATCGTACATAATCATAAGATTATAAACTGCTTGATTTCAGAATCTGAGTCTTGTTGTCAGCTTTTTATCAGCACTATCTTGCAACAGCTAAATTTTTAAATATATCCGTGATAATAGTGATATGTATATTTCCTCCAATAATACACACGTTGATCCATTAATGACTGTCCACATGGCACAAAAGAAGTCCTTAATAAGTTAAGTTCTTAATAAACATGTACTGAGGAAAATAATACAAATAATTTTCATTTATGAAATTTGAAATATTTGGACAAACAAAAGCAATACAGCCAAAATTAAAAAGAAAGCAAGAAACTGGGTGGGAGTGGGATTTTACATAAAGTTTCTCTGATAAAAGTGTCAGTTATCATATATATATATATTTATAAAACTGAGCCATATTTATAAAAATCAAGAGCCATATGCCCATCGATAAATGGTCAGAAAATATGAAAGAGTAGTTTTCAGAAAAAGAAAACAAAGCTACCAATAATCACATGAAATGCACACTATTGATTAGAGAAATGCAAATTAAAACAACTTGGAGGTATCACTTCACACCTATCATATGGACTAACTTGAGAGAAAAGGAAAATGATAAATGCTGGAGTGGTATGGAAAAATAGGGAAATTGATGCACTATTGGTGAAGTTGTGAGTTGGTTCAACCATTGTGGAGTACAATTTGGAACTATATCCAAAGCACTATATGCAATCATTCCACTACTTTCATTCCAAAATGATACCCCCCAAAAAGGGAAAGGACCTATGTACAAAAATATTTATAATAGCTCTTATTTATAAATAATACAATATTTATAATAGTAGAAAGAATTGGAATTGAAGTAATGTCCATCAATTGGGGAAAGATTGAACAAGTCCTGATGTATGATGGAATATTATTGTGCCATAAGAAATGATGAGCAAGAAGGTTTTTAGGAAAACTTAATTAGACATATATGAACTGAAGCAGAGTGACGTGAGCAGAACCATGAGAACACTGTACAGAGTAAAAGGAATATTATAATGATGATCAAGTATGAAAAACTTAGCTACACTGACCAATGTAATGATCAAAGAAAATTCTAAAGGGTTCACGATGAAAAATAGTATCCAGTTCCAGAGAGAGAGCTGGTAAACTATGATCGCAGATCGAAGCACACATTTTTTCCACTTTATTTGTTTTGTCTGTTGTATTTTGCAGCATGGCTAATATGAAAAAGTATTTTGCATGACTTTATATTTGCCTTCTCAACAGGAGTGGAAGGAAGGGAGAGAATTGGGAAATCATTTCATTTTTATAAATGAAAGTTTAAAATAAACAAATATATGAATAAAAACAAAAAAAAGTGTTGAATTACACTGATTTGAAAACTAAAATCTTTGAAAGATGAGAATGAGTTGAGGAAATAATAGAAAAGCCTTCTCAAAAGAAATATCCTCATTAATTCATTCTCATAAAGCCTCTTGAGATTGTGTTAATCTGGTAAACTCTGGAGGTCTTTAGTCCACACAGAGATGAGAAGGATATGGAGATACAAGTTGAGAATAGAAGAAGGCACTGAGGAGACTGAGACATAATTTAGCAAAAAAAAATATGTATAATCCATAGCCCAGTTATCTCAAGTTCTGGATCAACATAAACTGGCTTCCATTTCAATAGCTTTTTCAAAAATCACATTTCTTTGATTTAGTTTTGCTCCCACACCATGTTTCCCTTAGGAATTTCAGAACATCAGATGCACTGATGTCTCTGATAGATTCGTCGTTTCCCATGCAAAATTTAAAGGTAACAGTTCATATCAAACATAGGACAGCCTTTATTTTATCCCATATAAAATACAAAACAAAAATAATAGAGCTTCTATAGCACTTCAAAGTTTATAATGCACTTTACAAATATTATCTCATCTCATAACTGTGAGGTATGTGTTGAGAGGGAGGTGTTATAATACTCATGTAATACAAGAGGACTAAGGCCTGAAGTTATTTCATGATTTGCCCAGACTTAAACAAGTAGAAAATATCGCAGGTCAAATTTGAACTCAGGTCTTCCTGACTCCAAGTCTAGTCCTTTATCCAATATGCCATCTATCCAGTTGCCTCACAACAGACCCCTAGGGTTATGTAAATAATCAGCACATGTTTCCTCCCCTTCTCAATGACTCACTTCTTTTCCAGAAACTTGCTGGCCAGGGAATTATCAATCTTCCTTTTCTACCGAATAGGTTAATTTCAGATATTTTCTAAGATCTCTTTCAACTCTGAAATTTTTTGAGTCTATCAAATACATATAATGGAGATTAATCTTTACATCATTCCAACCAAATAATAGTTCTGGGATATTTTATTTTATACATAAAGAAACAATGTTTTAGAACTCATCTACACATATATACAGGTTAAGATTTTTTTAAAAGTATACATGACTTGATGTTGAACTCTTAGATGAAAACTTTAAATACTGTTTAAAACTGCTTAAATACTACATGAAGTTTAAAGTAAAAGATAGGAATGGAATGACAAGAATGGGAAGTCTGATCACCAGATGTCAAGGTAGAATCATAACCAATTCTTCTTCCATCTAGAATAAATGGCATAAAATGCATCATCAAATCAACTATTGAAAACAAATTCAGTTAGAAAGTGAAGGCTTTGACTCCCGGGGAGAGATTTTGGAGCAACATTTGGCTGCCATCATGGATATCACAAGGCTCACCTGGAATGCCACTGTCATGTGCTGAGGACTGGATGGGGGATTCACACCGATCGGAAGCTTCCTGTTTTAATGGATTATTCCTGTTAACTAAGTACCAAGTTCAGTTCTGTCTATACTGTTAAAGGACTGCTATTGCTGCCAGTGGCCTCAAAATTTCAGCATCCTGAATTGAAGCCCTGTCCTAGTTCCAGTTCTAGATATGGGGTTCAATAATATAATTCTGCCACCACCAAATGATATCCAAGGGTTAAGATTTCACAGATTCTTCCAGTTGTATCAGTAGTAAACTTCTAATGGTATCTTTTCTGTTAATAATTATACCACAATGCCAAATCATTTCAGATTAATGGACTACTAGAATTTTTTAATATTGTGCTTCTGCAGTTTGTTATTGCTGTTGTTTTAACAGTTATGTCCAAGAATATTTAAGTCCCTCCTGAACTTCTTTAGATTTCTAAAGCTCCCTATGAGAGTGTTTCCACTATATATAGAGAGAATAGTTTCCTGTACAATAAGACTATAACACTAGCTGAGTGACTATGGACAAGTCACTTAACTTCTTCAGATTCCTCATTTTAATAGCCCACAGGATTTCTCTGAAGTGCAATAATGTATATAAAAGGCTTAGCAAACTCTCAAATGAATGAACACACAAAGAAGCTTTAATAAGTGCTTATTATGTACCAAACACTGTATCCAGTGCGAGGGATACAAACAGATCAAGAAAAACAGTCCATGCTCTCATGTAAATGTTGCCAATGACAATAATATTGTTATAATAATTATAATGATAATGAGACCATACAGCATATTAATCACTTTTTGGTAGAGGCTTATCAAAGGTAATTTCAATGGCAAGGATTTAAGTGCTGTAGCAACACATAGAATATCAATATTCTGTTTTGTTTTGTCATAGGACTTTACATAAATAGATGACTAAACAAGTCGGTATCTTCTTTCTTTCTTTTTGTGTAATAGTACTCCCCGTAAAATCTTTGGCTCCAACATCTAAGGATGTTAGAGCCAAGATAAGCAGACTCTTAGTATCATTTTAGTGTACCTTTCCCACCCAAATGGAAATTTCATAACATTGAAGCCAAAGGTCCTAAATACCAATGTGGGGAGTATGAATTCAAGATCGTTAAGCCCTAAAACAAGACTCAACAAAAGAAATTATGCTTTTTTTAACCTTAATATTTATTTAACATCACCATTAATCCGTTCCAGTTTCAGCTCCAGCTGCTGAACCAAGCAGATTAGGGGTGGCGTGGAGCATCTCTTCTTTGCTTGGCTGCTTTGGCAGTCATGCACCTTTAGCAGTATAAACACCAGGATTTCTTTCTTTGGGAAATGGGGATTGTCTAAGTGCCCTGATAATTTGTGACTCAAGCTAGAGAACAGATGAGCAGGATGCTCACAGATAACCACTTTACCAGCATCCCACCTGTCACTTTGTAATGGAGTGGCAAAGTACAGTGGGGTGACTTCCAGTGTAATTAAGTGGCAGTGCCACTAGGTCAAACAGCATCATCCACTCCAGCCAAGACTATTTGGAACCCTTATGTGGCGATTTATAGCTGTGTTTCCTAGCCAACCGCCAGGAATACAGCCTATCTGAATTCAGCCAGGCCATGGTCCCTAAAAGCTAATCCATGTCCCCTTAATTATATCTATTCATTCTGGAAATATCACACTTTCGCAGGATGTGCCTCACAAATTACATTAGGGAAAATCACTAATGTTTATTTATTTGGGGTTTCCATGAATATTGGCTTTCTGCAGTCCCCTCTAGGATAGCGGTTCTTACCATTAGCTATAATGGAGTTATCCCTGGAAAACATGACAAAATCATATATTAACTTTCCTGGTTTTCGCCATCTAATGTTTAAAACATGAGCTTTAGAAACTGCATTTCCGCTCTTGGGGACATTTTATAAAACTATATAAGCAAGCCAACTTTACCTGAGGCCTCCGCAGTTAAACTACTTGACCTGATTTATCATACAGTTTACCCCTGAAAGGGAGGCACCATAGCTATAAATAGCTACAGTAGTCTTGTAACCACCAAACCACGAAAACTCTTTTGTTATTATACATAGTGGTATCATCTGGAATTTACATATGTTGAATAATTGATTAATATTTAATTGGTCAATAGAGTGGTAGGCTTCCAATCAAGTAGTACATGATGATTTCTTATAGCTATCATTGATTTCACTGCTTTTTTAAGCAACGGGAATAACACATATTAAGATAAATATTTCCTAAAGGCTACTAGGTAGAAACTATAGGAAAATAGTGTGTGCATGTTTAAGAAAAAAGATGGAAAAGTTTTCATTACAAATTTTTCTGATGGCAAACTTTTGAGATTTTTTTAAGCCTAAATTCCAGTAACACAGGAAACTACTAATGTTTGGTAGATTCTTGTTTTTGTTCTTTGCAAGCATTTGCTAGTAAAAGTCTTTACACACATATGTGAAAAATAAACCCAACTGTTATTTTACCTTTTGTATAATAAAAAATAATTTTCAAAAAATGACCCCCTCTTAACTGCCTGACTTAAAAATATTTATTTACTTTGACATTTAAATGGGACTTATTCTTTACTAAACAAGAGTACAAAAATTCCCAATGAAAAAAAGAATTTTTTTTAAAGAATGCTATGGATAGTATTTAGTAAATTTTGGTTTGCCATATATAAAAGCATTTCATTGGGAAAAGTTCTAGCTCAAATTCACTTGAAAACCATTTCCATATAATTCACCATGGGCTAGGGGGAAAATGAAGTATATCAGATAAGGAAATTTTCCAGGTAACTAAATATAATGGAGGATTATTAACATTTCTCTTTAAAAAAAAAAATAAAAGGGCATGAAAGACACTCTAAAGAGTCTTATATACTTCCACACCTTTGAAGCCAGTGAACTGAATACAATTTAATCATTTTGTGGTGTTTCAAATTCATCATTATAAGCATAAAATGTTGTACCGTGATCTGATACACTTGGGCATCATCAAGTGTGTAGGTGGCTCCTGTGCTTAGTGACACCAGAATGCCATGCTCTTCTAGTTTATATCTACAAACGATCAACTACAATCTAGGATCTCAGTTTCCTCACCTTAAATAAGTGGTTTGGATAAAAATATGCCTTTGTCAGGATTCCAAAATTCTAGGGCTTTGTGATTATAAATGTTTTCAACAAAAGTCAGTAATCCCATTTAGTCTTTCTGTGGTCTTAATTTTACATATAACACTAAACTGATGGTATTTGACCTGAGCATGGCTGCCTGACTCTACTGAGTAAAATCTATGACCTTTTTAACAGCCATTTCTTTTCTGTTTAGAAACTTCCTCATTTTTGTGGAAAGAACATTGGCTTTTGAGTCAGAAGGTGTGGGTTGGAGTTCCAGCTGTGCTACCTACTACATTGCTAATCTTGAGCAATTCATGAGGGTCTCCACTTGCTCATATAGTGACAACTGTTGAAGTTCCTTTCAGTTCTAGAATCCCTTTCAATTTTAATACCACTTTTAGGTGTGTCTCACCCCACATATCTGTCCTATTGACAAATCTTGCCATTTCTTTCTCTACAGCATTTCTTGGATATGTCTGCTTCTTCCTGCTCACAAAGCCAATCCAAGTTTAGACCCCCATCACCTCTCACCTAGATTATTGTATTAACCTCCTCAAGGTCTGCATTCTACAATTCTCTCCCTCAAGCCATTCTTTCAAATGGTTGCTAAAGTGATTTTTTAAGTGTATTTGAACCTATTAATTCTCTACTCAAAAAAATACAGTGGCTCCCTATTACCCGTAGGATAAATGTCTCTCTTTTTTTTTGATATTTAAAATTTCATAACTTCATCCCTTTTTACTTTCTAGTACTCCTACACATTACTACCCTCCACACTCTCTGTAATCCAGACATATTGACCCAATTTCCATTCCTCACACACAATGTTCCATTTCCTATTGCCATGCCTTTGAACTGGTTGTCCATCATGTCTGGAATATGCTCTTTCCTTACATCTACCCACTTAGAATATCTGGCTTCCTTCAGGCCTCAACTCAAAAATCTACCTTCTACATGAGTCCTTCCCTAGTCCTTCCAATTGTTAGAGCATTCTCTCTGAGATTATCTACAATTTATCATAGATAGATATATACATACATAGGTAGATACATAGACAGACAGATAGATACATACATATATACATAGGTAGATACATAGATAGATGGATACATACATATATACATAGGTAGATACAGAGACAGACAGACAGACAGATAGATAGAGATGATAGACATATAGATGTAGATATCTTGATCTTCTTTGTACATAGACTGCTTGCATGTTGATTTTCCTTCTTATTAGACTGTAGGAACTGTCTGTACCTTCCTTTTATATCCCCAATGCTTAACACAGAGACTGGCACATAGTAAGCACTTGATAAATGCTGATTGACTTGATTTGACTTCCATGATCTTTTACAGCCCCTTTTAGCTCTATGACTCTATAAGGATATGAAAATATCCTAACAAATAAAAGTGAATAATAATTTCAAAGAATTGTCAGTTGATGTGGCAAAACTGGGATAGTAGCACCTCCCTAATAGGACTCTTGTGAGAATCAAATGAGATAATATATGTAAAATGTGTGCAAAGCTTTATATAAATGCTAGCTATCATGCTTATTGGTTATTTATAATGTGAGACATAGACTAAATGACTTGCCTAAAGACATACATAAAGTTAGTCATTTTTAGAGCTAGAGTTGGAACCTAGGTCTCTATTCTAGCACTATTTTTTAAGCATACCACCCTGTTCTTTCCTAAAGGTAGCCCTCAAAACATTACTGAAACAGAGCTTCTTGAAATTAATAGCAAACCAGAAGATATTCTGGACAAATTACTTAAAAATAAAATAGCTCCCTCATGCAAGAAAGCAGTTATTGGACTCACTGACATTCAGAGGCCAATAGCCATGTAAAAGCAGAATGAGCTGGCTCAGAAGGCAGCTTTCCCTTCATTAGAGACCTTTAAGATATTGCTCGATGATCATTTGTAAGAAAGGTGTAGTACAGTGTATATGCCTCTCAGGAATGGGTGAGACTAAGTAGTCTCTGAAGTTCCTCTTGACTCTGATTCTGTGAAAGTAGACAGGTAGTAATTTTTTCATAGCCAATGAGTGACTCAGGATTTAATTTTATCCTGTGGCTAGCTTCTATTTTGTGTCTAATGTGACAACATCATTTTCATTATAGAACTAACTTTAATGTCACATTGATTTTCAGGGGTATTAGTGTCACTTTCATGTGTCACTTTCACCTCCAGCTCTGCTGTCCCATGTCTTTTGCCTTCAAAGACTCTGATGTCTCATCATGGGGTAAATTAGAAGGCATGCTAATTATACATGGCAGCAAGGTTCTTTCCTTTAGGATGACCCCTGGAGCTGAACTAGGATGCTGCTTCTCAGGGACATTCACACATGCCAGAAAGAAGAGAGTCAACTGCTCCTGTTGTTTCCAGGGTACCAGCTTTGCATTCACTTATCCATATTTGTCTCTCTTAATGCTCTTTGTTTTTCCCTGACAACCTAACTTGGAAGAAAAAGATATATGTCAAGAAATTTCATTGTAACTCACCTTGAGGATTTTTAGTAGTTTTGTAATCACTCTAGTAATATACAAAGAAATCCTGAGGATGGTACCTTCCATTGGTGCATTGCTATTTTCATCCTTAAGCCCTATAACATCAGCCTGACCTTCTTTCCCTTCACATTCCCCATAGAGGATGCATAGTTTGGCAGTGTGGCTGATGGTATTCCTCCTTAGACTCAATTACCCTCCCGCTGACCCACTCACTGCAACTTCCCCATGATTGTTGATGATTTATTTTTCATAAGCAAAACAACACCTTAGTCCCAGGACCATAATCCTGCTGCAGATCTCTTCATCTTCTCCCATGTTTTGTTTTGATTTTTTGGAATAGCACAAGAAATGGAAACTATGACAAAATCACCACCAGTGAAGGTATTTCTTGCAAGTGATTGTTTTCTTCCCACACAGTGTTCTTTCTTTGTCTAATCTATCCAACGCCTTGCCCAAACATAACGCTAGGCAGGGTACAAAGACTCTGTTTAGAGTATCACACTGGGAGCACAAGGGATTAAGCATTTTTTCAAATTATGAGTAAAATTGCAAAATCAACCAAAAATGTCATATTTCATTCCTAAAGTTAATATAAATACTACCTTAGAACCATTCTAAACCAAATAACTAAGGAATCTCTCTCCCTCACCCATGTAGCCATATGCATTTACATCAATTCATGACCTTTGACCTTCCATTTTTGCATTTAGTTTAATAATTTAAGGAAAATTCATTATTTTCACTTAGTTATTGCTTGTAAGAGGTCTTTTGGTGAAAGCTAAAAGACACTGAATATGTTATTACTGCCATCTCACAAAACACTATGTTTACCAGCTAGCTGGGAATGAGTTAAAACAGTTGACACCTAGAGGAAACAACACTTCTTCCCTGAAAAAAAAAATAGTCTATCTCTACTCTTCCATTCTGTTGTTTATCGTTTCCAAATTCACTTTGAGTTCTCACTGAATATTTGAATTCAAATCTCTTGAAAAATTACCCTCCGGTTTTCATGTTTGTAGCTCTCTCAAAACAATGAAACAAAAATGTTTGTTGTTCATAAAGTACAGCTGCAAGAAGTGTGTGGGAGTGATAATTGGATGTCACCCAGGAAAAAAAAAAGGCTTTTCATGGAGTGTGTGTATGCACATGTGTGTGTGTGTGTGTGTGTGTGCAATGAATGTCTTATAGGAAGGCAACCCAGCAGCACATGGAGGACTGAACCCAAATGTTTACTGGCAGAGACCCAGTGGCCTGTTTCACACTCAGTTTCAGTTTCATCAGTTTAGGCACTACTTCTGATAAAAGCCACAGTGCCAAGGTCATCAGGTTACAGCCGTGCCATGTTCTGATTGGCGGACATCGTTACCCACTGGAAGCCAGTTCTCTAATTTCTCATCACTCGAACAGCTGTAATGAGCCTAAGGGAGAAATGTGTTTCAGCATCTAAATGGGCCACCAAGAGAGAAAGGGCCAATCACCTTTAACCCCAGATAGGCCATTTTAACAGTTGCTCTTTGAGCCAGTGAATACTTGGTGATCACCTCTACTGACAGCTGTCATGACACAGCCTTAGGCATAAACATGGTTTGTCATGAAAGGAACTCCGCAGAATGTCTGATCCTCTTATCTTGACCATTCAATGCTCCCAGGATTCCTCATTGACAATGGCAGAACTTGGAGAGGCCAAGGGACAAAGAGCTACTCTTACCCTTCTCAAGGATGACTCCTGGTTTGAGCATTACTTTAAGAAAAAGTTGCTAAGTTTAACATTAGTGTGAGAGCCTTTGTGCGTTTTTGTAACTTACTGACATAAGGAAATGCCAATTTATACCAAAGTTTAACTTTAAGCACTAGCATAGGTAGTTTTTTCTGTATTTTCCACCCTCAACCCTTCCTCCCCCTTTAAGATAGTGATTTCCAAAATTAATTTGGCCTAGAAAGATTTCTGGACCCAAAATATATTGACAGAAACCATAAATACTGATCCAGGAGCATGGGAGAGAGTGTTACAAAACGTTTCTACAATCATGAGATCATATATTTAGAACTGGAAAGGATCTTAGTTCAACCAACCTTCTTTATTGAGGGATGAAGTGGAGTTCCAGAAAAGCAAAATAATTGATGTAAAGTTTCACAGGGAGTAAATGAAGAGCCAGGACTCAAACTCAGATCCTCTGTTTCCAAATGTAGTTCTCTTTACAATAAAATATATTGTCTCCATATAAAGGCTGAGTTTGGGAAGATGTTGAAGTGACACAGAGGAAATTAAACCTACTCTCCATAATGGAAACATTGCCATATATAAAAAATATGTAAAATTCCAAATTATATATTTTAGAAGGAAAACTATTTCTAGCACAGATATTTTCTCACTGAGAGGCTATTCACATCACACAGAGCACCAGGGTTTCACAGCACAGTCTGGAAAACCTCCCTAAGGCCATTCATTTCCAAAACTGGTGGGAATTGTAGACCTAGAGCTTTGGTAGTAAAGGAATATATTTTATTACTCTGGAATGATTTTTAAGCAAGTTCTGGAAGTAACACTAATGTATTATAGAGGAAAATGCACATAGTTATAAGAAATAAAAAGAAAATTCACTATAAATGTTAGCATCATAATTATCCAAACAACTTTTTGATGATTTTTTTCTCTATAAACCAAGGGTCACATATTCTGCAATAAGAGTCTCCCATGTCCACATGCCATATACTGTCAATGAGTCAGAGGCTTGTAAAAGGGTGCCAACTTGGAATCAGTGTGTCTTCACATTAACATGACATTTCAAAAGTTGGAACAGTGGTCATGACTACAAGATTGAAGATTTGTTTCCAAGAAACTATTTCAATATATGGAGAGTTGAGGTTAATATTCTGGTGAATTTGTAGGAATTATCTTCTGTTTTTCCTTGTATCTTTACCTCTTAGCACAATGGCTGATATATAGTAGGCACTTATAAATGTATGTTTACTATATATCTCAGTGTCCATGGCAATCTATAGTAATGTAGCACGTGTCAAGTTCCATCAGTGGGGACTGTCTCAAATATTACTGAAAAGACTTTTTTCTCAAAATTTGAAAGAGGATATAAAATAGAACCAAAGATCTAACTGGTTCAGAGATTTGGGCTAACCTATCCAAGTTAGACAAAATATGGGAATTAAGGTCTATGTGAAATTTTTAGAAAACCTAAGTACCAGGAGTGTATAGATGCTACTTTTCTTGATCACAATGGGTTAGAGTTTTATAATGCATTTAAGTTAATAGAAGTAGTTTTATTTAATCAGACATACAAAAATAACTTTGAGTTTGATGTAGATGAAGGCAATTTGACAAACATTCACTCTTCCCCTTTGCTGTGATTTGCTATTAACAGATTTTTATATGTATCCTTCTAATAGAAAAAATGTCCTGAGCTCTTCCAACCATCTGGTGTAAAGTGACACATGGATGGCAAACTGCTATTTTAAGCACTGAATGTATTATCTATAACCAAGGATGATTATATCCTGCATTGTTAATTTCCTGCTGCGTTAGTGCAATTCTGATATTTCCTTAGTAACGTACAACTCTACAGTATCGTGCAATCAGGCCATATACATTAAAAAATCCTCAAAACTCAAAATTCCTTTAATGGTAGTTTAACTACATTATTTTGGTGAAGGGATAAGGAAATGAAGACCTAGGAAAGCTAGTAAACCATTATCTTTGGCTGCAACCTACATAGTTATTTAGTTGTTTCAAGAAAGGCAAGGAAAAACATATCCAAAATTAGAATTTCTCCTCATCAGGCATCATGTGATGGGATAAAGGCATTTCTGCTCATAGCTCTTCTTTGCCCAGTTTTAAAGGCACAGCATTTTTATTGCACTTTGTAAATGGGATAAATCTTCTGCATGATTTACAGTGTGGTCAGCCGAGAACCAGATGCTGAATTTGTTTATTTTAGCGTGCATTGGACCGTGGAGGTTCAGTCCAAATAAAGTGTTCATTTTGAAAAATAAGCTTTAATGGGATTGTGTAGACTAGGGCAAAGGCAAGAGTCAGCATCTTAAAGAAAGTCCCTTATTTTTTAAAAGTCACTTGACTGTAGCTGCTGGGTTGCCTCCCAGTGATAGATATGGTGGTGACAGCTTCTATCCTATTTCAATAGTTTCAAGAGAAATGGATCTAACTAGGGGGAGATGGAGCATCCAAGATTTGGAGGAATTCTTTTTCTTTTTTATCTTAATCCACTCTGTGTGGCCTTTTTCAGCCTGCCTTAAGATGTAAGTGAAAGTGATTTATGTTTTTTCATGCCCTGTCTCAAACACAAATAATAGCATGCATCAGTTCAGAACAAATTTACCAGTGGAACCTCTCCTTCAGGGTACAGGTAGATGTCTTATATTCAACAATAAAAGAAAAGGAATGTTACTATTATTTTGATTATCTAGCACCAATTAAACATTGTCTCCACAGAATGCCCAACATAGCATTGTGTTCAGTACTTAAAGGCATACAGAGAATTCAAGATGGTCCTTGCTCTCAAGGAGGATAGAATTAAATAGATAGTCATTTCATTAAAGCTTCCCCTGGTACAACTGTAAATTCATTCCTCAAAAACATTTGTATGTCACTATTCTAAGGTGAAGCCACAACTCACGTAACTTGTCCCTTCACATTTTATGAACACAAGCCATGATGCTTTAGTATTCCATTGGGTTAGTGATCTCGCTTAAGTGTGCATTCCCTCCAATAATGCAGATCACAATATATTCATGACTCCCTGTTCTGTGCAATTCTCCTGCATGCCCTTTCATAATTTTTTGATCAAGAAGTCCATCCAACCTTCTTAGAGCTTTTCTCATCTTCCCCATAATAGTGTAGGAGCAAGTTGGATGTCTCTCACCCATATAACTTTTTTTTTCCTGCTTGTATACGATTTTTGATGGCACCATTCACAGTGCTTTGTAAACCTCTGTATATAATGCATTTCAGCCTGCTCATGCCCACCATGCTAGGTGATACTCAACTTTAATTCATCAAAAACTGTAGCACTGCACAAATCACATTCACATATTAACAGAGAATCTGTGTTTAAAAAAAATTGGCCTTTGTTTCAAATAGCTCTGGGTCATTAAGAGAACTGTGCAATATTCCAAAGGCAATACAACCAAGTCATCACTTCCTGATTATTTCTGGTCCTGCATCATAGGTTCATTTATGCTGTTTTCCCCAGGTGAATGTACTGAAGTTCATAGGTGTTTATCTTAGATCTGTCATTCTCTATGCCATAGGAATCCTTTATCCAGTCCATTCTTCATAAGTGAACAGGTAGGCCATACTCTTCTGAATGAATATGGGGCTCATTTCAAAGCAATTTTGATGTAGTAGGGCAGGTTGCAAACCCTAGCATGATATCATATGGTTTAGGCATATGGAAGATAGCTTGTAGGAGGAAAAATTTTAAGACCACATTTTATTTCACTGAATTAGTTGCTTTTTATCATCAATAAACGGTAAATACAGTGGGGTCTTGTAGTCTCTTCACTTTTCAGTCACTTACATTGCTAGGAAACAGTGGTCTACTATAGAATTTCACTTATGAAAGACTTCACGTTCCATCTAAATCTCTCACAAATAAGGTCCCTGGTGCATGTGTAAATTTTGTCCTGGAAAAAAGTTATGTATATATATTGTTTATCCATTTTTAAGGGAACTAGAATATATGTATCTGTGTGTATATTATATATGTATATGTATGCGAATATATACATGTTTTGTCCATTTGTACATATATACATTTGTGTGTATATACATATATGTATATACTGGGTATGTATACATATACACACACACATATATACATACATCCCAAACTCTTTTTAATTCCAGTGCCTTGCCTTTATTATTTCCTGTTTATTCTGTATACAATTTGTTTTGTTTATATTTGTTTGCATGTAGTCTCCCCCATTAGATTGCGAACTTCTCAGGGGCAGGGATTCTTTTGACATTTTGTATCCCTAGCTTGGCACAGTGCCTGGCACATTTTAGGCATTTAATAGATTTTTATTAAATTGAACATCTGGAAGGCCCTACTGAATCCAACTTATATTTAAGTAGATGTTGTTTAGTTGGTGAGAGTCCCTCTTTCATAAAAAGTAGACTCAACTGATTGTGGACAACACCATCCTTCGTTTAATATCACATTAGGGATTATAGAATGCTAGACCTGCAATCAGGAAGCCTGAGCTTAAATCTTGCCTCACTAGCTATGTGACCCTGAGCAAGTGATTTAATCTATCTGTGCCACATTTTCCTTATCTGTTTAAAAAAAAAAAGAGCTGAAAAATGGCGTCTACACAGATTTGTTGTAAAGTTCAAATGAAATAAGAAGTTGGGCAAGCGTTAGCCTACATATAGGAAGAAGAGGTGAAAAAAAACTGTTGATGTTCATAATTGTTCTCAAAACAAGGCTAAAGCATCTTCAAACACGTTAAAGACACTCATGAACACCCCCCTTCTTCCTTTCACACATATGCACAGGTACACATAGGGAAAGATAAGCTCATTAAACTTTTATGCCTCTCCCAGGCATAAAACCCTCCATTTTCTCTAAAGGCAAAAATCATGCAGGAATAACCTAAAAACATTAAAACAAATTGATTGTATACCCTAAAGATGATAACTTCCAATGTTCTATCTTCTACTTATTTTTGGAATCAAT
Organism: Bettongia penicillata ogilbyi; assembly: GCA_023548195.1. NCBI lineage: Eukaryota > Metazoa > Chordata > Mammalia > Diprotodontia > Potoroidae > Bettongia > Bettongia penicillata. The sequence goes on from JAJHZJ010000943.1 coordinate 492,564, forward strand.
TATCAGAAACATGTTATAAATAAAGAGGTACACCAGCACAATTACTTGTGCACAATGAGCATTCTTTTTTTTCTAAATGAATCAAATGAATGAGTGAATGTATGAATGAATGAATGAATAAAATCTGTGAAGAGATTGATCCATATAGTCTGAACTGTCCCACGTTAATAGTCAAGCGACTTTGGTTAATCACATAGCTAGGCGCCTCATAACAGAAGATATATGAATATTTTGCAAAAAAGAGATAAGTACAGTCTTGAGGTTCTGCCAATTATTCCTCCACTGCCCGGTCATCACCTACTGTGTGATATATAATTGGCTTGAGAGACATGGGGGGAATGGGGGTTCTAATTATGGAAAAGTTAATGATGCAAAAAATAATTACTCCAGAGTCTTTTGCTTTGTGTGCTTTCTATTTCATGGTTTTTTTGAAAAAGAATGTGACATTTATCACAGTCAGATCCAAATTCCTTCAAGATGATAGAAATGTAATACAAGTTGACATGAAAGAATTGAGTTCATCAAGTCCATTCATGGCAGCACTTGCCAAGCTCATTTTCCTTTCACGTCCCTGCCACAGCTTTCTTCTTGTAAAGAAATGTCAAACCTCTTGCTACATTTAAGGACCTTTAAGACTCAGTTCTCTCTTCATTGTCTTTCCTCATCTCCTACCAGATTTCTTCTTCCAAACCCTTACTCAGTCAGTCTCTGTTTAGACTCTCTCTGAATCTGTTCTCATCCTCTTTTTTTTTTTTTTGAAACTTTGAAACTCAAACCACTTTATAATCCCCCATAGCTGGAAACAACTTGTTAGCCAGCAAAGTCTAAGTCCATTTTCTACTTGAAATCCTCTTAAAAATTCATTTCTTTTCCCTAAAGTTTAAAGTTAAAACTGCTTCCTTTTCTTCTGGAATCGTCTTTGCTGTTATTTCCTTTGTTTCTTTACCTTTCCTCTAAGCTCAGATTCCTAAGTCCCTACATAACTATGAATCTGAGCAGAGATGGTTTAAGGACTATAAACCACACTTATTAGACAATCACTGTGAAGGAAGGGGGGAAAATACCTAGATCATGATTTTGGAATTCAATAGCAAAGGCTTGTCCTGTGGTTCCTAAAGCATTTCTGACCAATTGATGATGCTCTACTGTCAATGCATCTGATGTTATTAGTTTCCTCCAGAGGAGGTCTTTCTGTTGATCAGTACTTTCGCTTCTTGATGCTTTATCTAGACTCAGAGAAAATTGTGATCTTGGATTTTTTTGTCAATGTTGCCCTCCTTCCCACCTGGAACATTTCATTTTTTTTATTTTAATGATTTTTTTTAATTTTAATTTTAATGTTTTTAATGTTTTACAATAATTTCCTTAAAGTTAAGATTTTATCCCCCCCACCCTTCCCCCAATACCCCCCTCCCTCCCCATGACAGCATACGATTCTGTTTAGGTTCTACATATACTTTCCTATTGAGCTCATTTTCACTATAGTCATGCTACGTAGTCAAACTAAAATAAATGGAAGAAATCATATAACAAATCAAAACATAATACACTGAACCCCACCCACACACAAACATGATCTGCTACATTCTGCAAGTGATTTCCACATTTCTTTCTCTGAGTGTGGAAGGCATTTTACCTTAGAAGACCGACATTAGGATTTTTTTTTTTTCTCAGTAAGTTCTTGTGTTATTACAAAGTTCCAAGTCTACCAGAAAAAACTCTCTCACGCTGTGGTCGTTGCTGTGCACAAAGTTCTCCTGGTTCTGCTCCTTTCGCTCAGCATCAGATCATATAAGTCCTTCCAGGCCTCCCTGAAGTCTTCTTGTTCATCATCTCTTATGGCACAATAGTACTCCATTACATTCATATACCATAATTTATTCAGCCATTCCCCAATTGATGGGCATCCCCTTGACTTCCAGTTTTTGGCTACCACAAAGAGTGCTGCTATAAATATTTTTGTACACGTGGGACCCTTTCCCGTTTTTATAATTTCTTGGGGATACAGTCCTAGTAGCGATATTTCTGGGTCAAAGGGTATGCACATTTTTGTAGCCCTTTGGGCATAGTTCCAAACCGTTCTCCAGAAGGATTGGATGATCTCACAGCTCCACCAACAATGAATTAGTGTTCCAACTCTCCCACATCCTCTCCAGCATTTATCATTTTCTTGTTCTGTCATGTTTGCCAATCTTACAGGTGTGATGTGGTACCTCCGAGTTGTTTTGATTTGCATCTCTCTAATCAATAGTGATTTAGAGCACTTTTTCATATGATTATAGATATGGAACATTTCTTTATGGTGACTATTGCCAATGAGATAGATTATATGTATGTGTGCACATATACATGTATGTGTATATGTGTATGTATCATATATATGTTCCCATATTCTTCAGTCTCATTTAAAAGATGGAGAAATAAATGAATTTAAAGTTAAGCAGGAAGTATCCAATGTATCAAATGTGGAAAGCAATTCCCTTGCTGAGAGAGAATCATTGGATCACAGGTCTCAAACTGAAATGGATTTCAGAGGATGTCTACTTCAACATCTTTATTTTAAAAATTATGAAACTGAGGTCCAGGGAGGACACCTAGTAGATGATACATAAATGTCCGTTGATTGAATAAGTGACCTACCTGAGGTCAGACAGATGATTGGTACTAATCATGATCTGATGCCACTTCCACTGACTTCAGTCAGTGTACTTTTATCTGACCCAGGAGTAAATACTAAAACAGGCATCAAAACATGAGTAGAATCGTCTTTCCTAAAGCAACTTTTTCCCCTTCAAAATAGAGTGATTATCAACAGTAACAGTTTCTGGTTCCCTCCCACTTTGATATGGTTATTTTTTTCTTTTGCTCATTAAAAGGGCCATTCCTTAACCACTTCTTAAAGAGGCCTATCCACTCATTGGGCATTACTTCCCTCTAAGTGAGTAACTGAAAAGGCTAGCCTAAAAAAGCCAAGGGACCCCATAGCTTCCTGCGCAATCTCCAGTCATCCTGATGAATATCTTGTGACTGGATCTGGATGGCTCTGGAGGAGAAAGTGAGGTTGTGACCTTGCACAGCTCTCTCTTACTCAAATCAAAGTCACCTGCAAGTCATGCCATCCTTTCTCTGAAAATGAAGGATGAACACAACAGCATGTAGCTCTACATTTCAGAGTTGTTTCTCAGACTCTTGATAACAATGGCAGGTTGGGTCCCCAGAAGATAATTGACCATGTCTCTCCTCAGGGTTCTAAGGGTAATCGTTCAGTTTCTTGTTTGCTTATTTCTTTTTGTATGTTTTCCATTGTTTATAAGCCAGAATTCATCTATAAAAATTGTATCTATGAAGTAGGTATGGCAGGGTCAACTGACACAAAAACAGTTACCCTACAAATCTGGAACACACAGAGTATGTGGGGAGAATGTGCACCAAGTTAAAGTATAGCAGACTTGTAGATATGTGGTTAAAAGGTAAACTCACAACTTCTAATTAAAGTTCATTCTTGGTATGGTTGTCTGGTTAGGGTCATGATCTTTGGAAACAGCTTCTCACTTAGGTGACTATATTTACTTTCAATATATCTTTGCTGTGTGTCTCTCTGATCTTGATTACATGCATGACTTACTATATTTTCTATAGTTGAAGAGACCAAGGCAAAAAGAGATTGAGTGATGTGTCCAGTGTCACATAGCTAGTGAGTATCTGAGACCAGATTTGAACTCAGGAATTACTAACTCTAGGTCCAGTATTTTATTTACTGCACAACCAGTTGCCCCTAATGACATGGGCAATGAGGGGGAAGGGGTAAAATAACATTTCCTCTTTGCTCATCCCCAACCCTTTCTTGCTGCCCTCTGGGAGAGACACAAGGTACCTCCTCAAGGTAGCCCTTAACCTAGAAGTTCCTGAAATCTGACTGCTTTGATGCTGAGCTGATCACACTCACAAATAGGTTTGCTAGTTTATCCATATCCATACAAAGTATGACCAACTCTCTTCAACAAATCTCAAAGCATTTCCTATGAAGCCTCATCTACTTATACCCAATCATCAAGGAAATTCACTCCTTCCAAATTAATTAAGGATAATAGCAATAGCTAACATCCATATAGTAGTTTAAGTTTGTAAAACACTTTATAAATATCTCATTTTATTCTCATAATAATCCTTGGAAAAAAGAACTATCATTATTTCCATTCTACATCTGTGAAAACTGAGGCAGAATTGAGTAAAGTGAATGATTTGCTCAGGCCTACACAGCTAATAAATATCTGAAGCAGGATTTTATCTTACTTCTTCCTGATTCCAGGCGTAGCATCCAATCCACTAAGATACCTAGTTACTTTGCAACTCATATACCTTTAATTAATTTAATTGAGAAACTTGGGCATTTTGTGTGTGTGCGTGTGTATACATTTGTGTATATATATATGTGTGTGTATGTATATATGTATATGTATGCATATATATGTATATATAGACACACGTATACTCACATGTGTATATATGTATATATGTGCACACACGTGTGTGCATATGTATGCATTGTATGCATGAGTATATTGTGCACATATGCATGTATATATGCGTGTGTGTTGTGCATGCATATATGTATATATGTGCTGTGTATATGTATGTGTATACATGTATGCATACATGTCTATCTACACACATATGTACGAATGATTTAGGTGAGCTATACTACCAGTGTTAAAAGGTCATGAAGCTAAATCTTATGCCTGTGAAGGCAGGTTGCCTTATATATTATATTCTGTATATTTCAACTACTTTTTTCTTAAGGTAATTTTCAGAGGATGAAAACGACAATAACGACTTACAGTTATATTGAACCTTAAAGTTTGCAAAGTAATGTGTGTGCCACGATTACCCTCAATAACGTGATGGGTTTTTTTTTAACCAGTCATAACTAGGCAACAAGTAGAGAATTCACATAATTTATATGTAGAAATAATTATAAGTTGAAGTAACTGAGGTGGGTAGGAGTTTTCCTCAGTTGCTCAGGCATCCATAAATTGAGCAATTTAAAGATGATTGGACTGGAGTAGCAAAAATATCACAATTTTGGAAAAGGGAAAGGCATAATTCATAAGTTACAACTTTTCTAAGGTTTATGTTCTCCTTCTGCATAATTCTAGATTACGGCATGCTTTTCAAGTACTTGAGGAATGGCCATCACTGTGATCGAGCACAAGCTCATTTAGAATAGCCTGATGAACCAAATTTCTCTTTGTAACATTTTATAAATAAGGAAACTAAAACCTGGACCGATGAAGTCATTGGTGTGTTAGAACCTAGCTTTGAACCCAGATCTTCCAGTGTTGTTTATCTGTTTGATTGGGGTGTGGATCCCACTATAGTACACTGTCCAACTTATCCATATTTAAAGTAGGGTTTCAGAAGTCATGAGCTCCTCATTGCTAAAACTCTTCACCTGCAGAGGAAATTCTTGCTTCATGTGAACTACATGAATTACATAACTCTTAAGATCATTTCCCACTCAAATATTCCATAAACCTATGAAAAATCCAATGGCAGTAAAGACCCTTCTAGCAACCTTTTTAATAAAAACTTTCCCTTGCTTAGATTGGATTCAAGAGATGGCTCTACATTTCCTCAAATTTGATATTTTAATAATTATAAATATTTTATAAATTATTTAAAAACACTAGGTAATTGCTCTTATTTGACAATTTTCTCAACCACTGAAGCCTTACATAATTCAAGTGGATGAATGACTCCTGGATTATACATATGCATGTGTGTGTGTGTGTGTGTGTGTGTGTGTGTGTGTGTATTTATTTATTTATTTATACATATACATGCACACATATATATATGGAAATACATAAGATCAATGTACATTTTTAAATGAAAAATACTATTTTTAGCACTTTGAAAATACTGTCTTTTGAATTCTAAAATAATTCTATCCTTTTTCATAGTCCAGTTCCCACTACTTGCCATAGGAAAAGGCACTGGTGCATGCTATTAAAGCAAACCATAAAACTAGTTTGAAAAGGCAATATTCTATGAAGAAAAATTTTTTGAAAAGAAAATCCTCCATTAGGCTTCTGGCTATTGCAACAAACTAGGGCTGTCTATGATGGAAAGGTGTGGATCTTGGATCAAGAAAATAAATCAGATGCTCAGGAATGATTTAAGGTACAGTAGAATCAGGAGAGAAGAACGAGTACAGAATTCCAGAAAGAATAGGAAGCAGTTCAAAGGACAGAATGCTCAGCTGCTGGTAGAGAGAAGCATAATAAATGGAGTAGGTTATCATCTTCATAGAATTAATTACTCTCAAGGTAGAATACACCTTAGACATGACTCAGTCTAACCCCCTTTTTTTACAAATAAGGAAACTGAGGCATCAAGATGCTAAAGGACCCATCCAGAGACATGAAGTAAAAATGAAGGGGCCTGCCTAGAACCAGAATGTAAATGTCTCCAAAGTGGTAGTCCAGGGTTTATCCTTCTATGCTTTCTAGTCCATCCAGAAGTAGACATGTTTTTTAGAACAAACTAGTATTTGCAACCCCTTCTGAAACTCAACATAGCAGCTACAGAATTTGAGTACAAACCAGGTTTTAATCATACTCTAGAACAGTATCTCTCAAAATGGTATCCAGAGACAGCTGGGGGTCCCTAAGTTTTTTGCTGAAAGTCCATGAGCTCAAAATAGTTTTCATACCTTGTACCTCCCTCACTCAAACTCAAGTCAACTGTAGGTCATATCATCTTGACGTCACGGTCCTCTTCGAGAACGAAGGACAAACACAACACCAACAGTTTAATCCCTAATGTAGTAAATATTGATAGAGAAAATCCAAATAAACAAAAGCTCTTTAGATTTCTAAATAATTTTTAGAAGTATCAAGGGGTTCTGAAACCAAAAATTTGAAAACTGCTGCTATAAACTTTGTTTCTACTATCTGACCATGCAGCCCTAGTTTTCCATCTCCAACTATTTTATTGATTTCCTAGAGACAAGTAAAAAATTTTTCTTCATTCATCACTGTTTGTCTTCACCATACTAACCAAGGCAGCTCTTTTCTTCCTTGACAGCTGATTTTATCCATTAGCCAAGGCTTAGTGTTCCACAATGGCTTAAGTCTGAAAAGACAAGGCCAATTTTTAATTAACTTGTTGCCTCTCTAAATTCAAGGACCTGGATAATAATCCCAGGAATAATGAAGTCCATACTATCCTTCCCTGGTACTTAAATGCCAACTCCAGAATTATGTTAGAAGAATATCTCAGTTTTGTCAGCCTACCATATTTCAGTGCATAATTAGAATACACAGCAGTTTGGCTTCAGGGGCCCAATTATTATTATTAGAATGAGAGCCTTGGTCTTCAAATTCAAGACAATCAATCTATTACAGTCAGAAACAACCAGGCACCAAAATTAGTGTGTTAGGGAATGGGGAGAGGAAGAGGAAGGAGAAGCGAATATTAGCTTGAGTTCTTCAGCTCGAAAGAAAGTTTTGAGTTCAAAAGAAAGTAAGGAAGTATAATTATTTAAGATCCAAACTCCACTTTAAGAAATAAACACTCACCCCTTTTTCATCTTTTTTTTTTTATTGTGCCTTTGCATATGCAAAAATTTACTATAAAATGACAAATCATTGCTGGACTGTTTCACTTTGCTTTAAGCTTTCCCCCTGGTGTCTTTCTAGCTCACATCTATGATTATGCAACCCTCAAATAGTTCCACAGTGTAAAGGGATCAATACTCAACATTGTTGGAAGCATATACCTCTGAACAAATTGAAACATTATGGTTTGTGGACTATGAAATCACATAACATCACTAGGCATATGCCATACAGCTTCATAGAGTATTTCCCCGATAAAGGCATCATTAATTTTCAGAACACAGTAAGTAGAGTCCACCACAGATGGCCATTCACTTTGATGTTTTTCAATTACAGCGTAATATGTGTGCATGTGCAGAAACAATGCTACTAACATGCCATCAATAGAGCCTGAATTCAAGAGTTGCTCTCCAGGAGTGGGGATGATTCTTTTTTTTTTTTTTTAAATCTATAACATTGGAGAGATATGACACATTATTACAAGTAATGCTGGGTTGCTTTTGGTAGGATGATCCAAAGGGCATATAAAGAAGTAAATTAGGACTCGTGTCTACAAGAAACTCAATTCAAAGTATTTCCCTGTGATTAATATTTGGTCAAAAATAGGTTCAATATTCATTATAATGTACAACAAAAGATTTTGTATGGTAGAGGTGGGAGTAAGAGGGAGAATCCAATACTGTAGCCCAGTAGATTCAGAGTAAGTTATGGAACACAAGGGAACTATTTGGGGGATTCTTAAAGTTAATTGCTGGATGCTTAAGGCATCTGAACGTGGATTCTCTAACTTGGAGCTTAAAGAACAACCATCAATCTTTTTTGTGAAGAGGTTAGACTTTACTGTTTGCCACACTTGTTATTCAGTTTCAGTCATTAGCCAGTAAGTTAGCAGTTTGTGGAGCCTAGAGGTAGAGAAAAGGGGAGAAGGAGATAAAGGAAAGGTTTTTTAAAGGAACTTGTCAAACTTCTTTGACTATCTTAACTGGATTGAATAAATCAGCCTCAGTTTTCTTATCTGTAAAATAAATAGATTTGACTAGGTGATCTCTAAAACTCCTCCCAGATCCTATGAATATGCCATTTTAAAAAAGAAAAATTTTGAGTATCTTGAAAATTAAAGCAAAGTTAAAATACATCTCTGATTCTTCTTTTTTTCCAAGACCAAAACATTTTAAGTCTGTCACATAATCTGCCTTACCTGGGCAAAGGGGGAGGTCATTTATCAATCCTAATTGAAAGCGGAAGTGAGTTGGAGAAAACATATTCGATCTCTCTATGGCCCTAGTACAGCCAAAGAGAAGCAAACAAACAGAATAGATATGCAAAGGCTTACCCAATAGTTTGGGATAGTGGGGAGTAGGGGGTTGGGGGTTAGGGAAGAGCTGGGCAGATTCACAAAGGACATCTGTAAAAAGATAGCATCTTTTGCACAGTAAAAAAAGCACTTTGATTATGAAAGGTAATGAACATTTATCAAGTAGCATCCTTTGCAAAACAATTAAAATGAAGTTTAAAAAAGTTATCTAGGAGAAATCAAAGAACTACTTAATAGCATCATATTCAAAATTATATAACAGCTAACACACATGTGTGTCTTTGTGTGCATGTGTTCCTACTATGTATCATGCAATATGCAAAGTGCTTTACAATAATTTTCTCATTTGATTATCACAGCAAGTCTAGCATATGGGTCTTACTATTAACTCTATTTTACTAATGAGGAAGCTGAGGCAAGCAGAGGTTAAGTGACTTGTCCAGAGTCACACAGCTAGTGTCTGAGGCCAGATTTGAATTCAAGTCTTCCTGACTCCAAGCCCACTGCTATTTCATAGAAATATGAAATAGAAAAAGAAGAAACATTTAGCCTTGTTTGTAGCAAAAACATTAAAATAAAAAACTCAATTATAAATTATGACTAATTTCTTTTAAATTCAGTTCTATTTGCTGAATAATCTGGCCTAAAATTAGTGTAGTTGCTCTTGCCTGGGTTACAGATTAGCTAGCTACCATCTAGTTACCTATTTGCCTCTCTGTTGAAAACTGTATTGCTCCTTTCTCCCTGATTATGAGTATTCGCTGTATTTATGAAAGCAGAAATAAGAGTCAGCATCATGTAGAGAGAGTTGACCTAGGAGAAAATAAAATCCAAGTTCAAGGGAAGCTTCTCATCAATACTAGGTATGTGACCTTGGCCAATTTAACATCTCAACGTTCTAGGCAACTCTAAAGCAAAGAGATGCCAAAATGCACAAGCTAAAGGAGCTTCCTTAACACCTATCCCTACCCTATGAAATGAGAAAGTTATGAATAAAGTTCTTAATATTATAGATTTAGAGCTGAACAGGACTTGGAAGTCATCTAGTCCAAATTTCTGATCTAGAAAAGGTAAGTAATTTAACCAAGTTCACAAAGGAAGTAGGCTGCAGAGGCAGACCTGGAAATTCTGGTCTTCTGACTTCTAGTTCAGTATGCAATGAATAAATCCTTGGGCCTGGAGTCAGAAGACCTGAATTCAAATGTAACCTCAGATCAAACTAACTCAGAGGACTTGAGCAAGTAATTCTGTTTACCTCAGTTTCCTCAACTGTAAAAGGTGAATAATAGCAGCTACCTCCCAAAGTTATTATCAGATTCAAATGAAATAGTGTTTGTAAGGCACTTAGCACAGTGCCTCGCTTGCAGTAGGTTTTTAATATAAATGCTTATTTCCTTCCTCCTTTCCTTCCTTTCTTTCCTCCTTCCTTCCTTCCTTCCTTCCTTCCTTCCTTCCTTCCTTCCTTCCTTCCTTCCTTCCTTCCTTCCTTCCTTCCTTCCTTTTTCCTCTACACTAATGCTGCCTCTCTATTATATTCACCAACACTTTCAGCTGAAAATTGACTTTTTAGTAACTTTTATTATTAATGCTTAATAATATCTAACACTTTCTTTTGAAAAGAAAGTATTATAAATTCCAGTTAATTTATAATAGCTCTGTTAACCTCCCAGTATCTAAGCAATAGTAATGTGAGACAGAAGAGAGAAGATGGGGACATGAAAAAGGAAAGAAGAAAGGAAAAGGAAAGTGAAAAAGAGGTTTAGAGAAGGAGACACAAAAGAGGGGAGGGAGAGAGAAGAGGGGAAAAAGAGAAGGTGGAGAAGGAAAGAGAGGGAAGTAGTAATGAGATAGGTGGCAGATCTCTATGGAGAACCGAAATAAGGGTTTGGACAAGAGTCACGCAGGATGTGCAAACTAAGTTAGGGTCAGATCTGCATCATTCAAGGAAACTACACTGGAGTTTTCACTGGAGTTAATATAAGTTTGTAATCTACATATTTACATTCTCCCTTGTGATTCCCAAGAAGACATAACAGTTTAGTGGGGAAAGTTTCAAACTGGAGGCAGGAGAAGCAAAAGTTTCAATCTTGCCTTCTATATTTACCAGCTGTGAACTCATGGATAAGTCTCAGCTTTTAGACTCAATGTCCGCATTAGTGAAATGGTGATAGAAATAGAATTTATCTCATAGGGTTTCTGTGAGAGTCAAATATGATCATGTTTATTTAGCACTTTGCAAATCTTATGGCAAAATATAAATGTCAGATGTTTTATGGTTTTTTGGTATGATGATCTTAACTGGGAAATAATTAAACAGAATTGAGTTGGGTCAAGTAGGAACATTGTGCACATCATTAAGAAAAATAAATCAAAGGCTTTCAAAGACAGCAGTTATGGTCTTTATCCAAGACATAGGAATTAATAATAATTATACCTTGCATTTGTAAAGAGTTTGTTACCATTTACTTTCACATACTTTATCTCATTTGATCCTTACAACTGCAACTCTGAAAGGCACTGAAGTCTGTCTCAAGGAAGCCACAGATTATAGAAATTCGAATGATTGATTGACTAACATAGGCTAGCCTCTAAGCGGTAAAATTCCTGAAGAGGAAGATTTGTACCTGACATCTGTACAACTGTTTCTCCATGGTCAATTTCTCTGACTTCAATTCAATTCAATACAATTTCAGTTCAATTCAACAAACAATTGAAAGTTATAAACAGATTAGTTCTGCCCCACAGTTCCCATCTATAAGACTCCTTGGAGCACAAAACAAAGCATTTGAGGGGCTTAAAATATAATGTAGTAAACTAGGGTGAAAATGCTATCATTACAGACTCGCAAAATTATGATGATGGTTCAAGAAAAAAGGGAACATTAAAAATTGTTAACTTGGCTATAGTTTGGGAGATCATCCATAATAATTTCCAAACAATATAATCAGCAAATTCTTTAATAGCTATTAAGCTATCTAATAGGTAAAGATATATAATAAATAAATAGAGTTATATGTACAGTATGATGACCAAAGCTTTGTCCCAGAGAGTCTGTCATGCAAGAACACATATCTAGTCACCCCTCCCAGAAGTCTTGGCATGCCTTGTGGAGTCTGAAAACTATTCCACTGATCACTTCAGTTCCCTTAGCTAGCCACAGGCAATGGTCCCTGTTGTCCATTGAACCCCTTTTCCCTGATCCAGGAGGCATGCTCACAAAATCTCAGGTGTGTTCTCACTTCATTCCAAGGTTGAGTGAGATTTGAATATCAATTTCTTTATCTGACTGTAAGGTCTATGATGTCAGGAACTGTCCTTACTTTTCTTTTTGAATCCCACATTGGTACATAGTAAACCAATAAATTCTTTTTCATTCTTTCGCCACCATACTTCACCAACTACTGCCAGTCCCAAGGTTTAGAGAATCCAGGGATTGTAGGTTACATGCAATGACCTGAGTTGCAGTTCTGAAGGATGAGTGGATGACTTTCTTCCTGTGATGACAATTATAAACTGCCAGGCAATTTCCCCAGGCATGAGAATTTCTAGTTATGCACATAGCCTATAAGTATAAGGGTGGGAAGAACCATCGAGTGCCATTCTTATTGTCATCAGAAATATCATCAACTAATTAAATGATATTCATATTGTATTTTAAGATTTGCAAAGAACCTTTCCTGAATTATTTAATTGATTCACAACTCACAACTCTTGAGAAGCAGATATAAGTTTTTTAATCACTTTTTTTGTAACAATTAAGGACGTTGATAATCAAAGAGATTAAATGATTAGACCATAGTTATACAGCTAATAAAAGTCACAGTCAGGATTCAAACCCAGATCTTTCCTGACTAAATCAAATCAAATCTATCAGATCATCTTTTCTTCTTTTTCTTTTCTTCCTTAATAAAAGTAAAGGCAACAGGAAAGAACAATTTTCAAATTTGGTTTGGTTTATATTTTAATTCAAAACTTTTTTGAATTTCAATTGTAAAAGATTAGCTTAATTTCTTTATGTCTTCATCAAAAAAGATTTTCATTTTCAGGGGTTGATTGAGTTTGATTAACTGCTTTAACATATACTCAATATTCTAATACTCAAATAGATATGTGTTGTCATCAATGTATGTATTCTCTACAAAATGCAGGCTATATTCCCTCCATGCATGTCAATTTTGTGAAATCTTATCCACACTGTTCCATAATTTTGACATAGAAGGGTACACCCAATGTTATGGGAGCCTTTCTCAAGTTCTCCCATATCGAGTATACTGATGAGTTACATAGCTCTTTTATCATTTATCCCTTATTCTTGACATAGGTCCAGCCATATTCATTTTTATCATATATTTTTGATGACATCCTTTATCATATATTTTTGATGACATTCCCCCTCATAATTCTCTCTTTGTAATATATTGCAGTCTGCATGTACCCATCACATACCTCTCCATTGTCCTTGAGTTGTCCTTAACTTCAATTCTTGATAAATGGGGGGAAGCAATAAACATTTATTAAGCATCTACTATGTTCCTGATACTTGTTAAGCACTTCATAAATATCAATCAATAATGACTGACAAAGGTTGTAATCTTCCATGACTCACAGCCATATATATCATCATCAGTAGAATATTGCTATTAAGAAAGGACCTTTGCTTCAAGTGAAGGCTTGGAGTCATTAAAAGAACTATTTCCCCCCAAAAGATCCAAGCTACTCTTCTCCTCCTGCACCACTCTGAGCTCATCATTCATTCTCCATTTGCAATGTCTGACTAAGAAATATATGTGTGGATATACTAATCAACTATAATTTGTATATAGCATATAACTATATTACAAGTTGATCAGAAGGTAGATTGAAAATTAGATTAGATCTTGAAGGCAATCAAGTCCACCATCCCAAAATATTATAGATGAGACAACTGAGATACAGAGAAATTAAGCAACTTGCTCAGGCTTATAACAACTAATGTGAATGTGAAGTGGGATTTGAATCCAGGCCCTCCTAAGCACATGCTGCTGCATCTACTATTCCATGATGCCTCTCATCTTTATATCATCTGTATAATAAGTGTTCTTCTGAGTGGTCATGAATCTCATTTTGGAGCTTCTGCAATGGTCCAGGACTTGGACCATTGTAGTAAAATCAGTAAAAGGTCAGTCCATAAAAAGTATCTGGAAGATGTCATCATTTATGGGGAATTCCTTCTTGACTTAGAATCTGCACAGGATCTCCTCCATGATGGTAGTGAACTCATTTGGAGAGCATGTGTGTGTCTGTGTTATGCCTCACTTGATATTAATGATCAGAAGGTCATTGGATAAGGTTATCTTAGGATCATGATTTGTGGATCGTTAGACTCAACTATGAGCAATGACAGCTCCCATATTGGAGGGTCTGCCATGTATGGGGCTTGATGTAATCAGTGAAATGTCATCTGTAAGCAGGAGCATATGGGAAACTTCATCATCTAGGAAATCTATCTTCCTTTTGTTCTTTGCAATGAACATCCTCCAAAACCATGCCAAAAACCTTCAGCAAGGATACCTCTTCTTGTTATATCCCTTACTGAACATTAAAAACCAGAGGGTAATTGAATAAGACTGTACACGCACAAAGAGAAAACAAGAGCTAGATACCTTATTGCAAGACGTTCTTTAAGTTCACTAATTAAAGACCTTTTTATATTCAGCAGTAAGAGGAGCAGGATCCTATAGTCTCAATGACTTTTAGTCATTGACTACAATGTTAGGTATGTCAGATATTACTGCAAATATGTGGTCTGCTGACGAATATTCTTCATAAATGCTGAATGTCTCCCTGTTCCCCTCTCATACCTTCATCATGAATGTTGCCAATACCTGTATAGACTGTTTACATAAAAAATCAGAAAGATGGGTATGCATATGGGCCCAGTAATTATTGATATTGTCTCAACCTCCTTATTCTGGCAGTAGTAACTTCTATATTGTTTTTTTATAAGCCCTGGATATTTTTTTTCAAATATATTAAAAAATTGATCTGGCTTCTCATGATCTAGCACAACAAAAATGTTTGTTTTCTTTAATGTCATTTCTATTTCCACATATAGTACAATTCAAATGTGATGTACCTACTGTGAGTGATGCAGAGAGTAGTTTGTTAAAAATAATATAATAGATTCATTCGATTTTTGTGCTTTTTGTGTTCCTTCCAGTTTCATCATCAAATGTTTTCAGATTGATCTATATTACTTGGGTCTCTCTAAGTTTTTGTAAACCTGTTTTTCCTTCCACCATGAATCTTTCTTGAGAAGTGCTCATAATCTTCCATAATACTCTTTTGTAAAATTTTACAAATGAGATTAGATTTTGATCTGTGACTGCTTTTGCTCACCCTCTCTGCTTGGAAAGATGAATTGGCAATTATAGGCTAAGGTCTTTTCTAGGCACTTTGTTGACTCCCTCTTTATTTGAATTCATCTACATCAGTTAAACTTTAAAAATGGTAATAGTGTCAATATCTTTCCTATTATTCAATTCCCATTTTTTTTAAGTTTCAATGACTGGCTTAAATAAATTAAATTGGAATTGTTTAATTACCTGTCATATCTTCTCATTTTCATTCTTTCTTGTAATTTGGATTTTTTTCTACTGCTCTAACAAGTCAATGGTCCAACTAGATACATAGGAAGCCAAGATGATTTGGGAACTATTTTCACTCTGTCAATACCTGTCTGTTAAAAAGTAATCAGTGCAATTTTTGTGATATTATTCTGTGCCACCCATGTCTAGCCCCTCCCAATGTTCTAAATTGAAGAATATATCTGTCATCTACAGGCATGGTGCTTCAGTGAGGTCTATAAGTCATATTTGCAATATATTTTTCCACCATCCTTATTACCTACAAATTACCTTTGCACTGAAGTAACTGAATATTAAACTATATATTGATTCAATTGGGAGAGTCTTGAAAAGGTCATCAAGGAACTTCTTTACCTCCTTAGCTTCTGAAAAATGCATTGGTACACAATTTACAATTCTTTTTTTGATGGACCTCTTACAAAAAATCATCATGATCACTGCAGAACAAAGTAATCCATGAAATGATGCCTCTTGTTCTTTCCTTTATTAGTTTCTCCAAGGAGAACATATTTATGTCACTTCCATTTAGTCAAAGCCTCTGTGCTGGTCAGTACTAGAATGAGGCTCATGAGCAGCCAGTGTGCTTCTAGCCTGGGGAAGATGGAAGGCCCACTCCAAACAACAAAAATGTAAAACAGTAAGAAATTCCTATAAATCCTCATGAAAATGGAAAAATGGAGAAACCATAAATTGTTTCATGTAAACAATAAATTATAGATTACTTTGAAAGTACTTTGCAAGTATTAGGATTTAGATCTTAGTAAGAATGAGGTATCTCAGAAGCAAATATCTTGCCCTTTAACAAGCTAATCTTAATGGCAAAAACAAACGATGGCCTGAGTATTTACTTTATGCAGCAAATGTTGAAGAGTTGGAAGAGCAGAGAAATTGAATCAAAAGCCAATGTAAAGGATAAGATATTGGATTTTCTGTTCCAATAGAAAAAAAATAAGAGTTAAATGCAATGATCTGGAAAAGAGCAGTTGAAAAAATAATACCAAGTCATATACTGTATATCTGAAAGAAATAGCAAAATGATGATTTTTTTTCTTTCTTTTTAAAAGGAAATCCTCAACTGAGAAATCTCATTAGATGGTGTCAAAGAAAGATCACACAGAGCCTTAACATAGAAACCTCAAGATCCCACAATTCCCCAGATATTTAAGACTGTGTACAGTTTCTGGATTCCCTAGCAATATAAGGAAGTTCAGTAACTGCTAACCAAAGGGAATTAATGATCTTTATTTTAAAGTTATTATTATGGCTACTGGATTTCAGTAAACAAAGGTAGATGAGAAATATATTAGATTATCATTTTTTACCTTTGTGTATTACTCAATTATATCTACTTCAATAGACTTTTTTTTTTAAAGTTAAAATTTACTGAAGTTATACCTTAGTCTCAATGTACTCTAAACAAAAGAAAAACAACTTAGTCAATAGATAAGAATTCTACCAGGAGTTAGCCAAATGATAAAAAAATACAAATTCAATTCATAATTAACAGATAATAATGACAGAAAATTGTGCCTGCATGGTCTTTCCAGTAGATACTTATCTGAAAAATCAAGATTTCTGGGTGATGCCACTATGTTCCTGAGCTCTGGCTAATTGATTCAACTGGAAGTTATACTCATAACAAAAAGAGTTCGTATTAATATCTACCCTCAATCTAACTTTAAGGACAGAAGAATTCTCAAAAAATATTGGAAAAACATTTATGGCAGACCTGCAGTATTAAGAGGTAATAGTACTATGCAAATAGTACAGGGAATTCAACAGTCATGAAGGAATATAGAGGAAGAAATTGTCATGATTCTCTACGTTCAAATACACAAGGACTGTTTTTAAAATATTATAAAGTCAATTCAACAAGCATTTAGCAAGTGGATATTTTGTGCCAGGCACTGTGCTAAGTACTAGAGATAAAAATCAAACCAATCCCCTCCCTCAAGGAACTTAAATTCTAATGGAGGAAGAGAAGACATAAAGGGGAGCTGAAAAAGGCAGGGAGGAAGTACTTGCATAGGGGTATGGTGGCCAAGTCCAGAGAATGAAGCAGGACCAACCAGTCTTAGTCCTTCAAAAGGAAAATCTGATGAGGAAGTCACCAATGGGAGAAGGGCACTATGTGAGCAAGAGATGAAGGCATTTGAGTCATAATAATGAAAGAGAGAGAGAGAGAGAGAGAGAGAGAGAGAGAGAGAGAGAGAGAGAGAGAGAGGAGAGAGAGAGAGAGAGAGAGAGAGGGAGGGAGAGAGGGAGGGAGGGAGAGGGAGAGGGAGAGGGAGAGGGAGAGAGAAAGGGAGAGAGAGAGATGTACATAAGAATTGTTTAATAGTAATTTCTAAAATGTATTTATCTTTTTTGAGAATAAAGTAAAACATGAAGTAGCAGAACTTAAAAGTAAAATATAATATAAAAAAAGGCAGAAGCTTATCAGTGAAAATTACTCTTGCATCCAACTTTAATGACCTCTCAGAGACTATAGATACTGTTATTTCCTCTTTAATAGGCAACAGACTATTGGAGTAATAGCTTCAACTGTTGTTGTTTGAGGAGTCTATGAAGAGCCTCAGTCTTAACTGTTTTTCTGGAGAGTCTGAACCATGATGGTCGGAGAGAGAACAAAGAAAAAAGTCTACGAGAACTTATTTCCTAAGAAATAAACTGTGAAGGAAAAAAAAGAGAGAATTTTGGAAGAAAATACTTTAGTATCTTGAAAAAACTTAATGTTGAGACTATATGTCCAAAATTGAGGAGGAGTCAAGTAGTAGTGTTCATTAAAGAAAATGAAGAATGTATTCATCAGATAGAGGCATGGCGCTTCTGGGAAGTCTGCAAGTCCTATTTTTCAATGCATTTTTTTAACCTACCTTTGCACTGAAGTAACTGAGTATTAAATTCTATTTATCAAGGCTATGACAGAATTTATGTTTTTATGTTTTCATTTATTACACTGTTAGCAAATAAAATAACTAGTAACCAAAATATGCATTAAAGCCTAGGCAATGGGAGGTTCAATTTATATATGTATATAATGTATGGAGAGAGAGAGAGAGAGAATCATATGAGAAAATATGTGTCTCTAATTAGATTAGAAGAACATAGGATGCAAGAAATAGCACTAGCAGGAGTAGTCCAACCTTCTCATTTTACGGAGGAGGAAACTGAGGCACAGTGAGGGGAAGTTATGAATTCTAGTTCATAGGCATAATAAAAAGCATGGTCAAATAAAAGGGTATAATGGTAAAAATGCTGGATTTGGCATCAGAGGACCTGGGTTCATATCCCAGATCTGCTCCCAATTTCACTTAAGTTCCCTGGGATCTTTAGTTTCCTTATCTGTAAAATGAAAGGTTGGATCTAATTATGTCTGAGATCCCTTAGAGATACAAATCTATGACCATTTGATTCCATCCCAGGAACTCAACACTTGACTTTTTTTCAAAAAGGTTAAAATTATAGCAAGAGGTCCCATCAGGTTTATGTCTATATTATGCTATTAAAACAAAACAACATAATTTTTTTAAAAATTCACTAATAGTATTATTCATTAAATGGATGATATATTCTAAAAAAAAAATGACCAAAAAAGTTGTTTTCACAAATTGTCAGCCCTCATCTACAAGTTCTCATCAGGACATCAGGATTATGTCTGTTTTGTGTTTTTAATCCAAATACCACCACTCCAAAAAATCTCCAACAATATTATTCATATTATTCACTGAATGTAATCATTGGATGATATTACGGAAAGTGACAAAAATTGATTTGTTCTAATTTGCCAGTTCTCATCTACTAGCTCTTAGAAAGATATGAAGACTGGACATTCTAGTTTTCAGCATCCTGAAAACAGTTTTCATGAATCACAGTAAATCAATTTCATAAAGAAATTTAGGTTCCTCTCTAATATCATTTCCTCTTACTTCCCTCACCAATTTACCCACCACCACTTTTCCCAGAGTTGTTAAATAATCTGATGGACACAACACAAACATTAATTATTTAAATTTCCTTGAGCTATTATCTTAGTCTTGCAATATTCTAGATAATTTAGTAACAGAAGAAAATGCTTATTAACCATCAATCTTGAAAAGCTGCACCATCCTCAAAACTTTTAGAGCTACAGATGGCATGCCTGTTATAGGATCAAAACAAACTGCTAAAGTAGCCAAATTGTTACAATCTTTGCTCCAATTAATACCGCTTTTGTCTTAGTGGAACTTTAATTCATAAAATTACCCCCCATGCAGACCTGAACATCGTTCAGGCAACTGTTTAGCGGTAAAATAGCTTTCACAGGAACAGATGGCATCAATAAGTAGAATCTGCATAACACCCACTTAAACTGAAATCAAAATGGGAATTCAAATCCTAACAGGTAAATGGAGGGGGAAAGGCAAAGAAACTAGGAGAGAGGGCTCTTAAGCACATTCTGAATGGATCAAGAAAAATTCTCCCGTGACTCCAGTCCGGACCAATGAAAAGCAAAAGAATAAGATTTTACTAAGTAATTTTATTAAGATGCAGAGGATGAAACATAGGTTTTATTACGAAAACACTAGAATACTTCTTGTCATCCCTCCCACGGCAGTGCTCCATTCCTTCATCTCTGCACCTTAGCAGAGGATGTCACCCATTTCTTTATTTCTATTCTCAGACTCTACAGTTTCCTGAACAATCAACTCATTACCTTCTATATGGGTCCTTGATGAAACCCCCAGCTGCTACTGCCTAACAAAATTACCTTTTACTATATTTATTTTGTTTCATTTTGCATATGGTTACAGATATGTATGATAGAGAAAAATAGATATACACACATATATGCGTATATGCACATATACGCATATATACACACACATATATATTATGCATATCTGTTTTGTATATGTATATATGTATACACACACACATATATATAATATATGTATATAATGTGTATATATATATATATATATATAAAAGCTAGGTAAGATAGAGGATAGAGAAGACTAGGAGTTAGGAAGACCTGATTTTGATTCTTGTTTCAGACACTTACTAGTTGTGTAACCCTGGGCAAGTCACTTAATCAGTATATGTCGCAGTTTCTTCGTCCGTAATATGAGGTCAATAATAGAGCTCTTAGAGTTCTTATGATCAAATGAGATAATGCATATAAAGTACTTTGATGCCTCAAAGCCCTATAAAAATGCTAGGTGTTGTGTTGCTTTCTTGTCGTTTTAGTTTACTTGATAGAATGTACGTTCCTCAAAAACAGGGAACCTTTCATTGTTGTCTTTGCATGTCTATCCCAGAGACAGCACCTGGCACATAGCAGGCACTTAATAAGTGCTTGTTAATCATTGATAACAGTCGAATCAGAGAAATTTGTCCAAGTAGCCATAGCTAACCTTTGTAAAGCCTTTTGCTCTATGCAACCTTGCCTCTGGGACACAAGGTCACTCTGAAGACTCCACTCCCAAAGAAAAACCCAGTTTTTGATGGTCCGTTCTCTTTGCCCTGCCAAAGTTCAACTCACTGTATCAAAACTGTGTGGAAATCCCACCATATGCTGCCTCTAAGCACATGTCCATTCCAACCAGCGATAGAAATTGTTTCACAGATGGCAGTAAGTTTATCATAATACAACTTTGCTGGCTCATTTAAAGATAAACTATCAAAATAAAATAATAATTTATAATCATAATAATATAGAATTATACTAAAATTAAATAATTTTAATATATATTAATTGGAAGAAGAGAGCATTTGGGAATATTAAAGAAGACTTCTCAACAGAACTGACATTTCAGTTGAAATCTAAGAGGTAAAGGTGAGGAAAAAGTCCATTCCAGGTCCATTCTAGACCTATCGTGCAGAGGTTCAGAAATGAGAGTGTGTGTCATGTGAGAAGAATAGGAAAACCCAGATTGGCTTTGAGTGAGTGAAGGGAGTAATGTACACTAAAACTGGAAAAAGTCAGTTGGATTGAAGGCTTTGAGCGCCAAAGAGATACTGAAAGTAATACTGTAGCTTATTTAGCAGAGGAGTGGCATGGGCAGATCTGGGCTTGGGAATACAACTTAAAATAAATAGCAAATACATATGGGCACTGTTGGAGAATTCTCTGTGCAATATCTACCCCCTGAATAAGCAAATCTATAAAATACAGAGACTAATATACCATATGACCTTCATTCCAACTTTTACAGAAGTTATTGACCACTCAGAATCTTGAGGTACAGGAAAACTCCAGGACCTGATCACTTACCTGGTGAGATTTTCTAACTGGAAATAAAGATCATATTTAATTGGTTCCATAGATATCTCCTGCACAACAACAAGCTGCCAAAAGCCACCACTCCTTTCCCATTAAATGACAGACAGGAACACTGAGAAGGACCTCTGTTGTAGTAAATGTTAGCCCTTTTTTGCTAGGGAGACCTGGGCTGAAGTCATCTCAGATTAGTTATCATTGACTGCATGAATTGTAGTGTGGTTTTAGACCACAAAATAATACGGTGTACAATATATTCTGCATAACAAATACAAATCTCAGAAAAGAGTAAAAAGACCTTAAGTTTACTTCCATAGACCTCAATCAAGGAGCTTTTAGCATTTGCACATGGGAGATTTAGAAACTACTAAAAAAAGTGAGTCAGACTAGCTAAAGACATTGTCACTATCCTAAATTATCATCTCCACTGCAGTAAAATTGAATTCTTAGAGGGGGTAGTGTCATATATCATTAATAACAGTTTAAAGGAGAGTTGCATACAGGGGAATGCTAAAACCAGCTCTTACTGCTCAGTGAGAATTGAATG
This sequence comes from Bettongia penicillata ogilbyi, assembly GCA_023548195.1. Lineage (NCBI taxonomy): Eukaryota > Metazoa > Chordata > Mammalia > Diprotodontia > Potoroidae > Bettongia > Bettongia penicillata. Next base: position 514,936 of record JAJHZJ010000943.1, read on the forward strand.
CTAAATTATCTATTCTTAGCATTTAAACTTCAAAAATGGTTAAACATTACAGATCAGGGTTTGAGATAATGTTTTGCTGATTATCCAGACTTAAGAAAGTGATGGAGAAAATCTTCATGCAGATTAAACTTACAAAATGTTTGTTGGTATATACATATCTATAGATATCTATAGATATATCAGAGAGTCAGTTGTTAAATATTTACCAGAATATCTGTGGTTGCATGATGAGTACAATAACATTTATTCAAGTCCGTGAAGTTATGCTGAAGTATACAACATGAGGCCTTGGCACTGCTTTAAGAATTTGCTTCTGGGCATCTAGAGGCCTCCTATAGTTCATGTGTTAATAGATAAGCTGTAGGCAGTTATGTAGTAGATAGAGATCTGGGTCTAGAGGATACAGGTTCAGATTTGTGTGACTGTCAACAAGGCATCTCATGCCTTAGGGTCATTGCTTCACTTGTGAAATCAGAGACTTGGACTAGATGATCTCAAAGATCTTTTTTTGTACACAAGTAATATGACTATAGAACATCAGCAGCATGCCATGAAAACAATGTGAGCTCAGAATTCAGAGGACCTGAATTCAAATTCCATCTCAGATGGTTACCTTGGACAGGTCGCTTAACCTCCATAAATCTTTTCATCTATTTAATGAGACCATTGCATCTAATGACCTCTACAGCTTTAGCTCTATGGTCCTAGTCTTAAATATGAATATAAATTCCATTCTGTTCTCTACATTCTGCTCAATTGCATTTAAAACAAGGAAACATGGAAGTCACAATCATTTGTCCAGTCGAGTCTGACCTAGTGTACCAGGGAAACTCTATCCAGAGTCAAAAATTTTCATCAGCAATAAAGAGCTAAGAGCACCAGTAAGGCTGTTACTCGGAGAATAGTATGTCTAATGATCAGCTAATAAGAGAAAAATTGAAATGCTAATCAAGAAAATTAACATGTCCTTTGGGAAGCTCCAATTTATTTTTTTTTTTCAGTATTTCTAAAGTACCTACTATGCAATAGACACAGTATTAGATGTTGAACAAAAATGATACAGTCCCAGAGATACAGGACTTTATTATTATACAGTAACTTTATTATATCTCACTAAGGTGGAGGAAAAGAGGTACCAACTAGAAATAATCTCTCTGCGCGGTCCCCATTGTTCTTAATTCAAGGATGGCACACAGTGGTATGACTTCTGGACAGGGAATACTGCAACAGTATACTCATTCTGGCCAAACATCCAGAGGTCCTCAGAACTCAAAGAATTTGGCGAACAGCTCACTGGCACTGAGGTGACTGTCCTCAACAGAGGAACCACAGCTGGGACCAATGAAATGGAAGTATTGGTTAGAGTAACTAACAAAGTACGAGAAATGAGGAAAAAAGATGTAGGAAACTTAATTCTAATTATACCAGTCCAGCAAAAGAATGGGAGGTGGGAGAGTTCATTAAATTTGGCCAGTCAGCATCTTTTTGGGGGGTAAAGGGGTACAACTATATCAATCAAACAGGTTTCCAATGGCAGTCCCTGCCTTTAAGGAGCCTACCTTCAATTGTGGAGAAATAACATGCATAAAAAAAATGAATGCTAAATAAATGCAAAATAATTTCCAGGGGTCACTACCATCTGAGGGATTTGGGAGATAGTTTCTTCTTCTAAAAAAAAAAGAGGTTTTGCTTGAGCTAAACTTTGAAAGGTGCTGTGTTCTAAGAGTTGGCCCAATAAGGAAAGTTGTTGCTGTTTAAATCCCAGAGGAAACAGAGAGCCATTAAAGCTTCTTGAGTAAGGGAGCGTTACATGGTCACACTTGCACTTGAAGAAGATCAGTTTGACAACTGTGTGACAGATAGATTGGAAAGGGAGAAGCCAAAGGCTGGGACTCCAATTAGAAAGCTATTGTCCTAGTCCAAGAAAGAAGAGATAAGGACTTAAACCATATAGGTGGCTGTGTAAGGAGAGACAAGGGAATTCATGACTCATGGTACTGGCAGAAACAGCAAGCCATAACAGCTGAGTGAGTTCAAAGGGCAGGAGAAAGGAAATCATTAAGATTGACTGAAATTGGGACTGAAAGATTCAATGAATGGGGGGGGGGGCTCTAAATCAAAAATAGGTAAATTAGGAAGAGGGCAGGGTTTGTGGGTGGGGGAGGAGAGCTGAAAATTTGAGATGCTTCTAGGACATCCAATTAAAGATGTCCAGAAATCAGTTATTAATGTGAGGCCAGAAGTTCAGTAGAGAGATGATGGTTGGATGGAAGTCATCCATTTAAAGATGAAAGCTAAACCTATGGGAAGTGAAGAAATCCCTGATGTACACAGAGTATAGATAAAGAAAGAGCCCAGGATAGAACTCTGGCATAAACCCAAGTGTAGGAGATAGCACAAGAATGATGACCCAGCAAGTAATACTGAAAAGGAGCAGCCAAGGCAGTAAGGAGAAAACTAGGCCAGAACAGTGATTGGAAATTCGGGGAGGGGAGGGCAGACAACATGTTGAACAAATATGTTACCAAGATCTAGAATCACTGGCAATGTTCCATATTCTACCCAGCCATGAGAATTAGATATCTCAAGTGATTTCTATAGTAGTTTAATTATCATCTATTAGCCCTGTTGACCAACCTCACCAACACTAAATAGCCAGTGAGGGAAAACTAGATTATAGCCAGTAAAATTGTGATATGATAAGTAACCTTTCATCAGTGAAAGAATTCTCATCATGAGTTGAGCAGAATGTGTTCAGAAAACAGTGCGAAGTGGGATTCCCATACAGCTATGATATGATAAAACATACAGGGTTGTGATGAAACTGTAGGGAAAGGATGCCCTTTAAAAATAAGGTTGCTATTTTGGAGCAAAAGACCTTGAGTCTTAGGACAGGGTTACAAATAGGAACAGGGTGCACAAATCAAAGAGAAATCTTCATGTGCGCTAGGCACAGAAAAGATTATTAACCACAACTCAGACTTCTAAGATAGCAGGAGTTACAGCAACATCTTCAAATAAAAATAATCATATATAGGTTACACCCAACAAGCAAAATTTATCCATCAAATTGAGTCTTTTATTAACTACCAAAATATCTTAGTATAAGCAATAATAAAGAGTAAGATGGTAAATATCAATTCTTCATTGTAGAAAAGATGATAATAATGTTGAATATGTTTATTAGAGTTTAATCACTGTAGCCAACAGCAAATGATGTTAGAAAAAGTGGCAGGGATTCATAATTCACTTAAAAGCTTTTTAAAATGTGAAAACTCTACTTTTTATTAATATTAACTTGGATTATTCTCATGTGTGCTCTGCTAATACAAGGTGGGAAACGTCAACAAACTAAGCTTCATTCTCTTGCATAAGGCAAACCTGGAATAACATAACATCAGAAAAATGCAACATAATTAGATCCCAAATTCTTAAAGGAATTCTATCCTTTGGTTCTAAGGTGGTGACAAGTTAATATACAAACTTATTGACTGGCTAATGGACTTACACCGTATTTTTTCACATGGGGTCGATCGAGTTGTGCTAGATCCAGAGGGAGAGACAAATACTACCCTCCCAGCTGGTGACCATCTGCCTAAGTGACAACTGCCAGATGGAGGGAAGAGGATAAAATCAGGGATCAAACATTAAATAAAAGAAAATTTCTTGGAAAGCCACATTGACTTTGATTACGAATATGACATTCTAAATGTCTTGGAAGTTCTCATTTGAAATTTTTTGACAACAAAACAGAGATAACATAAAATTCCTGGATGAATATGTCTGGTGGGTTGAACATGAAATGCTCTGTGCTTGCTCCTTACAGAAAACAGGCTGTGCTGATTTACAAATGTTCCTATTGTTCCACTCAAACTTCAAGCTCTGATAGATCAAAGAATCAATAAATAAAGCTTGCTTCTCCAGGGTTAGAATCCACTTTGACTCTACCCTAATTATAATGCCAGTTGGTGGTGGTGGTAGTATTCCCCAAACTAGCTGTTCTGACCCTCTCACCGGTGAGTTGTCTAACCGTGGAAGTTGAACTCAGAACATACGAAGGGATGAAAAATGACAGAAGTTGCCTCAGCACTCTCTACCAGCATGGCAAGTCAGGGAGGAAAACAGTCAGGAAAAATATTATAATAAATAAAAAATCCAGACACTTGGCCGCTTTTTTTTCCTTTTTGCATATTTTGAAGGAAAGAATGAGAAAATCAAGTTAACCATTTCATCACGTTTTCATTTTTTAAAAGTCCCCTCCCTGGGGACTTTATCATTCAGGACTCGTTTCTCTCCTCTGCAGAAAACATTTAGCTAAAGGTAGGGGGATGATAGTAAAGAACGTACTGTTATTAACAAAGGGAAAATAGTAATTAACAAGACGAAGATTAAGTACTCTGGAATGTAAACAGATTTTATTTTCCCCCTAAAGAAATTTAAATTGTGGATGAAAGGAAATATAAAAAGGCATTGTTACTATCATACATCTCCCTAATCAAATCCAGTTCAAATGCATTAAATGAACATTTACTTAAAGAGGATTTAAGGATGGAAGATAGAGTTAAAGGAATTAATTGATAACCAAGGATATTGAGGTTTTCCTTTCATTAGTGGAACATGGATTGCAGGGTATGCAGCCTCCCAGAATCCTAGATTGTCTCAACGTTGAAAGCATCATCTCCAGCGTAAGGTAATGATCAAATCTTTATGTCATTAAGTTCTTTAGCTCTTTATCAAAATGTTTATTAATTTAATGCCAGTTGAGATAAAGTTTTTGAAAGGAAGACATGCATTTTCTTCCCCTAAAGACTGTGGCTCTAACCACCCTTTTTCTCTCCGTCTTGGATAAAACTTGGGTCAGACCAAACACAAGTTGTATCCAAGCTGGCAGAGCTGAGGTGAAAATATCCGATTAAGAAAGACAAATGTGATCCCTCTAATTTGACATTTTTTGAAGTGTTCAGTTTGGTTTCAACATAATTGCAAAAAGATGCTCTAAAATATTTTTAATATATTTACATTTCCGTCCTCCAAATCTTTTTGCTTACATTTTCCATTTGTGTATAACCACGTACTCTTCCTACAGTGTTTGTCTAATGGAAGTACGCACAGAGAGACACACAAATTATGCAAAACCACGACTATTTATGTTTTTAAAATTTTTAAAGAACTAAAACTTAAAATTAGTTTTAGTTTTAAGTTCTACCATGAAAAAGAGAAAATAAGTTCCATTCAGTCAGCATGTTTAACTGCCAGATTTACTTCTAAGAAAATAATGGATACCAGAAGACCTGGAAATCTCATACAATTCCTACTATGGAAATGTAGCTATCCATCTTCTATAACATGTAATGATTCTGGACTGGAACTATACACAGATGTCTATATATTACTACAAAGCTAGGAAATCTGAAGAGCAGAAGAGATAGGTAAGGGTAATTTTATAAATAGTGAGTTTACATACTTGCTTTTATGTATTCCATATTGAGCAGTCATAGGGCAGGTTGCACTGAACACAGAAAAAAAATATATTCTCAAACCAGGTGCATAGAAATGAAATTTTAGAACATTTTCTGGTAAGCAGAGAAAACCAATTACATTATTCCCCAAGTAGTTTTTACTTGAGATGGCTAATAAAACAAACAGCAACTAGCCCTAATGATTTCAAAACCCGGAAAATATGGAGTCGATTCACCATTACCCTCCATGTGGATTATCCACATTCAACTTTCAATCCTGGTCTGGCTTCTTCTAGTATACTCTTGGGCCATTTTTCCCTTTCTCTTGTGGAAATATGTGTGTATGCCTACATACATATCATATATACACACATATGTGTTGCTGTTTAGTTATTTTTCAGCCAGGTCTGACTCTTTGTGACCCCATTTGGGGTTTTCTTGGCAAAGATACAGAAATGCTTTTCTATCACCTTTCCCAGCTCACTTTATAGATGAGGAAACTGAGGCAAACAGGGTTAAGTGACTTGCCCAGGGTCAGTCAGCTAATAAGTGTCTGAGGCCAGATTTGAACCCAGGAAGATGAGTCTTTGTGACTCCATGCCCCAGACTCTATCTACTGCACCACTTAGCCAACCTACATATATATGTATAGATTATAACATAATGTGTGCACATATACATATGTGTGTATGTATGCAAGGTTTTTATAGAGAAATGTAATACCTATTAATAACTATATATACACACACACATATATATGATGCATGTGTATATTTATGTATAGTCTTACTCTGATGGCTCACTGTGGCATCAATCTGCAAGCATTTATTAAGCATCTTCTGCATAGCCGACACAATACTAGGTGCTAGAGATATAAAAATGAAATGGTTCATTTTCTTTACCAGAGCAGATACACATATATTTATAAAAAATACATGCAAAATGAACACAAGGTAAATTCTGGAGAGATGTACAAACATCTGGAGTTCCAGAAAAGACTTCATGAGGAAAGCAATACTTGAGCAGACCTTTGAAGAAAAGTAGGGACTCTAAGAGGTAGAGGTAAGAGAGAGAACCTTCTAGGCTTAGGAGGGTAGCCCAAGCAAAGTTACAAAGAGTAGTATACTGGCAAATGTTTAACAATAAGCACCCTGGGGAGGGAGGGGGGTATATACAAAAACATTCTATGTTTATGTAAATATGCACATATTCCCAAATGTTCATGTATACATACATATATATGCATGCACATATACATCTGTGTGTATAACCGTATCCCATAACAAAAGGTATTAATAAAGAATATCTGTAACTAGGTACTTTTCATCTTATTAATTTGCTTTTGAAAAAATCATATGTGGAAACCCCTGATTTGCTTCCTAACTGTATCATTTTTACAAAAATTGGCAACTACATTATCACTAGCTCCATATTTCAACACAGCCTTTCTTGCATCACCATGGGTAATCTAGACCTCTGCTGGTTTGCCAGTTTTTTCATGCCTTGTCACATTTTCTTAATCGTTATGCTTTAGAGAAATATTTCCTATTTATTACAGAGTCTCCAAACATTCAGAAATCTTGTCAGATTTCTAGGGAATTTTCTTGAACCTCTCTTTGGCTTTTTATTTTCCTACCGCGACTGCCATAGATCCCTGGTAGATGGAGTTAAGGCAAACAGATTGATCCCGGCTGCCCAATTCTTCTGAGTTATTCAGAGGTATCCATACACACCACACGCCATTAATAATGATCAGCCAATCAAAATGTATTTATTAAATGTTTACTACATGCCTGGCACTCTGCTGGGGATACAAGGAAAAGGAAAAACAGTCCCTGTCCTCAAGCATCTCACATTCTAATAGGAGAAACAGCACGTAATTAACTAACTCCATACCAGATTTTTCATGTATATGTGTATCTATAGGAATATGCATTTTATAAATATATACATATATGTATACATACACACGTATTATATAATATATGTGACATATGTGTATGTATTCCTTTCATTAGTGGAGCATGGATTGCAGCCTCCTTAAATTCTAGGAATATGTCTCAGCCTTGAAAGCTTCATTTCTAGGATAAGGCAATCATCAAATCAGAGACAGAGTGACAGAGGCATGGAGAGATAGACACAGAGAGAAATGGAGAGGGAGACAGAGAGAAGGGAGAAAGAAACAGAAAGAGAGCCTGAAAGATAGAAAAAGAGGGAGAGAGACAGACAGAGACAGAGAGTGGAGATGTGCTAGCAGATGAAGGGACTGGGACATTAATAAAGCATTCTGAGCTTTGCAGAAAGCTTTAGGTATATTATCTATTTTGATCAGTTAACATAGAGATCTCTCTTCTCTGGGATTTTCAGTGATAGGACATAATCTAGGCATCTGAGTATCTTCTGGAGTTACAATTTTCCTTCCTCCCACCCCACCATGCCTTAGCACCACAAATTATATTCTGTAAAAGGCTTGTCAAATAGAATGAAATGGAATCTGCAGAATGATTTTCAAGTTAAGACAGGAAAAGTAGAGGCTGGGGAGCAGGTTGACCTACCAAGGTATTCAATGCCCTTGATAGACACAAATTTTCAAGTACTGTAGTACATCATCCACATTTCAGGTTTGTAATGAGTCTATTTTTTCCTAGGTATTATCTAATGTAATGTACAAACTATACTGAAAGAAATTTTGAAAATAGAAAAGCTGACTAATGATTTTAAGGTAACATAAATCAAAAGAGAGTCAGTTGCAGGGCTAGAGTTCCTTGCTTCAAAAATAAAATAAAATAAAATCTGACATGTTCTGTGTAACACTGAAACATCCTTCCAAAGATGAAAGTAACCACTTTCAAGTTATAAGGAAAAGGGCCTCAGTTCCAAACACAACACTATGATCCTTCGTGTTTCCTTCCCTCCTGCTTTTTTGCCCTCAATAGACACAAACTGCCTTTATCTTTACTGCTAGGATGAAGCATACGTCCATCCCATTAGACAATATTCTTTAACTGTGGGCATCTGGGTGAAAATTCCAGAATGCAATGAAGTCTACTTAAATAAAGATTTTCATCTATTTTCATACTATTTAATTCAACTCAGTCAACAAATACTTCACTGTATGCAAGGTACTTGGCCAGGATATGGAGGAGAGGATACAACTATTCCCTGCCTAATATTAAAAACAATATTAACAATATTAAAAACAAAATAATCCTAAAACTACATAATGTCTTAAAACGTGTTACCACTTTGTAAGTGCTATCACCATAGCATATAGTACAAAAAGTGGAAAAAGTATATAGAACATGAAGTCCTAAGTCCTGGCTTCAAATTCTGACTGCAATTTACTACCTAAGTCACTCTGGGTAAATTGTAAACTCTTTTTACCTCAGTTTCTTCATCTATTAAACTGAAGGAGTAGAGGAAAGGGAGTTAGGAAAGATGGTCTTTAACTTCCTTTCTCCTTAAAAAAAAAACCTACAATTTTGACTGTGATCTCATTATATTTAAGTTCTTTGAGAACAAATGCTCCAGATTCATTTCACTCAATTTCACTCAAGAAATTATTAAGTATTTTGCAATTTTAAAATTCTGTGCAAGGAAAGTAAATGTTGAAAACTAAAAAAAAAAAAAATTAATTAAACTGAAAAAAAGAACTCTGCAAGGATTTAAGTGTACAATAATAGGTAGACTTTGGTTTCAAGAAGCTTACTGTCCAAATAAAAATGAAAAGATCTGTGTATAAGTAGATTTGATTCAAGGGAGGACATGATAAATGTTGATGAGAGGTCCAAACAATGTGCTCTGAGAATTTTAAGGAAAGAGAAATTACTTTAAGCTTAGTATCAAGAAGGACTTCAGGGCAATAGCACTTGAGTTGGACCATGAAGGAAAGGGGGTATTTCAGAGGATGAAACTCAGGGAAGAGTCCTTTCTTAAGGACAGGAGGAATCTTGGGCAATGACACAGAACAAAGAGAGGTCTATAATAAAGGAGGACAGAGTAGTGCAGTGGGACTGGAAAATATAGTACCCAAAGGCAAGTAACATGAAATAAGGTTAGAAAGGTAGTTAATACTTTATTTACTAGGCAGCGGAGAACAAGTAAAGGTTTTTAAGTAGAGATGTGACATGATTAGAGCAATGCATTATGAAGATGATAGAGGAGAAGGGACAAAATGGAGAGAGGAAGACCAGCTCATTTGTGTAACTGTCAAAAACAACAAAATAGCATTTTCCACATGGCAAGTACCAATATGTTTGTTATATACTCAATGGATAATACAAACAAATTACCATAGGATGAAATAACAGGTCATCTCTTAAGTCTGTAAAGCAAATCAGTCTATAAAATTGCTCAAACAAAACCTTAACAGCCCCATTAGGAGGAAGATGATCCTAGAGTTAGAAGGGTCCTTTTGAATGTAAATAAAATTATATTGTACTTTGCGCTCATTGAGTCTAAATGTTCATTATCCTCTGCACTCCACAGACACAGTAAGGGAGGACACTCTACCCATCCTAGTTCACATGGTGTCCCTTTTAACTGATGAGAATTTACACCCACTGAAACACCCAACTAACTTGAGAAGCTTTTATCTCCTTCATGCATTCTAAGACTCATGAGTCTGGTGATTATCCAGTCCCATGGCATGTGACTCATCCCTTTTATCTGGGTCACTTTCTGAATTAAACCTAGTAAACCTCTCCACCAGACAGTTTGCTTGAACTGTGGTTACTTTATATAAATACTTCAATAGCTGCCTCAAATCCAGAGACCAATGAAAAAAGATCATATATGTTATAGAGTCATCACCTATAACTACTGTGTTAAGAGGGAATGTCCACCTTGACAGGTGAATAAGATGCAGTGTTCAAATTCAACCTAGTAAAAAATAGAAAAGAAACTTAAAAGTCATTAAAGTATTCCAAAGGTATACAAGAGAAAAGAAGGAAGTTCAGAAGGAAACACAGACAAGCACTATGGTTTTGAAACTGTTGAATTTGTGGTTGTCTCATTCAGTCATTCCAGTTGTATCTGACTCTTCATGGGACCATTAGGGCTTTTCTCAGCAAAAGTCTGTGGTCGTTTGTCATTTCCTTCTCTAACACATTTTACAAATTTGGAAACTGAGGCAAACAAGTGAAGTGATTCGCTCAGTGTCATAAAACTAGTAAGTGTCTGAGGCTGAATTTGAAGTCAGACCTTCCTGACTTCAGATTCAGTGTTCTACCCACTGCTCCATTTAGCTGCTTGATAGAATTTGCAAAAAGAAAAAATGTATATCGGACATTTGTGGGTTCATGTATAATCCTCTTTTTCTGGTCTTTGTACACAGAAGTGCTTGCTGGTGTTTATCAGGTTCAGAGTAATAAAGAAATAAAAGTTATTATAAAAAAAATTCTGTCTCAGATAGTAGAATGAAAGTTTTCATTCTATCTATATGGACAATTTTCACTCTATTTCGTTCTCTGTATCTCATGTGGCATATTGTCAGGCTCATATTTTGGTTCTAAACCTACCTCTTCTCCTGACTTCACTATGTCAAGAAAATTACAAATCTCCTAGGCACCCAGGTTCATAACCTCAATTCTTTACTTTTATTCATGCCATATATCCTCTCAGTTGTCAAATCTTACCATTTCTCCTTTAACAACAACTTTTACATCTCCCCACTCATGTTACAACCACAACCACCATAGTTCAGGATCTCATCTCCTCTTCTCCTAATTAGTTTCCCACAATCCAGCCTCCCTCCTCTCTGATCCATTCTACACACAGCTACTAACTTTATATCCCTAAAGCACATCTAAAGATGTTACTCCTCATTTCAAGAATCTTCAGTGGCTCCCTATCCTTTTTAGGATAAAATTCTAATTCCTCCTTGGAATTTAAAGTACTTCTCAATCTAGCTTCTATTTCTCTTTCCAGATAGATTATAAATTACTTTGCCTCATCCATTCTCTGTGTGGGCCTAATTATTTTTTTTTCTTTTAGTGTCATAATTCATCTCTTTTCTCCAGGCTTTGGCAAAACTGACTACCATTCCATGAACATTCTGCCCCACCTCATTCCTGCCTGTTGGAACCCCTAACTCTCATCAAGACTCAACTTAAATGCTACATAATTCAATTTTTTGCTGATTCCCACAATTGTTAGTGGCCCCACACTATCCCTTTTTTATTTATTTGTATAAAGCATACATTTACTTGTCTGTGAACCCTAGGACTCTTTCTGCTTTTATATTAATATTACCAGCAACTAGTTCTTAATTAATTTAGCAAATCAAAAAGATCTAGGTCCAAATCCTCTCTATGGTACTTAGCACTAGCTGTGGCCATGGGTTTGTCACATTCCTCAATCTGTTTTCTCATCTGTAAAATGGATTTAAAAATACCAGCACTCCTTACCTCACAAGTTGTGAGATTCAAATGAGATAGAGTATTAAAAAGGTTTTACAAATTTTAAGTTTTTATAATAAGGTATAATAATTATATAAATCTTGACTATTATTATCATTCAACTAACTACTCTTTTATCCAGTTAAAATATTTTTATAATTTATTATGTACAATGCCTTTGAAATATCTAACTTGACAAAAGTAACGATGTTGTCTTCTATGTATTATTCGTTAAATCATATTTTAGTTTCTTAGTTCTCTGCAAATGTTATAAGGTTTCACTTTGTAATATGAAAAATTTTCCAAGGCTGTACATACAGACATATATGCATACATATGTTCTTGTACAATAAAGACATTATTAAACTCTTTTGTCTTAATTTCTTTCAGGGATTCAGTTCAGATAACAATGTCATGTAACTGAATAAGTTATAAAGTACAAACATCTTCCCCTGATACTAATGCCAAAAATTTATGACTGGTTTATGTGGTTTAGAAGGTCTTGAATGTACCTTTGTTCGTCAAGGCTACCTAGGTATAAGTGAAACTGATCACTGAAACTGATTACTTTTAATCTTAATGGGAGATTGGGAGATTCTGATTCCATCCAATACCAAAGACAGGGAATTACCATAGCAGTGAATAATTGTCAAAATGCTTTTACCTCAAGAATATCTTCATAATATGAGTTTTCCACACATAGAAACATAATAAATATAACAACCGGTAGTGTCTGGACTTTGAACTCTTTAAAAATGTTAAAAATACAAAATATATATTCACATTGGAAATGTGTTTATATCACAAAGTCAAAAAATTATTAAGTTCATTACTCCCAATCTCTGAGACCACAGTAGAAAAAAAGGTTTCTCTCCAGTCTCACACAAAGGCCAAGTTCAAGGGGATGGTATGGTCTGGCTATTACACTGGAGGTTACCAGGGACAGCTGTATTCTATATAAAATTTGCTGACCTTCATGAACTTTCTATCAACAAGGCTTTCTCATCCTCCCATTATTGCTATTTAACAATTAATCAACAGCTGTTGAAACATTATAAGCATGCTTGTAATTTGCAAGAAAATTAATGATTCACTATCTACTAAGATGCTGAGGGAGGCTTTGTTTTCTCACCCTGGTGCGGACTTCCTGATTTATTCTTCAAATCAATTACCTTCCTGAACTCTCATGCCTCCCGTCTGTGGGCTGAAAGCCTCCCACCTTCCACTTTACTCCTTACTGATTTGGTGGCACACATGTCATTGATATTAGGGAAAGTCTGAAAATTTGGCTCCCTGAATCACTGAAGTACTTTAGTAGAGTGAATATATATTCACATTAATTAAGATTGATAGCAATGATTTTATTGACCTGATTTCCCTTAAAGTTCATTCTAATGTGGCTTTTTAGAAAGAGGGTTTGGATTTAAACATTCCTCTGAACTTCTGGAAACACAAAATGTTGGACGTGGAAAGGACTTCAGAATCATCAAGTTTAAACATTTAAACATTAAACATTACTGCTAAAGAGATCTAGGCCAAGAAAGGCTGACTTACTTGTTCAGAGATATTTTGTGGCATAGTTGGAATAGAAATTGAGGTATCCTAATATCTAGTTGTCAAATGTTTTAGTCTCAAGACTTTGTTACACTCTTAAATATTATTAAGAAGCTCTCCTCCCATCCCACAAAGAGCTTCAATTTGTGTAGGTTCTATCTATGTACATTTACCATATTAGAAACTCTAAGTACCATGAAAATTATTTTGAGCTTGAGGACCCCTTGAAAGACTCTGTAATATCCCTAGAGGTCCCCAGACTACACTTAGAGAATCACTAATTTCATCTACAGCTATGCCTACTACCAGATTAGGAGTAATAGATTTTTGAAAGGGGAAAAAGTAAAAAGTGTAATTAATCAAGAATAAAAAAAAGAAGCCACATTGACTCAAACCACTTCCTGAATGTGACAACTGCCCAATTATATATTGAGGTTGTCCTTCCTGAGATCAGTAACTATTTATTCAGTATCTAAAGTTGCTACAAGTGTATCTGGACAAATGCCTGGGGAAAATTTAACCTCTGCTGCCCTTAATATAGTATCAGCCTAGTCATGGAGAGTAAGGGACAGGAGTAGAACATACACAAGAAGTTTGCTTTGGTTCAAAAAAATCTCCAGAGGTCTGTACTAGTGCAAGTTTAATCTAGACCCCTAGTATCATAAAATTGAGAAAGTGATGGTGCTACATTCATTCAATTCCAATGAAATTCCCATCAAAACATTTTTTTAAATGTTTCATTGTTAATATTCATATTTTCATCACAGTCATTTCTTCCTCCCTATTGACTGAAGTCTTCCTTGTAACAAAAAAAAATGTAAAAATATTTGCTAAAGTGGTAAAAGTGTACGACATTCTCTTCTAGTAATACTATAGCTGTTTCTGTGAGAGAATGGAGATTTCATTCTTTTCTCCAGATTCTTCCTTAAATTTTTAATTGGAGATCAATTTCCTTTTAGTAATCTTTTCCTTTATATTGTAGTGGTCTACTGCATATCATCAAGCATGTATAACACAACATCAAAAATCTACTGATTTTGTATGCATCAATTCAAACAAATATTTCCATATTTTTCTGAATTTTTCATATTCATCATTTCTTACTACAATATTATATTCACAAATGATGTTCAGCCATTACTCATTGAATGAGTACTCACTTTGTTTCTAGTTCTTTGTTTTGAGAAAGATTACTGCTTTTGAATATTTCTAATACTGAACCTTCTTTTCTGTATCACTAGTGGAATCACTGGGTCAAATAAAATGGATATCTCAGATACTTTACTTGTATAATTTCAAATTAATTTTCAGAATGGTTGGGTCATTTCAAGATATATTTACACTGTTGCCTTTCTCTACTTAGTCTCTCCAAAAATAACTTTCATTTTGTATCACTAGCAACTTGCGTAGGATGAGGTTTTTAAAAACAAAATTACAATTCTCTTATTATTAATTAGTCTGTTTTCATGTGGTCATTTATATTTAGTAGCTTTTTTCTTTTTAAAATTATCCATGTGATTTGATCATGTGACTACTAAGGAATGAATGACTACTGGTGCCCATGGGAATGATGCGAATATTTGTGTCAATTCTCTATATATTATGAATATTTGATTTTTGTCAATAATATTTGATGAATTAATGAAACAACATTTACCAGGAATTCACAAGGTGCCAAACACTAGGCTAAATTCTGGAAGTATAAATATAAAAGCAAAGATAATTTCTGTCTTCAAGAAACTTATATTTTAATAAGAGAAGTGGGTGTGTGTTCATCCTTTGTTGCCAAAGAAAACCATACCATCAGAGAAAGGATGACATGACTTGCACTTGACTTTGTTTTGAGTGAGGGAGGGCTGTGCTGGTCACCAGCCTCACTTCTCCTCCGGAGCCATCTGAATCCAGTGACCAGATATTCATCAGGATGACTAGAGATGACCCAGGATGAGGTAATTGGGTTAAGTGACCTGTCCAAGGTCACACAGCTAGCCAGTGTCAAGTGTCTGAGGTGAGATTTGAACTCAGGTCCTCCTGACTCCTGCACTGGTACTCTACCCATTGCACCACCTAGTTGCCCTTAATAACAGAAGAAAACCCATGTAAAAGAGTGGTGGCCAGGGCAACATAGTGGTTTAGAAAGTCACATGGATGGTACATGGAGTCATAAGAAAATAGATTGACATGTTCTTTCTATTAATAATCAGAAGTTTGAGTATAGTAGCAAAACTGGAAGGGTTGGAGTGGGAGGGGAATAAGAATGCAAGAGAAAGCTTAGTAACTGGTGAAAAGATGCCCAGGGAGTAAAGTGAAGGCTGGAGCCCAGAACTGGATAAAATAGATGATTTATTCAACTATCAATTGAGACAACATGGCACTAGAACAGGAGTTCTAAGTGTCAAAGATCTAAGCCCTTCATTACTTAATTTATGGTGTGGTTTTATGGTATTTAGCAAAAATATTTTCTTCTAATTGCAGTTTATTTTATTTTATTTACATTGTCTTTTAAATTTCATATGATCAAGATTGACTATTTTTCCTTTATGAGTTCCTTTTTCCTTCGTTCAGTTCCGCATTTTCCCCGTAGCTGTAGTTGTGAAACATGCCTGATATTTTCCTATTCTGCTTTTTAAATGGCATAACTTTCAGTATTCAGGTCATTTAACCATTTTAAGATTATTTTGGTATTTGATATAAACTATTGGTGGAAACCTATTTTCTTCCAGCTACACTATGTTTGACCAGAAAAAGGGGGGATACTATTGATATATCATTTCCTATTTCTACTCTAATTGGTTTCAGCTCCTCAAACATCATGGCATCGTGCCTCCTTGAGGAGTACTCAGTGGTGACCTCTGTGTGTGTATAGCCTTCCCCCATTAAATTGTAATCTCCTTGAGGACAGAGACTGACATCTTTTTTTCTTATTTGTATCCCTAATGCTTAGCATAGTGCCTGACACATAATAGATGCTTAATGATGTTTAATGACTATAACTATATACAAGAATCTGAGGCAACCTGAGACCTACACTGATAATCCCACAAAGACCATGAAGGAGTCGAGGATAGGCCTGCTGCATATTTGTCATCTGTGGAGAATTTAAGAAAGGACATCTACAAGAATCATGTAGGTTGAGAGGGTAAAGAAGTGTCAGAATCTCCATCTGTGCAGAAAGCACTCACAATGACAGATTAATGGATTAATCAAAAGATCAGAGCAAATCATACACTTCATGACCATAAAGGGATATATTAATGTGATCTGTTATGATACAGACACTACAAAGCAAGGGAACAGACAGTCTTCCATAAGGCAGGGCTTATGGAAGCGGCTGCTATTAAAACTGCATCCAAATCTGCTGCCTGGATAAACATTCCAATTAGAAGGGCCACTTTCCATGTTTGTGATTTTACTTAACATTTTTTGCAAGAAAATAAAAGGAGCAATGTGGCAATGTAGATAACATCAAAGAATTCTGCTCTCTTTTTTTTTTTTTACTCATATTGTATTAAATGCGAAAATAACCTCTACTCGAGGTCATGGAACAAATTATTAGGGGCAAACAAGTCCTTTTTGAACATATTTCTTTCTGATGTTTTTTCCTCCTTGATTTTCTAATTCTCCATAGATTCTTATTCAGTGCTAACTGCAGAAAATATACAGCTTTCAAGTCTGACCCAGGTCTCTCTTTGTTTTCCTTTGAAACTCCAAAACAACATTCAACAAATTTGACTTATAAAAGATTTTTATCTTACATGAGAAAGCAATACTATTTCTGTAAACTATCCATGATATATTAGCCATAATACTATTCTACTTCAAACAAATTAGAAACTAATGTTAGTGTTCTTAACAATGTTATACCAAATAATAACTCCCCACAGGCCAATTTGCATACAAAATCTAACATTTAAAGCCAAGTTACAATTAGCACTTTATTATGAAACTCTGTGATTGTAATTTACTGCAACATATTTATACTTGCTGCAAGGAATTTTAATTTATGAAAAATTACCCTATTAAAGACACTGTCATAATGGACCACTTGCATTAAATTACCAACCAAACCAAAGTTCAAGAGACATTGTTTTCACTTTAGGAGGCAGGAAAAACAGGTCAACACATGTCCTGTCGATGTAAGAGTGGGAAAAGAACTGAGTCTAAAAAAGGGAGCATTTATTCAGGTTACAGATCCAGGTCATAACAACAACAGCCAAATGATGTAAAACAAAACTCTTTATATGTCAGAATTACAAAAAATCACATCAGGAAGACCATGTCCAGCATGAGCTGAGACACCTCAATCCTATCCCACCCCAAATTGCTAAGGGTGAGCTAAGGGGGATTTTTAATTATGTTAAAGCCTAGATGAAGAGCAAGTAAAACACTGGTCCACTTCTTGGGGTGATTTGAGGGCAGATTCTGTCTTATTTTTGCCCATCAGCGCATACAACATAGTAGGCACTTGGATAAAGATAATTGATTGATTGAATAGAAAGTAGTTCTGTTCAGTTCCCCCTTCCCTTTGTCTTGTCTTCTTTATGAAGGAACAAAAAAATCATTTTTTGAGCAACTAGAGTGTGCCAGATATTGCTCTAGGTTCTTTATAAATATTGCCTTGTTTGATGTTCATAACAGACCTAAGAAGTAAGTGCTTTTATTAGCCCTATTTTACAATTCAGAAACCTGGGCCAAATAAATAGGCAAACAGACATTAAGTGGATTGACCAGGTTGTTGTTATATTTGTCCTTTGTTCTCAAAGGGAACTGATAACATGACTCACAGTTGACTTCAACTGCAGTGAGCAGGGGTTGTGCAAGGTCACCAGCCTCACTTTCTCCTCCTGAGCCATCTGGGTCCAGTGGCCAGATAGTCATCAGGATGACTGGAGATGGCCCAAGATTGACCAGCTATTAAGAAAATGTGTCAGAGACTACATTTGAATTCAAGTCCTTTGAATTCTGACCTAGCAGAGCTATGCAGTATACCACCTACCTGCCCCTAGGGATAAAGGAATAAGATTCTCAGACTCAGAATAGTACAAAAAGCTCAAATGAGATTAAAATTCAGTGTTAATGAAAAGATGGTGGAAGCCTTTAATGAGCTGTCACCTGGGTCAGAAGAAAGACATCTCAAGATAGTGAAAGAACTTGGTATTTGTAATTGCTGAAGCACTGCCAGAGATCTTTCAATAACTTTGAAAAGTGAAGTTGTGGAGAAGTGCAAGGAGCGTTTCATTTAGAGACAGACTAGCTGATTTTGAATCTTACCTGTATGACTCTGGGCAAAGTACATTTCCACTTTTACTCTCATTCACCTTATTTATAAAATGTGGCAGTTGGGCTAGATGGCTATGAGCCCTTTCTACTCTAATTCCATGAACCTACAACTCTAAGAGAAAAAAATGCATCAAGACTGAAAATGGGTAGATGTTTGATTTTGATAAGGAGAAAACAAGAGGATCTGTTAAACTATGAACTAGTGACTTTGATACTCATTTCTGAAAGCATTCTTACTAAAGATTATTGATTTTATATTACTATTATAATATAAATAAAATAAAGCAATATTATTACAATAATCAATTATTGTTTATTATTATCATTATTAAAGTGATGTCCAGGAACCCTTAGAAAGAAAAGTGGTTATCACCATGAGTCAGCATGGGTCATGCCAGACTTCCATACAGCATTGTTAACCTGATATATAAAGGAACTGACTTAAACCTAGGACAACTAGATTTCTGTGCAGAATTGGAAAGGGTTCTTCATGGCATCCTTAACAATAAAATTTAGAGAAAAGAAACTTATAATGGTATAGTTTAATGAATTGCAAAGATATTAAATGAACACATTTAAAGAGTGTTGATTAACGAATTTGTAAACCTGGAGGGTGGCACAGTGGATTGAGTGTCTTGCCTGGAATCAAAAAGACTCATCTTTCTGAGTTCAAATCTGGCTTCAGACACTTATGAGCTGGGTGACCTTGGGCAAGTCACAATTCTATTTGCCTCAGTTTGCTCATCTATAAAATGAGCTACAAAAGGAAATGGCAGACCACTCCAAGAAAACCCCAAATGGGGTCCTGGAGAATTGGGCATGGATCAAAAACAACTAAACACGAACCTGGAGGAAAATAGTGTCCAGTTGAGTGCTGTAGGGGTCTAATCTTCTTTGCTTTATCACTGTATAAAGTGTGTTTATATGCATGTATAGGTATATAGGAATAGATGTGCATATATTATTAAAAATCTCGTGTTTTAACTTTTAAAGTCTTTTATAACCTGGCTCCTTCTATCTTTCCAGTCCTTTTCTACCTTACTCCCCTCCACATAGTGGAGATCTAGAAACACTGGTCTCCTTACTGTCCCAACTGTGCACACTCCTACACTACTGCGTCTCCAAGATCTAAGCATTTTCACTGGGTGTCCACCATATCCAAAATTTTCTCTCTCTGTCTCTCTGCCTCCTAGCTTCTCAGGCTTACTTTAAATCTCAGTTAAAGTCAAACCTTCTGCAAGAAGTTATTACTAGTACACCTTAGTCTTCAACGATCTGTCTGAGACTACCCTCATTTTATTCTATATTATCTTTTTGGTACATAATTGTTTGCAGTCTGTTCACCCTCTCCATCCCACATTAGATGCTGAGTTCTTTGAGAGCAAGGACTCTTTTTTGCCTGTCTCTGGATCCCTAGAACTTAGCAGTAGGCATTTCATAAATGCTAGTTTATTGACTACATACTCTGTCTCTGTTTCTGTGCGTGTGCGTGTATGTGTGTGTGCATCTCTGTCTTTGTCTATCTCTCTGTTCTTCTTTCTCTGTCTGTGTCTCTGTCTCTATCTCTCTCTGTATATGTGTGTGTATGTGTGTGTACATGTATACACACATATATACACACATACATATTCATATACACATATATGTATGTTTATATTACATGCATATTTTAGCATATAAATTGCCCATAGCATATGTTACTCATATTTGTATATCATATGTATGTATATTATACATGCACACATACATATATGCTTACATATGTGAGCCAGTGAAAAATAGTTTGCTTGGGATGCCCCAAAGCCCTCCAGTCAATATGAATGCTAAGATGATGTCATAAGTGGGATGAAGGGTGCAATTAGCCAGAAAACATTTTGGAGAAATCTTCAGGAGGGAGGTGCTAAGGGACCAAGAATCTCTTTATAAAACTTAGATTGCAAAGGTGTCCCTTGATTAGGCATGTCCCTCAAACTCTTGAGGATTTCTGGGCAATGAGCCCTAGAACATGAAATGAATCCCATGGGAGCTCAGTTTTCTCTGTCTTGGCATAGAAGTTCTCCCTCATGAAGTGGAAGAAGCAGTAGGGGCACACTCACAACCAACTCAACAGTTGTAGAATGTCTGGCTGCAAAAGATGTTACCAACATAGAAAGAGGGAGAGAAAGAATAATATTTAACATAATACTTAATAATATATTTACACTATTCCTGTTCCTGACTCAAGTGACAGCAGGAACACTATCTCACTAGCTTTTGGTTGTCATTAGAGGTTCCAATCACCTCAAGCCACCTCCTTGCACATCAAAGAAATTCCAATCTAATCCTTCCAACTCTTGATAAATTTTATGGGCCATTCCTGATTCAGGCTAGTCTGGGCATTCATATTCAGAACTGGTACTAATTGAAACACTTATTAAGAAATGTTATTAAGAACACTTACTAAGAAACTAATGAAACACTTATTAAGATTAAGAAATGGAGGTGTGCTTGACCAAATTATGAAAAGCATAGTCAATAAGGACATAGCATCGATTCAGTTGAACATGGCTGTTGGCCATGAAGGTATAAGAGTCAGACTAAGGAAATTGCTCTTTTCTCTTGCACTTCTATTAGTGCTTAGACCACCATAAAGTTATGTCAATAGTTTAAACTACAGCCCTCTGACCACTTAAGTCTTGCGGATGGTTTTAATAAGGAAAAAACAATCTAGTCTTTGTGGAGTGGGGCTTTTGGAAAAGTTAGCTGGCCTATATTTCTAGGCCTTAGGAAAAAAAAAAAACTATCCAAGCCTGTAGGAGATCACAAGTCATAGGAAGGAAAGAGAACAGACATTTATTAAATACCTACTGCTTGCTAGATATTGTGCTAAACATTTTTACCAATATCCTTTTACTTGATCTACAATGGTACAAATAGCTACCTAGAGGACATACTAGAACTTGGGAGTAACAGCTGCTCTTTGGGGAACCCAGAGTTCAGGAATAAGATGAGAAAATTATCTAGTTAGTATATCTAGACTTGGATAGTTCTTAAAAGCATTTACAGTGTAAGAGTAATAGTTTCATTTCCTCTCCCCAGTAAACCTAAGGTATATTCTCTCATTAACATATATAATTTTTTTTAGGAACAGTGGACACAAACATTATAAAATAGTAGTAGTGAGGCACTCAAGTAGGGATTATATGTGACCAAGACAATTCAGGTCTCCAAAATTTCAAAGATCATTGGTTCTTTTTTGCTAGCTGGGCTGTCACAAAGCCCCTCATTGTGCATAGAATTTCTGCTGTTCTGTCTGCAATGCAACTCTCAGTTTCTGGGGACTAACCCTTTCTTGAGTCTATAACCAGCTCTCTTTTCTAATGCCAGATATTCTGATCCCTAAAATTTTTTTCTCCTTCAAGTGACCACCTCTCTCTATGCATGTCTGCCTGGAGTATGTGTCACTGTTGCCTGAATTGTGCTTTGAACTATCTTAAACTGACTCCCTAAATGATCCCAGTAGGAGTATTTCCTTCCTGAAAAGTAACTCCGCTGCTAAATGCCATAGCTAATGGAAGGGCAACAAAAGAAATCTGTCCTCTTCTACAAAGATCTCTTCCACAGGAAACCCCTGGCCTGCTTTCACCCAAATTTCAAAACACTCTCCAGAGCTTAGCTATTTAAAGTTCAGTAGGTTATGGCCCATTTTCAGCTCAGCCAATCACATTGCCCCTTCCAATTTAATCAGAGATGTGTTCACACTTCAGAAGGGGATCACCAGGTGTTAAAACTTTGTTAACACATCAACAACTCATTACCTATGTTAGAGAATCTTTGCTTTTGGTGACTACATCAATTATGGGGGAGAGGAAACCAAATCTCCCACTCCTTTAAAATAATATGACAAGTAGCATAGTATAGGACAGGGGTGGGAAACCTGTAGCCTCAAGGTCACATATGCCCCTGTAGGTCCTCGAGTGCAGCCCTTTAACTGAATTCAAACTTAATAAAAGAATTTGTTCTGTAAAACTTGGACTCAGTCAAAAGATCACACCCAAGGACCTAGAAGGCCACATGTGGCCTCAAGATTGCAGGTTCCCCATCCCTGATATAGGAGATAAAGAGATTTTCTGGGAGCCAGAAAGACCTGAATTTAGTTCCCACCTCTGATATATTTGACTGTGGATGAGTCACTAAACTTTGGGGTGACCCAAGAAATTCTCTAAGATTATAATGTTCAATCTTCAGTCATAATTTATAAGCCAAAATTAGTCAACAATCATTTATTAATTGCCTCCTATGCCCTAGATTCTGTGGTAGATTCTGCATATACAAGTACAAAACAGAATACAGTGTATGCCCATTAAGGAGTTTAGAGTCTGGTGGCAGGAGCGGGTAATAAGACACTTGTATCTGGAAAAGATAAAGAGGAGTCGGGGCATCCTTCATGTAGACAGAATCACTTGAACTGAGACTCAAATTCCAGAGATGAGGGACAGAATATACAAAGGCACAGGGATGATGGAGTGTCACACAGAAGGAATAAAAACAATGATGATGTGATTGAGACAAAGCATGCATGAAGTGAAGCAATACATTTGAAAAAGCAGGATGGTGCCAGACTGGGAAGGGCTCTAAATGGCCAACAGAGGAGTTAATATTTGATCCTATGGGTAATAGGTAGCCACTGAAGTTGCAGGACGTGGGGCGGGGAACGGTGTGGAGGGATATAACACAGTCAGACCTGCCAAAATCACTTTAGCAGCTTAGTGGAGAACAAATTTGAGTAGGGAAAGACATGAGGCAAGGAGATCAATTAAGGAGCTATTTCAGTAGTCCAGGCAAGATGGGATGAAGGTTTAAAACAGTGGCGGCTATGTGAGCATAATGAGGGCCACAGAGATTTGAAGTACTATGGAGGCAGAAACAAGATCTGATAACTGAATACGTATGAGGGCTGAGTGAGAATGCGAATTTGAGGATTTTACCAAGCTTGCAAAACTGAGTTTTGAACCTGGGTGACTGGAATGACTGTGGTACCCTTAACAATAATAGAGAAGTTTGGAAGTGAAGTAGATTTGGGGTAAAGGTAGCTATTTCTCTTTTGGAAATATTGAGTTCTAGGACGATCTGAAAAATATAGCCCAAAATGTCCAATAAGCCAAAACCAGTAGTAAGGAAGATACTGAAGATAACGGGAAAAGAGGACATGGTGTGACAAGGAGGAGATAGAAGTTTTCTAGAAAAGAGAAAAGGAATGAAATCAAGAGAACATGTGAAGAAGTTGATGTTGGTGGAAAGAAGTTATTCATAAAACAATAGTTTAGGTTAAATGTTGCAGTTAATCCCTTCCAACTCTGGGATTATCTAATTCTAAATCTGAGCAATCTAAAAAGAAAGGATACCATCTGTAGATAACTTTCTTTTCAAAATACAAGCTATTATGTAACAAAAAGGCAATATGGTGTGGTAAAGAGCTAGCATGAAAGATGGGAAGATTTGGGTCCCTTCAATCCTCTTTGATACATACTGACTGTGTGAACCTTGAAAAATTACTTAACCTCTCATGGAGGGTCTAAACAACTAAGTTTCGGAGAAAGGACTGATCAAATTGATGTTCTCTTATCTGCCAGTTCTCTAAAACAATGAAATAGGTTATTGATTGAAATTGATTATTGGAGTTCCCATGCCAATTACTTAGTAACTCTAACTCTATGAGTTATGAACTCTATTTAACTCTATGAACTATAGTCAATCTCACAGTTTTATGCAGTTTATTTATAAATCATGTCACTTCTCTCCAAATACTTTGCCAAAGAGGAAGATAGAACAGTACCATGAAAAGAATGCTAGGTTCGGAGTCAGATCTAGGGTCCAATCCCAGCAATGTCACCATCTGTACAACCATAAGCAAATCATTCAATCTCTCTAAGCCCCAGGCTCCTCATCTTTAAAATAAAAAGTAAGTTTAAGTAAGATGTCAAACATGCTACCCATAACATTCTTTAGTGCCATCTGAACCTGATTAAGATGTAGTTTCTATCAGATTTTAATGTGATAATATATTAGTAAACACATATATGTATATAAAACATATATGACTTTCTATGTCAATATGTGGGCCACAAGGTTCTTTATGAACAGCTTAATGGCCCCCTTTTCCATCTGAATCCGACACCACTGGATAAAAATGCCTCAAAGATTTAAATCTATTTAAATCTAAACCAGCTTTAAATCTATGATCCATTATTAAACATTGAATAGAAGTCGGATATGTATTTGATGTTTTACCAGGCTTGCCTTTACTCATTCTCCTACAATTCCAGCTTTTAGCTCACCAAAGTGTTTTCTCCATCTTAAGTGGAAGATTGGTTCTTAGTGGCAATTGGCAAATTCCCCATTCATAGTTAAAGAGATGCAGATTTCTCAAATGTGCTCCACCACTGCTTTTTTGAAAGAAAAAAAAGGTACTTGTTGGCATTATACATAAATCTGAATTTGTTAGTTAAAATAGTAATTATACTCTTCAAATTTAACTTTTGCTTAATTACTTTAACTGCCCTGTGTTGCCTCAATACTAGAAATCAGAAAATAATTCAATTTGATGTTTTATTTGTGGGTTTTTTTCTTTGTGTTGGTTGCATGTAGAACACTGTTGTAGGCCTAGGAGCAGGGTAGGTAGCAAGATACAAAGCTTAGGCAGAGTGTGCCCCATATCCTCATAGAGCTTATAGTCTAATAATAAGCAAATATAGTCCAATGGAGAGAGCAATGGGTTTGGAGTCAGGGAATTCCTTGGGATTTAGTTTCTTCATCTGTAAATAAGGAGGTTAGACTGGATACTGTCCAAGGGTTCCTTTCTGCTTTAAATCTACAACCCTACAAATTTAAGCAAATTAGAGTTGAGTAAGCTTATATTTAAAAATTGATTGATATGATCAAGTGCCAGGATAGCTTTGAGCAATTCAGTACCCCATCCTCCCCTTAAAGTAGTTGAAATTATGGGATACACTGGCACACATATACAGTATATGTATGTGCAATGCACATATGTACATTTGTGTGAATACTATGTTCCAGTGCACACACACACACGCACCTCTTTTAAATGAAAACTCAAGATTCTACACATAACAAGACCAAACTACATTTAACAATAATTCCAGAGTCTTTAGGCATCTATTAACAGTCAAAGTTGCGTTCTTGTTTTTTCTCATTATTCCCTGTCATTGTGTGTATTAGCAATCATATATTCCCCCAATCTTCCTTATTCTTTCTCAGCATACATTTTCCCTCATATAAATTTTTTTAAATCAAAATACATGACTAAGGAGAGAAAGAGAGAGGAAAAGGAAATGCATCTCTAGTAAGAAATTCTATAAATGCCATGTGCTAAATTTTGCTCTGAGATATAATGAGCCAGCATCACCATCAGAGAAAAGAATGAAGACATGCTTAACTTGGGTCTTCCTGACTCCAGATCCATTTGTCCAAGTCCAGATATCCATACTTAATTTTGTAGCCCTGTCTTTATAACGAATAGAAAACTTCAAGCCAAAAGTTAATAGAAACTTCAACTTCCAAGAAAGAAAGGAGGGGAGCAGCTTTAGACTAGCATCCCCCACTGGTATGTGTTATAACCTTAGGAAAGTCATTTGGACTGCATTTTGAACTAACTACTCTTGCTAAGCAAACAAAAATCCCAAGCAATGCTTACCTATCTCTCCACAGTATTATGTTACTGGATTAATTTTTGCAGAGAAATCTATGATGTGAGAATCAAAGGACTGAATATCCATCAAATTCCAACATCGATATATTATTGAAAAATAAGATAAAAAGCTAATTATTCAATTTTTGTATTTACATTTATTTTTAATTTATGGAATAAAATAAGCATTTCCAGAATAGTACAATTATAAAAAGATGATTGCATGTGAAACTGCAAATCTACTACAGATAACTTGTTCTTTTCAAATATACAAAATTATCATGCAAATTTCTTTTTTTCTTCCCTCTCCATCTAAACCAAATCTGAAGAAAGAAAACTATCTCACTAGCTTAGAAGATTTCTCAGAATTTTTGTTTAGACAAGTTTAACTACATTCAAAGCATTAAAATTTAATAATTTTTTTCTCCTTGGGCTATTCTAAAAATGCTTAACTTTAGGATATCAAAACAGATCCAAAAGGCATGAGATAGTTGTGGTGCCATAGAGATGCCTAAAACTAACTGCATCCCTTACACCAGATTTAGACAGAGGACTGGGGTTTGAGGACAGGTCACTGATCCCTTCTGAGCCTGTTTTCTCATGAAAAAAGTGATGATGCTTAAATGAATGATTACTCCAGGTCTAAACCTTCTTTAAAAATCAACTCTGCCATTTACTGCCTATGTGACCATGGGAAAGTCAAGTAATCTCTAATTTTACTCATTTCTGATATGACAGTGTTAAACTAGATGGTCCCTAAGGTTCATTCCAGTTGTAACTCTATGGTCTTATGATCTAAAGATGTAGAATCAGAACCGAGTTAGAATTCTGACCTCCACTTACTGCCTATGTGACTAGAGGCTAGTCAATTCAGTTGTCTTACTGGAGTGCTTCAGTTATTAAATGTTGTGTTCATCTTTCCTTGTGGAAGAAGACCATGCCATCAGAGAAATGATGACATGACTTTGTTTCGAGTGAGGGAGGGCTGTGCAGGTCACCAGCCTCACTTCTCCTCCAGAACCATCTGAATCCAGTGACCAGATATTCTTCAGGATGACTGGAGATGACCCAGCATGCACTGGGAGACTTGGGCTATTTAGGCCAAGGTCTTTGCAGGTACTCACTTAAGGTGACGCAATGCTCATTCATTGAATAGGACTGTTTAAGAAGTAGCCAGGGCATGGCCCCTTTAATGAGGTCAAGAAAAAGAAAGACATCAGGCTGGGTGGGAAACAGCAACAGTTACTATTGATGATTACTGTGAAGCCAGGAGGGTCCAGAAGAGCCCTTAGGCAGGGGCCCATTGACATCCCTTCGTGCCAGCTCTAAATGTATGATCCACGATGCTACCCAATCTCAGCATTATCTCAACATCATGTTACATTATACACAGAATTGCTACATGTAACAATAATAGAATTATAGAATAAGTAGATCCAAGTGTTTATACTAACATTCGTTTAACCATGATCAGTGTGACAGTCATCTAGATTTTGCTTGAAGACCTTCACCTAACGAGAAAACCATTAGAAAGTAACAGGGTCTATCCACTGTAAGAGAATGTTTACTAGAAAATACCTATTAGGCCCATCAGAAACATAGAAACACATTATTGATTGCAGAGTTAGATACTTTCACCTATCTCCTAACCTGTAATTAACAAAAAAACAAAAAACAAAAAAACTCTTATACATACCTGATGAGTATTTATTCAGTTTTCTTTGCTTGAAGATTTCCAGTGAAATCATTCAAAGGAGGGAAAATAGGATGTTAAATTTCATGTCAAATGAGGATTGGTTGAAGGAACTAGTGATAGTCTGGGGAAGAAAAGATATGCATGATAGGTAGGTAAGAGCAATATAATATCTGTCTTTAAGTAGTTGAAGATCCAGAATATGGAAAAGGGATATGACTTCTTCTATTGAGTCACAACCAGTGAACTGAACTAGAAGCAATACATAAAAATTGCAAAAAGATAAATTTAGGCTTAGTAAACTGCCCACTCATTAAATCTCTTCAAAAAGTAAATGGACTACCATAGTAGAGGTAGTAGATTCTTTCATTTTGTTTTTTACAATTGATGAGTAGGGGAGGTAGGAAAAATATTCCAAAACAAGGCAGTGTAAAAACAAAATAAATCATTAAAACATCTTTAAAATTAAAAATCAGGAGCAGGAAGATCAGTTTAAAAAAAAACTTATCATCTCAATGGCAGATGATGAGGACTTGTTTCAGGTCATGATGAAAAGATATTACTAAAGATGTTAGGTTAAGGGGAAAGGAAAAATCGTAAAATCTTAGGAGATGGTTAAAAACAAAAACAAAACTTGGAGGTTGTCTATTGAAATCTTCCTCCTGATTCAGGAATCTTATATTCAACAACTGTGACTCCCATGTAAACTCTTCTTGAATATTTGAGTGATCAGTTCCCTGGTTTGTAAAAATAAATTCTACTGCTTGCCAGAACCAGTTTTCACTTATATTTAATCCATTCCTTCTCTCTGAAACTTTTACCATTGACATCTCTTCTGGAATAATACAATGAAACTCCCTTCTGTTGTTCCACAACAGTTCTGAAAATGTTTGAAGATGTCTTTTGTGTAGTACATGAGACGTACCTGAAACATTGTTCCTCATGTGATGTGTTTTCCAGATAGTACAATCTTCAATTTGACTGCTGTCTTCACAATACCCTCTAGTTTGTCTGTGCTAAGGAAGGGGGTAAGGGGGGCGGGGTGGTGAGAAGGAATGATTACTTGTCACTTTTTTAAGTGACCATAAGTCATTTGTTTAAATCACTCATTCTGGAACATTTCTGTGTTTCCTTTTTGGACATTTTTTTTCTTTTTTTAAGATTGGAACTGTATTTGTCTTTGACTTTTTGGACACCTCTCCTATACCCTATATTTTTCAAGGCTGCTGAAAATGTTTGCTTAATGAAATGTTATTTTTTTTAATGGAAACAAATTATACATATCCAAAACGTTCATTTGCTAACTTCTCTCCAACTTGAGGTGTCATGAGTCTTTCATCATATCTGATGATGTCGACTATATATGAAGCACTTTACAAATATTACTTCATTTTATCCTCATAATAACCCTGGGAGGTAGGTGCTATTATTAGACCCATTTTGCAATTGAAAAAACTGAGAAAAACTGAAGTTAACGTAACTTACTCAAGATCACCCAGCTAGTAAGTGTAGGAGTAAAATTTGAACTTGAGTTTTTTTAACTCCTCTTCCATTTTTCCAAGTCAGAATATCCATTTTGACATTCCCTTTTCCATTTTCCTTCACTGACAAATTTAAAAGAGTTGAGTAGTTCTGCCTTCTTCCATCTGTTAACTAAAGTGGTCTGAAAAAATTTGTTTTTTAATTTATCTTCTTGTTCCAAAGAAATTAGCTTTAAGAGCCAAGCTTTTTGTCATAAGCACTTTTTGAATGTCTCAGCTCATTCTGAGCTTTTTATTTTTATTTTTGGACATTCTTTCATGTACATGTCATTTGTATCCTTCCTTTGTTTTAACTGCGCCCCCTTCTACCTTTAGTACATTTCTTTTAAAATCTGAGTTCATTAGACAGATCATTGTGCAACCACAGTAACTTCTATGGATGTTTCCCCATTTTGCTTCTCCATTAAGATTTTTTGCGATTGTATATTCATAACTACTTTTTAAGAGCCTCCCATCTCTCTTAAAATACATTCCACTCTAGAGTTTTTTTCCCATGAGATCATACCAGCCAGTTCTCTGAATGTTTTGAAATATGTTTTTCCTAAAGGTACATGTTTGTCCCACAGGTCCTTCTTTCACTCTTTTTCCAAGGTTCCCATCACATTAACCAATTATTCCATATTTGTCAGAATCAAATCCAAACTACATGTTCGTCTTTGAGTGGATAAATTTAACTCACCAGCCTCAGATAAACTATGAATTAAGGAACTGAAAGACCTGGCATAGGTGGTCAAAGGGTCATTGACAAATGATTTTTGAAAAGTCATGGGAAAATAGCATAAAATAGAAGGTAAGTGATTTTCAATTTTTGTATAAAGGGAGAAGGAATACAGTATTTCATTCAAACCATAGGTCTGTGAATTTGAATCAATTCCTGATCAAATTCTAGAAAAGCTTTTTGAAGGGATGCTTTAGCATTTAGAAAAAGAAAGTGTGTGATCATTAAAAGTCAATATGTCTAACTGAATTTCCTTTTTGACCGAATTTTTCTTTTTACTAAACTGGTAAATCAGGTTAAATTATAAAGGAAGTTCACATTTATATAGTATCCTGTGAGGTAGGTGCTATAATTTTTATCCTTTTTAGGTAAGGAAACTGGAACTTAGAAATGAATTGATTCTTCCAGAAGCTTGTGTCTGAAGATAGAATTCAATCAGTTCTTCCTGATTTCAGATCCAGTTTCCTCTCTATTTATTCATCATTCCATAGATCTCAGCAAAAGGTTTCACAAAATACCTCATAGTATTTTTGCAAACAAAATGGAGGCATATGGGTCACCTACACTCAGGTAGACTAGGAATTGGTTGAATTAATGGGTTTGTGTGAAA
Organism: Bettongia penicillata ogilbyi; assembly: GCA_023548195.1. Lineage (NCBI taxonomy): Eukaryota > Metazoa > Chordata > Mammalia > Diprotodontia > Potoroidae > Bettongia > Bettongia penicillata. Next base: position 545,879 of record JAJHZJ010000943.1, read on the forward strand.
TTGAAGACAGATGCTTATTGAAGCACTCTGAGTTTCTATCCTTAATCTTGTGTTTATTCAATATATTTTTAAAGCATCATAAATTTAAGAACCATCAACAAAAAATAATGATTTCATAAGTTCAGACAATCAAGAAAACAATAAAGACTTTATAACTTGTTGATTTCCCAGACATAAATGCACACACTAAAAAATATAACAATTGGTTTGCTTGAGCCACTTTGAGCTAGCTCCAGCAGATGTCTTGATTGAATACAGAAAAAGCAGACTTTCAATCCTGTCTCAGTATCATTGCTAGCTCTGTGATTCTTGGCAAGTTGTTTAAGCTCTGTCAGACTCAGTTTCCTCAGCTGTAAAGTGGTGATAATGATAGCATCTACTTTATAAAGTTCTTAAGACAAATAAGATAACTTAGGGAAAAATTCTTTCAAAGTCTTAAAGAATTAAATTAATGCTAGTTATTGTGAAAATGATGCTTTTTGCTAGGAAGCTTGTCCATGCTTCTTAATTTTCTAAATGTTTCTTTTTCTAATTTCAAGTGAATAAGTATTTATTTCTAATTTCTGCAATCTTTCTATTTCCTCCTTGAAAAATCTGTTATATTGCTACTTGGAATTCCATGTGATTTCTTCACTTTTAACAGTTTGTAGTTTTTTTCTCATTGTTTCAATGTTTGAGTTTAACTAGGCATGTTAAATCTTGGGGTTTTCCTTGTTGACATTGTATGGATTTATTTGTATTTCACCAGTTGTTTCCACCAATTCTGAGAAATTTCCTTTGATTATTTCCTAAAATATAGTCTCCAGATTGTTTCACATCTCTAAGGTTTCAAGGATATCAGTCATCCAGAGGATGCTATGTCATAATCTATCCTACTGGTCTGTCATTTGGGTTTATACATTGTCAAATAGTTTAAACAATTGGGTAGATTTTTGAGTCTATATTTCCACCTGCCCCACATTGTATATAATTCCATTTTCCATTGTTATAGGTCCGCTCTTTGTTGCTCGATTTTTAGGCTTTTCTACCACATTCTCTCTGTATTGACTCTTTTGTCATGAATTCATTTTTTTAATCTCACAATTCTCACTTAAACTCTACATTATTTCTTACTTTAGTCAAACTCTACTTTTATTTGGCTTTGTGATTTTCTGAGTCTTACTCGATTTCTTTAAATGTGCTTTTTAATCATCTGACTGCATCTTTCGGGAAATCTTGCATGATTTCTTTTCTGAACCATTCCTTGTTTAGCTGATTCAGCTATCCTAAAAATATTTAAAACTATATCATCATTCATCTTTCCTTGTTTTTTTAATTATGACTTTAAATATTATTTTAAAAATTTACTAAATTTCTCATCTCTTTGGTGTTTCTATTTTCCGTTTTTGATAGGATATATGTGGAGCCAGCTTTCTTCAATCTACTAATTTCAAAATTAAGGATTAATCTCCACTCAGAACTTTTGCCAGTGATAGAGACAGTACACTTCTCAAATATCCAGATGACATAAATCTGCGAAAGATAGTTATTACCATCAATGGTATGGTCACTTTCCATAAAGAACTCAATAAATTACAATAATGAACCATATATAAATTCGATGAATAAGGATAGGTCTGGGCTAGTGAGAACAAAATCACAAAGAAGAAGTCTCTTTCTTGTAGAAAAGAGAGGTTTTAAAGAATTGAAAGCTCAATATTAGTCAACAGTATAGTTAGGCATCTCAAAAAACTAATTTAATTTTAAGCTGCATAAGGAGATTAATGTTATCCATAATGAGTGAGATGGATTGTAACTATAGCACTGCATAGACTAGGACTGGATATATATATATATATAGATTTGAGGGCCATCTATATAGATATGATAATTGAACTTATAGCATGCTGCTGATGGGGTTAAAAAGAGAGAAAATACAAAGAGAAAAGGATGAAAGGTGTGGACAGAGAATAAGGATAAGTCCTCAGAATGGAAAATCTGTCATATGACTGAGGGATTAAATTTGTTCCTCTTGGTCTCAGAAAGTACAATTAAGAACAATTGATGAAAATTTCAGATAAGCAGATTTGGGTTCAACCTAAGGAAAAACTTCCTAATAATCAAACTTCCTAGTGACCAGCTCCAAAGCACACCATTTCTACTAAGCCCTTATTCACTATACTCCTCTTACTAGACACCTAGACTCCAGCCCAGGAACCACTGGGTGTTCTAACTCTGATATATTTCCCTATGTATACATATGTATGTGTGTGTGTATATATATATGTGTGTGTGTGTGTGTGTGTGTGTGTGTGTGTGTGTTTGTAAATATATATTTCCTTTTATATATTTTTTTCAGCAAATAGTAAGCTACTCAAGTGCATAGACTGTCTTGTTTATTTGTATTTATAACCTCAATGTTTAACACAGTTCCTGGTATATATTAAATGCCTAATAAATGTATTGATCTATTTACTGTCCAAGAATGAAACGGACTTCTGTAAGAGTTGGTGATTTTCTTATCCCTGAAAGGCCTCAGATGACCATTTATTGGGAATTTTGTGAAAATGATTTCTGTTTAGGTATAAGTTGAACTAAATTATCTCTGAAAGTCCTTTTGACTAAGAGATTCTTTAATTCTGAATTAAGAATGATACAATATTTTGATCATAGGCAACTGAAAAAAATAATTGTACTACTGATATAAACAACAAAGCCTGAAGGAAAAACAAATTGATCCAAAGGCAAAGAAGAGAATATTTTATGCACGGTGAGTTTGGAGTTTCAACAGAATATTCCAATGGCAATTGAAAATCCACCACACCCTCGGACATGCAGACCTAAATTTGTGGGGGAAGATCAGAAACCAAGTCCAAGTGGAAGTGTCATTGGCAAAGTTGTTGTTATCATTGCACTTATATCCAACTTATATCCACTTATATCCACTTATATCCACTTATTATCATCGCACTTATATCCAACTTATATCCACTTATATCCAACTCTCCATGACCTTGGAGTTTTCTTGGTAAAGAAACTGGAGTGGTTTGCCATTTCCTTCTCTAGATCATTTTACAGACAAGGAACTGAGGCAGGGTTAAGTGACTTGCCCAGGGTCACACAGCTAGTAAGTATCTGAGCCTATATTTGAACTCAGAAAGATGAGCCTTCCTGATTTCCAACCCTATGTTCTACTACCACATCACCTAGCTGCCTCTATTGACATAGAAGTGATGGCTAATCATAAAATTAGATGAGTTTCCCAAGGAAATTCATTATTGTTTTATATTCATTTGAATGCTCATCTTTTTTCCCCTCAATTTTATTATAAGTATCTTAATGCGTGTTATTCAGAATTTAATACTTTATCCTGCAAATAGTAGTCACTCCCTATTTGTTGGAATGATTGGAATGAGAGAGGCAAAAGGTCTTGGAGCTTGTCGATACATCCTTATGAAATGAGAAAGTGGATCAGGGAAGAAGAAAAGGTCAAGTTCTTCTATGTCAGAAAATGGATAAGATAGTGCAATATAGTAGAAACCAAGAGAGAAATCATTGAAGGAGTAGGTAATTAACTATACCTACCTCATCGGTATATATATTCATCCTTACATTCCTCAGCTACAAAGGGACACTTTTAATTAATGAAGAAAAAAAATCAGGGCAGAGAACACAGCATTCTTGAACATTATTTAAAATGTAGCCTAAAGAATGTATGTATGAAGACTATATTATATACTGACATATATGTATATGTATATATATAATATATAATATAATCTGCCTTTACCCTTCAAAAAATCTTTGTTTTAAGTTATATCAATCATATTTATTTTCTCTGATTTAATAAATCTTCAAATAAATAAAATATTACATGCCTTACTTCCTTTCTCCATCTCATTGGGCATACAGGTTATTAACGACAACTATAAGACCACTTCTTTTCTCTTCAGCATAAAGACATTGGAAGACAAAGAAGATAATTAGCAAAGTAGGTCATCCTAACACAGCACTCAAAAACAGGAGCCAAACAATGTTTTAATAATGTAATTCTTTTTCGCTCTTGACTGAAATCATTTAACCTATAGTAATGTTCAAATATGGGAAACAACTTAATCTTATGGTAGTGTAGATGCTTTTGCAATCGTAATGGAATTTGTGCATCTCAAACACGTTTGACAATTATGATAACAAAATGGGACTGCTCTGTGAAATGGTACTATGGGAGGTACACACTACTTTTTCTTTCCCCCAGACCTTGTAATTTGCTTTTCACCTACAAGTGTAAATCATAGAGTTACATAGAAATTACTTTAAAAATTATCTCTTCTACCCACAAGTAATTTTGGCAGTTCTCATTCTGATCCAATCCTAATTATAGAAAGTTATTGAGGACAAAGACTCACCCTCAAAAAAATTAAGTAGTCCAAGGCACTGCTATCCCAAAAGCAGCTATGATCTCTCTTTAAAATATATTCCTGGGATTAAAGCCAAAGAGCTATCATAATATCTGTTTATTTTGAAAATGAGAAGGGATTCCATTTTTTAGGAGGATTATGACATGACCAAAGGTCAATAATACACTTGTACATAAATAGCAGCATCCATTGAGTACCAACCACCTTTGCAGCAATTTTCTTCCATTTTATGGAGAGTAGTGGGAGAGAGAAAGATAGCTAACGCAACCCGCAATAGGATCTATTTTTTCAATGTCAACAAATATTTACTAAGTGCTATGTTAACACCAAATCTAGTTCTTTTTCACAAAGAACTTACATTGTAAGCCATTGTTGTTTTCATCCTTTGTTTTTGAAGAAGACCACGCCATCAGAGAAATAATGACATGACTTGCACTTGACTTTGTTTTGAGTGAAGGAAGGCTGTGCAGGTCACCAGCCTCACTTCTCCTCCAGAGTCATCTGGATCTAGTGATCAGATATTCATCAGGATGATTGAATATGACCCATGATGCAATGGGGGCCCTTGGTCTTTTTCATCACTTAGTGACTTGTCCAAGGTCTTATAGACAATAAGCAATAAAGTCATAATTCTAACTCAGGTTCTATTTTTGAATTCATGCACCATAGCCAGCACACTAGTGTGTGTGTATAATATCACATAATGTAATATATTGTATATAATACATTGCATATTATATCATATTGTATGGTATAAATATTATATCGCATACCGAATATAATATTGTATAGTGTGTATTATATAATATGTATCATATATGATATGTATCATATATACTATTATGATATGCACTATCATATTATATACTATACATGGTATCATTATATATTGTATATGTGTATACACATATATACATATATACTCATATACATAATTATTTTATATTTTGTCTATTATTATTTTTAATATCTTATTGTCCCTCAATTACATGTTAAAACAATTTTGAGATCCAATTCTATCCCTGCCTCCTAGTCGCTAGCATTTCTATAGTACCTACTACATGCCTGGCACTGCGTTAAACACTTTAATTGTTCCCTAAGCATAAATTTTAAATCTGAGTTAAAATGGAAGTTACAAGCTCACCCTTTTAAGATTTCTCCTTGACAAAGTGAAACTTGAATTTCCATAATTCAGAGAGGAAGGACTTCATCTAGAATAGTGTAACAATGAGAGACTAAGGAGCAACCAGATGACACTAAGGTCAAAGTCAGGTACAAAACTGAACAGAGCACTGCCTCTTAATTCCCTTTGTCATTATAAGTAAGTTAAATGGGATTTAACATTGCTATTAGAGGTGTGCAAGATTATATGTCTACATCTATCCATATATCTATCCATATATACACATATGTACATATATGTATGTGTATATATACATTTATACATTATATGCATATACATATAATCACATCCAGCATCTGTAACAAGCTTATTTTTCTCATCTGTGATTGATCTCTTCCTTTGGTTAGTTCATAATACATTACACATTTCTGCCAACTAAGTCATTCCTCCAGCAACAGATGGTGTGTCATGACGAGAGACTTATGATGGCTAGTATAAATAACAAAGGTGTTAGCAGGAATTAAAGGGAGACATTTCCTGTTTATATAGATTTCTCTTCAGTGATCACAGGAGAGGGGAGGGAAGAAAAACAGCCATAAATAATTTACACATAAGCAAATGTTTGAGTTTTGTCTTAAAGTTTGACTAAGGATGAAAAGATATCTTGTAATTAAGAATATGACATCATTATGAAAAGACACTAAATTCTGAAATACTTTTTTTTGGTTTTGACTTCTGATTTCATCAGTTCCAATGCAGATTAGCAATTGACTTTTAAGGCAGAGTTTAGGTGATTTGCCGATGGACACACAACTATTATGGGTGAATCAGGACTTTAACCTAATCTCCAACTATACAAAACCAGTCTTCTATACACTGTGCCGTGCTATTTTCATATGCTGATTTCTTACTTTATATCAAGGTTTTACTTTAAATCAAGCTGTAACTTTATGTGTTTTGAAAAAATAATTTTGATAAATGTCTTTCTTTCTTTTTCTTTCTTTTTTGAGGCAACACGATTTGCCAGGTTTACATAGTAGTAAAGGCCAAATTTGAACTCAAGCCCTCCTGACTGTTACATGTTAAATGTATTTCAGTGTCATTGTTTTTCTCTATAATTCTATGTATTCAGCTTTGAGTGAATAAGTTGTCTATTATAAATACCCAAATTAACAATAAAGGACATATAAAAAAACCACTATCTGTATCCAGAGAGAGAACTGATAAATAGATGTATGTGAACATATGTGTGTACATGCATGCATACATAGTAGCCCTCTGGGGGGAAAGAGAGAAAAAAAAATGTATATGATAATTTTGTTGTACATTTGAAAGGAATAATGCATAGTAGATTTGCAGTTTCATGTGCAATAATCTTTTTTATTGAACTGTTATGGAAATGCTTTTTTATTCCATAAATTAAGAATAAAATAAATTTTAAAAATAATAATCCTACATATTTTGTTTTGTGCATTTAAAAACATTACTCTGTGAAGTGTTTCACCAGCTCTCAGAGGTTTATGATATGTGTATTAAATTAAAAATACATGTCTTAAAAAGAGGATTGCTTTTTTCCAGTTGATCTTGCCTTAGATACTTAGAAGGATATTAGTGAGTCTCTTACCATCAACATTTTTAAGCTTACTACTACTTACTATACAATACAAATACGCTTTCACTCCTAGGCACCTAGAAATCGTGAGTACCCACTGCCCAGTACAGTGTGGTAGTCTCATGAGTACTCCACAGCTTTGTTCTCATGCCTTTCCTAAACCCTTCTTAACATTCCTTAAGGGGTGATCCAAGCTGCACTGAGTACAACTATGGAAGGTATCTTTTTTAGGGAAATCATTTTTCTATCAAGGTAGGAGTAAGACTGATGGGTAAGAGAATTTGAAACTATAAGGGGGAAAAAAAGGGTGGGGGAAGAAATCTCACCTCTGTCATTTATAAACTTGGTTTACCTTATAGATTGGACCAGATTACTAACAAGGGTCCTTGAATTCTAAAAATGTGCTCCTAAGGCATGTTCTCCTTTGTGCCTGGGAGGAAGTGTGTTACATCTTCCAAGACTTGACACGGAGAATTAAGCTTTATAGCTCCTGTAAAAGAATACAACTTACTAAAGGCTCCAGAGGCCTGGAAAATTCTTATTCTAATTATTAAAAATATTCATTAAAGTTAACACATATGTCTCATCTACTAGAGACACATCGCTTTAGAGACTCACCTAATTAGCACAAAGAGAGAAACTGTTGATGGATACTGGTGCTGTTTCATTTGGTTTCAGGAAAAACCTGGCAACGCTCAAATGTTGCTGTAGTCAGTAAACCTTCTGTGTAAGCAACAGACTTAATAAAAACTCTGGGGGGTCAAGGAGAAAAGGTCAAATGCCCGAAATAAACCTTGTTGAAATTCTGGTGATGAAAGACTTCAGTCTTTGTAATCTTTTAAACAATTACATCATACATATATTTATTTGAAAATTAGTCTTCTGGGATATAAACGTGAAATGACATCTTACCCTGCATTACCCCAGAGAGACTGGCAAAGTCAGTACACAAACCCTACAACAATATGTAATTTACACATCTTTTAGACAATATATTAATTAAGCTAACATTCATAAATATGTCTACCACGCTGTTGATGTTTATTTTCTTTCTTTTGTTTTCCTTTTTTTTGGCTAAAAAATGTGATAGTGACTTTCCATCAACTGTTTACATTAGGCAAGAAAGTAAAATATGAATCTCTTTAAAATACAACATTGAATAAGATGTTTTGTTAATAACCATGGCTAGCTTTTCTTTATGTATTGTCTGTAGGTCAATCGGAGAAAACAAGATAAAGGGACATTCATTTTTAAAAAGTGTTTTAAATTATCAAACATTTATCAAATAAGAATTGCATTACACTTTACAAGAATTACTTTATTGGTACTTAAAATGCCTGTGGGAAACTTATCTGTAACATTTTCCCTAGGGGAAAATTGTCTTGGGATTAAGAGGAAGTTGTTAGCATTCTTATTTTAAAAAACGTTATTTCACTCAACTATATGAGAAAGTCGTATGTCACTTGACATACTATTAGAATAACAGTGCATGTCATAGGTGATAATGTAGCTATTTAGATATGATCCACTGTTCAAACATAAATCCTGCTGATGGTGGTGGGAAATAGGAGATAAGAAATATCAACTGCAACATCTTTGAGTACCAAAGAAATCCAAATGCGGAGATCACAGTACTTGGGAGAGGAATTGTCTGTCATCTTGTCTGTCTCCTTGCTTCCATAAATATAGGAAAACAACTGGCATTCACAAAGTATTTAGTGTGCAAAGAATGTCACATGTATTATCTTACTAGAGTCTCACAATAATCCTGCGGAGTAGGGTATATATGTATTATTGTGCCCATTTTAGAGATAAGGAAACAGAGTCTGAGAGGCTACAGTCTGACAGCTAGTGATGATCCTACTTGGGATTTGAAGGCAATAGGGCCTCCTGACTAAAAAGCTAGTATTTTGCAACATGTTACCTAAGGTAAATGTGTATACACACACATACACACACACGCGCACACATATGCACATATATATAGACATACACACTATATTTATATATATATATATGTATATGTGTGTGTCCATATTTGTGTGTGTGCATGTGTATGTACACTAAATTAACAGCCCCCAAACAGTAGATTGAGATCTACTGGTAAAACTTGAATATTTTCCTGATGCATTTCTAACTACTTTCCTGTTCATTCCTCTTTCCATAAACTCTGTTCTCCTTAGTTTTGCCCGGATTCTCAGTGAGTAGAGAACGCAAGAACATTAAACACTTAATCCTCAATTCTGCTCCAGAATTTCACCTTTAGGACAGACCCTGTCTGTGTTCGTAAATCTTCAGGAAGACATACAAAGTAAGACTTTTTCACAAAAAAAATGTTGGGAATCCCTGGGGTCAATTATGTACTATACTCTAACATACAAATAGGCCACCACTTTTCACTGCAAAGAGTTATTTTTAGAAACAGTGCCCTATGTTATTGCAGAGGGCATTGCTTTCCACTGAGATAGTGACATAATTATAGGTTTGTATTCCTGACCAAGGATGTAGCAGCAGGGAGGGGAATAATTAATTAATTAAAGCTGTGCACAAAAATATGTCATGAAAGCAAACATGAGGGGTATGATGGAACCCGTGATTGGCTTACTAGAGGGAAATCCCAATAAGGAAACTCTCTCTGCCAATGAAGATCGACAAACTTGCTCTGAAACTTCTAATCTTAGAGAGCTGCCTGGGGGTACTGAGAAGTTATAACTGGCCCAAGGTCCTCACAAAGCCAGTATGTGACAGAAGCAATTTAGCAGGACTTGCATACACAAGATACAGTTAGACAGATGAATGGATGGATAGATATTAGATAGAAACTGGTCAACACAGATAAATAGAACTAGGAGATGTTGATCAATTGAGAGAGCTAGAAGAAGAGATAGAGCTAAAAAATAGTTATTGATCAATAAAGACTAGATAATAGATATTGATCAATAGAAGCAGATTAGATAGATAGATAGATAGATAGATAGATAGATAGATAGATAGATAGATAGATAGATAGACAGATGGATAGATTCTATAAATGGGTCCAGAAAGTTACAGGGATAGTGAGTGATAAAATATTCTATACACACCATTCAGAAATAATGAGAACTAATTTAATTGGAAGATTACTCATAAGTTAAAATTACAAATCCATGTCATAATAATGACACTTTTACGTAGTGTGTTTAAGATACAGACCACCTTATGATCACTCCAAGTCAAAGGATCCCTATTTAACCAACAAAGAATCTTAAACTCAGAGAAATACAGTAACTTACCCAAACCCACATATCTAATAAATGTCAGAGCCCGTATTTGAACCCCGATTCTCTTAATGATAAAGTCAATGCACCTTGCACTGTACTGCATGATGGAAAATGTATTGCTCCTTCTAATCATGCTATAGCAAGTGATCTGGAAAATGGCCACAACGTTATTAAGATGGTGTTTTGTTAATATAATGGTTCACTGAAGGACAATTAGATCTATTTAAGTATACTTAGATTTCTGGCCTAAGTGACTTTTCTATTTGACTAACACTTTTTTTAAAAAACTAAATAATCACATTTTAAAAATTACTCCATGTTCTTCCCCCCTCCTCTCTCTGTCTCTGTCTCTCTCTGTCTCTCTCTCTCTCTCTCTCTCTCTCTCTCTCTCTCTCTCTCTCTCTCTCTCTCTCTCTCTCTCTCTCTCTCTCTTTCTCTCTATTTCTCTCTCTCTCTCTCTCTTCCCTAGCAACCACAAATGAATCATGCAATGCTCCAGTGAGTCTTAGGCATTCTACAATTAACTGTGGGCAACTCATGATAATGTATTTGGTATTTTTATACCACCGTTGACATGGTTTCTCATTCCCTCTCAACTATTTGGAGAATTCTGATCTTATTGTTAGAGGAAGAAAAGTTTTACTGATTTCCTGATAATTAGTCTCTAAGATATTTCCCTGTGGCGATAGATTGGGCTGTGTAGAAAAGAAACTATTGTGTAAATTACTTAGATTATATTTAAGCTTACATTATATGTTGAAATTATATCTTAGTAGAATAGTTAAAAGGAGAAGTAATCTTTGCTTTTCACCATGATGTAAGCCATTTGTAGATTTCCTAGAAAATTTAGTGAATTTAATTTGGGCTACTAACCTCAATTTGAATAGTGGATTGGGGACAGGAAGAATGAACTTGGATTTCTCCTTAAATATTTACTAGCTGTGTTACATGAGGAATGTCACTCAACATATCTGACACAGTTTCCTCATCTGTAAAATATGGGTGAGCTGAGTTTTATGACTTAAAAGATCCCTTCCAGCTCTTAATCTATAAGTTTATGAATATCCTGCTTCCATATGACAGGAAATAAAGACCAAAAAGTCAAGCTTTCTGGATTTATTGCTCCCTTTCTCTAAATCAGTTCTTATTGGGGAAATAGCAGTCTTATTTTGCTGGGGGTCTACTCACAGCTGACTTGTTGGTGCAAAGTTCATTTATGTGCATCTCCTGGAATCATACTAATTCAGTAGTGTTTGATCCTGGCCTCTTGGAAAGAAGGACCACTAGGGGTACGAAGAAAGACGAAACACAGTCCCTGGCCTCAAAAAACTTATATTCTAACTGAGACACAATGTGCAAACAATTTTATATATACAAGATATAAAGAGTATAGCTGGGAGGACATTGCAGATGGAAATCCCTAACAGAGAGGATGATGGGACAAAGGACTCTTGCAGAAGCTAGGATTTAAAATAAATTTTAAACTAAGCCATGGATTCAGTGAGAAAAGGTGAAGGAGTGAGGGAAGGGAAAGCATTCCATGTATGGGGAACAAACAGCCAATGAAAAGACATGGGGACTGGACAGGGAACATGGGGTGAGAAAAACAGGAAGAAAGCTAATGTCAATGTAGAGTACATGGAGAGAAAGTAATCAGAAAAGCTAGAAGAGAGAAAAATAGAGGGTTTTATCTTTGATTCGATTAAATGTGATCTAATCCAATAGTTAACTGGGAACCATCATTAACTGAACTGGGAGGAAAGTGACATGGCCAGTCTCACAGTTTAAAAAGATTACTTTGTTAGCGAAGTGGAGGATAGGCTGAAGCAGACAGAGACTTGAGGTAGGTAGACCAACCAAAAAACTGTTGCAATTGTCTTGGTAGGAGATGATGAGGTCCTGCACAGGGTGGCAGTTGTGTGAATGGAGAGAAGGTTGTAGACAGGAGAGATGCTGTGAAGGTAGAGGCAAATCTTAGCAGCAAATTAGAGAAATAGAATGAGTGTGTGAGACAAGGCTCTGGGATAAGACTAAGGGTGACTAGGAGAATGGTGGTACCCTAAAAAGTAAAAGGGAAATTTAAAAGAAGGGGTGTTTGAGGGCAAAGAGAATAAGTTCTTTTCTGGGCATATAGACTTTGAGATATCTATGACACTATAAAAGATGTCTTATAGATAGCGATATAAAGATTAGGGCTGGATAAATAGATCTGCGTATCATCTATATAGAAATGATAATTGAAGTACTGGGAGTAGATGAGATTACCAAATAAGATAATACGAACAACAACTAAGATTTACTTAACATTTTCTATTTTACAAAGATTTCAAATGAAAGAAGCAATCCTGCTATATGGCTGTTAATCATGCATGGAACACTGTGATCTTTGCAGATTAAAAGTTACAGACAACCAAATGTCAATTGAGAAAAGCAGGGTGGACTTAGATAGGCTGTAACCTTTGGCTAATGAAATATCATTTGAGTGTGTGTGTGTGTGTGTGTGTGTGAGAGAGAGAGAGAGACAGAGAGAGAGAGAGACAGAGAGAGAGAGAGAGAGCAAAAGCTACTCACCAAATTCTTCCCAGAAACTTGGAAAAAAGGATAACAAATCATAGCCTAATTCATAAACTGATAAACTTCTCAGTTTATGAGAGGAAGGAAGGAAGGAAGGAAGGAAGGAAGGAAGGAAGGAAGGAAGGAAGGAAGGAAGGAAGGAAGGAAGGAAGGAAGGAAGGAAGGAAGGAAGGAAGGAAGGAAGGAAGGAAGGAAGGAAGGAAGGAAGGAAGGAAGGAAGGAAGGAAGGAAGGAAGGAAGGAAGGAAGGAAGGAAGGAAGGAAGGAAGGAAGGAAGGAAGGAAGGAAGGAAGGAAGGAAGGAAGGAAAGCATAGTAGCCCTTAGCTGAGACAACTTGGCCCTTGAGTAATACGCTAATATCGCAGAAAGTTAGAACTGAAAGGAACCTTAAAAATCCATTAGATTTAAACATATTTTATAGATAAAATAAGACTCAGCAGATATTGAACTTGCTTTAATTCTCACAGATAGTTAAGAAGTAAGTACGATAACTAATTCCAAATGCACTGTTCTTTCCATACCACCTACTGGGGGAGGCAAGGACCCTCAGACTGCCCTAGTGACCAAAGTAGCTGGTGTTAAGCCCCAAACACAGCTAGGAGAATGGAAGGAGGAACAATTCCACTTAGAATTTCCATTGCATAATACAGATTTCGGCCCTTTGAAACATTCATCAGTCCAGAAAGAACTAACATTCTCAATCAACTCCTGCTAAAATGTGAATTATATTTAAAAACTTATTTTGTATTTTTTGCAAGTGTCCCTTACCATTGCTTAACAATCAGCTGGGAGAGGGGGGAATGCGCAACACACTTTCAGGTTTTATCTGTATCATAAACATTTTCTCCTCTACTTTTTAAACTCTAAAGAGTCAAAAAAACAGTACACCGAGCTCTGATTTATCGTCATTTCAGAGGTGTAAATGCTCACACTGAAAATCTCACAATGGTGTACCAGTTGGAGCTGGCTCCAGCATTCATCTCCTTATCTCCATTAGTTGATCAAAAAATAATGTATGGTTGAAGAGAGGAGTACAGAGTCTTGTCCAAGGTCACTAGTACAACACAGAATCAGACTCTTTTAACAGTTCAGCTATGCACAGGACTTTAGAGGTCATACAAGCCCAACTCCACCAAAATAATGCATAATCTCTATGACTCAATGAACATCCTGAAAATGACACACTCTTCTAATTCTCCTTTCGAACAGTTCTAGTTGTTTCTTTCTATAAAGTCAGAGTTTTTCTTCTTGTAGCTTCTACCCTTTGGTCCTAATTCTACCCTTTGGTTTCAGGTATAATCTCTTCCACATGACTTCAAATACATAAAGAGAGAAAACATCTCTCTGCCAAATCACTTCTTCCTCAGGCTAAACATTCCAACCAGACCTCCTCGAGCCTGATTTCAAGGCCTCTTAAACTCCCAATTCCCTGCCTGAGAAGCAGAATGGAAAAGTGGATAGATTTCAGATATTTGCTGATTTGTATAATCCCAGATAAGTCATTTACTGTTGAACCAGCTCAGTTTCTTCATCCCCTAAATGGGGGAAGTGTATAGAGTTGACTCACTGTCCTCTAAATCTCTTCCAGTTCTAAATCCATGAACTTCTGAACTTGCTTCAGTTTATCAAAAACTTCGGAGAGAACTAGATATTATGTTTAAAGAGGGAACTAATCAGGACAGATCATACAGTATAGACATGGGGTGGAATGTCTGAGGCCTCAAGCCCCAGGCTCCTCACCCTTGGTATAGAGTATCACCTGCTCCTTCTGGACCCTAGACTTATGTCAATGTAGCCTAAGACCACATAAATTTGTTTTGCTACTATCTTATACTGCCAATTTATATTGAGCTTGTAATCAAATAACAAAATTTTAAGATTATTTTTGAACTTATCAACAAACACAAATATTGTAATATACCAAGAACAAGAAAGATTTGTTTAAGAAAGTCAAATTCTATTATATTCTTTGTTTTTAATATTTACATACATAAATATGTGCATATGTACATATATGTGCCGTATAGAATGATGAATATGACTAATTCAGAGGAATACGGGAAGACTTGTGCAAGTTAATGCAGAAGAAAAGAAGCATCCTCAGAACAATTTATATGATGGCAATTGTGATATAAAGGAAAACAATTTTGAAAGACAACCATGTCTTTTTTCATATGGATTAGTACCACATATATGTCTCTTCTATCTTGAACTTGGCCTTTTTTTTTTTAGCCTAAGTACAAGATTTGGGCAGCTAGGTAGGGCAGTGGATAGAGCACCAGGCCTTGAGTCAGGAAGAACGAGTTCAATTCTGGCCTCAGACACTTACTAGTTGTGCAGCCCTGGGCAAGTCACTGAACCCTGTTTGCCTCGGTTTCCCCATCTGTAAAATGAGTTGGAGAAGGAAATGACAAACCATTTCAGTATCTTTGCCAAGAAAACCCCAAAAGGGATCACAAAGAGTCTGGCATGACTGAAAAATTACAACGCAAGATTTTACATTTAAACCTCGTAAATTTTCTTATCATATTCAGTCAATATCATTAGACTATCAGGTCCTGATTTTGTCTTGTAAATAATTTTCTCTATTCTTGCTTCATTCCATTTGTTAGGCAGGGTAGTATATGGAAAAAAGCATTAAATTTGGAGTCTAAGTTGGAATTTCACCACAGACACTTGCAAGCCAAGAGATGAGAATCTCCTTGACCCCTTTGGACTCTTTGTTTCTCCTGTGTAATGATGATAATATTGCATTGCATTACCAAAGATGAGCTAAAGATTATTTTAAGGAAAGTGCTTTGTAACCTCAAAGCACTGTATGAAAGCTATTATTATGCCATCCATAAATCTGATAACCACATCATCTAAACTTTCATTCCAGTAATTGATACAAATGTTGAAACAGAACAGAGGCAAGGACAGTGCCTTCTGAAGTGACACTGACCACTGACCTCCAATTTAACATTATTCTATCAATCAATACTCTTTAGGTCAGACTGTTCAACAAACTCTTAATCTACCTAACTGTAATTCAGTGTGCAGCTCTCCATCTTGTCTATAAAGATGTCAGGAGAGAATTTATCAAATGCCTTGTTGAAATCCAGGTACATCTAAGATATATTCCTTTGATCAAGCAATTTGGTTACTACTAAATAAAGGAAATTAGATTGCTCAGACTCATCTTAATAAATTTTGTAGGCTGTTTCTAAGGATTCACAAACTCTTCCTTTAATTATCCAGTCAAGAATTTTTCCAGGCTTGGAAGTGTTTAATTCAGAGCATCACAGTTTTAGAAGAACATCAAATAACTGGGAGTGTGTTACCAAAGTTTTGAAGAATTCTGAGTCCATGAGAAGGAACTGGAAATATTTAACACAGAGAAGAGAAGACTTGAGAAAGACAAGATAGCGATCCTCAAATATTTGAAAGACTGCCATATGCAACTGGGATTAAGCTGTTCTCCTTTTTGCTGAAAAGGGCAGAACTAGGAACATGGTGGACATCTCAATTCTTCCAGTTTAGGCTTGACATCAGGGAAAACTGCAACAAAAACTTTCCAACAATTATAGCAGCTCAAATTTGGGATGACCTGACTGGAAAGGCGGTAGATTCCCTCTCTTTGGAGGACTTTAATCAGAAGCTTGATGAATGCTTGTCAAGAAGGTTCTAAGGCTAATTTATGTTAGGTATAATTTTGGTTAGATGATCACTTAAGTTCCCTTCACCTCTCAGATTTAATGATTCTGTGTTTCTGCTCCTGAGATCAAGCTTATAGACCTATAATCTAAAGAGTCTGCCTTTTTTTCCTAACTCAGGGCACCAGCGCCTCCCTTGTTCTACATAAATCCCCAAATAGCTGTTAATAGGTAAGACCTATTAAAATATAAATTGCTGCATCATTTAAATAACATTTTAAGGTTGGCAAATTTCTTTACAAATATTATCTCATTTAGTTATTGACAGTGGTTTAGAAATGAAGTTCATAAATTCTTTTATACTCTGGGATGTAGGATTACAGCCTAGATGACTGAATTTATTAAGTCAATAGGGGAATTACTCTTAAATGTGAACTAATTTCACACAGCTTCCTGAGCATGGAGTATAACATCACTCATTGCTAGGTGACTGCAAGTACAACTTGCCATAAGATCACTAATTTTTTCACCCTACCCTTAGCATGTTGCTCTGCAAATGAAATCTGGGATGGCCCAAATTCTTAGAAGTTCCTTTCCCACTAGCAGGAATCAGGTGAATAAATGTATGGGGTGTTCCAGAATTTCTGGAACTATGTAAGTTTTAAGTGAAATATATTTGAGTGGATTTGTTAATCACATGAGAAACTGCCTATCATCAGGCTCATCAATGAAATGTTAAATTGACTGTACAGGAAGGAACGGAAGGGGAAATCTTCAGTCTTTATGGGTGGTCCGAAGACAGACACAGATGTGGAGAAACACTGGCAGCAGAAAGAGAAACAAACAAGGTAGATAAGGGAGAAAGACGCTAGCCAACAGGAACGAAACTAGATTGGGAAGATAACAGCTTTTTGGTACCGAAAAGGTACAAATTGGAATTTCAGAAAGATCTTAATTTGATTACATGAGAAGACAATGGGATAAGAAGGTCACACACAGCAAGTGAGACCAAGATTTAATTATTTTGCTTTTAAATTATTTTTGGAATCCTAATAATTAGAAACAAAAAAAAAAAAAACACTGACAGAGGTAGCAGGAATCTTCAGGAGCTGCCACCTTTATAGGAAGCAATCGAGGCAGTCAGAGCCCTTATTATCATCATTTCTAAGTCAGCTGTAGAGGTAGAAATTCACACCTTGAGAAAATCTTAAGAACAAGACAGGAGACTAAAGAGAAACGCTCACAGATGAAGAAAAATATTAAACATTTGTGTCTATATTCACCTCTTTCTCTTAGAGTTTCTGCCTTCATTTGCAGCTCACCTCAAAAACCACCTCCTACAGGTAACCTTCCTTGATTTCCCCAGTTCTGACTGTCCCTCAGCCACAAGAAAAATTCCTTTGTATTTAATTATCTATGTACTTGTAGGTTAGCCCCAGAAGGTGGTGAGCTCTTCAAGGGATGGGAACCATTTTCACTTTTGATCCTAGCATTTAGCACATAATTGGTATTTAATAAATGATTGATGAATTAAACTCTATAAATCTGAATTATTCACCAGTGATTTGAACATTGCTAGAAAAACATTCTTTTTTTTATTGCTTTAGGTCTAATTTAGGAAATGGTATTTATGATAACTTTTAATGGGATATCTTTTTCCTATTTAAAATGAAAAGCACACAGTAGATTTGTTTACTTTTTCCACTATTGAATGATTATTCTAGCTGCTTTATTCATTTTATGTTGCCACTAGAAACCCAAAAGAGATGTATAAAAAGAGGAGAATTCAGTATATTTTTCCCTGGGTGTAAGTAAGAAAGGAATAGTTTCAACAATTTTCTTTCTGGCTCTAAAACAAACAAAAAAAAAATTTGTTCATAGTTTCCAGAAAATAATTAATTAGTTCATTAGAAATATCTTACTTTGATTCTAAATTTACAGGGTTCTATTGCTTCCTGTAAACCTCATTGCAAATCTAATAAGCATATTATTTGCTGTAGTCAAGGCTCCAAATAATTTAGAACCATGAGACTACTCAGATAAAGTAAGAGTGTTTCCCCCCATATGTTAGAGCTATATGCAAAGTCCCAGTAAGAGCTGAAAAGGTACTTTGAAGTCCATTAATACAATCATTTAATTTTATAGATGAGGATATTGAGAAGATGCAAGGCTGAAAAAACATTCCTAAGGCTTTCACTGGGTCAGTTTCTCTCTCCTGTGGTCATTTAAACAAAAGACATCGAAGCCTTATATTTTGTATACAGTTTGGATATTGATTATCTGAAACCAGGTATTTGTGGATTGAATTACCACCAAGGTTAGAAAGCTGCATTTAATTGGCTGGTGGTGTATCCCTGTTGAATAGCTTTTCTCAGCTATGATAAAGCAAACCTCTTTTTGTTAACTGTTTGATCATCTACAAATGTTTCATTTAGTTCCAATTCCAAATCTGAAGCACCAGATCATCCTAGATCAGGTTGGAATCAGATTGTGAAGGGCTTTCAATGTCAAAGACCTTAGTTTGTATTTTATCCTACTGTCAACAGGAAGCTACTGAGGCTTGTTGGTGCAGTGGATAAAGTGCCTAGTCTTGGAGTCAAGAAGACCTGACTTCAAATTTGGCCATCAGACACATAGTAACTGTATGACCCTGGGCAAGTCACTTAACCCTGTTCACCTCAATTACCTCATCTGTAAGATGAGTTGGAGAAAAAATGGCAATCACATTTTTGCCAAGAAAACCCCAAATGGGATTACAAAGTTGAACACAGCTGAACCAACCAAAGAAAAATGACAATGAAGCTTCTTGAGAAAACGGGCTGACATGGTCAGATCTATGCTTTAGGAATGTCTTTTAGAATTTTAGAAGATTTTGGAAGGAGCATTGGTGAAAAGAGACTGGTTTCATGGAGACCAACTGCAATAACGTTGAAACGTCGTAAGAGGCTGAGCTAGACTAGTAGCAGAATGCATGGAAAGAATGAAATAGATGGAGAAAATGTAGAGATTCAGTGGCAAATGATTTGATATGGGAGATGAATGAGAATGAAATGCTAACTCTTTAGATTATGAACCAAGGTGACTAAAAGAAAGATGCCAATCTTGACAGAAATGGGAAAATTGGTAGACATGGCCAATTTAGGGAGAAATACAATGTTTTTACTTTTGAAAATGTTAAAGTTGGAATACTTCCAGGATATCCCAATTGAAGAGTGGGGAAAGGGGACAGTTGAAAATAAAGGTCTAAAAATGAGGAGAGGTAGGAAGAGACATCTGAAAGTCATCTGGGTAGAACCAAAGAGTTAAATCCTTGGGAGCTGATGACATCACCACAAAAGAGAAAATATAGAAACAGTGATATCCCAGCACAAAGCCCTTCAATACTCCTACACCCAAGTTGTTGAACATGAATTTTAATGCTGCAAAAGAGACCGAGAAAGATGGGTCATTAGGAAGAAAACCACACTACAGCAATATCACAAAAAGCCATCAAGGACTCTCCAGAAGGCGCATGTGGTTAAAATGAAAATTCTTCAAGAACGAGAATTTGATTCTTTAACATTAATAAAAATCAGGGTGGAAGGTAATAAAAATCAGGGCAGGGATTTTTGCTACTTCTTGTTTCTACATGATAACATGGTATTTCAGCATAGTGCAATTTATAAGGGAAATAATCCAGCTGTGAAAACAGACAAGGACATAGTTCTTAAAATGGGATCTTAGATTTAAAATAGGAAGGAAACTTAAAGATCACCTAATCTAGCCTTCTCATTTTCCAGCTGAGGAAACTGAGACTCTTAGAGGTTTTTTGTTATATTTTGGTTTTAATTATTATTCTTAAAGGGATAGTCAGTGGCTAAAATGAGATTTGAACTCAGGTCTTCTAACTGAAAATTTAGGGCTTTTTTTTACTACCAATTAAGTAAAAAATAGATACTTGAAGTACAGGAAATAAATATTTTAACAAATATTAAGGGAAAGGTTAAACATTGAAAGGTGTTTGATGGTCATGATATAGGATATAAAAACAGCATTACCATAACACAAAAATCTACTTTAAAAAAGGAATACAACTTTTTAGGAAGGAAAGGACAAGCCATGTCCCAGGAAATGCTATGGGAAGGGATCCTTGAATACCTCATCAAAAAGAAAAACAATGTATAATGTAAGAACCTTATGAAAACAAGGACAGATCAGAAAATAGAAATATGGCAAATGAGCAAAAAGACATAGTTGGAATGGCAATCCTAAATATGAGGAAGTCTATAATATCTACATAGTATATGATATAAAGGAATAGATGGTTTGTAAATAATTTTTCTAAAAAAAGCTTTATATTCATTATCTCAATGACTCATCCAATTAATCGTGAGATACATATTGTAGATATTATTATCCCACTCATGGATGAGGAAATACAGACCTAATAAGGTTGAGTTACTTGTCCAATCATGCAGCTAATAAGCATATGAGATGAGTTTTGACCTCAACTCTATTGATAATTAAATACAAAGTAATTTTTCTTGTTACTGAGAGACAATCAAAACTGGGAAAATCAAGAGGCTCTTCAGGTAAGCCACAAATGGAGGTAGGGACTCTAAGAGAAAGAGGTGAGTAGGGATAAATGCTTTTTTTTTTCTTCCACTGAGCATTCCTCTTTTCAGTCTCTTGCTTTACTCTTAAGATTTTCTCAAGGTGTGAATTTCTGCCTCTACTGTTGGCTTAGAAGTGATGATAATAAAGGCTCTAACGGACTCTATTGCTTCCTATAAAAAGTGGCAGCTCCTGAAGATTCTTGCCACCTCTGTCAGTGATGTATTTCTGTTTCTAATTATTATGATTCCGAAAATAATTTGAAAGAAAAATAATTAAATCTTGGTGAACATCTTACTTGCTCTGTGTGACCTTCCTGTCCCATCGTCCTCCTAATGACAAAGACGAAGCATTCTAAACATTACATTACTGCCTCTCCTTATTGAAAATAAAAGAAGGAGGTGGCAGCAAAATAGAGATGTCCATAGTAACAATTCACAGAGTTGTTGTGAGACCCAAAAGAGATAAGCTTTGTAGAGTGCTTTGAAAATCTCAGATTGCTGTAGAAATGTTAACTATCATCATCATCATCATTATTACTTGGATATGACAGGCAACAATGTTTAAATGAAAATACTGTATGCAAAAACCAAGTAGAAGGAAAGTATTACTAAATAGAGAGAGAGAGAACCAAACACAAATGTAAAGAAGGTAGAGACCTTTATTGATTTATACAGAGGTATTTGACGTTTTTGCTTGTTTGGTGGTGGTTTGGGCATAGGTAGTATTTTGGGAAACAGGATGGTTTTAAATAAATGTTTTTAAATGTGAATGTTAAAGGAGTTTATAAGTCAAGAAATAAAATGATTTTTGTATATTACATTTATGTAGGTCAAACAATTATTTTTGAGCTTGCAAATCTTTCAAATAAAAATATACATGGAAAAGATGTGCTAATAAATAGAAATGTATATATGCATTTATGGCTTACCTACTACTTTAGCTATACTTTGGTTCTTAGAGAAGAGAATATTATATAAATTCAAGGAATGATTATTATCATTTAGATGGATTTTAGGACTGACTCTAAAGCAGTCTCTACTTCAGGGAAGAAAAGAATCTTTTCCTCACTTGAAAAAAATATTTAGGTGATCTAGATAGAGTTAGACCCTTCTCAAAAATGCGCTTTACAAATACTTAGCCAAGTGAGAGATTTTCATTTTTATTTTGAATAAATATTAAGGATTTGACTAATACCTTTCAAAATAGAAAATAAAACTCAAGATCTTTTGTGGTTATGGATTTCCCTTCACCTTTCACTTTCACTGAGAAAATTGCTGCCTGTTCAATTCAATTCAAGAATCATTTATTAAGTATTTACTGTATCAAGCACTGAGCATACAAAAACAAAAACAAGAGTGCCTACCCTCAGTCAGCATACATTCTATTGTGAGAGTCAAAGTATACAAAGAAAATTAAACAGAATATTTGCAGTCATTTCTGGAGAAGGTTGTTTATCAATGGGGGTTGGGGGGGACGGATAGGAGAGGAGCAAAGAGGAGACAAGAAGGTGAAATGTATCCACAGATGGGGAACAGGCTCCGGAAATGCATGGAAATCTAAGATGGATTGTTATAGCTAGACAAAGGGCATCTAGAGAACCAAGAGGTAGGGATAGCAAGCCTGCTCTATCCACAGCTTCAGAATTGGGACTTCTGACCAGTTAGTTGGTCTAGGGATACAAACAGTCTCAGTCATCCACAAGTTCTCCACTGAGACTGCAAACCAATAGCTCTGTAGATTTAAATAATCATGAATAAGTGAAAGAGTTCATTGTAAAAGTGCAAAGCCTATCAGTCCAATGATCTACCTTTAACTATCATACTTCAAAAGGGACAGGAGAAAATGCTATATATGTAGCCAAACCCATGCCATTTACTGTAGTACTTAGGTATACTTTCTATTTAAATGCAACCTATATATACTATTATATTTGTTAGATATGTCCTATATGTTTGCTAGGCAATATATTTTAATTTCCATATTAGTATCAGTCACTATCCAAAACAAATAAAGAAATACTACTTAGAATGCCCCTCCACCCTCTTCGTCTTGCTAGAACCCTTGAAGATCCCTTAAGACCCAGCTCTGATGCCACCTCCTTCGTGAAATCTTTCCTAATGACTGTAGTCAGAAATAACCTTCAAGTTCAGTATAAATCAATGGTATAATATAGCAGCTAAAAATGTTCATATGAACTTATTCTTTATTAACCGAGGCATAGTGTCGAAGTCTATGGAATTAATAGTCTTACAATGCTCTGCAAACTACGGACTATAGAGTTTGTCCTTAATTCCTGGCAATGTTATAGAATATATCATTAAACATTCCTCTCCAGGCTATACTCTCAGATTTTCTCAATCCTTTTCCTTCTTCTCTCTTTCAACCTTTCCACTTTTTCTCTGCATGTTTCATCTTTACCCATTCCAATGTAAACTCCGTGAGGGGAGGGATTGTCCTTCTTCCTACGTAGCAGATTTAGCACAGTGTCTTGCCAGGGGTGAGGAACCTGTGGCATGAAGGCCACATGTGGCCCTGTAGATTCCCAAATGTGCATTAATTTCACATCGTAAACACTTAAATGTCTTTTGAGTGAATGGCTGAAAGAGATGATTAGAAAATAATTAAACAAGTAAGTGGTGATAACAGATAGCATGACTTCGTAAAAGACAGGTCAAGCAATACTAATTTCATTTCCTTTGCTTTAATAGGTCTACTAGTCTATTGAATCAGGAGTATGTTATCGATACAGTTTACCTAGTTTTTAGCAAGTCATTTGGCAGTGCTTCACACTATTCTTGTATAGAAAGATGAAGAGAATGTATTCTAAACTCTGGTACAATTAAATGAATTTGTAATTGATTGAATGACCTAATGTAAAGAAGGGTTATTAAGGGTTCCATGACACTTTGGAAGGAACCATCTACAGAAGGGCCTCAGTCTTGATGCTTATCCTGGTTTGAATAAAGACATAAAGGGCATGCTCATAGCACTTTCAGATGACAAAAAGTTGGAAAAAAAAGTTAGCACATTGAATGAGTGTCAGGGTCCAAGGTCTTAACAAGCTAAGACACTGGGGTGAAGTTAATAGTATGATATTTAATTAATGAAAAGCCTTACTTGGGTTCAAAAGCCAACTTCACAAGTGCAAGATGGGGGAGAGGTAGTCAGGTAACAGTTGGTTTGAAGAAAATTTAAACGTTTTAGTGGACAGCATGCTTAATAAAGGAGACAGTTAGATGACTCAGTGGATAGAGCTCTGGGCCTGGAGTTAGGAAGACTCAAGTTTAAATATGGTGTCAAGCACTGACTAACTGAGCAAGTTCTTTAACCACCATTGGCCCTAATACCTTGGAGAAGAAAATGGCAAACCACTCCAGTGTCTTTATCAAGAAAACTGAATGGACAGTAGTGACATGGTATGGTCCATAGGGTCACAAAGAATTGGAATCCACTGAAGGATAACAACCACAAAGTTCAATAAAAGAAAAAGAATGTGACAGGGCAGTGAAAACAAAGCTAATGTGATCTGAGCTTCATTAAGAGAGAGAAAACTTCTGGGAACAGGGAAATGAGAATCCTGCTGGACTCTGCCATGGAGTATTATGTTCAAATCTAGGGGCTTTGTTTCAGAAAGGATAGTAGTAAACCAAGGAATATCCAAAGAAAAAAAAACAGATTAGTAAAGGTTCTCAAATTCATGCTATTGGAGACTCATTTGGAGGTATTGGTAATGTTTACCCTGGAGAAGATTCAGAGATAGCACAATGTCTTTATTTTTTAAAAAAATTTGAAATATTGTCATGTAGGAGAGGAATGAGACCTATTCTTTTTGGTCTCCAGACCCAGAGATGGAAGTTACAATGAGTCAAATTTAGACATGCCATTCTGACATCAAGAAAAATTTCCTGCCAATTAGAGGGGCAACTAGGTGGTATAGTGGATAGAGCACCAGTGCAGGAGTCAGGAGGACCTGAGTTCAAATCTTACCTCAAACACTTGACACTCACTTGCTGCATGACTTTGGGCAAGTCACTTAACCCCAGTTGCCTCATCCTGGGTTATCTCCAGCCATCCTGGATTCAGATGGAGGAGAAATGGGATGGTGATCTCATTTGGAGGTGCACAGCCCTCCCTCACTCAAAATAAAGTCAAGTGCAAGTCATGTCATTATTTCTCTGATGGCATGGTCTTCTTTGGCAACAAACGATGAACACACACTTGCCAATTAGAGATACATAGAGGTAAAATGTGTTGCTTTAGGAGATAATGCTCCCACTGGAGGTCTTTAAGCAAACACAGGTTGATTATGTATCAGAAGAATTGTAAATAAAATCCCAGGCTACCTATTGCTACCACCATACGACAGATCATAGATGTGCTGACACTAGAAGAGGAAGTGTTTTGACCTTCAGACTCACAAGAGTTATTGGAAAGAGTCAAAATTCTCACCCACAGTGGGGGAGGAGCCAAGATGGCAGAGTAGAAAGACTCACATATGCTAGCTCCAGAACCCACAACCAATAAATTTCCTATAAGAAGAACTTCCCACAAATTTTGGAGCAGTGGAAGCCGCACAACAATGGAGTGGAGGAGATTTCCATTGCAGAGAGCTCTGAAAAACTGGCACCAAAGGTGTGTCGCATACCGGACAGCAGAGTCCAGCCATGCCCTGGCCGTGTGGCCCAGAGAGGAGCAGATCCGAGCAGGCTTCAGGGACAGAATCTCCAGGGGCCGCAAAGGTCCCTCCACCCACAGGCGCTACAGGTCAGTGAGAGAGACTTCTGGGCCGGCCAAGAGGGGAGAGGGGTGCCTCTATAACTCAGACCCCCTCGGGAGGCAGCAGCAGAGGTAGCAGCTGCCAGGAGCTCCCAAAGCAGACAGGACCTCAGATCCATTACTGAAGGTCTCTGCATAAACCCCCTGAGGGAACTGAGCCTGGGAGGTGGCCCTGCTCCCACCTGAGCACCAGAATTTAAGCTTACATTGAATAGCAGCCGCAACCACAGCTGAAAGCCCTGAGGCTGGGGAGCAGCATTTGAATCTCAGACCCCAAACACTAGCTGGGCAGATCTAGGCAGGGGTGGAGAGGAATCTCAGAAGTCAAGTAACTGACTGGGAAAATGCCCAGAAAAGGGAAAAAAAAATAAGACCATAGAAGGTTACTTTCTTGGTGAACAGGTGTTTCCTCCTTTCCTTTCTGATGAGGAAGAACAATACTTACCATCAGAGAAAGACATAGAAGCCAAGGCCTCTGTATCTCAAACATCCGAAATAGATATCCAATGGGCTCAGGCCATGGAAGAGCTCAGAAAGGATTTTGAAAATCAAGTTAGACAGGTGGAGGAAAAACTGGGAAAAGAAATGAGAGAGATGCAAGAAAAGCATGAAAAACAGGTCAATACCTTGCTAAAGGAGACCCAAAAAAATGCTGAAGAAAATAACACCTTAAAAAATAGGCTTACTCAATTGGCAAAAGAGGTTCAAAAAGTCAATGAGGAGAAGAATGCTTTCAAAAGCAGAATTAGCCAAATGGAAAAAGAGTTTCAAAAGCTCACTGAAGAAAATAGTTCTCTCAAAATTAGAATGGAACAGATGGAGTCTAATGACTTTCTGAGAAACCAAGAAATCACAAAACAAAACCAAAAGAATGAAAAAATGGAAGAGAATGTGAAATATCTCATGGGAAAAACAACTGACCTGGAAAATAGATCCAGGAGAGACAATTTAAAAATTATGGGACTACCTGAAAGCCATGATCAAAAAAGGAGCCTAGACATCATCTTTCAGGAAATTATCAAGGAAAACTACCCTGAGATTCTAGAACCAGAGGGCAAAATAAGTATTGAAGGAATCCATCGATCACCGCCTGAAAGAGATCCAAAAAGAGAAACTCCTAGGAACATTGTGGCCAAATTCCAAAATTCCCAGGTCAAGGAGAAAATATTGCAAGTAGCTAAAAAGAAACAATTCCAGTATTGTGGAAATACAATCTTGATAACTCAAGATCTAGCAGCTTCTACATTAAGGGATCAAAGGGCATGGAATAGGATATTCCAGAAGTCAAAGGAACTAGGACTGAAACCAAGAATCACCTACCCAGCAAAACTGAGTATAATACTTCAGGGGAAAAAAATGGTGTTTCAATGAAATAGAGGACTTTCAAGCATTCTTGATGAAAAGACCAGAGCTGAAAAGAAAATTTGACCTTCAAACACAAGAATGAGAAGAAGCATGAAAAAGCAAACAGCAAAGGGAAGTCATAAGGGACTTACCAAAGGTGAACTGTTTACATTCCTACATGGAAAGACAATATTTGTAACTCTTAAAACTTTTCAGTATCTGGGTAGTTGGTGGGACTACACACACACACATACACACACACATGTACACATGTGTGTGCACACACACACATACACACATGCATGCACACACAGAGACAGAGAGCACAGAGTGAATTGAATAGGATGGGACCATATCTTAAAAGAAATTAAGGTAAACGGTGAGAGAGAAATGTAGTGGGAGGAAAGAGGGTGAATTGGAATGGGGTAAATTATATCTCATTCAAGAGGCAAGCAGGAGACTTTTTAGTGGAGGGAAAAAGAGGAGAGCTGAGAAAAAAAACATGAAGTTTACTCTCATCACATTCGACTAAAGGAAGGAGTAAAATGCACACTCATTTTGGTATGAAAACCTATCTTACAATACAGGAAAGTGGGGAGAAGGAGATAAGCAGGGTGGGGGGATGATGGAAGGGAGGGCAATGGGAGGAGGGAGCCATT
Source organism: Bettongia penicillata ogilbyi (assembly GCA_023548195.1). Lineage (NCBI taxonomy): Eukaryota > Metazoa > Chordata > Mammalia > Diprotodontia > Potoroidae > Bettongia > Bettongia penicillata. The sequence goes on from JAJHZJ010000943.1 coordinate 573,855, forward strand.
TGAAGTCAACACTTGGGGAGGGACAGGATCAAAAGACAGAATAGAAACAATGGGGGGTAGGATAGGATGGAGGGAAATACAGTTAGTCTTACACAACATGACTATTATCGAAGTCATTTGCAAAACTACACAGATATGGCCCATACTGAATTGCCTGCCTTCCCAAAGGGAATGGATGGGGAGGGAGGGATGGGGAGAAGTTGGAACTCAAAGTTTTAGGAACAACTGTTGAGTATTGTTCTTGCTACTAGGAAATAAGAAATACAGTTAATGGGGAGTAGAAAGTCATCTGGCCCTACAGGACAAAAGGGAAGATGGGGACAAGAGAAGGGAGGGATGATAGAAGAGAGGGCAGATCAGTGATAGGGGAAATTAGAATGCTTGGTGTATTGGGGTGGGGGGAGGGGACAAATGGGGAGAAAATTTGGAACCCAAAATTTTGTGAAAATGAATGTTAAAAGTTAAATAAATAAATTTATATTAAAAATAAATTGATTAATTTTAAAAATAAAAATAAAAAAAAATTTCTCACCCACAGCATTGCCTCTTGGAGGTAAACTGGCTTCTGAACTAACTGTGATCCCACAGTAAGTCCATCAGTACATCTACTTGGACAGGTATTGAAGATGGTAATGGGTTGATCTGTAATCAAAGAGGAGATAACTGAAAAAGTGAAATGTATTATATTTGTCTGAAGTTTCCAAGGATTCCAAGCTCCTCTACTGCACAAAAATCTATCTTTTTAAAAACTTGTATCCTTCTGGTGATTCCATGTAACTGTAAATCATGGAACATCATAGTCTTAGAAGACTCAAAGTTTCAGGTAACCCCCAAGCAATGAAAAAAAAACAAGATGAAATAAAATAGATATAAGTAGTCTACAGTATATTGTCAGTGATGATTTGCATGCAAGAATTTGTAGAAAAGATAACATTCTAGGTACCTGTGATTGGAATAGGAGGTCTGCCAATCATTAAGAAAAAGAGGAGATAGTTTAAATACTGTTTTAGATCCCATGGAATATCACATGATATATTCCTTTCTCCCCTCCTAAGATTTATGGGAGAACATGAAGAAGAATTATATAATTTGAAGAAGCTTGAATGGATGATTCATTGCACTAATGGAAAAGATAAGGAAATCAACAAAATCATTGACATATTGATATAAATTATTGAAATAAGTATACATGTCTTATTTCCCTCAATGACTTTTAACCTTCTAAGGTTAATGGTCATGTCTTATTCACCTATGCACTGCTCATAATGGCCTGTCATATTGCCTTGAATGTAGTAGGTGCTCTAAAAAGGTTTGTGTAATTGAACTGAGTTGCAATAGTGATCAAAGAAGTACCAGCTCCCTACTAAGTTAAAAATCAGAGAGGCCTCTATTGTTTTAATGGGATAGGCACGAGCTAAGTAAGTATGATGGAATATTGGATAACTCTTTCCTCAGTCATTTTCTGGCCCTTGGGAAAGTCCACTTCTCTTGGGATTAAACAACAGAACAGAATAGTACTTTTCAAGTACTTACATGTTAGGATGTTTAAAATGAGAAAGTTCTGATATAACTGATGCTATAAAAAGTTCTGATAAAAGATGAATTCCTCCCCAAAGCTATAGTTTACATGCATTTCACATTCACTTCAGGCAGACTTCATTTCATTGTTAAACTTAAATCCCTTTCTTCAAGGTAGAAGAGGAAGACTTGCATATGTGAGGGGAAACTATTCATTAGCAAACCAGCAGACAGGCTACTTATGAATGAGAGGAATTTTGAGGCTATAAAGCACCTTAATGGGATGTTTTATCAGATTGTTCATATGTGCATGGTAAAGGAGTAAATAATAAATACATGGTAGAACTGTGATTCCACCCCCCCTTGGTTTGAAGCATTTGCAGAAGTGTGTGCCCAGAATAACTTAATGATTTTGACTTGGTTCACCCTTAAATTTCCAGGAACCTGGGAAAATTTCAAATATCTGACAAATGTTCTAAAGCACAATTAACTCCCTATAAAATGGGCCAGTGTTAAATATGTGGCTTGAACTTGCGTAGCAAAATCCATAAAAAGTATATTAATAAAATGAAAACCTTTTATAAAAAAAAAAAGGAAGAAAAAAAGTCATAGTGGCTCTTCATTTGTCTTCCACCCAGGAAGGAAAGCTTGCATTGCTTCTGATGCCCATTCTGTAGATAAACAGAAGACTTTTTTCATTGGAGCTCTCCATTCAATGCCTTTTCAGGAGCTGTGAATTCACTCCAAAAGCACCTATCAGCATGAATAAACTGATAAAAGCAGATGGTGTGAAATGCCTTTCACTTAACTAACATGCATGACTCCAAATGCTAGGGCTCCTACGGCTTTCATCTGAAACCCAACCCCATGATGACAGTAAACATGACTTGATGGAGGGCTCTCCTCAAGAGTTACAAGATCTTTGGACTCATTGTTATGTGTGATATTTCAGGGAAAGCTTTGTCAGGGATAATCCATTTCTGTACCCTCTTTCAGAGTATCTCTTGTGACTGTGGTTTTCCACAGCATACAAAAGGGGAGATTCATAAAAACAAAACAAAAAAAGAAAACTATTCACCATTAGGAGAATGTTTTGTGTGCTGGAAAGTTAAAAGGAAAATTTAATAACTTCTATTGGATTTGTCTGAAGCAGGCAAATATTTTGATCTATCAACAAACTCAGGGGTGAAATAGTGATTCCATGCTGGTTTTTTAACATTGGCATATTTATTTTGTATAGCATCGAAATAAATCATATTTTGTAATCATCAAAAGGAAGGTAAAAGAAGTCACTCTCTACAAAGTGCTTAGCCACTTTGACCGAGCCACTATGCTGACTTTTACAAAGTATTTCTCAAGATTGGAGTCTTATAAAGTTGCCTTGAGAGTTCAGTAGTTTTTACATAATTAAAGATCTGCATCAATATATTTATGCTTTGTGCTGGTCCAAATCACACTAGAAAAACCTACCAAGATACATCACAGAGAATTTTAGAAGTTAAGAAATAAATGGCACTAGACATGTAAAGAATAATCTATGACTGATAAGTTTAAAACTGTGAGGGAACAGTTATATTTACACTTAGTAAATTTTAAAAAGAGACAGTTTCTAATAGTTGCCAAATTTTGTCCCACTTTGCCTTTCAAAGAAATGTCCTATTTTTTGGATAGTTTTTATATATTCCTAAGTAATTCCATCTCTCCAAATCTATTTTTTAGGAAGAACCTTTAATAGTTTCCTCACATCCATACATTTCCTCATTTCCATGGATTTTCAAAATCCCCCTATTTGGAGTATAATGCATGTAATGTTCCACTTTGATTAATACTTAGAATAAATTGATCCTTTTAATCTTCTGGGAAACTTTTTTTCAGTTTATTATTTGACTGGGGTCCACTTTTTTCACTTGTCATTCATGATTGAGAAACTAAACTTGAATTTCAAAATTTAAAAAAAGAAATGTTTCTTGTCTAAGACACTTGTGAAAATGTTTTCAGTGCCAAATTTCCTTAACAAGAACTTTTTAAATCTCATTTGCACTAAAATGATGCTAAAAGACTTTCTTGTATCTCATTGCAAATATCTACTTCCATTCATAAAGGAATGCATTACTCTAGGATCAGATCCTTACATTAATTCTAACAGCAGAATTTAGAAATTCTCCATTTGTTTCTCTCAAATGACTCAGTACAATCTGCCTAAAGAATGCCCTAAGTAGAATTCTTTGTGATTTAATGAGATTGTAAGGAGGTACAATTTTGGAAAGGAAAAAAAAATCACCTGTTTAGAACAAGGAATCAGCCTATCCCAATCAGCAATATATTACAAATTATTTCCATTTGTAATCAGTAGAAACAACCAATCCATTACACCTGGATTAGCTAATAATGAAAATAATGAGCATGCTTTTTCACTCTTTGAAGGGCATGTAAATTCATGTCTGTAGGATTGAACTGGCCAAAGATAATGTAAATGCAGACAAATTTCTGCCATCTAATTGCTCTACATCCCCTCCTCCACCATCACTATGCACACACAAACCATCCCATGATCCAACCTTAAAGCTGTGTATAAAAGGATACCAATACAATAAGTGCAAAGAGGGAAAAAAAAGTATCCTTTACAGACTCTCAATGTTTAATTGGCAAGGGGCATTGAAACAAAAAATAAGTTTAGCAGATTTGTAACTGAATTGAAGAGGTGTTTTCAGGGTTTTGTGGATATTTCATTTAGGATGTTTGGGCTTATTAAGTGTTTTTATCTCTATCTTTAGCTCTTATTATCATAGAAATTTTATTTAATTTCATCACTAAAATAGAGTAGTGTTGTTGAGTTGTTTTCAGTAATGTCCAGTTCTTCATGACCCTATTTGAGGTTTTCTTGGCAAAGATACTGGAATGGTTTGCCATTTCCTTCTCCAATTCATTTACAGATAAAGAACTGAGGCAAATAGGGTTAAGTGACTTGTCCAGGGCCACACAGCTATTGAGTGTCTGAGGCCATATATGAGCACAGGAAGATGAGTTTTCCTGACTCCAGGTCTGTTATTCTATCCACTGAGACATCTAGCTGAAATAGAATACTTTTCTATAAATACTAAACATGTATAAATATGGGCAACATTTGTACTTCACAACAATGAGTTATGTGAAGTTCCCAGTAATTTCTACCTCGAGTAGAGGAGGTAATCTGATACAGCAGGAAAGGCATTGATTCAAGTCAGAGGGCTGAGATTCAAACCCGACTTACCATTTCCTACCTTTATGTCTTTGGGCAAGTCTTTGCTTAATGTCTCAGTTTCCTAATATGTCAAATAAGAGAATTACACTAGATGCCCTCTGAGGTCCCTTCCTACTCTAGATCTGTGATTTCATTATTTTCTATGTCTACAAGAGCTTGATGAAAAATACTAGTTTCTAGTTCCTGGTAGATGACTCTTTAGTTTCAGATTTTTGCTATTTGAAGAAAATTATTTTTTTTTCATTTGTTTAAATACATAAAGGAACTCTGCCCCAACCTGAGTAGACAACTAGATAAACAGTGCATGATGAGGGATATGAAGGATACACAGAGTAGTACTAATGAAAAGAGCATAATCTCTGAAATCAAAGGTCCTGAGATCAAATCCTACCTCTGCCACTTACTAATTATGTGACCCCTTTAACTTCCCATGGCCCTAGCTTCTTCATTTTCTAAAATGAAGGACTTGGAATAGATGACTTTCTCTAAATCTATGACCCTATAGACTGTGGACTATTCTTTTTACCCCAAAATGTCATTAGGTTACCAATTAATCAAAATTATTACTGAAGGCATAAGTTGTCATTTTTCATGCATATTATAGATTGTAATTTAAATTTTCAAATAAATGTTTACTTGCCTACTTTTCTGGTACCAAAAATATTTTTCACCATCCTATAAGGACCATTCTCTGAGATTAACTGAAAAGCTTTCAAATGCCCAAGGACTGTTTGACTTCCGAAATAATTTTTGCAAATAAAGTAAAATACCTATTTCTGTCCAGTTTTAAGATTTCTATTGAATAGCTCCCCATACTGATTAATAAATTATTCAAAACATTTATTAATATTAAGGATGTCAGAGGCATTTTCTGATACAGTGGAAAATATATAGTATACTTCATAGTATACAGGAAAAGGTTAAAAATAGGTAATCATAGATATATTTTATGGGTATATCACAGAGGATTTTATACATGATTTTTTGATGCTGCAGGGTATTGTTACTTACATGGGGACTGGGTCAGAGAATATGTATTATTAAACATGGCGTTTTTATCAACTGTGCATCAATTAAAACAAGAAATTTACTTATTCTATGGTCTGAGAAAGTGTTAAGAATGCAACATGTTCCAAGACATAGAAATGGGTGATCATTTTAAAGCCTGGAAACTGGGCCAAAAACTACATGGTTAGGGGAAAAGTCCATCTGCTTTAGAAAATTATATTTAGCTAATGAATATTTTCAAATTACCAAGAGTTATATTGATTTACTATTGTGTTTTCTATGTAAAAAAAGGTTTATATTAAGGCATATAATGTACACATATGCAGTTAAAGAAATGCTTAATATATGCTTAATTTCAGCTATTTAGTATATAAAATGCTATATATATATATGTATGTGTATATATATGTATGTGTGTATGTGTATATATATGTATATATATATATATATATATATGTGCGTGTGTGTGTGTGTGTGTATTTTACAATTCTATTGCACTAAGCATCAGCCCAAAACTTAGAAATAAAGTAGACTTTTGGATTGCTATTCCAAAAATTATTTTATTTTTTTCTTAGAAAAATAAAACCAGAGCACTGAAGCTCCATGCACAAGGCATATACCATATAGTGACATTAGAAACTATTTTCCCCACAAGAAATGTTTGTGAATCCAACATAAACTGTGCACATATTACAGCAAATATTCATTCTATTTATTTACACTTTGGTATGTAATAAAATACCTCTTTTAATTTAAAAGTCTGGATGAAAACTTTTAAATAGCAATTATGAATTAAAAAGAAAATTGTAAGTGAAGTGGGGTATGATTTCAGTTCAATATCAATTATTTGTTTCAATTTATCAAGGATTTTGTTGCATGTCTACTATATACAAAGTATTATGCTACCTATTGGGGACAAAACAACACAATTCTAGTCTCAAGGAGCTTACATTCTGATTTCAAGAAACTATATTCACAAATGGCATTAAATGCAAAATATTTATAAAGCAATTTTTGGAGGGAGGTCACAGGTGTAATATAAAATAGAAACAAGGAGGGGAGTAATGGGAAGGTTTCCAGAAGGTACATTGCACATGTAGGATGGAGGCAGTAATGATAATATTGATTTGAAGGAAGGAATGGGGATGAAAAAAATGGCAAATTCTGAGGTCTGCCTAATAGTCAAGGTGTTAGTTGGCAAAGTCCAAGGTTCTAGCAACTTATTAAGGGTTCTGCATCCTCTTTAGCTCTGGCTTTGTATTTCACTTTAATGTTGAATACATTATCTGGTATGTGGAGAAGGGGGTGGCTCAGGAGACTCCTTGGTTCTACAGTAGTAGCTTCTGTGTATAAAACACTTATAACAATGAAAAACACACTCATTTGGGTAATTTCTTCTTTGAAGCCTCCATAAGAACATCTCTTGGGCAGGTGGTTATGGCCATATTTCAGCCCAATAAGTATCTGTCCCCTCATCCATTGGTTTTTTGTTTTGTTTTTTGTTTTTGTCCTTTTAATGGATCCATTCTTTCATCAGTGTGAGAACTTCCTCCGCTAGTACAAATCAAAACCTATTTCTGCCTCCTCCTCCAGTAGAATTCTTGTTCATGGACTTTGTGGAAGATCTGATAGCTTGTGAAGTGATAACAGCCAGAAGCCTGAGTCCAAGAAGACTCTAAGCTGTCCCAAGTAGTTGACCATCACTCTAAAAGAATGGTGAGCATGTTTTCCTGGTGCTAGGCTGGCATATTTCCAGGAATCTTTTGGGCAACTTTAGATGTAGAGAGTCAGGTTCATAATAGAAAAAGCCTTGATACTGGAACATGGAGAGAGTGAAAATTGACTCCATTGTCCCTTACTCTTGCTACATGACTGACCTGCTTTGCTGATAATTTATGATCTGAATAATATCTGTGTAACAGTTTCCATCTATCTATCATGTATTTTCTTTACCCCTTGAACTTATTGGAAAGGTCTCAGTTTCTTGGTCCCTATGATCAGGAAAATCTGAGTACAATTTTTTGGCCCTCTGTATCAGAGAAGAAGTCTGAATTAGTATGATATTAAAAGATAAAATAGGTTGATGTTACACAATATGATACATAAATTTTATGCATTTCAGAGTTTCTAAACTTTTTCTATATCATCTGCTGGTCTTTGTGTGTCATCTGCAGCTTCCCAAAAACTTCCAAAAAATCTCATCTAATTTCTTAGACCAACTTGGAATGTATCAAAACCACAAGGGGGAAAGTCACAATGTATAAGGGAGAATGGTAGTTCTAAATATGTGTTTTATATTTATAATAAATATATAATAGCATTATATATGTATATATTTCTATCTATATGTATATGTATATATGTATTAGAAAACTAAGTAATAAAGGTGCAAAGTAGATGGTGTGAGGAATAGACTGAACATTGTGCTTAGAGAATTTAGTAATATGAAGCTTAAAGAGAGAGAGGAAAAAGTACTTAAAGAAGGACATGGCTATGTGGAAGCTTAGAAACAAAAAGGCCTTTCCAATTAAGGTCAGAGGGTAAAGAAACCATACCCATAATTACTGCTAATGTTTAATACTCTCGTTCAGTCAGTCAGCAAGTATCTAGTAAGTTCTTACTATCTGTCAAACATAGTACCAATTCTACAGATATAAAGAAATCCCAAAACAACCCTTGATCTCAAGAAGCACATATTCCAATGGGAGAGGGAGGAGTTGGCAACATGTTAATAACTAGATACATATCAAATCTGTACTGTGTAAATGGAGGATAATCTCACAGAAGGCACCAGCAACTTGGGGTACCCCTGAAAGACTTCCTGTACAAGATGAGATCTTGAAGAAAGGAAAACTAAGAGGTGGAGGTGGGAAGGGAAAGTATTTCAAGCATGGAGGAGAGCCAGGACAAAGACACAGAGTTCAAAGATAGTAAATAGGCCAGAGAAGCTGGTTCTAAGGTGTATAGAGCTAAGTAAAGAGTTAATAACTGTAGAGGTAGGAAGGGACCATTTTTGAAGAATTTTAAATGTCAAACAGAGTTATTCAATCCAAAAAGTAATTGGGAGTCAAGGACACTTTTTGAGTTGGCAGGTGATACATATAGTATGACCTACATTTTAAGAAAATCACTGTCAACTAAATGGAGGACCAACTGAAATGTGGAGAGACTTGGGGCAGGGAGGTAATTTAGAGGGTGACTGCAATAGTGCAGGTGAGAGACGATTAGAGCCTGAATCATGACCATGTGGTAGAGAGAAGGGGATACTTATAACAGAATCTGCTAAGGAAGAATGATGAGAATCAACCACCAATTCAGATGTGTATGGGCCCTAAATGTCCAATCTGCAAGAAAAAACCACTGACACAAAGTTCTAAGCCAATAACCATTTATTATTAAAGGGACTTGGACCCCTTTAATGAATTAGACACCAAATCTTCCTCACAATCTGAGATGCCCCCTTCCTCCAGGGCCTTAATTTCATAGTGTTTGATAACCAGGCAACACAGGTAACACAAACTAAAAATACAGAATCTCATTGATGGATAGACCTTGCCCCTGACCCTCCAAAAGGGTCTATACAAAATAGAAAATCCCTTACTGGACAAATGAGTTGATGAACAGACCTTGATAGACCTGTCTTGACCTTTCAGGAGGTCCTACTGAGCTGACGAGCAGATTCATGGACTGGGCTGATAAACAGATACCAAAACATCTACATGGGCCAATGAGCTGTTGGATAGGCAGACTACAGGCAAGCAACCAGGTTCACTCATTAGTCAAATGCTCATAGCCATCTCTCCAAGTTGGACAACAAGGGGATGATGAAGGGTGAAGGGGGAATGAAATAGACAGGGAACTTTCCATATCACTGAGTCACATCTGTCACCTTGGCTTCCTACTCAGCAGGAAGAAAGAGTGGAGGTCCTCTAGTTCATTTACTGTGATTAAGCAAATCGACTTCATAATGAACAAAAAAACTTATAGTAAACTTATGATTTTGTAATGTATAGCTTACATATGTATGTATGTGTGTATATGTATATATGGGGCAGCTAGATGGTACAGTAGATAGATCACCAGTGCAGGAGTCAGGAGGACCTGAGTTCAACTCTTACCTCAGACACTTGACACTCACTAGCTGTGTGACCTTGGGCAAGTCACTTAACCCCAATTGCTTCATCCTGGGTCATTTCCAGTCATCCTGATAAATATCTGGTCACTGGATTCAAATGGCTCTGGAGGACAAGTGAAGCTGGTAACCTGCACAGCCCTCCCTCACTCAAAACAAAGTCAAGTACAAGTCATGTCATTATTTCTCTGATGGCATGGTCTTCTTTGGCAACAAAGGACGAACATACAGACACACACGTATGTATATAATATACATATTATATATATACATACCTACACATACATCTTTTATAAAAGTTCAGGGCCTTTAAAAAAAAGAACCTACCCTACTTAATTATTCCTGAATGTACATGTATTAATTAACTAAATGTACATTGATAGACAAGTATAATGTTAATAATTACTAACAATCACTATCCCTATGAAATTGCAAGATGATTAATTCTAATTGGGATAAAATAAGGGTCCAATCATCTATTTCATATGTGGTATAAGAGACAATGAGGTGTGAGGATTGACATTGAAGAATACTGGGAGAATGGCAGTTTGTAATAAGGAAGTTTAAAAGAGGAAAGGGTTTGAGAGGAAAGATCTCGAGTTCTGGTTTGAGTATTTTGAGTTTCAGATATATTTAATGAATGAGAGTAATAGATGACACCCAGATGCCGCAAAGGTAAAATCAATAGACTTTGGCAACAGTTTATATATGGGGAATAGGAGATGGTGATGTAATCAAGATGAGTCCCCAGGAAATGGGAGGATCATGTTATCTTCCACAGTAATAAGGAAGGTGGGAGAAGAGGATGGTGTGGGGGGGGGTAATAATGGTTTCCATTTTGGACATGTTGAATTTAAGATGTCCAATTGACATCCAGTTTGAGACATCTGAAAGGCAGTTTGAAATGTGAGATTAGAGGTCAGGGGAGAGTTTGGTACAGAGTGAGTAAATATAAGAGTCATTTTCATAGAGAGGGTAATTTAAGTCCATGGGAACTGATGAGATCAGTAAGAAAAGTAATGAGTTCCACATTGTGGGAGGTCTTCATGCAAAGGATGGCTAACGATTTGCTCCAGAGTTAACTCCTTTTTATAGATGAGATGGAGTAGATGACAACTGAAGTCTACTCCAAATATAAAATTCTGAGATTCTGTAAGTGTCTGAGTGAAGAACTTACCAGATGACTTTCACCATTGGTGGTTGGGATCATCCCTAGAGTGAACTTTGATTCAAGGAGCCTTGGGACATTGAGAATTAAGTCAAGTATCATTTGCTTTTGCTATACTATTAGATTACTCTCTTTTATAGCAATATATTCTTAATGATAAACTTTAATTCTTTAAAGAAATAAATTCTTTCCAAAATAAGTATTTAATAAAAATTTTTTTAAAGCAAAAGCATTTTGATGAAGAAATTTAACTTGCAAAGTTGTCTTTTCAAGCAAAATGATAGAAATATTTAATGTACACAAAAGTCATCACCTAAAGTTGTTAAACACATTAATATTATGTATAAACTTTTATGAAATTGTTGTATTATTGCCTTTAAAAATATACTTATGCAATAAGAATGTGGCAAGGTAAATTTCAAATTTCAAATAATTCCATGCTGCTAGTTAGGGTATTGATGAATTAAGTAAGCATGACTGTGGTATCTACAAGGGAGAGACCAGTGTAGCAAGGAGAAGGTTAAAAATCTCAGCAATCTGGGTAGGACGGAAAAGTTTGTCTTAGTGAAGATGAAATGATAACTAAGTATAATTGTAGAAGTCTGAGTGATGACAGGTAAAGAGACTGTGGATGGAATGGGGTGGAATCAAATTGGAGATCCTGGAAATCTTAGCAGGGGTGTGTTTGTGTTAACATAGTTAAGGCTGTGAATTTACAAAAGATTGGAGGAAATATAGTGGTAATGGACATTGGTAGGACTAAAGAAAGTGGTGAATTACCAACCTGGAAAAAAAAGGAATGACGGGAAAATGAAAACCAAAGGATTAAATCATATGAGAATGTAGAAATGAATCTAAAATTCATCATCTAGGCTCATTTGCTATCAAATAAGCCTTAGATCTCAGGATCTGAATCTCATCACAATATCACTGCACATCTTAAAAGCTGAGAACAGTTTTGACTCACCTGCCCAAATACCTGTCCATTTGACTACTGCTCACAAAGTTTTCAACTGGAGTTCTGCAGTTCTGATATTGTTGATAATTCCAACAGAGCCTGTTCTCCAATAGAGCCTCATCCCACCCACCCCAAGGGTCTTGACTCCCAGCTTACATAATGGATTTATAGACATGGAAAGAGCATTATAATTGATTTAATTAATGCATTGACTTCATTAACATAACACAAATTTTCCCTCTACTTTTGTGGTTGCCTGGCAATTACTTGCTTCAAGATATTAGATCTTAGCAACTAAAACACAGTTTATGAATACAAAAAATAACAAAAGATTCTGTCATATTCCAAAAGGTATATTTAAAAGAGAAAAGAAAGGGATTTTAAAAATGGAGACTAGCTGAGCAACTCAGTTTTTAAAATAGCGAATTTACTACAGTAAAGAAAATAAATGTGCATCACATTTTGGGGCATATAAAATTATTTTCTCAGAATGACCTAACCAATCTTTAGCCAGTTAAAGTCTGGGGGGCAGATGCTACCATTGAATCTGCACAGCATATCTCCAAAATTGAGTTTTGCTGAAAAATGTGTTTAGCGGATTGAAGCAGTTGCTGAATTGGCAGAGCAGGGAGATCAAATAGGGCACATCCTCAGACCCGCGGCATCCTCATCTGTGTTGCCACTAAGTCACAGATCCAATGTTTCCAAATACGGGCACAGTTTGAACCAAGCTTATAATGATGAACTAAAAACATTACTAAATCATACTGTACCATTGGAAAAAAAAAAGGCAGATGGAGGGACAACTTTGATGTTAAATTAATTCCAGCCTATGTCAAAATAACATATGCACTTCAGTCCTCTCATGAGTGTAGTGGTTAGGTAAATATCTAGCTACATATGCTTTAAGACCTCTGCCAGGGAAGTTAGATATTCAAATGTGAGATCTGATGTCCACCCTTGGCCCATTTCTTATCTCTGTAGGTAGAGAGAGGCTATTACTATTTATTGTTCATCCTTTGTTTCAAAGAGGATCAGTGACAACAGGGGTGATGTCTTGACTTGGGTGAAAATTTAATTTAAGTGAGGCAGAGTTGCACAAAGTCATCAGCCTCACTCGCTCTTTCAGAATTATCAAAGTCCAGCAGCAGGACAAAAATTAGGAAAACTGGAGATGTCCCAGGATGCGATGGATGACCTTGGCGTCTTCGATGTCCGACCAAGCTCTAAGCCCTTCACAATGCCTGCTTCAGTCACCTTCATGACTGTTGGGATAAATTGTTCTTGCCTGTTCTGCCAGGGGAAGTGTTCACATGCTTGAGATAAGACATCCCTCTAACTCAACAATAGGTTTGTTAACCTCACCCTTGTTGAGCCCATCTGCCAAGGCAGTTTTAGTGGGGTGAGGCTGCTATACGTGCTGCAGTTTCTTAGAGCCGTAGGTGGGAGTTGTGGAGCCAAGCAGTCCAGAAAAAGTTTCAGCAAGCCTTTACACTAGAGGTGCGAGTCCAGCCCTACATCTGGGCAAGTCGTTTAACTCTGCTTCAGTTTCCTCATCAATTAAATAAACTGGAGAAAGAAATGACAAACCACTCCAGTATCTTTGATGAAAAAACCCCCAAAGGGGTCACAAAGAGTTTGATACAACTGAAAAAAACTGCAGGAGGGCTATGGATGATTCAAAAGTAGAGTGAGAATTTGGCCCTTTAGAAACTACATTTAAGTATAGAAACAGTATTCAGGAGCAATATGAAGAAAAAACTTCATAGTAGTTTATACCATCACATTTTTTCCATCCACTTACTCAAATCTAAACTGGATATTTTTAAATGCAGTACCATTCTAAACAAAAAAAATTTAAGGATTCTTTGAAAATCTATTATAGTCATTTTGTAATGTATCAACATATTTCTTATTATTCTGGAAATGGGAAATATATAAGTATCTATAAATATCTATTCTGACTATATTGTTGATGTGATGGAGGCTTTTATATTTATGGTATCAGAAGATAGGACTTAGATGTTATGGAGTAACTGGGCAGAGCACTGAGGTGATTTGACCTCTGGTATAGAATGAGATTTATGTTACGTAACAAGCAAGTAATGTACTTTTTTTAAAAAAAAGAAGGAAAATTTAAATAGACTCAGAAAAGGAGAAGGCAAGTAGTATGGAGAAAAAAATAATTACTCCAATGGGAGAACCAAAACACAATATAAAACAGAAGAAAACCTAGTAGCTACTGTCTGGTTGGTAACGCCCATACAATAAGCACCTAGTACAGTGTCATATATAGTACGGACACTCAATAAATTGTAAGTGAAATGAATTGGATAAGGAGCAGCTGTTCTTTGAGCCAGCCTCCATTCCTATAATTGTTGTGCAGAATCATACAGAAGTTGTGGAAAGAGAGACGCTGCCCAAAAAGGCTCCAGCCAGTTTCAAGATGTGCAAGCAATCACAACAGGCATTTGGAAATATGTTAAGCACATGAATTTAGGTCTGGCTTAGTCATTTAAATTGAGCCATGACAATGGGAGCAAAGACCGTATCACAATCCAGATCAGAGGCTATGTATGAAAAAAAAATCTGATCTATACTTCACTGATATGTACAACCTCAAAGTTTCTATGTGTAGCCCATAGTTTTATGTGATTTAAGCTGCACAAATCAAGAAGTTTTGTGCTTCTCAAAGGCAGTTCTATATAAGTAGAGAGTAGCTACCATGTGTATAAAGTAGCTCCTAAGTGACAAGTATCATGTATGCTCTGTGTTAAAGTGTTTATACTTAAAAGTATTATATATGCTTAAAAGTGTTATGGTGTTTATACTTAAATATTTAAAACCCAATAAATATATTAGATGTAATGACATTATTTGTATAGTTTCATTCACAGCTTTGAGAAATGAACTCTTTTTCCTACTGATACAACCATCATGGTATAAATGGTGTTCTAGATATGGAATTAAGAAGACTTGGATCCCAATAATACCTCTGAGACTTACTAGATATGCTACCATGGACAAGTCATTTAACTTCTCTGAGTCTCAATTTTCAGATCTATAAAAGTGGACAATACTACCAGTAGTATCTACCTCAATGCTATTGTGAGATAATAAATTTAAAGTTCTTTGCTTAAAGCAGTGTATAAATGTCATTATTCATGTCATTAATATTATTTATATAGCATCTTCTTTACATTTTACAAAGTGCTTTACATAATTATTTCAAAGGTCCTTCTTAGAAGAGATGCATCCTAACACCTTTTCAGTACTGAAATATATCCCTTCCTCATCGTGAGGGTCAAGGGGTGTGGCATCCATGTGATCTGAAAAATCTGCACAAAAATTTGTAACCCTTTGCACCAGAGAAGTCTGAATTATTATGGCATTAAAAGATAAAATATGTTGATATTATACAATACTACACATATATTTTGTGCATTTCTGGTTTTCTAAACTTTTTTCTGTGTCATCTGCTTGCCTTTGCATATCATCTGTGGCTTCTACAAAACTTCCAAAAAATTCCCATTTAATTTCTTATGCCAATCTGGGATATATCAAAACTGTGATAGGGAAAGGCATAATGTGGAAAGGATAACTGTACTAGCATCTACTTTTTTGCCACCCTGAGTCCATATGGTGGGCAGAAAAGTCTGATAACAAATGGAAGAATGTGTGGGGAGCTTTGAAGAAGAAAAGCTAGTGATTTAGATCATTTTTTTAAATTTTCTCTAAGTAATATTCTCTCTGAGTCTCAATTCTTTCCTCAAAATTTCTCATGCCAGGGCTGCTAGGTGGCATAGTGGACAGAGCCCTAGAGTCAGGAGGATTTGAGTTCAAATCTGACCTCTGATACTTACTAGCTGTGTGAACTCTGAGTAAATCACTTAATCCTGATTATCTCAAAAAAAATTTTAAAAATTTCGTTATGTGGTCCAGAATCTAGTGTTGGCCCAATCATTCCCAACTATCATGGGAGGCAAAAAGCAGATGAAGACATGACAGGACATCAGAGGACTGGAAAAGATCTAGGATCCCCCTCATATTCCAAGTGGGGAGAAAAAGGTAAGAGAAGAAAGAAAGAAACCTACTAGATGCCAGGTACTACACAAGTGCTTTACAAATATTATCTCATTTAAGCATCACAAGAATACCATCATCCCAAATTTATAGATGAGAAAACAAGCAAACAGAGAAAGTGGCTTGCCCAGGATTTTTAGGTCTGGGGCCAAATTTGAACTCAAGGCTTCATGACTTCAAGACCAGAGTTCTGTTCACTTCCTTGTCTAGCTGCCTCTAGGCCTGAGGAATCAATAGGACAGACATGATCATTTCTATTTTAAATAATTCAAGTCAATTAGGAGGTTCGGTGAGCTCTAACAAGGTGTCCAAAGGGATGCACCTAGTAAAGAAAGTGATTGGATTCAAGTCAATTTCAGGCATTTTCCACATATCCAAATCAGTATTTTTAAATTAAAAGCAATCTTTTTTATTATCTGATGAGTATAGCCTACCATTCATGAAAGTATTAACATCACATGAGGAGAAGGTTTCTAAAAGGAATGTAGTTCATTCTTTCCAGTCATTAGTAAAAACCAAGTTGACATCATCACACTTTCCTCTTAGAACAAAACCCTGCACTGTGGCAGTTGTGGAATTTGAGCCAGCCGCTGCTTGTAATGGAAGTACTAGAAGAAAAGTTCAGACAAGCCTGTTGGTATTTTCTCAAAGCACAAATCTGCATAAATATGTACAGTGATCCTCACCCCAATGTGGTCACCATTTCACGAAGTTATTTCCTTTTTGGTGTCATGTTTTTCATCCTATTCTCTTCCTATTCTTTTAGTATTTCAATTCTTTAGAGTAAGTGTGAGCTGCTATTTAACATGGTTAAATGTTCCTAACTCTTTTATAACAATCATCTATATGTGCTTGCCTTTGTCGAGCTGGAAGTCATGCCTGGTGATGAAATCTCCCATTTTTCTTTTTCTTTCCTTCTCTTATTTTTTTATTTATTTGTTTTAACTCTACTGCAATTCCATAGTGAACTGTTACAATCCAATAGAATGACTGGAGTTAGCTTCCTAGATTTGTACCTTGGGCAATTCACTAAAACATGTATATATTAAGCACCCATTATATACATCTGGAGCTATCAGGGACTTTAAAAACCAACTAATCAAATTCTCATTTTATAGATGAGAAAACCGAGGTCCAGGGAATTTATGTTACACAAGAGCACATAGGTAGTAAAAATAGCAGAGGTTTGAATAGGTTTCTGGATACCTCCCACCCAAAGTCCACCTGGAAACATTTAGGCTGTGAAAACC
Source organism: Bettongia penicillata ogilbyi (assembly GCA_023548195.1). Taxonomy (NCBI): domain Eukaryota; kingdom Metazoa; phylum Chordata; class Mammalia; order Diprotodontia; family Potoroidae; genus Bettongia; species Bettongia penicillata. The sequence goes on from JAJHZJ010000943.1 coordinate 591,213, forward strand.
CACAAATCTCAGGGGTGTTAATGAGGGTTTAAACTCCTTCCTTTACCTGCGGGAGAAGTTGTCTAAATCTTTCCAAGTATTCCATTACATAAGGCACATCAGAGGTAGGATTTGAACTAGGGTCATCTCATTCAAAAGCCCAGTGTCCTTTCCAAAACGTTATTCATAGTGGATGGGTAGGGGAAAAGAAAAAGGGGAGTGAAAGGTATAGAAGAAAAAGGAGAAGGGGAAGAGAAAAGGGAGAAAGAGGAAGGGGGGGAAAGAAAATGGAAAAGTGAGGAGAAGAGGAAGGGGAGGGGAGGAGGAGGAGAAGGCAGGGAAAGGGAAAGAGTAGGGGAAAGGAAAAGGGAGAGGGAAGGGGAAGGGGAAGGCAGAAGATTGCTACCCTCAATGAGTTTCATTTCTAAGGGAGATAAACCAGGTACACAGCTAAATAAATACAAAATTAATTAAGGAGGGAGTAAGCAATAACAAATGAAGACATAATTATGACCACATAAAAAGCCATACCTAAGCTGAGGTCTAAAGGAGTTATGGATTTTGAGAGAGAGAAGGGAAGAGGGAAGACATTCTTAGCATTGAGGACAATCTACGAGAAGACTCAGAGATTGGATATGGAAGGTTACATTGGGGGGAGTATAACTGGTAGTCCTATTTGAATGTATCAGAGAGTATGCCAAGAAAGTTAATATAAAGTTTCTAGCAAAGTAGTTTGGAGCCAGATTGCGAAGGGTTTTAAATGCCAAGTGGAGAGTTCTGTATTTTGTTCCAGAGACCTCAGGAAGACACCGGAGGTGTTTATCAGGTGACATAGTCAGATGTGTCTTGGTAGCCATGTGGAAGATGAATTGGAAAGGAGAGAGATTGGAAGCAACAGAGTCAATGAGAGGATATTATAATTATCTGAGAAGAGAAAATAAGAGTCTGAACCAGGCAGTGGCCATATGAGTTTACAATGGAGGATAGATCTATAAGAGATACACAGGTAAACGTGGAGTTGACAAATAATTGAATATATGATATGAAGAAGAAAAAAAGAGTCATAAAAGGATGACTAAGGTTATGAAAATGAGTAACTAATGAGATGGTAGTACCCTCATCAGAAATTAAAACAATTGAGAGGGAGTGGGGTTGGGGAGAAGGTTATAGGCTTAGGTTAGGGCATATTGGGTTTGAAATATTAAGAGAACTGTCGGTGGTGAACAGAACTGGCAACAGCAGATTCAGGAGAGAAATGAGAGCTGGATTTAAAAATTTGGGAGACATCTGCATAGAGATGGTAGCTGAACCCTATATGAATGAATGACATCAGCCAAAGAGAAGTATATGGAGATAAGAGATGGGGACACAAGTCAGAAGCTTGAGGAATAGTTGCCCAGAGAGCAACTCTCTCACATTTGTAAGGTGAGAAGCAGATGAAGACCCAGCAAAAGTTGGACTGGATAATTGATTAATCACTTGATTAATTGATAGGGATCCCACAAACAGGTAGGAAGAAAATCAATGGAGAATGATGTCATGGAAACCAAAGAAGGGAAAATTATAGAGAGAAGTGTCTGATAGTATCAAAAGCCCTTGATAAGTCAGGGAAGAAAATTCAAGTTAGAGAAGAGATCACTGAATTCCATAGGTAATTGCTAGTGGCCTCAGGAAGTAATTTCAATTGAGTTCATGAGGAATAGGATGGCACAAGAAATAGAGAAGTGAGCTGGAGGTGAGGAAGTTAGTGTAAGCCACAAGCACAAAAGTCTTTTTATAGGAGTCTGGATGTAAAAGGAAGAAGAGATATAGGACAATAGGACAATTGAGGTTCAATTGAAAGGATTTTTGCACATAGTAAGTACCTAATAAGTACTTGCTGAATTAAATTGTGCTATGATTCAGAGCCATAAAACATCACTGGAAGAAAAGTCATGTTAAAAATATGAGTTATTCCATCATTGAGCTGTTTAGTATCTTTGAAAACAATGGAAAAATTCTCAAATGCAATAACATCTGATTTCCTACTTTTGTTCAGTTCTAGACCCATATGTACCTGTAATATTTTTTAAGATATATTAATCCAGCAGGTAAAAGAGCTGCCCATCCAACTGCATATAAAGTGAGAAATTTACATTTTTTCATCCACTTTGCTTTTTCTAGAATCAACAGAAATGTTGGTGGCTAAACTGACTGACAGGTACAGAGAAAATACTTCCATATCTATTTTTGATTGTTTTTCAGTTGTTTTCAGGTATGTCCAACTCTTCATGACTCCATTTGGGGTTTTCTAGGCAAAGATATTGGAGTGGTTTCTCATATCCTTCACCAGCCCATTTTACAGATAAGGAAACTGAGGCACACAGGGTTAAATGACTTGCCCACGGTCACATAGCTAGAAAGTATCTGAGGCCAAATTTGAACTCAGAAGGATGAGTCTTCCTCATTCCAGGTCCAGCACTCTATCCACGGTGCCATTAGCTGCCCTTTTTTTGATTGACTAGGACCAAAAGAATTTTATTTTGTAATTTGGTAGAGTATAATAATCCCTCTTTAAAGACTCTTTTCCAGTAAAATGACTCTTGCATATATGTTTTTTTTTTTTTTCAAAAATTGATTCCTTGAAAGACTACAGAGATAGCTTTGGTTGGTAATCCTACAATTGTTGCTGTCAATGAAGACATAAAACAGGAATCTAACAAATTCACCCAAAGGTATTTGTTACTGCTAAGGATGATGTCTAGGGCAGAATCCAAAAAGGAAGATAGATTCCCTATAAATAATTAGGTTCCCTCAGAAGCTCCTGCTTGTAAATACGAAATCTTAGAATACTACATCCTAAATAAGATGCGTAGCCATTAAAAAGCATTCAGCCTAATAATCCACACAGTGGATTAAACCCAGTGGATTAAATATATTTTTTTCTCCAGCTTATGACATGCAGTTGAATGATGAATATGAGCCAGAAATGAATGAAAAAAAGAAAGAAGTTTGGATTATATTTGGGAATTGCCCAGTACTTTCAACAACCCCTAAAAGGCCTGACGTTTAAACATCAGTGTTCTCCCTGTAATGCTGTATGGCTGCAAATTATGGAAATGTATGACTGGAAAAGGAGGTGGGCAGCTCATGTCACTAGACCATTCTTTCCATTATAACACTGTCATGTATATCACATTCTAATTTTTACTATAGTTTTCTATTTATAGATCTTAACTTCTCTCCTACTAAAATGTAAGTCTGAGGTCAGAAACTATGCTACTTTTCTTATTTGTATAACATAATGTCCCATATATACTAGGCACTTAATAAGTATTTGTGGTTTGATCCAGCATTAACCTTGCAGCGGAGAGGGCAGTAGAACACTGCATTGTCATAAGCAAATGACCTTTGATTCCTGTGACATAAGTGTTCATTTAAATACCTTTGAAGAAACTGTTTTTAGGCTACTCAATAAGGTCTAAGGTTTTTAGGTACAACAAATCGTACTTCAGGGAATACTAGAAGTGGGAAGGCTATTGGAATCTTTGCAAATAATCTATAGGACAGTATATTCAGAATATAAAGGACCTTAAAGAAACAAAAACCCAGTTACTGCACTAATATTTACCATATGGCCCATATGTTTTCAAATGGCAGAAGTGCAATTCCTTTCCCACAGCCCATTCGCAAGTAGACCTGACAACCCAGACCCACAAAAATCAAAGAGTATAATCCACTATAAATTCTGCTATGCTATATGGAATGAATATCTGTCAGACCTTTTTACTTAAACCTCTCTTCCTTTAGGAGAGGAGCATCTGGCCCTAAACTACATATTTAATTGAAAAATCCTTTAATAATAACATTAATTTTCATCATTTCATATCCTCTTGGTCCGTGACAACTAAACACGCTAAGCATCTGCAAGTTTGAGCCAAGTCTCAAGGGAAAAAAATGGAGTGAGAGGGTGGGGGAAAGAGAAAAGCTGAGGATGAAAGGTCAATGGGCATTGGTTGCAAAGGATTTGAATTAAGATAAAAAAAGAGGTGTTGGAAGCATTGTGTGAGGAAAGAGATTTTTTCTTTAATTGATGACGTTTTCAAGCAGAACAGTCCATTTGAAGCTCATCAAATGCACCATTTCGAAAAATAGCCAGGCTTCCAGAGCCAAGAATTCTGATCCTTTGAGAGTTCAGACCTAGTTTTCAATTGCTTCTGTTTTACCGACTTTATTTATGTGATTGTATTTAACCCTCTTTTGCCTGTTTATCTTTTCATGTTGTCTGTTCATTTTTATCATGTTTTTAAAAAGCAGAAGGGGAGGAGAGAGGGAGGAGGAGGAAGATGAGGAGAAAACAGAGTAGAAGAAAAAAGGGAGGGGGAGAAAAGAGAAAAAAAGGAAAGGAGAGAGAAGGAGAAAGGAGAGAGCGAGAGAGAGACAGAGACAGAGAGAGATAGAGAGACAGAGAGAGAGAGAGAGACAGAGAGAGAGAGAGAGAGAGAGAGAGAGAGAGAGAGAGAGAGAGAGAGAGAGAGAGAGAGAGAGAGAGAGATGGGGCGGGAGAGAGAGAGACAGAGGCAGAGAGAGAGACAGAGATAGAGAGACTCAGAGACAGAGAGAGAGAGACTCAGACAGTGAGATTACCTCAGGTTAGTTGAAGTCTCTGGTTTGAACACCCATCCAGAGGGCTAAACCTTGCCCTGCAAGCCAGATCTGGGTACACCTCCCCACCAGTTTCATGGGCAGAAACAAAGACCTTGACTTTGGCTTGGCTGAGTTCCTGAGGCTCTGGGTATCCCAGAGTGCTATGCTAATGAGCTGTATTGGCAGCGCTACACCTGGCTCCCCAGGAGGATGGAGAGATAAACCAGCCGCATGAAAAGAATGAGGAAGGGAAAGGAAATGGTGGGCTTGCAGAAAAGCCTAGGATATACCTCCTCTGGAGTCTGTGAAAGGGAAGAAAAAGCCACTCCTTTGTTGGACCCTAGAAGAGTCCTACTTGTGTCTCAGGAACTTTGTAGAGATAAAAGGCCAGACTCCTCTTTTGAACCCCCTCCCCACTTAGTTTGTTCACGGAATACAATGTAACACTTTTGTTTGCGAGCCGCACACACCCTGGGGTGTGGATTCCTCGGCTGTTGCCATGACTGGCCCGTCACACAGAGTTACCACTTCGGCACTTTCCCCACCCCTCCCTACTTTCCTTCTTTCAAAGTGACCTAAATCTTCACTTCCATATTTCAAGCGAGAGATAACCCTGTTTCCCTTGGCTGGGACATCGGAACTCTCATTTTAAAGTCAGACTCCCTCAGTAGAATACCAAATCTACCCGAGGAACACTGAGAATATTTTCCGTTTGTATTCAGGGCAGTTCGCATTTTCCTGGTTGTTTTACTTAAACCCAGTGGAAATGTGCTATTTAGCACAGGCAGCAGTGCATAGCAATAACTGTTTACAGCAGCAAAATGGGAGCAGAGGAAAGAGGCCTCGAATGACAAAGGGGTGGGGGGGGGAGAGAGACAGAGACAGAGAGAGGCAGAGAGACAGAGACAAAGAGAGAGAGACACAGAGAGGAGAGACAGAGAGAGGAGAGAGAGACAGAGACAGAGAGAGGGGAGAGAGAGACAGAGACAGAGAGAGAGAGAGAGAGAGACAGAGAGAGACAGAGAGACAGAGAGAGACAGAGAGAGAGAGGGGAGAGAGAGAGACAGAGAGACAGAGAGAGACAGAGAGGAGAGTCAGAGAGGAGAGAGACAGAGAGAGAGGCAGAGAGACAGAGACAGAGAGACACAGAGAGGAGACAGAGACAGAGACAGAGAAAGTGGGAGGGAGATGGAGAGAGAAGGCTAATCTACAATTGCATTTAACACATTTGGAGGCAACTTCTTATCACTTATTTTACTGTAAAAATTAGCAAATCTCCTGTTTTTAGATTTGGGCAGATAGTATAACGTTTGTTCAGGGGGTCTGGCTTATCTACAATTTTTTTTCCCTTATAATCAAGTTATATCCAAGAGAATTCTGGAGCCCCCTCATAAGTGCTCAGGAAGAAGGAATTGTTATATTTGCAGCATGAGCATTTACATCTCTGAAATCGCTCCAAATTGAGCCTTGATTTATTGTTTTATTGATTGTCTGGACTTCAAAAAGTGGTAGAGAAAAATGTTAATAATGAGAACCAAACTTCAAAGTGTATTATTTTTTAATATTTTTTTTCAGGCAGCTGGTTATTAAACCTTTACCAGCACACCTCCAATTACATCACTTAGCTCTCCCACTTATTTCCAGGTGGTCAGTTAGAATTAAGTCATCCAAGTTAGAGTGAATGAATGTTCAGATTCTGGCTGAATCCAGTTACTATCCAGTAACTTCTTTACTACTAACTTGAGTCATGGGGCCTTATTTTCTTATTAGCATAATGAAGGTGTTGGATCAGATGACCTTTGAAGTCCCATACAGCTCGAAATCTTGTGAATGATTGTGATGCAATATGACTACAGATATCAGAAACTTTTCAGTCCTGAGTGGATCCCGTGCTCCTGCAAATGCTGATGAGGTTTTGCTACAGGAAACAACGGCAAAAATACTGTATAAGCCCAGAATATAACGTGCTTTCCCAATACACATCCACTCTGATATCCTTAAAGCCCACCTAAACTATCACTGCAGCCATGAAGACTTTCCTGAATTCCCAATGTCTCTCTCTACTCCCTTCTCTATTTTCTCAGCTCTCATATAATGAGGCAACTAGGTGGCTCAATGGATAGAGTTCTGGGTCTGGACTCAGGAAAACCTGAGTTCAAATCTGGTCTCAGAAACTTTCTAGCTGTGTAACACTGAGCAAGCCACTTAACCCTGTTTGCCTCAGTTTTCTCACAAAATGTTCTGGAGAAGGAAATGGCAAACCACTCCAGTATCTTTGCCAAGAAAATCTCAAATGGTGTCACAAAGAGTGAACAACATTTTATATTGGAATTGTTGAATATTTTATATTGGAATTATTGTAAGCTTCAGGAGAATGGTAACCATGTCTTACGTTATCTTTCCCAGTTCCTAGAATAGCACTCTACAGAGAAGGTGATAAATTTGTTTGATTTGGTGGTCCAAAGGTATAAGGGGAGGAGAGGGGAGGTGAGGAGACAGGGAACACTTTATTCCAGATCATGATATTTTATGATTTAGAATTAGAAGCGTGTCTAATTCATCTCCATCATTTTTCAGATGAGGAATCTAAGGTCCAACTATGTGAAATGACTTAGCTCCAGCCACACATAAATACCAGAGCCAGATCTGAATCTTAGTTTTCTGACTCCAGATATCTATGCTCTTTACAATATCTTATGCTTTTCTATAGATAGAAGACTTAATTTTTTCTCAATTATTTATTCCCTGTGACTTTGCATGTTGCTTCAACTGTGTGGGACTCAATTTCCTGATCTATGAGGGTACTATACTAGTTGAAATCTAAGATTTCCTGTTAAAAGTGTTTACGAACTAAGTTAATGGCAAAAGAAACACAACCATTAAACAGGAAGACTTCAGAGAGGTCTGGAAGAACTTATATGAACTGATGCTGAGTGAAAGGCGCAGAACCAGGAGAACTTTGTACATAGCAGCAACCACAGTGTGCAAGGAATTTTTCTCATGGACTTAGCCCTTTACAGCAATGCAAGGACCTAAACAATTCCCAATGGACTCTTGAAGCAAAATGCCTTTCACATCCAGAGAAAGAACTATGGAATTGGTTTGCAGAATGAAGCAGATTATTTTCTCTTGTGTTTTGTTTTGCTTTGATGTTTCTCATGGTTTCTCCCATTCATTTTAATTCTTTCATGCACCTATAGCAAGGACTTCCTCCTTCCTCAGTTTCACTAAGGTGAAAATGTATTTAGTAAAAATGTATGTGTAGAACCCACATAAGATTGCACACCGTCTCGGAGAAGGAGGAGAAAGGAAGGGAAGAGAGGGGGAATGAATGTAAGATTTATGGAAGTGATTGTAGAAAACCGAAAACAAATAAATTAATAAAAAAAAGATTGAAAAAATATACAACTATTAGAAAATCTGAAGTTTCCACCTACCTCACTGGTTTTGTCTTAATGGAGATAATACATGTAAAGTATTTTTAAATACTTATGCATTATTAAAAACATCAGTATAATACATGTAAATATGATTTTCTTAGATCAACAGAGTTCCTAAAAATAATCTTGAATGAGTGGTCTCGGAAGATGATAAGAATAAATGAAACGTTTATCCACATATATTTATAAATGTGTCTATACACTGTTACAAATATATACAAAGCATAATAGAAATATTCTGAACATTTATAAAATCTCTTTATTACTCTATTCTCTTTGCCTCTTTTACCCATTCTGTGTTCAATTCAAGTACCATTACAATAAATTATAAACACCCTTCCATTTTTTTCTCATACTCTTTCCATCTTGCCTGAGGCTTCCTTGACTATTTCAGTTGTGATGGTTCAGTACAGACATGTGTGCAGCTTTCCTTTTACTATAAGTGTTCCAAGAGCTCAAACCATAATTAATCCATGCTGAAATAGGAAAATCGATCTCTGGGCTTGCCATTGACCATCATTCTCTGTACCTCAAATGACTGATTGAAGAAATGATTTTTTAAAAATGGAAGATGAGGCACTGCTCTAAATGCATTAACTTCTGAAGGGAGACCAGGATGGGACTGGCAATGACAGTGTTCTGAGTGACTCCTTCAGGGAAAGTGATGGATGAGATGGTGATGATAGTGGCAAACACTATCTCACTTTGACTGTTTCCACAGCCTTTTCTTATACCCAGCTCTTAATTTTTTTCATTCTAAAACTCCATAGACACTTTTTGACTCTTCTAGCTCATGAGAAACAAGATGGTCTAGTACAAACAATGCAAATTTCTGAGTTTGAAGACTTTGGTTTGAATTCTGGCTCTGCTACTTCCCTATGTGACCAGGAGCAAGTTACAAGGTCTCATGACCTGGCTTGAAATGAGGGGATTACATGATATCTAAGGACTTTTTCACACTTAGTTATTATGAACTCCATTAGCTTTTTATAGTTCACCAGTCATCAGATTAGGTCATTTCAACCACCAAATATATTTTATATCCATTCTTCCTTTGCATTTGCACTGTCATCACTGTAATCCAAACTCTTATCCCCTCATACTTTGACTATTACAATTGCATCCTAACTGGTTTCCTTTTCTCCAGTCTCTCCTTCTCCGGTCGATCTTGTATAGTGCCTTAAAATTAAATTTCTGAAAACACAGCTTTCATCATTTTACTCCATAGATCAAAAGTTTTTCATGGTTCTTAACTGACCTCAAGATAATTATAAGCTATTCAAACTGGTTTTCAATACAGTACCATAAACAGAATTTTTTTTTGTGCCCAGGGCAATCAGAATGAAATACTCTCAGTTGAGGAGGTAGTTTAAATGAGGAAGGAATGAGGAGAGGATGAAAGAGACCTGGGATACTGGGATTGAAGGAACAGATGGGAATGTAGGCATATAAATAGATATAGATACATATGTATATGTATGTATGCATGTATGTATACATATATGTGTGTAGGTATATATGTGTATGTAGGTGTGTATACACACACATATATATGTATGTATATGCATATTTGTGTGTGCACTTTTTTTGGAATTATGAGATCTGAAAGTTTTCACAGGCCTTTGGTATCCTCATCTCTTCCAGAAAGCATGAGAATAGATCGCTCAGCCTTCACAAATTTGTTTTACCTATAGCAAGGACTTCATCCTTCCTCAATAAAAACTTATTCTGTATAAACCTGATCTAGTCCCATCTTTGTTTTCTTTAGTGTCATTTCCATTTCCTCGTGAACCACATGTAGAAGTTTCTAAAAATGGAAATTCCACTGTTTGTGATGGAGGAAATATTTTATTTTTTAATAAAAATCTTTTTAGAAGCTTTGTAATTTTTTCTGTTGTCTTTTCAATTTCATTCTTAAATTTCCTTCAGAATAATTTTGCTTAAATGAGATTTTTAATATACTTTCTTTAAACTCATTTCTCCTCCACCATTTCTTGCTTTCTTTTAAGGTTATAAAGGTCATAATCTTCTTCTGCAATATCTTCTATCTTCTGCAATATTTTACATATATATTCCAAGCTACTGTTTTCTTTGACTGCTATCTAGAGGATAGCAGTTTGGTGCATCTAGAGGAGAAACTCTGAATGATTTGGTGGGTTCCCCAATCCACTTCGATTTACAGAGTATGGACCCAGGATGGGGAACCTGCATCCTCAAGGCCACATATGACCCTCAAGGTGCTCAAGTATGGCCCTTTGACTGAATCCAAACTTCACAGAACAAATTACCTTAATAAAAGGATTTGTTCTATAAAACTTGGACTCAGTCTAAAGAACATGCCCAAGGACGTAGAAGACCACATGTGGCATTGAAGTTGAAGGTATGAATTTTTATTAGACTTGGAGCAAGCACAGAGATCGATTTTCCTATTTCAGCATGGATTAATTATGGCTCAAGCTCTTGGAACACTTGTAGTAAAAGGAAAGCTGCACACATGTCTGTACTGAACCATCACAACCGAAACAGTCAAGGAAGCCTCAGAGATATTCTAAGTGGAGAGTAAGGACACAGAAGCAGGAAAATAAGAAACACTTTTTTAAGATACGCAACTAGCTCAGCTTATGTGATTTGTAGGTGACATTCAGGAAAGGAAGTAGTTTCCAATAAGACTGAAAAGGTGGGTTGGGGTATAGAAATGTAAAGCTTATAACAACTTTGTATGTTATTCAGTAGGAAGTGACCATTAAAGCATTTAAGCTAGGAAACTAAATGTTCAAAGGTTGAACGACAAACATTGTCACATAGGACGGATTTGGAGGATGTCATATAGAATGGAAAGACTGGTACTGAGAAGATTAACTAAGAGATTACAATAACAGTCCATTGAAGGAATAAATTTCTGAATTAACATGGCTGCAAGTGGTATGAATCCTATTCTTCCCTCCTACTAAAAGAGTTAACAATCAGGCATAAAAACATCTATAAAGGAAATGTCTACAAAGCCATGGAAATGGAGAGTAGAGCAGTGGGTAAAGCACAGAACATTGCCCCTGTCAGCTGTTTACACAGCTTAATTAAATTCCTTAAGTCCTCATATTATGTGTAAATTAATAACAAGTTATGTCCCCTGTCCCCACCTATACTAAGAAGCATATAAATTTAGCCTAGTTATAGTCACACCCAGTGGCTACACCCTCTAGAAATGTTTCATATGGATGAACTTAGGTGGCTCCAAGGCACTATCTGAGATCACCCTATGTGTGCACCTCAGATAAGCCTCCAACCCCTACCCTTACACATATCTCCACCCTTCTAAAAACTGTATTAAAATCCATGGTTTTGTCCAACGGTCAGCCAGCCTTAGCCAGAGCAGACCAGAAGAGACTGATTCTCCTTACAAAGATGGAGGGGCACACTCAATTCTGCCCAAGAGGAACCACAGTCTGGCTTTGAGAGACCTTCATGTACCTATGTAAGCAGGGACAGTTCCTAGCAGACAGCTCCCATTGGTCTTGTCCAATACCATCCTTGGTTCTAGGTATTTTTTATCTGCCATTACAATAAACGTGTATTGCACATCACTCCTGACAGGAACTGAGTTATGCATGGCACCTGCATGCTCACGTTTAACAGTGGAAAAAAGCAGGAGGGAAGGAGGGGAAGATATAAGCAATATTATAGGTGAGAATCAGGTCTTATTAGAATTCCTCATTTCGTTTTGTTTTTAACAGAGTACCTAAACGTGTAGATTAAGGGAATGCTATAGACAAGGTTGTATTTAGATTTCAGTAAAGCATTTGATGAAATATGTTTTGCTATCCTAAGGGACATGATGGAGACATGCAAACCAGGGTAAAGATAAATAGTTTAAGTTAGTTGGATTCTATAGTTGCAAAAGGCCCCCAAAAGAGCCAATAATGTCTCTCAATACAATCCTTAATCAAAGTCTGTAGCGAAATGTTTGAGGACTCTTCGACTAATCATGTTCTACATTTTTATCAATGATTTTGGAGAACCTATAGAAGACATACTTATAAACTTACAGGTGGCACAAAGATGGGAAGGATTGTTAATAGGGTAGATGTCAGAATCCAAAAATGTCCTGACAATCCAAAGTAATTGGCTAAATTGAAGAAGATGAAAACTGAATAGGGATAAATGAAAAGTTCAAAGCCGTTTCAAAATATCAACCACACTCAGGAGGGGGAGAGTATGACTATACAACAATTTCTGTGAATAAGAAATGGGAATTTTAATGGACTGTTTGAAGAGCAGGATATATCCATTCTTCAATGGATCTGTGATCTCATTGTAGTATACACATAAGATGTGTAAGTCATTACTTCTAACCTTGTGAGAGCCTTTGTTCCTCCATAAATCTCCCATTGAGGATCCTCCAAAAAAATCTAGGGACAGACCTCCTTTTGACATTTTTTATACATCTTTTGATATTTCCAGAGTAACAGTGGAGTACACAGCTTGTCCTTACCACTTCTATATGACCCATTGAACTCCTTTTACAGTTATTTTCTTTGATATCTTTTATACTATTTTTCTTATACAGTTTCAATGGTGACATACTGAGGGCTGTTCAAGTCCACTATGCCTCCCCAATGCCCTTTAGATGACTTACAACTTTAATTCTTTGGAGACTGGTATTCCATGATTTAGGGCAGCTAGATGGTGCAGCATATAGAGTGCTGAGCCTGGAGTCAGGAAGATTCATCTTCCTGAGTTCAAATCTAGCTTTAGACGCTTACTAGCTATATGACCCTGGGCATGCCACTAACCCTATTTATCTCAGTTTCCCCATTTGTCAAATGAGTGGGAGAAAAATGGCAAACTACAACAGCATCTTTGTCAAGAAAACCCCAAATGGGGTCACAAAGAGTTGGAAATGACCAAAACATGACTGAACTACAAAAACTCCATGATTCAAAGCCATAGAGCATCATGAGAAGAACCTTGGAGATAAAAACACAAGTGGTTTTTTTTAAGGGAAAAGGTTGGGGCACCTTGAAAACAATTTTTCTTTATTAAAAAGGACATGTAAGAAAGGTGATAATTCCACCGCACTTTGTTTTTTTCAAACCACATCTAGAACATGGAGATCAGTTTTGACCACTACATAATAAAATAAAGGGTAGAAAAAACTGAAAAGTATTTGGAATAGGATGTCTAGCTTGACTGGAGATCATGGCATATAGCACCCTACAGGTCATTATCTTCCTCTTGTATATAAGGAAGCTGAGTCCCAAAAGAACACATAGTTACATATCTTGGAAATGTCAGAGGTGCAAACCTAGACTTCCCATTTCCAGCTCTATCTCTATGCTATTCTGCCTTCCTATTTAAGCTGAGGAAAGGAAAATATGAGGGTTATCTGATTGTAGGCTTCAAGAATTTTAAGATCATGGGGATGGGAGGGAGAAAGGGAGTGGTATTAGGCTTACTCTCCTTAATTCAAAATGTGTGTGGAGATAGGTAACATGTTAGGAAATAGGTCACATGCTTCATCTTAATTTCTCCAAAGACATGGTGGGTCGTTGAATTGATAAAGAATTCCTAAATTTTCTAAAATTGGCTTCCTTTACAATTTTTCTATTCTTTCTTAAATTGTTCTCCTGGTATCAGTTCATACTGCTGAGAATTTTCTGAAATCATCTCTTTCATACTACAATTCAGCCATTTGCCAATTATCTATTAGGCATCACCTTAGACTCCAATTTTTGTTTTAATTTTTTAGGGTTTTTCTTTTCCCTACTTTAGGAATAGAAAATGTGTTTTTCTTGCAACTTTTCTCTCCCTGGTATTATTTTCCCTCTTAAAACCACCTCCCTTCTTATCATCACTTGTTTCCCCATTAAGTTTGTTCTATTTTACACCAATCTGTGTGCATGTGTGTAAGAGCGTGTAGAGTGTGGGTATGTTTCAACCCTACTTTGTCTATTTGAGGTAAGAGGTTCATCTAGTGTCTATTCAGCCCTCTCTCCATGCTTGTATTCTTGTTTTTAGCAATCCAAATTGAGAAAGAGCAAATTTTACCCTCCCCTACTTCATTTCTATACTAATACAGTCCTTGTACCCTCCTTTCTCTTTCTCCTCTACAGATTCTCAGTGTAGAACCAATACAATGTCAAGACCTTTATTTTTTTTCTTACTTAAGTTGCTTAAGACCCCACAAAAACATTAAGGTATTGAAAGGACACTTGTCTCCTCTCTATTAGAACATTAGTGCTATATCATTATAGATTCTTCTAATTGCTCAAATATATTCATCTTTCTAGGCTTCTCTGGACTCTTGCATTTGTATTACAAAGTTCCTACTCACCTCTGTTCTTTTCATTAAAAATGTCTGAAAATTCTCTATAGCATAAAAAAAAATCTATATTTTTCTATGTTCACATTATCGATGTAGGCTATTCTTAGTTGTATGCCTTTATTTCTTGTCTTTTAGAGTATCATATTCCAAGACCTTCCCTTTTTTACAGCAGAAGCTGCCAGATCTTTTGTGGTCGCTTACTACCTGAACTGCTTCTATCTGAATGCTTGCTGGTGTGGGGGTATAGATTTTGACTATGGAATTCCTGTGATTTTTCCTTTTAAGATTTCTTTTGAAAGGTGATCAGCGGATTCTTTCTGTCTGGTCTTTGCCCTCACAATTCTAAAAGAACTGTATGATTTTCACTTATAATTTCTTGAAAAATACTATCCAGGTTTTCTCTTTTTTTATCATGATATGCAGTATAATGATTCTTAAATTATTTCTTCTTGACCTATTTTCCAAATTAGTTTTTTAATAGAATCAAATATTTTATATTTTCTTGTATTTTTGAGTCTTTTGGTTTTATTTTAATAATTCTTGATGACTTCCAAAGTTACTGATTTTTTTTATTTGAGTTATTCTAGTTTTTAGGGAGCCCATTAATTGGGTAAAGTTTCTTTTCTAATCTATTTAATTTTCCTTTCAATTATTTCTTCAAAAGCTCATGATTCGCTTTTAAACTTATTTTATCTCTTCTAGGTATTCAGATATTTCTTTTAGAAAGTCCTTTTTGTTTGTCTGAGTATCTGCTTAAAGTTGTTATGGAGTTTCTATTTCTTTGAGGGGAGATAATGATAATACCACTAATTTTTATGCTAGTAGATATTTGCTTTGTATTTACTCCTTTTTCCTGCTTTAGCTTTTCCCCAATTAGGGCCAGGCTCCATCTCCTGCTACTCTTTTGATTAATTCATTCTACATTTGCTTAACGTGGTTGGAACTGCTTAGTCCTGCCCTGGATTACCTGCACAAAGCTTTTCCTTCCCCTGATTCACATAAGTGCAGAGTCCTGTCATTTTCAGGACCTTTTCTGGAATCTCAAGACCAATTGTTTGAAACCTTTATGCTGATAGACCTGGGAAGTCCATGCTTGAGTCCTATGGTACAGTGCTGGTCATTGAAGTACCATTCCCCAGCACTTCTAAGGTCTCATGTTGGAGCTTTCTGGGGGAGGAGCTCTTCTCTCCTGCTATCTTCTAACACAGAGCCTTGCAGGCTGCATGTTTCTAAGTTATACGGTTAGGGTACCTTACTCTGACACTGGCTTTGCTAGCACTCTTATTTCCTACTGCCCTTACGCTACTAGCCCATCACTTGTACAGTTCTAGGGTAGAAGAAGTTACTTACTGTAGCTGCTCATTGGAATTCTTCATCATTATTTAGTCTAAAGTGAACTTTAGGTTTTCCTTGCATAGGTATATAGGTATAAGAAGCTGCTATCTGTCCCTTTAACTTTCCTTTAATCTTTTCATGGACTGGCTTTTGTCCATTTCACTGCTCTCTTGGTAGCAAAGAGATGAGTAGGTGAGTAGAAAGAAATTGAAATGTATTGAAACTCATCAACTTGGATATGTTAATGGTTCTGATTTATTTTAAAGTGTAGGGATTTTGGTTGGTTGAAGTGATGTTTTAGGATTGTCTCTATATTCTTAATTGGTCATATAGTCCTTCCATATCTTCATGGGCAGCTAAGAATTATTTAAGAGAGAAGAAGTCTTATTATAATAATGGCTTGGAGAGCAGGTCAAATAATCAAGATAAATTGAATTCAAGTCTCCCCTTTGAAACATGTTGGCAGTGTGAGTCTCAGTGAGTCACTTAACTTTTCAATGTCTCTAGCAATTCAATAAGATGCTAAGTTGTGGAAAAGATATTGATCTGCATTGGTAGGGAAAATTTCATCACTTGGGAGTTTTGAACAATGTTGAAACCACAAATACAGACCAAAAAGCTAAGAGCTGATCATCTTTAAAAAGTTCCGCTGACACAATTTAGAAATTTTTAAACTTTTTTAATAAATTTCTATTTGTTACAAAATGTTTTTTTCCTACCTCGTTAAACTGACTTATTTGTCTCAATTTTCCTACTGAAAGATTTTGAAATTTAAGACGCCAGTTTTAAACTCTAGCTTTCCCAAAGTAATCAGTATACTGATTTAAATATATTTCATGTAAAGGTCAAATCTGAAATAAAACCTAAGAAATTTCCTTTTTCAGTGTCATATTGGCACACTCCATAAATAGAGATCGAGACAAAGGTCTTTAGAAAGTTAAAAACGTGAATGACATAAAAAAGAGTAATTTAATATCATGTTAACTCATTCTATATGATACAAGGTAATGCTGCATCATGACAAAGACACGGTGCAAAGTATTCCCATATGATTTTAGAACCATTAATATGAGAATTCCATATTTCATAACATCAACAAACCAGATGAACCTCATCCACTTAAAGTAGAGAACAGTAAAAAGAACAAATGTCTTGTGAAGAGTGGAAATGAGAACAATGTGTCTGAGGTTAAACAGTGGAAATAAGTTGCGGATGTTGTGCATGAAATAATTATTTCTGCAGCGCCATTGCTGCATTTAGTTTATAAGCATGTCAGAGCGTACAATCCAGGCATATTTCACAGAGTGAAATGCCAATCTACATGACGTACATGGGGAAAGCCAGTGAATGTAAAGCAAAGCTCTATAAAAGGATCATTCAAAATGAGACTTTGAAAAAAAAATTTTTTTGATCAGGCTACATCTACATAAGATGTGCCCATAATTCATTTAGTCAAACTATAAGCCATTTATGAATCAAATATTTTTAGAAGCTTTTTGGTAATCTAGAGGATTCTGTGATACGTTAAAATGGATAGAGGAAAGAAAATAAAATAGAACAACTCTTGTGAAACTTTTTCCAACGCTCTCACAATGAGTATGAAATATATTTTTCCCTTATGAATAATTTCATATTTTCTGGATTTTTATAGTTTTTTTAAACCATCCCTGAGCTTTCATGGATATAAGTATCTCCCAGTAAGGAACTTCCTCTATCAAAGGAAATGAAGTGCCTTCTCTGCAGTGTATAGTCTTTGATAAATGACTGGGTACATTGGGAGATTAAATGATTTGCCTAGTGTTAAGCAATGAGCATATGGCAGAGACAAGACATCAATACATTCAGGACTTCCTGACTCTGAGGAAAACTCTAACCATTGCAGCAAACTGTCTCATTATTATCATCTAGGCTTTCTTAAATGGGTCTTCGTTTCATACATTTGAAGCTAAGGGAGCCCTTAGAAGTCATCTAGTTGAACCTACTCATTTTACAAATGAAGAAACGCACACGAAGGTTAAATAATTTGCCTAATATCAAACAGGCTGTAAGTTACAAAACTAGAATTCAAAGCCAGGTCCTCCAACTCCATATCCATTGAACAAGTACAGGACTTCGGAATATGCTCCACTAGATAAAAAACTTTTTTTTTACTTCCATTTTCTTGTTTCCTAAGAGGTCTGGAATTCTTGGAATGATGGACATCATTCAGATTATCTAAATACCAACATATGTGTATTTATACATTGATATTATGGATATGTTTGTATGTAAATATGTGTGCATATGTGAATAGATTTATATATAACATCTTAGGATTTGAGAGCTAGAAAGGACTTTAAAGATCATTTATTAATTCTATAGATGAGAAAACTGAGGTCTGTTATGTCAGTTGCCTAAGGTTATATAACAAGACCTCCTGACCTTTAGTCTAGAGTTTTTTCTAGCATAGAAAGGGCATTACTATATCAATGTAACTAGTTTTTAACAAAGACATCAGAAATCATATAGAGAAATTAATGTTATCTCTTTTGTGATAATCCCCTTGAGAAATAATGTATTTTTTCCATTCTTTTCACTGTTATTTTAGAAACACCTTCAAAACTAGTGGTATTTTCTCTTAAATATTCTCAGGGATTGAGAACAGGTTATCATTTCATTCTTTGTATTTGTATCTCTTGGAGTCCATTGTCTGACCCACAGGAGGTCCTTAAGAAATATTTTATTGATTTGGTTTTATTTCTGGAAACAGTTCAAAGTCATTTGGAACTAAGATTGGTGAAAAAGTGGATATCAAACTGAATCATTGCGGTCAGTCTGTGTTTCAAAACGTTGTGTAGCTATAAAGTAGTGCAACTAATTTCCTGGCAACATGGTTTGTAAATTAGCTTGGAAGAAAGTTCTCTGCCCTCTCCCCTCAAAAAAGAGTTCTAAAACTGTTCTGATCAATAGTGAAAAGAGAACTAGAATTTTAGTTAGAAAACCTTTGTCAGAATTCTAGCTATGCCACTTAGTTACTGTGTGATTTTGGCTTCATCACATTACTTTTGAGGTCGCAGTTTCTTCATCTATAAAACAAAAGGGTTTGAAGAGATCACAGCTAAGGTGTTGTTGGCAGTTCTAATATTATTTGTTAGATGGAAACATTGTCTGAGCAAGTGGAAAATTTCTCAAGGTAAATACTTTAAATGATAACTTTCATTGTTGGATGGATGAGCTTTTTGGTTTTGAAAAAATCAGTGCCCTTACTTCATGGTTACACTTCATATATACATACACACACACACACACATGTATAAAACACAGAGAACATTTAGGGAATACATGTCAACTCTTCTATTATTTTTTTTTTGACCCACATAAAGGAAGTTACACAGACTCATTTGAACAGCTAAACAGTTTTCCAACATCTTGAAAGATTAAAACAAGGTATAATCTTGGACAATATAACAATTCTTTATAAGAAAAGATATATTAGAAACATTTTTCTTACTGCGTCCCATAAACTCAAAATTTATCACCAGAACTGGAAATGTTTTCTGAATCTCTAGCTCAATAAATCCAAGTACAAACGTGAATTTCTCCAGTCAATAGTATTTACAAAGGATTTTTACAATCAGTTGTTTGTTAAGCTACCTACCATATTGAGGCTGATGAAGTGAACCTCCTGCTGTGCATTAGGTTGACCTATTCCCTTATGATTACTAGCACTGTATCCAACAGGCTATTCTCTGTAGGTCCTCGCCTCTTCTCTCTAATACACCATTAGAGTCCCAGTGGCTGCAGTATTTCTTTTAGCTGACTTCCTCCCTTTCCTCCATTGGTATTTCAATTGCTCAGGCTAGAACACCTACAAGTGGAAGACAGAGAACTATAGATAAAGGCAACTGATAGGGGCCTAAGGTACTAAAGACATTGGAATAGAAGTAAAAAAAAAAATTTCCTTTTCCTTCCATGAATATAAGTGAGTCCAAAAATTATGTAAATATCTTTGCTTTTCATTTCAGTCCCTATTATAGGAAGAAGAAAACTCCTAAGACCTCAAAAGGCCATAACCATTTCAGATTCTGACTTATGATGCTTTCCTCTGGCCTTCCTTGCAGGTTTCTTTTGTCTCCCTTTTCAACTTCCTTCTCATTTCTTGGTCTCCCTTGTTTTATCTTGCTGGCATCAAAAGCATTTTTACCAACTAATATTTTGCGTATAGTAGCATCATTACCACTCACCCTCTGACACAAGTAGGGGACTGCTGCTATTTATATATTAATTACCATATCAATTAAAAAACAGAAAATTACACTTACAAATTTGAAAGATGCCCTTGATATGCCATTTCTAATATTAATTCCTCAGTATATGTTTTCCACACACAGTGATATCTGAAATGAAGGCAAAAGGAACTCTCTCAATATTGTTCTGAGATGAAAACATAACTCTTAATTTAAAAGGGACTAAGTACACAACTAGAAAGAAAAGTGAAAAGATGGTATACGGCAAACAACGTACTATGTCACCATCCAAGAAAAACAGTATGAAGAAATTCTAGAATTTTAGTAGCTACTTTCTACTTCTTTGAACCTCAAAACTCAAGGTTTAAAGCAAGCTATTACACTATAAAATAGTCTTTTTTGATTATTCTGTTACTAAAGCAAAATTATATCAATGAACTTTATGTGATCAATAAATCCACCTTCCTCTTTTTCCTTCTCAAGGCCTGAACCTTCACAAAAATAACAGTCTCACTCATTGAGTACTGTACTACTGAATCATTTGTTCTGTCCTTATAAGCCAAATCTGGTCCTCCTTTTAATCAGTAATTAGTATTTTTAAAAGATATCTATAGACCAAAAACAGGTGGTTACTGATGGTAAGAATTAATTACCTTCAGAAATCAAAAAACAAATTTAATTTCCTCAAGGGGATAGCATTATGTGAGCTAAAATTATAACACAACAGAAGCTGTCAAATCACAGAAAAGCTACATGATGCTGTTGAAATAACATTGACTTTGAAGTTTATAAATGAAGGTCCATCTTTGTCCCTTACCTTTGTGACCTTGGACAAGTAACTTAGTTTGTTTGGGCTTCAGTCCTATCATCTGCAAAATGAGCACATGAGTCTAGATGATGTCTGTGATCCTTTCCAACTTTAAATCTGAGATACTAAATTTTAAAGTCAACAAGCATTTATTTAAGCTCTTTTAACGTGTCAGGTCCTGTGCTAAGTATTGGGGTTCCAAAGAAAGGCAAAAAGCAATCATAGCTTCCAGGGAGTTCATAGAATTATGGGAAAGATAACATGTAAACAACTATATATAAACAAGCTCTGCACAGGATAAATTGGAGATAATCAACAGAGGATAGTCGGAAAACATCTCTGAAATGCCAAACCAGAAAGAATTGGTGAAATAACCAATCCTATTTTTATTTCCTCAAAATTTGAAATGTCATGAAACTTGGTTTTTTTTATCATAAAAAAATTTCTCTGAGTAAGTTCAATGGTCTGTTGAATGTAATATGATTTTCATGACAAAGGATTTTAAAATACTATTTTTTTTTCATATTTTTCATGAAGGCTTGAGAAGGCAGGAAAGGAAGTAGGGAAGACAGAATTATGGAAGTAAGAAAGGAGCAGGCATGAAGGTGAAAAAAATAGGCCTGGCTTTAAGTATAGGTGGCAAAGATGTAATTCAAGGGAAAAACATTTCCTATACCAATTTGACACAGTGCAGTAAAACCAGTTCCACTTTTGAAAATAGGACTTTGGGTTAAGATACTATCTTCAGAAGGCCATTGGTAAAAAGCTTATGCTAGTTGTAGGAAATGGTTGGCCTTTAGGATCTAGTCTTCTATTAACATAACAGCATGAATTTTCTATCAGGTACCTTGGAAATCAGATTCTGATTGCCCAGTTTAATCAGAAAGAAAAATCTGGAAATTATATGAACAGCAGAAGAACATATTTGCTTTTCTCTACCTCTTCTTTCAGAAACTGCAGAAATCTCCAAGGCAGGTTTGTCCCCACAGAGAAGTGTGCCTAGTTCCAAGGGCACAGCATCAATCAGTAGACATTTAGATACAGTATACTCATTTTCCAGTAAGTAAGGCACCCTCCCACAAGGGCCTTTGTTTGTTAAGTAAACATTCTAAGACAAAGGAGCATCTTATCTTGGGAAAGGGTCCTGAGAGAGTGTAGGCATGCCTTTATCTGGCATTCTGTATTGCTTCCAAATATTTCAAGGGTGGAGAAGTAGATTTAACAAGCAACAACATTTGAATAAGAATCCATCCTCTAATAAATTAAACTAGCTGTCACCAAGGAAAGCTGAGAGCCCTAAGGGAAAGAAAATGGGAAGTAAGTAAAGTAAGGCTCCTGGAAACTTTGACTGATGACACATTGGACCAGGGAAGGAAGCGGGTAAAATGGGAAGGGTCCTAGCCATCAGAATACCAACGGCACACTCAAAATAGCTAATAATTTTGCCTAAGGCTAACCCTAGAAATAAACATCTGGTTAAATGCCTGGATTGAAGCTAACTTAAGGGAATCTGTCTTGAGTAGAAGCTCCATTCACAAAAATGGTGATTTCCTTTCTCTAGTGTTCCTTCTATTGTCTCCAGTTCATCCTGTTCTCTTTCTCTCTTCGTTGAACTTAGCGAAGCTCTGAAGCTGGCAGGCAGGGCTGGGCATGCCCAGTAGTGAAGTCAGATTGTGGTTGCAAGTGAGAAATTATAAGCAGAGAAACAGTAATGGGCCACGAAGCCCATTACAAGGAAACAATTGTCTTCTCTTTGCCACAGCTAAACACGGACCCTTCCAAAGCATGTTAACCAAAATGTTTTGCCAGGCCAAACCCATTGTACTCTGACTCCAGTGCCACCCAAAGCCATACTCACAGAGAGAGTACTTGAGTTGGGAAAATTGCTCCTGCCCCCACCCCTTCCCACTTGGCTGCTGTATTAGAGAAGGAAAGAAGAGAGTTGTTGGTTTCATAGATTCACAGCTGGAAGAGGATCTCAGAGGCCATTTGGTTGGACTCTCATTTTACTCACAAGGAAACTGAGGAGCATGGAGGACAAAAATATAGGGGATATGAAAGGCAGGAAAGAAGAGAGGGTTGAAAAAAAGGGGTGATATGTATACATACTCAGAGATGCATGTATGTATCTATGTAGGATGGGTATAGGGAGAGAACGAAGGTCATCATTAAAAAAAAATGCTGACATCTCTCTGTATTTCTGGCCCCCCCCTTTATTCTCTTTCCCCACCATTTCCAACATTTTTTTTTTGCTGATTTCCTTACTCCTAAAAGAGTAGGAGCATAAAAAGCACATTATCTCACTGTCTTATATCTAGATTTATGGTCAGACTTGTCATCTAAGATTCTATATGGCCAGGCCAGTTTTTATGATTTATTTTTTGAAATATTATCTTTCCAAGGAGTAAGTAAAGTATTAGTCTCCTCATCTGTAAAATAAAAAGGTCAGACTAGATGACATCTAAATCTTACATTTGTAAAATTCTAAGATTTTTTTAACCTAATTAACCATATCCAGTTTAATCGTTTTGTGGCTGAACCACAAGCTTTGTGTCTGCTTGCAATCTCTTGAAGTTTGAGAGTTAGGAATGGACAGGGAAGGAGTCATTTTGTACTGCTACTTCTTTTCCTACCAAGATCTTGACTTTGAGAAATCTATACTGGATCATATGCCAAGCTTCAGAGAGGGCAAGTGTTTCTCTCTCCTACACATAGATTTTGCGAGGAGTTCAAACCAGTATTCTCCAGCAGAAAGGGAGATCAGAAAGGAAGGTTTACAATCATAATTTTACCAAAGACCTGGAAAGGACTTTAGAAGTTAGATAGTCCAAGCCCCTCATTTTATAAATAAAGAAATTGAGCAAAGAAGACAAATGACTTTTCAGTTTACCATGTTGCCTTCCTTAGTTACTGTGCCCTTCCCTTCTTTCTTCAACTAAATTTCAAGTAACAGATGCTGCCTAGATCTAATAATGAGAGGGATCACTCATTAGGGACCTCTCACAATCAGATTTTTACTGTGGACATAATATTAAATCTTCTATTTTATTAAAAATATCTCATTACAGAAGAATTGTCTACGCAAGGTCTGCATTGCTGGAATGAGAGAAACTCAGCAAGAATATATGTTTTTGTGAACAAATTTTACTGATCCCATATTTGGATCTTTGCACTTTTCTCACCCTTTCCCTTCTTTAAACTATATCCAAGCCACATAAAAGAAGAGCCCAGACAACTCCCCTAATTTCCTCTAACACCTTCACTACATTAAAACCAGAGACATAAGAATTCCAGAATGCTTTTTTTTCCCCCAGGCACCGCTCCAATCTCACCACTTCATAGTACTTAAGAACTTTGTTTTCCTTGCTAGCTCATCTTTTGAATTTACTCACTTGGAAATGACTAGAAGAAAGTAGATCAGTATGAACTTTTTCATTCCAAGTGATGATGCTTTTCCAGAATCTAATATGTAACTTTCCTCTAGAATTTAGTCAAGGAATTTCCCTTAATTGTGGTCTTTAAAGCCTGTCGAAAAGGTCAGTTGCTTTAGATATTAATATTTTTATTCATTAAACAAACTTTTTTTCAGGTAGAGAATGTACATCTAAAAGCCTAAAAACTTAAGTCAAAAACAGTTCACATCTTCTTAAAAATATTCACATAAAATAAAAATGTGAGGGAACACTTCTGCCATATTGACAGACATTCAGTTATAATGTTATGGCTGAAAAGGAACATAGGAAACATCTAGTCTAACTATCCAACTTTACAGATGAGGAAACAGAGCTACATAAGGGAAGTGATTTGCCCAAGGCCTCTCAGGTATCTTCTATAAACCACAAATTTTATTTAGGTGATTTTGGGGGATTGGGGGAGAGAGGGAATGGATAGAAACTGGAATTTTCTTTTTAGCCCAAATCTATAATTTTCATCAGCGAGACGAGCAGAGAATACGGACATTTGCCCCAATGACACAAAGCTGAAATTCCTATGTTACATATAGTCCTTACCAATTTGCCTGGGGTACTTACTGAGAAATTATAGACCCTCCCATGGTCACACAGTTAGTATATGTCAAAAGCAGGCGTCTGCCAAACCCAGATCTTCCTGACTTTGAGCCTGGCCCTCTATCCACTGAGCCACACAGCTACAACTCAGTAGAATGCAGGGAGGATTGTAAATATATAAGGAAACAGTCAGGAAAACAGACAGGCCACTTTGAGATTAAAATAGGGCAGATAAACTAAAAGCAGAAATTGAATAATCCTGCAAGATCTCAGGAGAATACTCTTGTTTTCAGAACTATGCCAGGAAATACATGCATGATGGGTGGCCTAACTTCATGTCTTTGAAATCTCTAACTTTTCACCTGTTTTGAGGCAAAAAAACAAAGGGGGTTATTAACTTTCAAAAGAAATGGGAGACCCTAGGCAACTCAAACAGTCAACTCTAAATATCTTTTTCTCCATGTTGTGAGACATTTAAATAGTGGTCACCATTGGAGTTCCTCTGTTCAATCCCAAATGGTTGAGTGAAGATCTGAAGGGTTTGAAGAAAAGAAATGAATTGCCTGCTTTCCATTACAAGATGGTCTCACTATTGGCATACATCTGGATTTCTGATTACACTTTCCCCCATCCCCCCACCCCCAGCACCACACACACCAGTGAAGAAAATGCCTGTCTAGCAGGTCAAACCAGCTGAGGACTAGCCAGCTCCAATTACTGACCTGACCTGATTCTAAACTAGAAAAAGAGAGAGGGGAGGGAGAAAAGAAAAAAGAAAAACTTTTTTACTCAGTCTTAGAAACTTATGTGTGGGCATAGAGGACTGTTTTTTTTTTCTTGATTAATTAACATTCCTTATTCAAATTGCCCTTTAGTATGTAGTCTTTAATTATAAACAAAATAATGCCTGACTTCCTCCATAAAGCAACACTCAAAGAGATGGAAGAAAAGAGGCCTAGGCTTTTTTATTTCTGTAGTAAAACACAAACACACACAGATACATACATACGCACATAGCTAGTTATAGAAACAGAAGCTAAGCAATGCCAGGAAACATCTAGTACTTGACTTGTTCTATTTAATGAAAAGAATGGTGTTTTTAAAAGGATGCAGAGCCTACTGATAAACATTTTCAAGCCTTAAGAATACAAACAATAACCTAGAGCCTAGCTCCAATTTCAAATCCAATCACTAGACTGGCTCTATGTTAATAATATTACCTAATCACTATGTATCTGGAATTTTCTAAAATATTTTAGCTCTATCTCAGAAAACCCTACTTTCACTGTCCCATGTATGGGTGAACTTCATAGCATCTCTCAAATTATCTAATTTGCATTACGTAGGTTACATGGAAATAACCTATTAAAGGTACATTCAGTTCTTTTCAGGAGAGTCTGATTTTTCATGACCCCCATTTAGTGTTTTCTTGGCAAAGATACTGGAGTAGTTTGCCATTTCCTTCTCCAACTCATTTTACAGATGGAAAAATTGAGGCAAACAGGGTTAAGTGACTTACTCAGGGTCACACAGCTAGAAATGTTTGAGGCTAGACTTGAACTCAGGAAGACAAGTCTTCCTGACTCTAGACCCAGCATTCTGTCCACTGTGCCACCTAGCTGCCTATGCAAAAAGTATAGATAAACATAATCTTTTTGTAGAAAGAATATAAATCTATCATGGACACTTTCATTTTTTTAGGGTAGTTGCTTTGTTTTGTTTCAACACGTAACAACTCAAATAAAAGTCATATTTCTGTTCAAGAACATATTTAGATTAAATAATACATGCTCCAATCTGTGCCCTTGGCATGTCTTAAGAGTGATATTAGGCAGCTAGGAGTCAGGAAGACTTCCTGACCTTGGAGTCAAGAAGACCTGAGTTCAAATCTGGCCTCAGACCCTTACTAAGCTGTGTGACTCTGGGCAAGTCACTCAACCCTGTTTGCCTCCATTTCCTCATCTGTAAAATGAGCTGGAGAAGGAAATGGCAAACCACTCCAGTATCTTTACCAAGAAAACCCCAAATGGAGTCACAAAGAGTCAGATATGACTGACCAACCAGAAAAAGTTATTACATATAACTAAACATCAACACCATTCAATTTGAAAAGTTAATTTTCTGGACAAAAAGACAAACTTCCAATATGATTCTGCTAATATAATACATTTTTTTTCAAAAATACTATCTTGATATTATATCCCACAATGAAATGCCATGCAATAAAATGTCTTTCATTTGAAATTTATCCTTCAGGCTCATGGAATGAATCATTGATATAGAACCCAGGGATGTGACTAACTCCCTAGAACCTATTGCTAAATTGTGATGCTACAAATCAAGGTTTGATTTCTTTTGTTGATTGTGTAAAGCTAATAACATGATGGATAAAAGGTTAACAATAAAGGTTAAACTTAAAAGTGTGTGCTGTATACATTTTTGGAGAAGTAGTTTTTTTCTTTTTCAGAAAGCCAGTTGTTAAGTATTTACCATTATACTCCTTGGATCACGGTCTCTAAGAAAGCAGTGGCGTATAGTGGAACTCATACTACATTTGGAGACAGAAGAACGTGTTTGAATCCTAAGTATGCCAGTCATTAACTGTATGACCTTGGACAGGTAACTTAATATCTCTGGGTCTCAGTTTCCTTGTTCATACAGTAACAGAGTTGGGCTAAATGACCTTCAAAGACCTCTTTCCAGCTCTGAATCTAAAATCCAATGAGCACATTATTGAACACGGTAAACGATGAGCCCCAAATTACATGCTGAGTTATGACTGAGTCCAATATTTCTTGATCCAGCTCCATATTGTTTCATTTAGAGGATACAACTCATTCCAAGTAAGTGAATACCAAATGCCTGGAAATTTCATAAAAAAGATTAGAACTGCTCAGTAGATACTAGTTTTATAAGCTTTTAGCTAAATCGCACAAACAAGAATACCATATGTACATATTCATTTGACTTCAATCCCAGTTCTCCCCCCTCCCACCCCCACCCCCCTACACCCCTTTCCACACCCTCTTAGGGCTCTGTTTCTATGAGTCTATTTACAAACCCTTTTAAACCTGGAAAGTTCCCTAAGGGAGTAAGGGTGGGGTTGAAAAGACCATCAGATTCAAATAATTTTAATAAAAAGGTCACCAGAAGTATTGTTTTGAATGTTTTAATTAGCCCGGTAAACAGTATAAGGGTTACAAAGTAGCTGATGAAGAATTACAGGGAAATTCTCCTCAGCAGCTGCTCATTCAGCAGACTCTCCTTGGCTGCCATGTTTCTCACACTTGAGGTCAAGATTCATCAGTCTGAACTTCCTTTCTGACAGCATTCCCACAGCAAACCAAACATTTATAATTAAAAGTTTTCAGCCTGCCAAGGCAGGAAGTTACTGCCTGGGCTGTGTTCCTGATTTTCATTCTGTTCACTTGCTAGTTTTAAAACAAAATGCCTTCTATCTTACCACCTGCAGTGTAATTCAGACCTCACCTCTTTGTCCCTCGTTGTCACTCCCACACAAGACAAGTTACACCCACACTTCGTTCAACTAGTTATCTCTCATTATGAACTAGTTCTCTACTCCAACGTTCATTCAAATTAAGTTAGAATTCTGCTTTGTTAAAATTCACAAAGAGTAAAAATGGGTGAGAGGGTAGAAAGAAGAAAAAGCACTCAAATTTCAGTCTTCAGCAGTCACCCAATTCATTGAAAGTAAAACGTATGGCTTCATCTATTTAACATAATATCTACCACTTGGGGTGTACTTAATAAAATGTAAAACACTGCTACTAAAGTAACTATGTCGCCAACAATTGAATACGAACTGGGTTAATATTGCAAGCCTTATCCCAAAAAGCTACCATAAGATGTTTCTCATCTTGAAATGACAATGAAAATTTACTTCTAATGGTTAATCGACAACACATGGCATCGTTGACGGTAATGAACGTATTATTTCTTGAAACTGAAAAAAAAATGTCCTTAGAAATGATTTGCAAATGATGATTCAGTAGTTCTACCTTGAAGATAATCCTAATGGTATAATTCATTATATAGACTAATACCAACATTCAGTTTTCCATTTTTAAAACTTCTTTCTTTCCAGAAGAAAAGAAAATAATGCGATAATCAGAATGTCTGAAATTGGTCTTTTTCTTCTATTAAGCAAAGAAAAAAATCGTCTCAGCTGGAGAGTCACTGTATCATCTTTCAACTGATGGTTTGCTCCTGCGTAATTATAGTAAATCTGACTAACGCAAAAATCTTCAATGATAATGTAACACACTTGAAACATATCCTACAACTGATTATTGGCAGTGACCCTCATTATATTCTTTTATGATCTGCAACATGTTTAAAACATACATTTTTAACTTTAAATGAAACCCACCAATTTTTAAAGCTCTTTCCTCCTCATCCAAACCACACAAACAATTAAACATACATTTCCCTTCAAAAGCCCAGTCTCTCAAAAGGATCCAGCATGCCTTTATCCATGGATTATGATGAGAGCCTAAGAAACATTAGGTTGTTTTTATTCTGAGAGGTCTACCAAGTAATTAAAAGTTTCACAAGTGAAGTATCTATCCATTAGTTTAGGACAAAGTTTTTGCTGCAAGCAAAGACTGAAATTAAATTAAAACCTAAAAGTAATTGGTTTTAAATGTGTATTTATTGAAATTTACCCCCTAGTCTTTATTCTCTATAATTAATGATAACATTCTTTTATGTTCTTTAAAATGGATTAACTAACCAAACAAAGCATCCCTTCAATTTTTTTCAGCCACCCTAAATGAAAATTTTACATAATCTACTTTTAGACAATCTAGTAAATTACATTAATATGGCCATTTACATTTTAGCCTTAGTCCTAGGACAGCCATTTGCTTACAGTAAGCAAAAACAACAAAATGGAAGTTTTACTGCTGCCTTTTTGCATTATTACTCTGGTATCATAAGGCTTTGGAGGCTTGAATTTCACTGCTTCACGAATTATTTGTTAAGCTTCGCATTCTGTCTTTTTAAAAATACAAAATAATGATTTCTTTTTTCATGTATATATCTATTTATACAAGGCAGGAAAGGGGTGGCTACACTGAGGAGATCACATCCTTAAAGTATTCAAAGTATTATAAATTGGAGAAATGCTTGTATATTTAATGACTGGCATTTATCCAGCCCTTGACATTTGCACAACTCATTTAAGAGTTAAAACAATCCTATATGGTAGGCACTATGGGTGTTACGCACACTTTACAAATGAGGAAACTGAGAGCTAAGAAAGCTCAAGCACTTGCCAATGATTACATAGCTAGTACGTTTGGGAAGTAAAATTTGCACCCAATCTTATGACCCCAGGTAATATTGTCTCTATCTGTCTCAGTGTGTCTATCTCTCTATCTCTGTGCCTATCTCTGTCTCTGTGTATCTCTATCTCTCTCTCTGCATTTGTATTTCTCTTTGTCTCTTTACTTCTGTGTCTATGTGTGTGTGTGTGTGTGTGTCTGTCTGTCTGTCTATGTGTCTTTCTTTGTATTCATATTTGTTTGGCTCTGTGTGCACATTAGCATTTCTCTCTGTCTCTGTGTGTATGCCCCTCTGTCTCTCTGTGTGTCTGTGTTTCTTTGTATTTGTCTCTGTCTCTGTCTCTCTCCATCTCTATGACTTCATTATAGGGAACTCTGGTTGTGGAAACTCCCTTCGCTGATATAAATCAGTAGCAAGCTTCCTGTAACTCATTATCTTACAGTTACCTAACACACTGAGAGGTTAGGTGATCTGCTTGGGGTTTCACAGATCATTTCTGTGGAAGACAATATTTAAAACCTAATCACCCTGACTTCAAGGTCTGTCCGGGCTCCAGGGAGTAGATTGTTAAATTTTCAGTGTGAGCATTTATACTGGGGAAATTGGCAAAAGCTACATATATTAGCATTACTTAAACATGTATGAATCTTGATATCTGGAAATAATCCTCAAAATAGTAATAAAGTAGACAGGCTTTAGGACTGACCAAGTAGTTTAGGTGTCTAAGAGCGCTGTCTTTACCTAACGTGTCTAGCTTAGTAATCAACACATGGTAGCACTCAGCAAGTGGTAATAATTACAATATACTGTCAATTGTACAAGTCAACACAATTACCACATTCCTGGAAGTATTGCTAGTTGCCAAAGTATGGATCTAATATAAAACTTGTTTACTGAAATAGAGAACTCTTTCTCTAAATGGATGCTTCCTCCTTCAAATATGTGGGTTTCATAACCTTGTCTTTTTTTCCCTATAACTTTGTTACACTTACTTATGCTCAGTTCATTAATGAAATATTTATGGGATTTTTAATTCCCAAACATGAATTTAATTCTTGGAGTTCTTTGCACAAAGTAGATACTTAATAAATCTTTATGGAAACCAAATTCTCTTCTAACATCTCAGGGATTCTGAATGTCATGTTTCAGCCAAACACACAGTGAAACCCACTGTTATAACCCACTATCATAGAAGCATTTATTGAATACTTATTGTGCAAGGACTCTGAACTAGATGGACTAGGGAAGATATATAAGAATTAAAAGTCAAGGTATCTCTCGCTCCATTTCAATCAATTTAGCAAACATTTTTAAGATGCCTACTATATGCAACAAATTGCTAGGTAATGGGAATGCAAAGGAAAAAAAATGCAAAGGGAAACTATGGTTACACAAATCAATATGATACAAAATTGAGTGTGACTGAAGCAAAGGCAAGATCAAAACAAAGTGCCCTGGAAAAATTTTACTCCTGGCACTACAGAAACCTCTGGAAGAGCAATCCCTACCAGAGGAAAGGAAGAATTTTGAATCAGGAATGAAGAAAGAATACATGGCATGCTGGAGTCTGTTGGGAACCTGGGTATCTGAAATGTACAGTAATCTATGAGAGTAATGAGAACCCAGGGATAGAAGCAAGTAGATAGCATTGGATTCAGAGACAAGTTCCAAGATGTGATAGCAAACAGATTTTTTTTCCCTTAACTCAACCTGTATATCCTAGGGGAGATTCACAGAATTTCAGAGTTAGAAAGGTCATCTAATATCTGGATAGAAATCCTCTATATAGTACCTACAACAAATTACCATCCAGGCTATGCTTGGCAATCCACAGTGAGGGAGAAACTCCTTGACTTCAAGTCAAGGGAACAAGTATTTATTAAATACCCACTATGAGCCAGGCAATTTGCTAATCACTAAGTCTAAAAACAAAAGCAAAATAGTCCTGTTTTCAAGTAGCTTACAGTCTAAAAAGGTAGGAAGGGATCAGGTTATGAAGGGCTTTGAGAGCCAAATTAAGGATTTTATATTTGGTATTAGACATGATAGGAAGATATTGTGGTTTTATTGAATGGAGTGAGAGAAATGATCATTAGTAACCAATGATCTGGAGAGATCCAGAGTTCCCCCTTTTTCTAAAGTTCTCATTTCAAAACTCAGTCTCTGAAGGTTCAACTTTCTTCTCAATAATGGTCAGACACCACCCAAGTTTACAAGAAATCTATTCTAAGGTGTATTCCTGCCCATTGTGTTCCACTCAAGCAAGTTGGGGTGGAGGTAGATCCTTTGTCTAGATTTCCCAAGGTTGAGGGTAGTCTAGGTTTAGAGATAGCTTGGTGACATCACGTCACTTTCCCAGCTCCTCATTGGAGTGAATTTGGTGAAGCCCACTTCTCATTAATTGTTAACCAATAAGAGTTGATTGCCACACTCAGGAACACCCATTCTTCCAAAGGTATATAAACTATGAGCCCATCCACCACCAAGGGCCTTTTAAGAGTGTCACTGATCCTTTTATTAATAAAATGCTAGCATTATGATTAGTTCCCCATAAACTGTATCTCTCAAACTTCTTGAATGTCACAGGGGCAAGGTTAGACCTACACTTCCTGAGATAGTATATTCCACTTTTGGACAACTCTAATTGTTATGAAATGTCTTCATATGTTGTACTTAATCTGCCTTTTTATAACTTTCATAACCCTTCCTACCTAGACCTGTCCTGTGGAATCAGAGAACTTGTGTTCTTTCTTTTACCTGATAGCCCTTGAAATACTTGAAGATAACTATCTTGTCACAAACATAGTAAGAATGGGAGTTGGTTATCTGCACACCTGATAAGTATGTTATCTGTTCCTTCATCCAAGCTATTGATAAAAATGTTAACTAACACAAAGTCAAGGATAGATCCCTGGTCACTACACTGATCTTTCCTCCAACTTTAATCAGCCCATTAATGACTAATCTTTACTTAAGTTATTCAAACAACTCTAAATCCACGTAAGTCTACTACTGATTGCTTTACATGCAGTGGTGTATTAAAGACAGCTTGTACTGGCTCTGGAGAGTCAATTGTTCAATTTTCAGTGTGAGCATTTGCTCCTCAGAAATCAGCTAATACTACAAATCAGGCCATGACTTATTGATCTGTTAACTTTCTAGTAAAAGGCATGGAGAAAATGTTAATAATACACATTAAATTTAAGAGTATTTTGAGCATATTTTTTATTCACAGTGCCGGTTGTTAAACATTTACCATCCCACTCCTGAGATAAAGGAATACAAAGATTTCTCTCTTGGTTATTTATAAAGATAGCACTGGACTTTGTCAAAGATTTTATTAAAATCCAGATATTTCATTAGGATTCCTGTGATCTAGCAGCCTATTGACCTTGATGAAAAAAAGAAACCAGTTTAGTCTGTCAAAACCTGGTCTCAGTCATGACTTTCCTTTCTAAATGGGCATCTAATAGATATCTAAAACTCAACATGTCCAAAACTAAATTTGTTATCTTTACTCCTATTTTCCCAACTTCCATATTATTGATGAGGGCGCCACAATTCTCCCAGTCAACCAGGATTGAGACCTAGGTGTCCTCCTTGATCTGTGTGTGTGTGTGTGTGTGTGTGTATGTGTGTGTGTGTGTGTCTGTCTGTCTGTCTCTTTCTCTCTCACTCTCACTCTCCCCGCTCCACACACTGTACAATCTGTTGCCAATGCCTATTGATTTTACTTCTGCAATGTCTCCCACCATCTCGGTTCAGGCCTTTATCACCTCATGCCTACACTACAGTATTAGGCCTTCTGGTTGCTTTCCTTGACTCATGTCTCTCCTCACTCCTGTCCCTCCTCAGCTGTTAACAAAGTGATCTTCCTAAAACATAGATTGGCCCATGTCACTCCCCTTACCCAATTCAATAACAGAAAGTATAAAATTCTTTGTTTGGCTTTTAAAGTCCTACATAATCTGGGCCTCACCAACACTTCTTCTGCCTTGTACTCCTACATATACTCCACAATCCAATAATATTGGCCTCTCTTCCTTGCTTTTTCTCTCACTAGACTTTCATCTCCTGCAATCTGTGCATTTTCACAGGCTGTCCTCATGCCTGGAATTTTCTCCCCCTTTATCTATATTTTCTGGTTTCCTTCAAGTTTCAGCTAAAATCCTACCTTCTATAAGAAGTTTTTCCCATGTTCCCTTAATACTAACATCTTCTCTCAGAGAATGACTTCAATTTAACTTGTTTGTATGTAGTTGTTTGCATATAATTGTTTACATATTCTCTCCCCCATTAAGTTGAAGACCCTTGAAGGCAGGGTCTCTTTTTAATCTTTGTATCCTTGACACTTAATATAGTGCCAGGCCCCTGGCTGGATGATTGGCTGCTGTCCTCCATGCTCAAAGAGCACCCAAATGATATCACTATGTTGGGGTCAAGGTACAGTGCGTCTGACTATGTCTGAGCAGACCAGCGTAAATGATATCACTATGTTGGGGTCAAGGTACAGTGCGTCTGACTATGTTTGAGCAGACCAGCATATAGTCCATATGGACATTTGGAGTGGAGATGTCTCTAATCTTTCTTTGGAGGCAATTGGGGTTAAATGATTGCCCAGGGTCACACAGCTAGCAGGTATCAAATGTCTGAGACCAGAGTTGAACTTAGCTCCTCCTGACTTCAGGACTGGTGGTCTATCCACTGAGCCATGGTACTGTCCCAGTGTCTCTAACTTTGTGAATCTCTTATTTCTTTTCAACTACCTGTTTTGCTCTTAGAGCACAGCTCCTTCTTTGATGCAGACACACTGAGCGGTCCTTTGCCAGCATCTCCCACATCTCACAACTGGTTCCTAAATCTTTCGGAGAGACCTTGAAAGTATCCCTGTATTGCTTCTTCTGAACTCCATTTAAGAACTGGACTTGAGTGAGTTCTCTGTAAAATAGTCTTTTAGGCAAACATATGTTTGGCATTTGAACAATGTGGTCAGCCTATAAGAGCTGTGCTCTCTGCAGTAGAGTCTAAATCCTTGGTGGTTCAGCTCATAAAGTACCTCAGTACCTGGTACTTTATCATGCTAGGTAATGATCAGAATCTTCCTAAGACAATTCAAATGGAAGTGATTCAGCTTCCTGGGATGGCACTGGTATACTGTCCAGGTTTCACAGACAAATAACAATGAGGTCAACACAAGGCTCTGTAGATCTTCAGTATGGTAGGCAGCCTAATACCTCTTCTTTCCTATGTGCACATCCCAAGAAAGTATACTGCCAAAGTAAGTGTACTTATCCACAATATTCAAAACCTTTCCATTTTCTATAACCAGTGGCTCCACATATAGATCATATGGTGCTAGCCAGAGAAGAACCTCTGTTTTCTTACCATTAATTGTCAGGCCAAAATTAGCATAAGCAACAGAGAATTGATCCATACTCTGTTGTATCTCATCCTCAGAAGCAGATTTGAGAGCATCTGCAAAGAAAATCATCTGAAAACACAAAGTTGTGCACCAACCACTTTAGTCATGGCTTGGAGCCTTTTCAAGTTAGATAATTTACTGCCAGTGCAGTAGTTGATCTTGATTCCATTTTCATCCTCATTGAAGGCATCTAACAATGTAGCTGAGAACATCATAGTAAAAAAAAAACAACACAGGAGTAAACCCTTGCTTCACTCCACTGGTGACTGAGAAAGCATGAGAGCATTGTCCATTTTCCAGCATGCAATGATAGAGCTTGCATACAATGCCAATGTACTTCTTTGGGCAAACAAATTTTGCCATGATCTTCTACAAAGCCCTCATGACTGACAGTATTAAAAACCTTGGCTAGATTGATGAATGTTGTGTCCATATTTCTGTTCTGCTCTTGGCATTTCTCCTGGAGTTGTCAGGCAGCATATTGACTGTTCCTCTACCCTTTCGGAAGCTACATTTTCCCTTGAGTAGATGACCATCTTCCCAGTGAAGGATCAGCCTAGCCCACAGTAGTCACTTAATAAGTGCTTGCTAACTTGCTTTAACTTGACTGTGAAGGAGAGTTGAGTTCACTGATGTAGAATTTTCAGACCCACTCATTCTTTCTCTTTTTTTCTATTTTGAGTATTAGGACATCATCCTATTCTATCAAGGTCCATTTCAATTCCGAATCTGAATTCTAACATATCGCCTCCCTCTCCTGATTGTAGAAATCAAGAAATTTCGTACACTTGTTTTTTTTGAAGATGAACAACATTGGAGGAAATTTATTTGCATAAATCAGGACCAAGGATAGAACCCTAGGTCACACAACCAGAGATCTAGCTCCTTTTTGGCTTCAATGCATTAATCAACATTCCTTGGGCATAATGGTTCAACTACACATGCAAATCACTCTACTATCATATATCCAACCTTTCTTTGTGCAGAAGAATTTGTTAAGACCTTTGCTGAAGTCAGCATTCATAAATACATCACTTCATAAATAAAACAGAATAGCCTTCAGGCAAGACTCTACCTAAACCATCACTAAAGATCTCCAAGCATGATTTTATAATCTCTTTCAATAAATAGTTTTCAGTATTTAAAAACTCTTAGTACCAGGAAATTTTAAAATTTATCCAGAATCTCTTCTCCTGCTGTTGAAATTGAAGATTCTCTTTATCAAATAGTTTTTTTGAAAGAAAAAAATAGATACATATATATTATATATACATATACAAACACACACTATATATGCAAACACATATACACACATACTTTAACTTAATCATTGTTCATTAATTACCTACACATGGCAACGATCTGACATTTTTTCTTTTTCAATATTATGCTTCTATGATTTGGACCCTTCTTGTCCAAGAAATGTTATTGTATCTGATTTGGGAAGCTTATCAGGGCCTCAGATCCAACTATGAGACCTATGGCCAACTTTATTTCTAAACTTAATTGGACCTTAATTAAACTTAATTGCAAGGGGCAGTTTGAAGTTTATACTATAGAACACTATAGTGTTCATCAGCATCTTTTCTGATCCTTTCAGTGATACAATGTGATGTTTATATATACAGCCTATTTTCAAAGACAGAAGAAATACCGATATTGATGGTTATTTAGCTTGGAGCCTCTAGAACTTCTCTTGGGAAATGTATGGAATAACACCCAAGAACATGACAATGCATTTGGCTCTGTGAAATGATTCTATATAAATTATCTTGGTATCAGCTTGTATATATAATAACAAATGATTGCTTTATATGGTAAAGAGCTTTTGAAACTCTTGATCACTCTCCCCTCCTTAATTCTCTCTTCTTGCTAGGTTGTCAGGACATCATTCTCCTGTTTTCCTTCTACCCTTCTGACTACTCCTTCTCTGTCTCCTTTGCTGGATCCTTTTCTAAATTGGGTCCTCTAACCATAGGTGTCCTTCTGGGTAATGTCCTGCACCCTCTTCTCTTTTCCCTCTATACCACTTCAAGTTGGCGACCTCCTAAGCT
Organism: Bettongia penicillata ogilbyi; assembly: GCA_023548195.1. NCBI lineage: Eukaryota > Metazoa > Chordata > Mammalia > Diprotodontia > Potoroidae > Bettongia > Bettongia penicillata. The sequence goes on from JAJHZJ010000943.1 coordinate 628,739, forward strand.
CCCATGGATTTAAGTACTGTCTCTATGCTAATGATTCTCAAATCTACCCATCCTGTCCTAACTCTCTGTTGACTCCAATTTTGAATCTCCAACTGCCTCTCAGAGATCTCTAGGATATGCAGTGGACCTCTTAAACTCAAATTATCCCAAAGAGAACTCATTATCTTTTCCCCAAACCCTCCACCCATTCCCCATAGACAATCTGGTATCAAGGATTATTGATTCCATCTTTGCAACATCTCTTCAATATATTCACTTCTCCCCTCTGACACTGCCACCATTCTGGTGAAAGATGTCATCACCTGATGCCTAGAGTGTATAGGATCAGCCTGCCACAAGTCTGTTGCAACTCCAATCTCATTGTCCATTCCATCACTAAAGTGATTTTCCTAAGGCTCATATCTAATCATGGCATCACCACTACTACCCTCAACTCAATAAACTCCAATGACTTTTATTGCCTCAAGGAACAAATAATAAAATGTTTTGTTTTGACATTCAAAGCTTTTTATAACCTAGCCCTCATCTTTGCTTCCAGTTTTTTTTTTTTCCTAGTAAGGTTCAGTAGTGAGGAGGTACAGAGAAGGTAGATGAAAAGGGGGAAGTAAAACTCAGGGTTAGGGGTTAGAAAGGTTACAGAGGGAAAAGGATTGCAGAAGATTCAGCTGCTCAAGAAGTGTTTTCCAGACAAAGAAGACAATATGTGCAAATCAACACAAATGGGATGGGGCAGGACAAGCTACACTTAGTAGCCCAACTGAAACATGGAGCTTTTGAAGCCTAATAGAATAAAATAATGGGCAGCTAAGTGGTAAAGTGTATAGAGTGCTGGTCCTAGAGATGAAGACTTGAGCTCAAATCTAGCCTCAGACACACTTACTAGCTGTGTGACCCTGAGCAAGTCACTTAACCCCTATTTGTCTGAAAAGTCCCTCCTGGACCTCTGTCTTGCAGGAGGGGAGCTTGTGTAGCTCAATAAAACTATGAGCTATGCCATTCCAGGTTACCCAAGATGGACAGGTCATAGAGGAGAGTCCTGCCAAAAAAGATATCAGTGGAGAAGGAAATATCAAACCACTCCAAGCATCTTTGCCAAGAAAACCCCATGGAAAAAAATAGTCCACAGGGTCACAAAGAGTCGGACACAACTAAATGATTAAACAAGTATAAAATAGAACTGAAAGGCAGATTGGAGAAGTACCATAGGGAGCACTAAATACAAATAAATAATAAATAAATAAATAAATACATAAAAGATGTTGAATTTTAACCTGTGGGAACCACTCAAAGATTTTAAGAAGAGTGACTCAATCATATTTATAAATTCAGAAAATATCTTTGACAAGAAAAATGGATTGGAGAGAGGAAAAAAGCTGAGAGAGCAGTTAAGAGGCTCTCATAACAGATTCTTATAACAATCTAGGTGAGAAGTAATGAACGTTTGAATGAAGATGATAGTAGTGAGAGTTAAAAGGAGAAAGGCATTAAAATTATAGCAGAGATAAATACAAATTAAAACAACTTTGAGATGTCATTTTACCCCTATCAGATTGACTAAAATGATTGAGGGGGAAGATGACAAATGTTGGAGGCAATGTGGAAAAATAAGGACCAACAGTGAGTCAGTTTCCCAAGATGATTAAGGAAAAAGGAAAAGAATCTATAAGTTCTAAAATATTTATAGCAGCTCTCTTTGTGGTGGCAAAGAACTAGAAAACTAAGGGAATGCCTGTCAATTGGAGAATGGCTGAACAAGCTGTGGCATATAATTGTTACAGAATACTGCTGTGCTATAAGAAATGATGAGCCAGAGAATATTGTATACAGGAACAATAATATCGTTTTAAGAACAACTCTGAGTAAACAAGTTTTTTTGACTATTGTAAATACCCAAACTAACTACAAAGGAGAATAGTTTCACACACTCTCACATATTTGTGCCTTGGTGGGGGGCTGAGGGAAGGAGGAAGCAAGAGAGAAAAAAAGAGAAAAAAAAGAGTTACACAATAATGTTATATTGTTATTGCACGTGATAGATTTGAAGTTTCATGTATAATTATCTTTTTTTTCTATTTTACTATGCTAGGGAAATGCTTTATTTCTTAAGTTCAGAATAAAAGAGTTAAAAAAAATGCACAAATGATTGAATATACACTTGAAAGAGGAAAGACTCAAAGCTGATTAAAAGTAGCATGGCACAGTGAAAAGAACAGAGAGTCTGAATTCAGATGAATCTGACTTCAAATCCCTCTCTCTTATATGTCTACAACCTAGGTGGCACCTTTCACAAGTTGCCTAATATTTGTGAGCCTTAATTTTCTGATTTGTTAGAAAAAAAAAAGTTTGAACAGATGGCTTCTAAAGTCTCCCTTAGCACTAAATCTATTACCTTTTGGTTGAATATTGTAAAGCAAGGAAAAGAGTTAAAACAGCTTCCTTGAGAGGCAGCCTGGTTAAGTGGAAAACAAGTTAGGTTTGGAATCAGAGACCCTAGCTTTTAACCCCATTTCTTCCACTTAGAATCTGTGAAATCTTGTACAATTCACATCATGTCTCTGGTCCTCAGTTACCCCATCTGTCCTCCATAATTAGAGCAACAGCAACCATTCACATTTATGCAGCTGTTTATGCAAATATTACAAATATTACAATCCTCTTTTTCCAGATGAGAAAGGTTCGTACTGATGTAAGGACTTGCCCATGGCCAAATAGATAAAAATAGCAGAGCTGTAAGTTAAAGCCAGGCCTCCTGATTCCAGGTCTAATTTTCTTTCTGTATCAGGTTGCTTCTCTAAAAATGGGAACACTAAGTGTGGGAAAGAAATCCATTAGACCAGCAGCTTCAGGTTCTGTTGACTAGGCTAGATGCCAGAGAGAGCAAATCAAGAAACCAAGAAGATATGTAAGAAAGGTAGTGGGCAGTGGTGTCAAAGGTTGCTGGAATGTCAGAGATGAAGACTGAGAAAATGCAGCTATAGTCGAGCCATTGGCGGTGACCTTGAGGGTGTAGTTCCTGGGTGATAAAGAGTAAGTGGGTGTCAAGGAAGTGTAGACTAATCATTGTACAAGAAGTTTGGAAATGAATGGGAAAGAGATATATTTACAAAGCTTGAGAGTAGTAGAATGTAAGGAAGTTTTTGTTTCAGCACTGAGATTTGAGCATGTTTATAGGTTTAGGGGAAAGAAAATTTTTTATAGAGCTCCTTAAACATTGTAATTTAATAGGATTGCAAAAGGTCTCACAATATTTCTTAATCAAGAAAATTAATTCTTCAAATTGATCTGAACCTAGGTTATGTCTCCTTTTGATTCTCTATTTCTATCTTTTATTTCATGTAGTTCCTCCTTAGTTAATGCCTTCAGGTGTGCTAACACTGAAGTAACACAGAGAGGCCAGAGTAATAATGTGGTTCATTTAAATTTGTGTTTCAAAAGTACACCACAATCTATTTAGCAGCCTATGATATGTATCAGTATTGTCAAGTGAATTCAAAGCTTGAGCAAACTTAATTGAAAGTTACTTTTATGCATGATTTCATTTATCAGCAAATAAATAGTTGGGTTCACTGAAGTAAGGTGTTTGCCTAATATCCTAACACACTTAGGGTAAGCAAATATTGACTAATGTGCCCTGTCAGGTGAAATCATTGTGTAATTCACCTACTCATTTATTATGAGGAAGTTAATTAATGTCACACGATATTAATAAATTACATTATAATCATAATTTGATTCATTTCTATATTTATATATACAATCTTTCTCTTAGACAAATGGGAATTTTTATGTAAGGCAGTAAAAACTTAATAAGTAATATATCAGCTCACAGTAAATATAATATGAAGGCATCAATGACAGGATTAAGTTCTTGCATGATCAGGGAAAAACAACAATAAGGAAACTTAAATGGCTTAAAGTATTAAATGAAGAAATAATAATATTAATCATTTATACCCATTACAGCTCCTTTTACCTCTGGTCCTGAAAGCATTTTATGGCATTTCTTGAGTATCCATCAAGAAAACAGTCTTCAGATAGAATGATTTGTTATTATCTCAAGTTAGAAACTTTTGCTAAGAAAAATTCACCGACTTCTCAGAATATACCTTTTTACCTTTGCCGCAGTATGCTAGCACGCAGGTAAGGGCTAAGTCTACTAACAAACTTAGAGAAATGTGTCAATAAATAATGATTTTCTCAAAGTCTGCCACTGAGTGAGTTTGGCCTAAAAACCAGGATACCTCTGGGTCTTTCTGTCACCAATACAGATGATATCTCCTGAAGCCACTGAAGATAGGACTGTAACTGTGTTATGTGCTCAGAGCTTCACAAATCATCACATCTGAAAATATCTGAGCCTAGTCATTTCAGAACAAAAGACTCTGCTCTCTAAGATCTTAGAAAGACATTCAGAGCAGGAAGGAATTTTTGAAGTCATTGGGTCCAAACTTTTTATTTTACAGATGAGGAGACTGAGGATCGGAGAGGATAGGTGACATGTCCAGGGCCATACAACCAGTGACTAAGGTGGCATTAGAACCCAGGTCTTCTTGGCTCTAAATCTGCCCTTCTACCCACCGTATGCTCTTCTGCACCACTAGTCAGAACTCACGTTTAGATAGCACTTTAAGGTTTAGCAAGTGTTTCCTTTACAATATTCATGTTAGATGAATACTACAAGTGTTACTGCTCCCATTTCATTGAGGTAAAAACTGAGATTCAGAGAGATTAAGTAATTCCTGCAGGATCACACAGCAATAAATTTGTCTCTGTTTTAATTTCACTGAGGTTGTTCCCAGCTCTATTCTCCATACCTCCTACACCTCTTCCCTTGGATTCAACATTCTGACAATATTTTGTAGGTAAAGGCAGCTGACCTACTCTGTGTGGAAGGCTGTCAAGCCATTCCTCTCCTCCTCCTCCTCCTCCTTCCTCCTTCTCCTCTTTTAAAAAGGATACCCTTTATTTTAGTTAATGGAGCTGACTTCTCTCTTCACATCTTTCAGCAATGATCCTCCAACATGCCACTCTAAATTTTCATTTTTCAGAGACACTAAATCAATAGGCACCTACTGGGTTTATAACTGAACTTTCTTCTAATGCAAGAAAACGTCTAAAGGTTGTTAAGGGCCAGCAACTGTTTATTGATTTTTAAAAAAGCATATTAAAATAGAGGTGCCAATTTATTTCTACTACTGATTATGAATAGCTGTTTGAGTTTCTTTAAAATGGAATCACATCCATTTAGTGACTACACTGACTGACTGTCCGGTTTCCAAATGTATCTCTAAATCCTTTTCTGAAGTGTCCTTTTCTAACATATCCTAGTAATGTTCTTTAACCAGTAATGGTTATGCTTTTATATTTTCTAGGAGCTATTTTTCTTCTTATTTTTCTACCATCATCACCATAGCATCTTTGATATCACTGTGCAAGTTAATCTAAGCAGAAGCCTATTTTCCATGGCTTTATATTTTAATTTACAATGTAATAAACTAAATGATTGTGTGTGTTCGTCCTTCATTGCCAAAGAAGACCATATCATCAGAGAAATAATGACATGACTTGCACTTGACTTTGTTTTGAGTGAGGGAGGGCTGTGCAGGTCACCAGCCTTACTTCTCCTCCAGGTTGTGTCAGTTTCCTCACCTGTAAAGTGAGAGGCCTGAACCAATAACCTCTAAGCCCAAGGAAAGAACTATGCCAAACAGAAGCATTGGTGAGCCTACTTCTGGAAGGGAGTAATGAAATGCAGCATATGCACCTTGTTCCTTAGTTCAACATATATGCTTGTATTCTGTAACTGTTTTCTGCTTGCTTATTTTATATTGAAGAAAACCCTTCCAAATCATTGCTAAGACTGAACTGAGTGTTTTTACAAAAGGCACAAGTTACTGTTGATGGGAGAGAGTTCCTCTTTTGGTAACCATGGAACCTAGACCACATGGCACTGCAGCTTTTTGGTCTGCTGTGTCTCATTCTTTCCTTCATTTAAGTGAAGGTGTACAGAAGCTAGAACAACCCTATGAGATTCAAAAGGTTGGAAGAGCTATCAGAGATCCCACTACCAGAGATCCAGTCCATGGCAGAGACCACCATAATCGTGGCAGTTGATCCTAGCAAGACAATTCAGCAGAATTACTGGACCCAGAAACTGACACACAGTGTGTGTTTGCAAGTAATGGGGCTATTAGTCCAATTTCTATTCCATGCTGGGTAGAGGAAGTGTCTACTAGCAATTACTTTAAGTTTGACCACTCTTCTTGGGGAGGATGGGGAAGGAGAGCGTACACTGGTTTGGGAACATGTCTTTGCATTTGGTTTATTACTCTATCTTTTCTAATATCTTTTTTTGTAAAAAACAAATAGTTGTTAATGACTTTATAAGAAACAACTTAAATAGTCGATAATATTGGGAATACACTGACACTGGAAAATTATCTTGGGGCAATCATTAGTGGTAATCGATATTGGGAGAACACACTAGAATGGAAGTTTGAGACAACAGTACTACAGAAAGATACTAGTACTCCCCCCAAGAGATAACCCAAGAACTCTAAGGGAAAAAATGCAGGCAGTCTCACTTTGGAAATGTGACCTGCTAGTACACATGTGGGTTTGGAAAGTTAAGTCTAGAGTCTCACTACACATACATACACACACCCACACACACACAAACACACACACACACTGAAGTATGCACACATGCAAGCACCTAAACACATATAGGTAGCAAGACAATATTTTATACCTATTTGTCATGTATACACAAGCATGCACATATGTCCAGATTAAGTATATGTTTGTTATATGCATGTTATATGTATGTATAGTCATGCACATAAAAACAGACAGCTTAACATAGAGTCATTGGAGTCAGGAAAAGTGGGTTTAATCCTACCTCTGACATTTACTGAGAAGTGACCCTGGGCGAGTCACTTAAACTCTCAACTCTAGGCTGTTTTCTAAGACTCTAGACTGTAGAGAAGGTGTTGCTTTGTACTGTCAAATATTTTCCTCATCTGAGAGTGCAAATATCAATGAAATAATAGGTCTAATCCCTATACAATGTACACAAACACACACAAACACACACACATCTTACATACCAGTAGTGCAATCCACAGCACTCTGGAAAGAATGGGAGGGATAGAAAGACCCATGATTTTGCCAGGTCAGGAAAATTTCAGGAAAACATGAAGAGGTAAGAGTGATGAAACTATATCACATTCTCTTGACAGAATGAAAGGCATCAATGCTCACCTTGCTACTATTTCCTATCCTATTTAATAGAAGGACTGTCAAAGACTGGCTAAACACCCCCCCCCAAAAAAAAAAAAAAAAAACTAAATGTACAAACCACTGATAAATACCAAAATTTTCCCATATAGGTGAATTCAGTGAACATGAATTCTGTGGATATTCAAGATTTTATTCCTATAGTAAAAGTTAACATTATCAACCATACTGTTTCTTATTAGCTAAAGAAACATGATATTCTGTTTGGTAAAAGATTTAGATGTGTGGAAGAAGGATTTCCTATAGATCAGGCGTTCTTAACCTTATTTTGTGTCATGGTCTCCTTTGGCAATATGGATTTCTTTTCAGAATAATGAGTTTTAAATACATAAAAAATACACGTGATTGTAAAGTAAACTATTTGTACCAAAGTGCGGTTATCAATATATTTTTTTAAAATTGTGACAAAGTAATATACTTAGCAGCAGATCTAGTAACTACAGTTTTTCTTCTAAGCAGTAATAAGCTTAAATAATATTCTCAAATACCTTCAACAGTTAAAATGTGATATGAAAATATCTGTGATTTTTATTTCTATTGAAGACAGTCACAGGTCTTGTAATAAAGTCTGTTTATGCAAACTGTCATTTTTTTACTAATATAGTTTGTTGCCTACCATCATAATTGAAGAAAATATTAAATTTCAGCTAGAGGTTATTGAAAATAAAGATGTAGTTTTTTTTCCCATTCAAGCTCATGGTTCCCCTGAAATCTAACTATGGATCCCTCAAGGGTACAAGATGTTTTTACACTCTAGGTTAAGAATCTTGCTATAGATGGCAAAATCTCCTGAATTCTCTTGTTTATGGAAAACAGTATCCTGACTACGGTAAACTTCAGAATATTTTTATTCAGTCATTTTTCAGTTGTGTCTAATTCTTTGTGACCCCTTTTGAGTTTTCTTGGCAAAGAATACTGAAATGGTTTGCCATTTCCTTCTCCAGCTCATTTTATAGATGAGGAAACTGAGGCAAACAGAGCTAAGTAACTTTCCCAGGGTCATATAGCTACTTAATGTCTGAGATGGCTTTAAACTCATGAAGGTGAATCTTCTTGACAGGAGGTACAGCGTTCTATCCACTGTGTCACCTAGCTGTCCCCTCAGAATGTTACAAGGACTTTTTAGTGAGATTCATAATTACTCAAAAGAGATCAACCTAACAGTTTGTAAAGCAACTGGTTGGTACAGTGGATAGCACACTGGTCCTGGCGCCAAGGAAGACTTGAGTTTAAATGTGACCTCAGACATCTTCTAGCTATGTGACCCTAGGCAAGTCACTTAAACTTCTTTGCCTCAGTTTCCTCATCAGTACAATGAACTGGAGAAGGAAATGGCAAACCTCTTCAGTATCTTTGCCAAGAAAACCTCAGATAGGGTCACCAAGTTCTAGACACTATTGAAATGACTTGAACAATGATCTACACAGGGAGACATACCACCTAAATGAACGAAAAAATTCCAGTGCCCAGAAAAAGTCAGAATTCATTTAGTCAAATTTTTGTTGTATTTCATTTGGAGCTTTTCTTTAAAAAATAAACAAATGCATTTACCGAAATAGTGCTTAGTCATTTTATCTACAAAATAGTCAAAGCCTAGAGCCTAGCTAGTCACGGGTAAACCTCAAAGATGCAGTCAGCAAAGCACAGCTCAGATAAGTATTCGCAATTATTTGGTCTGAAATCTCAGGAGATCTGATGTCATGAAGTTTTCCAGCACTATATTTCTCAGTTGTGACTGGCTCTTAAAACCCACAAGCTTTTTTTTTCTTAACTAACTCCATGCAATTCTTATATGTACTTCTCTCTGAAAAGGAGGAAGAAAATATGCTTGTGTTTGTATCTTTAATATTAAATTGACATTCACAAACAACAACAAAAAATTTCCATTCCATTTTTCACTATTGTCCTAATTGGATTTTGCTGGATTTAAACCTGTTCCACTGGTTTACCCAAACCTAAAAAAAAAAAAAATGTTTTGTCACACAAAGAAAATATTGTTGTATCAGGTAAGATATGTCATTATAAGATAGTGAATAAGTTTGTCTTCTCTTATGAAATTACATAAAATATAAATAAAATGTGCAGTCACTGATTACAGAAGCTCCTTTCTCGCTTTGAAACATGTAAGAAAAACAAAGGAAATTCATTCACCAAAAAGGGCATTTAAAGAATGTTCAGGTTGTAACCTAAGCTAATAAAAACAAGGAAATTTATAGTTAAAGCTGACTTCCAATACCTAGGCACAACAGGGTGTCTTCTTAACCGCTTCCTTTATATGTCCCTTCGAGTCTATGTATTGGAGGTCAGCCTGAACTGTGAATTTCCTTATTATTAGTTTCTGTCACAACCTTAATGTACTCTGAATGATTTTTTGGTTAGTACATTTAATTTCCTTTCTTTAACAACATAGATGTGACCCTGATAGGATAAGCTACCACCACTGAGATTCAATTATCCCCAAATGAAGGTAATGCTCTGGTTAGCTTTAGGCATGTGGTAGTTGTGTTTAAGAAGGGTTTCCCTTTATTAATAAATTTCTCTACGTGCAATATTTCAGTCCTTGAGAGAAACTGATCAACTGGGTTGAATGAAGGGAGTACACATCTTGTTTAACTTTCCTTTAACATAATTATAATTCTTATTTTATGAAATGGAAGGAGACATACAATTGGATATTTCACTGCATTAGCAAATTTGCAAGTGGCTTTAGGGTCATTAATTTGGTTGTTTTGACATCTTGAAAAATGTGGGAAAACCAGCCTATGTGAGTTTCTGGAAAGTCTTGGACATGTGTGAAAATATTTCCCTGAGTAATCATGGAATGAATAAGGAAAATGGCACAACCAGATAAGATCACAATCTAAAAGAAACATATTTAAATCATATAAATCATCCTTTTGCCCCCTAGCAATATTGCATCTAATCATCCAAAAAGAGCACCAGTCCCTCAAAATTGAAGAGTTCTGAACATAGACATTTTGTAGCTCCTTTTTTAAATACTATTCAGATCCTAATTCTTGAATTACTTGAATATTTATCGCTGTATTCAGAAAAGAAGATGGTGGAGGAATCGCATGGCTAGCAAGATGGCAGAGTAGATTTCTGCAAACTTTTTTTAACCCCATAACCTCAAAAGAAAGGATTTAGGTTCACTATTACAGCCAAATTCATAAGAATTGTGAAGCTTTTAAAAAAAAAGAAACCTTATGAATTAACAGTAGAGAATGTAAATACTTAGAGCTCTTTTGGGAGCCCTAATTCCACAAACTCTGCAAGCCCAACTAGTGAGATCAAGAAAGTTTTCAGGCTTGTGATTTTAGTTCCAATTGTATAGCTCCCTAACAGCATCAATTCAACCTTATATATACCCATTGAACAAGACGATGAAGATAATTATTTTCCTGAGTCATAAGAAGGAAAGGGAGAGGAAGAGATGTGGAAGATGGGGGCAGGATAGAACAGGCGCAATACTCAGGGTCACAAGCTAGAGGGAAACGTGTCTCAGGGGAAAAGGGACTAAAAATCCAAATGAGAACAGTTCTGTTTTCAAGGTTACTCAGGGCAGGAACCTGAGTCCAACAACATTCATATCCCCCAGAAGAGGCTGGCCACTCCCACCCTCCCTCTATACACAGATACACACATGTAATAAACCAATCTGTGCCACAGTAACAAGAACAGAGCTTTAAAACTAAAGAATATTACCAAAGGTAGTGAAAAGAGGGGGAAAAAAAGCTGAAAGAGCAAAACATAAAGAGATAAAACCTAAATAATAATCTTACAAGAAGATAAAATAGAAAAAAATATAAAAATAGATGTAAGATTGAGTAAAGCCTCAGGGAGACACCAAAGCACGTTGAACAATTATTATAATATGAAGTGAAAAGAAGAAAGTATTTACTTCTGCTTAGGACATTTAGAATATTATTTTATTTTTTTTTATTTTAAACCTTTCCTCTAAAATAATATTTCATAGTTAATCATTTAAGATTTTGCCTAATTTAATTTCTGCTTGGAACTTCCAGAATTTTGCTATAGACTATTCTCATTAATTTTATACAAGGTAGAAATGGAGAATATGTGCTCATAATCCCCTATGGTCCAAGTTGTTCCTATGCAAAACTGCCAAATTAATTAAATTTATCTTTAGTCCTCTTTATTACCTTTGCTCCAACATGCCCCATTCTACCCCTATTCTCCATTTAATGGATCTTTCTATTTCCTGCTTGCTCTCTCAAGAATTATTTTGAACTCTGAACCTTTTCTGGTCCTCTGTTATCACCTCCTCCCCTAATTAAAGGAGAAAAAAAATTATGCTGTATCATTTCTCATTTCTTATCTGAAAAACTGTGTGATGCTTTCTCTTTTTCCTTGTTTTTATATGAGTAACCCTCCAGAGCCAACTTATTTTCTTCAAGGTTCTTTGTCTGCAATTAGAGTAAACCACCAGGCAGATAATAGTGACTTGGTTATGATGGAAACAACAGGCTTGCTATTATCATATTTACAATTCTATTAAAATAATATATTGTGAACATTGACTAGTACTATAAATTATGACTATTACAGTGTAAATGATTTAGAGTAAGATTTAAAGAAACATCAGACTTCAATGCAAGGAAAGATGTTATTCCGTAAATATTTAACGGATGCCAGTTATTGCTTTATTTTATGCTTCTGTTTCTACAGGCTTAATCACCCTGATTTTCTTTCAAATTAAGAGTCAAAATTTAGGAGCGAATATATAGTAATTTGACCCACTGTGGCTTTTAACAGCTCTACGTGTCAATGCTCCTGCAGTTTTTTTTTTGCTTTTTTTTCTACTGGATATTTCAAACCCTTTAGCAAGAATGCTCTGGTAATTTACAGAAGGAAAGCGATTTCTAAATTTAGTCCTTATAAGAGTTCTGTGCTCTCAGTCTCTCCTATGCCTTGGGAGGAAAGAAAAAGGGAAAAGAAAGCTACATAACCATATGACACACCCGTTTGTGTAAAATTCCTAGACTGTCTTTTCCACAATTAAAAAAAAGACTTTATTTTCTTTCTTTTTGTGGAGATTTTACATCTTCTTATCTCACTAATTCCATCCCACTTACCAACAATCTCACATAGCATTATGTCCAGAGATAGATTCCCTTCTTTTAAAAGATCTTGAAGTTAAAACATTTTAATTATGTCGGTACATCATAATATTGTTTAAAAAATTTTGCAAAGGTAATGAATTTCTTTTATACAGAAATATAAATTTGTTTCTCTATCTGATATGAATTCATTAATGGGCAATTAATGAGTACATTTAAAGTGGCTTTTTGGAGTATAAGCTGAAGGAGAATTTAAGATTCCCCTGTGTCCAGTGGAAGTGACATATTTGGGTTAGACGGTTTTATTTGTGCAAAAGAAAATGAATAAGCACCCACCTTGCTCATTTATAACAATTCTTCATCGCTTAGGTTAAATTTCTATTAGTATATTTGAAATGAAGTTTCCTCTTGACTAAAGGCTTCTTAAAAACAGTAACTGATAGATCCTTTATATACTGTAGCATCTTCTATGTACATTATTTCATTTAATAGCCTAACATCACCAATGATTCTAACCTTTTAGAGTATGGCTTAAAAATAATTTAGTCAATCAATTCCATAATCAACAAGCTATGCTTTCCATAATAAAATTTCAACATTACTCTAATATTCCAAAGAATTATAACAAGCAGAAAAGTTTTTTCAGAGTTTGTGGGTCATTTCAGGATCCTCACTCTCATTCATTATCCTCCCCTTTTCTTTAGTTTTATGTCCAACTGGAAAAGTCAGAGAAAAGAGAAATAGTGAGAGTGACCAATAAACTCATGCCATGGTAGCTTCAATGCACTTTCATTTTATGCTAGCTTTTTATCCATATTTTTACATATCATCACCTGGAGTCCATTTCAAATTCAGCTTGTTTTTAGGAGGGTGCATATTATATGGAGTTTGATGTGTTGGAATTCTCATGTAAAAACCTAAAATTTTGTGCTGCTGTAAGTTGTTGGGTTTTTGCCCCATAGCACTCATCAGTGATATAACAAATCAATATTCTGAAATGCAAGACAGGTAGATTGGTGGCTTTTCATCCTCATTTATTCCATGACTATTGAACATCTTCTAATTGAAAATGTATTCATAAATCCTAACTGAGACTTAACCCTCTACATCTAATCACTCTTACTCAGGATTATTACAGATTTGCAGCATTAAGAACCCACAAGTATCTTAACAATCATATTTCTCTCATCTCTAGTTTTTTTTTTCATTACTGTTCAGCAACAGAATGCTATATTGCCCTTTATTATCCAAGGATAACATTACCTAGTTGTATAGCCTATATGTAATTATATTCTTGCCAACATGAAGACAGACATAAGAGAACCTTCATATTGTGTGGCTAATGGAGACAGTCCATAAGGCCTTTGAACTCCTCAGCAGTGGGAAATAGAAATGCATTCTTCTAAACATTAATTATAGTGTTCTTGCTAGTATAAATACACACTCCTTCAAAAAGAAATGAATTCTTAACCCTCTGCTTTGGTTGCTATTACTTCACTGTCTATGTAAACCAGAGCTTATTTTGTGCCTCAGTTTCTTTTCCCATAACAGGAGGAACTTGGAATAAAGAAGCCTCTTTCAGTTCTAAATGAATGAACCATTAACCTATGAAGTTTCATTTTTCTTTTATATTTCTATCCTGTTGACAAATTAAAGCACAAAGCAAACAAGCAAACACAAGTTTTAAAAGTCCAACTTTTCATTTCTTCCCACACAGTGACTTTCTATATGAAGGAGAGGTATAGGATATAGTCACTTTTCAGACTGCTCCAATGTCTTAAGATCTCCATTAGCTATTTTACTTTGGGGAGCTAAATTTGAATAATTTCTTAAACACAACAAAGTCAAATCTCACAAATATATCTAAAAGGAAGTTATGTCTTCTATTTAAAATCATAACTTTTCATGTTTTCAGTATTAAGTAGCAGGCTAGCTTGGTGTTTGAGGGGTTAAAATGTTACTATCTTTTCATAAAAATAGATTTTGCATTTCATTTTCTTAATCATTTTAAAGAAGGGGAGAAAAATAAAGAAGGAAGGACCCACAGTGGTGGGCGTAATACTTTAAATACCATTCAGCTGCCTCTGTGAATAGCAAGCTCTTTGAAGTAGAGATTTAATAGTTGAACTATACACCTCAAAGAGCACTCCAAAAAGGTGACTGGTGCCTCTTCCCTCATCTATTTTAAACCATGCACGTTTCCAGAGATGCACACACTTGCACAGTGATAACATCCCCATCTGGGGTCCATTTCTCCTGACATCTATCTGCAAGTGGAGTTTCCTTTGAAGTCAGTGGAGTCTCTGTGAGTGAAGCAAGAGAAATTGTTCCAGGATAATAGGGCTGAGGTGCAGGCTGCAAATTACTTTTATAAGCAAATAAAAAGGCGAGATGAAATCACAACTCTTTTGCACCTTGGATGGCATAATTTTCTTCCACAAAAAGTGAAACAGAACTATGTTTTATGCATATTTTTGCCATGCTTTATTTAAAGTAATTTTGATCTTCATAGGAGCTATGTTATTCCTTGTTCCAGAAATTAGGGTCATCTGAAATTAGGGCAGAGAAATGGCCCTGACATTGCTTCGGTTGGAGGACGGCAAACTGGGATAACTTATCCACAGGCACAAATTTAATTGGCAAGTTACTAAAAGGTTCAAGACCTCACTGAAAGAAGCAAAAAGACACCTTGTCTCATTGTCTCCTCATGATCATTTAAACATAAGTTATTGCAGAGAGAAAAAAACAGTAGTTATTTGTTTGTACTTGGGATCATGACACAGTAAATGAGCATGTGTGGGAAAAGGGATGGAGATTATCTTCAGCATTCCTGACACAAAATACAGATTCTTCAGATTACAATTCAGTCATTTTTCAGTCATGTCTGATTCTTGGTGACTCCATTTGGGGTTTTCTTAGCAAAGATAGTGGAGTGGTTTGCAATTTCCTTCTCCAGTTCATTTTACAGATGAGGAAACTGAGGCAAACAGGATTAAGTGACTTGCCCAGGGTCACACAGCTAGTAAATGTCTGAGGCCAGATTTGAACTCAGGAAGATAATTCTTCCTGAATCCAGGCCTGGCATTCCATCTCTTGTGCCACCTAGCGGAAATTCTGTCATTATTGCCCCAAAGTTCTTTTGATGATATCGAGGAGAAAGCCTCAAGTATAGGTTTTATTCTATCTTTGACATGATATCAGAAAAAGACTGCTAGCCTGAGAGTCAGGAAGACAACATAAACTTAGAGAACTGTGAATTTCTCTGTTCATAAAATGAAGGAATTGAACCAAGATAATAGATCCATAATTAGGTAGTGGAATGTGTGAGAGATCTGGACTTTTGGCTGGAAAGATCTGAGTTCAAATCATGCCTTAGACATTCACTAGCTGTGTAAGTGACATAGTTATTTTGCCTCTGCCTTAGTTTCTCTCTACTGTAAAATGGAGATAATAATAGCACCTACTCCCTCCCCAGGCTTGTTATGGGGATCAAATGGAATAATTATAAAGTACTTAGCACAATGCCTGGCATAAAGTAAGCACTATATAAATGTTAGCCTTTGGCTATATTTATTATGAGTTATTTTATTTTATTAATAGCTATGTTCTTTAATAATATTAATAAAGTAATTTGCTGGCATTCTCACTAATAATAATTAGTATTGTTTAAAATCACACAGGCAGTAAGTATCAGAGGTAGGATTTGAACGCTGGTCTTCTTACTCCAGAGCCAGTACCTACTCTATGACCCTTCCTAGAGGTTATCTAAGGTCCTTTTAAATTATATGACCAGTTGAATACCCATTAATGTCCCTTTTACCAAAGAAAAGATGCCTAGAATGCATACTTCGGGAGCAGGCACTTAGAGGTAATAAGCAGATGTCTCATTAGGGAGTCAGCGTATAGTCTATTATTTAAAGTCACACATTCTGAAATCTATGGTGGGTTTCCGATATTGAAGATATAAAACCAAATGTTTATCTTGTAACCATATTTGTTTAAGATGGATACAGTACTGACTTTTCACTTACTCAGAGAACCTAGAACAATGTGATCTATAATGGGAATACTCAGTTACTAATTGACTCAGGAGGAAAAGAAGTCAGTAGAAAAAAACATATACTATAAGTTGGTTTGCTATTCTGTTTTTATTCATATAGCTATAATTCTGTTCATATAGTATATATTGATATAGAAAGCAGCTAAGTGACACGGTGGATAGAGCACTGAGCCTGAAATCAAGAAGACTCATTTTTCTGAATTCAAATCCAGTCCCAGATACTTATAAGCTGTGTGACCCTGAGCAAGTCACTTAACCCTGTTTGCCTCAGTTTTCTTATCTATAAAATGAGCTGAGGAAGGAAATGGCAAACCATTCTAGTACTTTATGATGAAAACTCCAAATGTATCAGACACAGAGAGTATGATACAAGGACAATGACTCAACAGCAGCATTATATGTATGCATGTATGTATGTGCATGTGTATATATGAATGTGTGTATATTTAGACACATATATACATACATATATGATATACATATACACGTGTGTTTGATTCTTAAAGAAAGTGGCAGATATAGATATATGGAAAGATATACACAATACACATACATATGTATGTGTGTGTGTGTGTTCGATTCTGCCATGAAGACAGAACTGGCCTTGCAGCCAGGAACATGATTCAAGCCCTGCCTTTGACTCCTACTGTTAGTGTGATCCTGGGCAAGTCACTTGAGTATTCTGGAAACTCTGAAATGAGAAGGTGGCTAGTAGAGAGCATTTTTTCATCTGGGAGTTCCTTATATCCACCCAAGAACAAACCCAATCTCCATTTTATTCATAGTCTTTATTCTTACTCTTTTTAAAAACATCACTATCACTTTCAAATAGCTCAGACCTCCCTCCACCACCCTCCCCCCACTTATACTCTGAAACTCTCCATCATAACAAATAAATACGGTGCAGTCAAGCAAAACAAGTCAACACATTTCTGTCCTGTTTTTCATCATCAATTGTCTGACTGCTTTGTCAATGATTGAATAAATGGTCTGGTTTGGTTCCTCCCCCAAAAACACAATCAGTGCTTTAACAAGTATAACTGTCAATGTGGTAGATTACAGTGGCCCTTGATGCCACATACTAAGTGATTTTTTTTCCCATGACAGTGTAGAAATGTCTGCTTGGAAACACCATCTCTATCTTATGGTGTTGATAAGAAGTATAAATAGGACAGTATTCACAGGAATAAAGGAGGGTATAACTGAGTCTGATAGGAAACATTGAGGGTATAGCATATTTCCCAAGATCTTTTGTGGCTGTCTGTTGATACTACATTCTTCTATTTGAAATAGGGTACTCTGAAGTTTATGTTCTCAAGCTAAATGCAATAGGGATAATCAGGTGAGTGTCCCCGATCAGCGGGACATGTGACCCACCAGAAGTGGCTCCAGGGTAGCCATAGGTCATGGTAGGAGGTTCCTTGCTGGCCATGATGTTCAGAACCCTGGACCATTTCCAGTGGGCTACATGTATACTGCAGATAGGACCAGGGACTTGCCTGTTTGTTGACAGATAGATAGATACACAGATACATGGGTAGATAGAGATATCGCTATGTAGATATATAGATACAGTGATGTATACATACATATATACACATGAACATATGTACGTACATAGACATACACAAACATATGAAGTTTATGCAACTCAACCATATGATTGATCCCTCCAAAAGCCACAAACTAGACAACACTAATTTACATGTGGCACATCTAAAAAAAAATAATCTGTGCAAATAAACTAAAAAAATTTTAGAAGTCAATTACAGTGGCAATAGTTTTGACAAGCAGCTGTAGTATTAGCAAAAAATAAAATTTTATATGATTTATAAAAATATATTTTATTTGCTTAATTAAATTGAGCTTGACAGCTATAGGAAAACTTAACCCTGACCAGAGGCCAAAATATGAATATTTCAACCGATTACAAAGAGCTCATATGATTCTGCACAGCAGATAGCACTCCTCACTAGTTAGCAGTCCAACAAAGCTTCCATCTCCATGGCTCAGGCCACTTACAAAGTCAACTTCCTCTTCCTCTTAAAGAAACACTGATCCTTTCACTAAGGCATAGCTGAAGATCACAGAAGAAAGTGTCTTTCTTCTGCAAAAGGGAGGGGAAAGGCCACAGTACAAGAGTTCTCCATGCACTTACTGCAAATTACACAGTGCCAGAAAGCTTGGTAGCACTCAAAGATATAAAAGTAGTATGTCCTACCAGAATTCAAAACATTTTGAACAGGAAGGTTAGCTCGCATGTTTTTCCTCCTTTTCTTTTAAATTATAGCCCTGCAATTTACAGTGGCTGAGTGCTTCTTTCTTCTTGACAAGGTAATATCACATTTTAGTGGGAAAATGGAGTTCTGGTTTAATTAGAGGAAGAGAGAAGTTCCATACGATGTGGTAGAAAGAGCCTTCGGTTGTAGCCCATGCTCTGTTATGAACTAGCTGTGTGACCATTCACAAGTTGTTTGCCTTCTCTGGGCCTCAGTTTCCTATCTGTAAAATGAAGTGGTTTAATTAGATTATCTCTGATGCCTTTTCTGGCTCTAAAAATTGATGATTCAAAAACTTTCAGGTTTCCTTTCTCATTCTAGCTGTGATAATGGGGAAAGATTTGAGTGGGATAATTATAAATATTTGCATGTATGTGTCATTTTTATTTATACTTCATGGGAACCTTGTTATCTCTAGGCAGGGAACTCTTACCAAAACTGAAGTATGCAAATAACCAGTATAAATTGATAAAATTGAGGGAAGTAAAACTTACAAATATCACAGGGCATGTAGAAATTTTATTCTCCTTGGGAATTTATTTCATGCACATTCCACCAGAGACATTACCATTCATAATGAGGTCTAGTACCTAAGATGACATTATTATAAAATAGTTCCGACATTGTAACTACAGGAAAATAACCTGAAATACTGTATAATCCAGTTCTTATTTAATTCTGCTTTCATAGAAATGCTGGCTTAAAAAAAAGAGCATGGCTGGTAAAGAAGATGATTTTTATGCTATTTTTACACAATTTCATATGAATATTGTATGAATTTATGTATCAATTTCTTAATAAAAGTGTGACAGAACCAAAATCTACTAGAGTTCTCTTTGCACTGCCATCCCCAATAAGGGATTAATTTTCTCTAAAAGGTATTTAGCTAGGGCATACCCCCTTCTTTATCTATGTCTCCTGGCTTCCCTGCTTTCCTTCAAATCCCAGCTAAAATCTCATCTCCAACAATTCTTTCCTCATTCCCCTTAATGCTAGTACCATCCCTCTACTGAATATCAGATATAGACTGTAAATAACTGCTTTTATATGGTTTCCCCTTTTAGATTGTGAGCTCCTTGAGAGCAGGGATTATCTTTTGCCCTTCTCCACATCCCCAGCACTTTGAATGTGCCTGGCATGTAAAAGGCACTTAAATAATTATTAACTACTAACTAAAAGTCACCAAACCTGTCCCAGAGCCCTTTTTGGTCCCTGAGTCATGTTCAGCTTCCTGGTCACCCAGGGTCATTAAAAAAAATCCTCCCATGTGGAGTTAGGTCCCTCCTACTTAGTGGGGATCCAAATCACCACACCCTAAACTAGATATCCTAGCTTTGTTAGTCAAAGTCCACCTCCTTTTGTTAACTGTTCACTGGCTTAAAAGTGCTTCATTTCCTACCAGAACTAAAACTGAAATAACGGGGTGCAGTTGTCAGAACTGTCCCTAACCAAAAAAAAAAAAAAGGGAGAGGGAGGAAGGAACATTGGAATATTTTATTATGCAAATGAAATAGGACTTTTAAAACATAATATTCTTAGGCTGAATTTTCAGTTGTTGTCTTTTCTTCTCTACCTCCTCAGAAATATTGTTTTATATGTAATGTTCATGTTTACAAGCCAATCTGTATTCTATAATTCAGGTAGATATCATAATATATAAATAAAATATGTACTGACAAAACTGGTACATATTTACTTCTTTTTCCATCAGAAAACTCTGGAATTGGGATAGGAAGCATGGGAAATTACAAAACCAGAAATGAAAAAGTCCTGTTAGAGCATCTGATTCTTCCTTCCTTGAAGGGTAATCTCCCTTAGAGTGATCCCAAGTGCTTTGTTCACGTTAGTTTAAAATGACTGCAGTTGCTAGTCTCTCACCCTGTTTCTCTTGGGAACCTATTCTATAAGCTACTCATTGTGTTTCCTGGACTCTGGACATGGTAGTTTTCTTCCTTAGAAAATAAAGATCTGAACAAAAATTAAAACTTAATAAATCCTGGATGGTCCTGACCAGTAACCTATAACATGATTTTCAAGTGGAACCCAGATTCTACAAAACACCATTTACTTTATTGAATTCTTTCTACATAAAGTAATTAGTTGACACTATTTTTAATTAACTTCATGCCATAAATACAGTAAACATTATGAATGCTGGGAACAATTATAACAAAAAGGCAAATGCTTAATTTGTTCTCCCTGTTGACTGTAGGTTTTATTTCTGAATTGCAAAACCAAATACTTTCCATTGATGACTTCTCTGTATTATATATAATAAATTGTCCTTAAAATGAGTTTCCAGTGATTTCTTTTTCCTTTGTATCTTTTGAGAATCATAAATGTCTTCATTCACTGCCTACAAGGAGGTGCTATGGTCAAAGGGGAAGGGAGGAAGAAAGGAAAGAAGGAAGGAAAGGAGAGAGAGTAGGAAGGATGAGGGTTGTGGTTTTTCCTTCTTTTTCAGAGGACCACAACATCAGGAAGGTGATGCCACCTGCAAGTGAATTAGATTTAAGTGCGGGAGGGCTGTACAAAGTCACCTGCCTCACTTTCTCCTCCAGGGCTTTGGAGTCCGGCAGCAAGACATAGATAAGGGCAATTAGAGATGACCAGGGATGCAGTGGGAGACCTTGGCCTTTTAAAGTTAAGGTCTTTTCCAGGTCTAAGTTTGTCTAAGGCGATGCCCCCTCAGTGATTAAGGCTAGGTAAGAATGACCTCTTTTACCTAGTCAAAAAAAAAAAAAAGGTCAATCTTGGGGGGGGGGGGGTTTCTGGCCAAAACAGAAACAATTATTATTTATATTCACTCTGACCCATCAGGGCCCAGACAATGACGAACTGGGGCTTGGGTTGGGATCTACAGTCATCATGAGGTGCCAAAGTGATTTGGGTTTAAGGCATGGACCTTAAGAAAGAAATCTAGCCTCTAAATCCTAAAATATCTTGTGAAGTTTCAGCGATCAAAATTTACAGGTAAGGGTATGATACATTATGTGGACAGAGGGAGAGGAAGGAGAGGAGGGAAGGGTGGTGGAGGGGAAGGGAGAAGAGGGAAGGAAGGAAGGAAGGAAGGAAGGAAGGAAGGAAGGAAGGAAGGAAGGAAGGAAGGAAGGAAGGAAGGAAGGAAGGAAGGAAGGAAGGAAGGAAGGAAGGAAGGAAGGAAGGAAGGAAGGAAGGAAGGAAGGAAGGAAGGAAGGAAGGAAGGAAAGAAGGAAGGAGGGAAGAAAGGAGGAAGGATTTTTAAAGCAGTTACCATGTACAGGCATTGTGCTAAGCAATGGGAATAAAATTAAGAGGGAAAAGAAACACTCTCCCTGCTATCAAGTTTACATTCTAATAGGGAGAAGACAATACTCAAAAAGGGGTAGTACCCAATATGGGCACGCAGTTTTAAAGTTCAGAAACCAGGAACAGGGCTGAGAAAGGAGTGAAGGACAGCCTCAGCCTCTCCACAAAATTCAGGTCCCAGGAAAAACTCATCAATGAGATAATGGGGCATATTTCATAGTATAATATTCCAATAGAAAAGGCTACAGACATCGTTGGATTTTCCAGGGCCAGAAAGCCATAGACATAGAGGGAAGTAGATTTGAAACATAGTTTTGAAATTCAGAATCAAGGAACAGGGCCTGGAGGAGATACAATATGGGCTTTTTTTAATTCAAAAAATACCAAATAAGAGCCTACTATTCTAATAGGTGCGGTTCTTTCCTTACATATTGGTGATTAACCCCTTAGCAGGGAGAAAAATCAGTACTTACAAACTGAGTTTGATGCAGATTAGGCAATACTTAGACAAAGGGATGCTTTACTTTAGACCTTGGAATTGTTGACTGAATTCCTTTAAAGAGGAAAGCTGCATTAAGTCATTGTGGGTGGAGCTGGGAACTGGTCTAATCATTCCAAAAATTGATTTCTGAATTTTGCCAGAAAATTCACCCATCTAGTCATAAACTTTGACTTAGTGATTTCCCTAGTGACCATATACCTGAAAAGGTTATTCAAACAGTCATAAAAAAGTTTTTCTTTCTTTCTTTTTTAGCAACAAAAACTGCAAACAAAAATAGATGCCTGTTGAGCAGGTAGTGACTGAGTAGATCATGCCTTGTGAGTATAATGGAGTATGGTATGTTAGCACTGAAGTATAAGAAATTATGTTTATGAGGGATTCAGAGAAACATAAGAAGATTTGTGTGAAGTAATCCAAGGTGTCCCAAAGTAAGCTCAAATTGCCTTGTGGGGGGCAATTGTTAAATTTTCAGTGTTAACATTTACACCTCAAAAATTGGCAAAGCTACAAATCAGGGCTTGATTCACTGTTTTATTAATTGTCCGAACTTAAGAATGTGTTAATAATGTTGATTAAATTTAAAAGCACATGGGACAATATTATTATTTTTTTCTGGAAACATTGCTCTTAAACATTTACCAGCACACCCACTAGAAATAATTCAGAGTAAAATAAGTAAAGACAGAAGTACAATACACCCAACGACCACTATATGTAAATGAAAAGATTACTTAAAAGGAAATTGAATTCTAAGTTATCATAATGATCAGTTTGGATTCAGAGAAAAGATGATGAAATATATCTCCCTCCTCTGGGTAGAGAGGTGGGGTTTACAGCTGTGGCATGTAGCATGCACTGTCAGACATAGGAGTGTCTTGCTGGTTTTGCCATAACTTTTCCTTTGCTCACTGAGCAGGGATGAATGGCAGGGTAGAAAAGAGGAGGGTCAAGTAGCAGAAACAGAAATGATTGTAATGGGAAAACGAAAGACATCAGTAAAACGATCTTTAAAAGGAAAGCTGTCCTGAACTGTGACCTAGGGAGGTTGTAAAGCACAGAAAATAATTCTAAAAAATACCTGATATGCCACATAAATACTGTATAATAACGACTTCTCCAAGCCATGTATAGGGAAATACTGTGTTGTTGGAAGCCCTAGCTAGCCGAATGAGTAAGAACCATTTAATTACTGTTACACAACCCCTATCCTGCTTCTTAAGTGCTAGCTATGTTCTTTTGCTCAATTACCAACCTCCCAATATGGGAAAGTTACTGTTCCTTATTTCCTCTTTCAAAACATAGCAAGAATGTCTGCTGTATTATACCAGAGTGGTGAGTCACAGAAGGAAAGAAAGTATATTGCCTTCATCCTACAATTATGTCATATTCTAAAAAGCTATGTTCAGTCTAACTGTCTTCATTGGAACAATGACTACTTCCTTGGGAGACTTTTCTACAGCCGAATTAACCTCCCTGTTACTTTGACATACACTTGATATTTTCCAATGTTAGTTTATTATTCCTAAAAACATCTCAAGCCTAAAGTCCTTGATTTTGTGTTTCAGCCTCTAAGTACATACTCTTTGTGGTGGCAAAGAACTGGAAACTGTGGGGATAATTATCAACTGGGGAATGACTGAACAAGTGTGGTGTATGTTTGTCAGAGAATATTACTATGCCATAAGAAATGCTGAGCTCCATGATCTTAGAAAAACATGGATAGACTTGCAAGAAATAAAGAACCAAATGAGAAGAACCAAGAAAACATTGTACATAGTAACCGCAGTATTGTTTTAAGAGCAACTTTGAGTGAAAATACACAGATTAATTACAAAGGACATATTAAGGAAGTCATATGCATCCAGAGAAAGAACTAATAGAAGTATATATAGAATGATTTGACATATATATATATATATATATATATATATACACATATTTGTTCCTAATGATAGCCATCTCTAGTTGGGGCTGAGGGAATAGGAGAGAGGAGAAAAAAAGGGAAAGAAAGAAATTTACATGATAATATTATTACATATTTAAAAAGAATACCAAGTTATATATAAAATTTGCAGTGTCATGGGCAATCATCTTTTTTAAAAAATTATACTATGTTATGGAAATGTTTGTTTTATTCCATGAATGTAAAACAAAATAAAAATTAAATGCATATAAATAGCCACATATTGCTATCCCTTTGAATAATCTATTTAGAATAATTATTTCAGCTCTTTTATTCTTCTGCATCAATCAAAGACCTTGAATTCTGTTACTTGGCTACACCTAGTACGACATTCCTAATATCTAGGAATGTTACCCAGAGTTGTTACTGTGTTCTAAATGGTATCTTATCAGTAACAAGAAGAGGACATCCTTATGAGGTGAAAATAAGAAAATAGAAAGCATCTTTTATATCTAGCATCTGCTATTTATCTCCCACCGCAAAAGGCACACAATTGAACCCATTTTTTCCCCCTCTGCTTTTGTCTCTAGTAACTAGATTGCAGTGTTGGTTCATTTTGTCAAGTAGTCACACAATATTGGAATTTTCCTCAGAATCTTTAAAATAAAATCTAAAAATAAAGCCATAATTTTATTTTTACAAGTGCAAAGTTCTCTTCCCAGATGTTTTGTCTTCCTACAGTATATTCCACTTTATAGGATTATAAATTCATGGAGAAAAGAGCATTTTTCATCTTAATTTTCTATCCTCAGCCCTTAACACAGTGTGTTGCAAATAGTAGGCACTTAAAAGATGTGCATTGAATGAAATTGGATTGGACCTTGTTTAGGTGGAAACACCATTGCAAAGTGAAATCTATGGCTTGAAAAAAAAAAAACCTTCCCCTTCTTGAAGTACAACCTCACCAACACATTTGCTCAGGCATCTGTAGCAATGCTTTCTTTCTACAAGACTCTTTGTCCTGATCTTTTTCCATCTCATCCAGATGTTATTACTCTGGACTTGTAAATAAAAGACTGTGAAAGTACTTTGTGTTTCTTGAACGCCTTTTTATTTATATAGGTTATGAATTATCCCTTTGAGGAGTAAATGAAATCTAGATCCACATCCACCAAGAAAATTAGTGGTGGCCTGGTTGGCCAATCATGGAATGAGATCAGGGTGGGCTGAATCAACAACAGGCCAGTGGTATTAAAGAAAACATAATTTATTTGCCTTCATCTTTTTATTCACTTTTTGTATGACTTTTATAGGAGTTTTACTGGAGAAGAAAAATTTAGATTTTTGCTCCAGGCAGATGCTTTAAGTATAGTGGTATTTTATGACCAGGAGAACCACAAGGAAGACTTCTACCATTTGGACAAGGTATCTTTCCCCAGGGGTTCCCAGGGATGTGTGCAAGGCTAGAGTTTGCCTTCTAGAGCTCAGTTCAGAAAAAGGGTCTTGGCTGGTCCATTCCTCAGAAGTTGTTGCAGCTCTGGGAAAAGAGGGGTGGTGTCTGTATGTGTCTGTGTGTGTGTTTGTAAGATGAAGTGAGTTTTTTAACCTTTTATGCAGACCCACAAAAATCAAAAGTGGCTGTGCAAAATTATAAAGAATAATCATGGCTTGAAAAAAATATATATGAGAAAGTACCCCTGCCCCACCCTTTCCATGGGTGGGAGGTCCACAAGTGTTTTCCATTGCATATATTTTCAGATATATTGATGTATTCAGATGTATTGATGTATTTTTCAGTTGTAACTGATGTATTGATCAGTTAGGCTCATTTTTTTTCCTCTTTATGTCTCTAAAAATATTTATTACATGTCACGGCTGTCTAGGATGAAGGGAGGGAGTGATTCTTGGAGAAGCCTAGGTAATCTAAGTAAAACAAAGGGTGGCAATAACAACTTGTTTTAAAATTTAAAAATTAAATGAGACATATATTTTTGAACGTGATCAAGGAAGGAATTTAGGTTTTTTTGACTCTGTATATTTCTTTAAAGGAAGTTGTTTTCTTTTTCCAGTTGGGTGGGGGAGCAATATGAAAGAGAAAGAAAACAGATTTGTGTTCATTAAAAAGATGAATCTGAGTTGGAAAGGAAGGAAAGAAGGAAGGCAGGAAGGAAGGAAAGAAGGAAGGAAGGAAGGAAGGAAGGAAGGAAGGAAGGAAGGAAGGAAGGAAGGAAGGAAGGAAGGAAGGGAGGGAGGGAGGAAGGGAGGGAAGGAAGGAAGGAACGAAAGAAGGAAGGAAGGAGAGAGGGAGGGAAGGAAGGAAGGAAGGAAGGAAGGAAGGAAGGAAGGAAGGAGGGAGGGAAGGAGGAAGGACGAGCAATAGTTCCAGCACTGCTACAAACTGGGATATTACTTCATTTTACCTCAGTTATCTCATCTGTAATATGGGGACAATAACAGCGAAACTAACTGAAGTAAGGGGCTCCATCAGCTAATCTCTTGAGGGCGCTTTCTCTCCTTAGATCTATGATATTAACCATACCTACCTCCCCAGAGAAAGAATTCAAAACTCTGTAATCTCTTCTCTCAATTGCCTCTCCCCTCTGTGACCTGTCATCTTCATCGCAGAGCTTCTAACTTCATTCCTTGTTCCCAGCTGGATGGAATGCCTGCCGCTGATACACCTAACAATGCCCTGTTCATGTCTTTCACAGCAGGAGGGGTACTTTGAGTCAGGGTCCCCCCTGCTATGACGAATATGCGGAAAGCACTCTCAGCAACATCAGCTGCAGGAAGGCTGGCTGGGAGCAGGCAAACAGACAAGAGACAGAGAGAGGCAGAGGCAGCTCAGTAGGGAGGGTGGGAAAGGAGGAGATTAAGGACGCAGGGAGAGAGACACAAAAGAGAGAGAGAAAAAACAGATCCAGAACAGAAGCAGAAATGTAGATGTGTGCAAGTAGGGAGGTCATGCCAGAAAGAAACCAGTTTGCTCACTCACAGAGAAAGCATTCCAGTAACCGCGGATGTCATCCATGAATGAGAACATGTCTCCTGTCATAAACTGAAGGATGAGTAGTTCCCTATCTGCATAGAAGAACCTAAGAAAACACACTTGTGCAGCAATGTGATATCACTGCTCTTTCTCACATACACTGATAATTCTACAACCTTAGGCATATTAACACTTGAAAGCATCCTGAAGTGATGGCAACTCAAATAAATTAAACTAACAGAAACTAACCGAAAAACCAAACACTCCATTGTGTTGGGTTCTGTATGCTAGGATAACAAGTCATTGTGCAAACCTAACTTTTCTGAGCCTTCATTTTCTTATCTCCAAAACACTCTGAGAAGGATATGTGATTTCCACCATGGGAACCCATTCATAACCTTTCTGTGACTTAATAGCCGAGTCCCTGTTTGCCTCAGTTTCCTTATCTGTAAAATGAACTAGAGAAGGAAGTGGCAAACCACTCCATTATATTTGCCAAAACAAGAACAAAAACAAGCGAGGTCACAGAGAGACAGACATAATTGAAAACGACTGAACCACAAGAAACTATGATGTCGCATAGGCACATAGAGCCTGCAACAGATAGAGGGTAGGGCATGAGTTCAAATCTGGCCAAATCACTTAACTTCTTTCTACCTCAGTTACCACAAGTTACCCCTAACAAAGCAGGCTTTCTCTATCAAACAGAGCTGCCCACATTGGTCACTATGTCCCAGTAGCCTTTTCCATTCCATCTTAACTCATACAATGTCAGAACCTGAGAGCCTACAAGGACATCAGTGGGCCAGGTGCATTGGCACCGGTATCAGAAGGAAACACAAATATCACTAGGTGTCACCAAGCATTGAAGACCTCCAGATACTCTTGTTTCTGGAATTTTGTTGCTGGATATTTGTTTTGTTTGGGGTTATATTGTCACTGATATATTTTTAGAAGTCCTATGCCCCTTAAGCCTGAGTCCCTAAACCATAGCATCAAATCAACTTGAACAGGAAACCCAACTGCTGGCTCTGCCCTGGCATTGTTCATCTTGGCTAGTCAAGTAGAGTGCAGGTCAGGAATCAGGAAGCCCTTGGTTCAAACCTAACCTCAGATATTTACTAGCTGTTTGACCCTGGATATATCACTTACTCTATTTTTACCTCAGTTTCCTCATCTGTGAATTGGGGATAATAATAGCACCTACCTCCCACAATTGTTGTGGATCAAAGGAGATAATAGTTGTAAAGCACTTAGCACAGTGCCTGACACATAATAGGAACTATATATATATGTTAGCTATTATTACCCAGGAACATTCATTTAGTGTCAGGGAATGGATTTGAACTTGGGTATTCTAA